>QXTE01000003.1:28788117-29510067 GCA_003942145.1 Platysternon megacephalum
CCCCCCCCCCCCCCCGCGGCCCAGCCCATCCCAGGCTTCCGGCCTGATGCTTCCGAGCCAGGCCAAGGGGGAACGAGGGGGGCAAGCAGAGAAGAGGGGGCGAACACTTTAGAGGGGACAAAAGAAGGGGGGGGGCATTTTCTCCACACAAGCAAGCAGCCAAACCTTTCCGAGTATGGCGGGGAGCACCTGCAGTACCACTTGTAGAGCAGCCCTGCCTCTTGCATACTGATTTTGATCCACATATTGTCACTAGCTCACATTTAATGAAGTGAATACTAATTAAGAATTTAAAAGATATTTATTATCTAAGCATTCAAAATATGACTTGTAAGTATGGTAAAAGCCACTAAATCAGCGTTTCTGTAGAGTTTGATGGTCTTTTGGTAAGCCTATTGTTAAATGAAGAATAAAAAAAGAGTAGGAACTTCAGACACTTTAAAATAGTGTATATTAGAAAAAACCAAATACAACTATAAATGTTAAATTTTAGCATCAGAATAACAGTAAGCAGACTACTAAAGAAGAAAAAAACCCACCTTGTATATAAGCAAACCAAAGAAATTACACACTTTTAGGAAAACAAACCTGTAATATGTCATGTTTTTATTATTTTTGAAGTTTCTTTGATTAAAAGCAAATAATTTATAGGAGTAGCTATTTCTTCATCCAAAGGATATGAAGGACTGGGATGGATTGGTAAAGACTGATTAAACTAGCTTAACATTCTTTGTAAACAAAGGAATTGGAGAACAGATTCAAAAGGTAAAAAATATGATCCACATTTAATAGATTTATTGCAATTATTTTTGAAAAGTATCATATTAGAAATCTAGGGGAAGGGTGGGGGGTAAAGGCCAGGAAAAGGAGGGAACAGAACTGAGTAAGAAGCCAGGATGACCTGGGATAAACAACACTTCCCTGCATTAGATACTAAAATATGCTAGGAAACATAATATTTGGTTTTAATATTTTTTGAAATATTTTAACTTTGACAACATTTTAAGGAGCATATTTTTAATGCAGAAAGATTGAAGCAACATTGTTATAAAACTCAAATATAATGAATGATTTTATTATTGATGCTTTTGTTAGCTCACCTTTCTGAAGTTTGATTAAACAATAATTCATATTTTTAAAAAGCTATTTATTGATCATTTTCAAACTAATATTTCTAAAAGCAGGTTTAAGTTTCTTTAGGGATTGTTTTCTTCTCTTGAATTATAGTTTAACATATGAGAGACAGGAACACTGTATCGGGGTACCCAAGGAAATGAGACAGCACCATGTTGTCTAAAAATCTCATAAATTTGAATGCAGCCCAAGCAGTAAGAGCTTGATCCTGCATCATTCAAGTCAATGGGAATTTTGCCACTGACTTCAATGGGAGCAGGATCAAGCCATAATACAGTTGCACCTACCTTCCCTAGAGATGGTGACCAGAGACTCCAACCCCCAAAAGAATGCTTCATTTCAATTCCCATTCCACCAGCATTTCTCTCAAACCACACTCACCTGCTTCATGGATAATGGGGGAAGAGAAGTCCATTACAATATTTTGCAGTACATTCAGGGTATGAAAGCAAAATTGATAAACCATTATTTCACAAATAAATCATTATATCTGAATATATCTGAAAGTTTTATAAATCTTTAAAACTTGTTATAGCTTGCCTTTATTTTCCAGACAGAAGTAGTCCATCTATACTAAATTTTGCAAGGTTCTAGTGCAGTTTCATTATTTTCTTTTTTCCCCCTCTTTTTTCACTCCTATACGGTAGGATCAATTACTATAGTTTCTATCAAAATCACATTTCCCTCAGGGCGCACTTAGTAAATAAAAACAAGAGTCCCAATCGAATATCCTAGATTAAATTATCCTGGTGGTTTGAAATGTTCTGGTTTGGGGGTTCCCAGAGGGCAGAGGCAGCTTGCAGCAAAACCATAGGAAACACATTGGCAGAACTGTCACTCAGCTGAGAAAGCAGTGAATTTTCTCTCTCCCCCGCCTCCCTCCATTCTTAGTGACTGTGGTCTTTCCATGTCAAAATGAAGGTCATTGCCAAGGCAACCTGGTACAGCTGTACATTCCTTGACATATGGATAAATGGGGAATTTTACTCCCAATGTCAGTGGTGAGAGAGTGATGTCCTAGGTCCTAATTAAGATTTAAATATGAGCTCTCATTAGTAAAGTCCACTTAGAAACTAAGGGCTTGTCTACGCTTTTTGGTAATTACCAAAAAAGCTGTTCTAGCAAAAGAGGGTCTACATAGAGGTTTGGCATGAATAGAGGCACATGCTCTGCAACCAGCTGATGCCTTTCTTACAGTCTTTGGCAGCCAGGGAGCCACTGCCATACATAATGATTGTTCACCTGGGTGACAATGATTTGGGAGTTTGTAAGCGGGTTGACAATCATCAGGGAAAAGAGGGATTTGGGGCAGATCCAGTAGCTTTTCTCAGGGGTGATTATAAATTGGTCTGAAATGCTGCAACAGAGGGTGTGGTAGGGAGCCACCAGGGCTACCTGGGTTGACAATGAGAGAAGGCACATGAATCAGGAGATGCCTGAATTTGTAAATGAACAAATTATCCATCCAAAATCACCCATCAGAAAATATTGCATAGGGTACCCAGGTTATTTATGCTAATAAAGCACGGAGCAGACATATTTTTGACCAAAGTTCATGAGTGAATTTTTAACTTTCTGGGAACCCAACTAGGAATGGAGGGAATGGAGCGGAGCCAAGCCAATTGCTGGTGTCTTGTGGCAGGTGTCCAGTGAAGGTACTCATTCCAGGGTACAGTTCCCTGATAAATTAGCATTAGAAGTGAACTTAGGGGAAGATACCCCCCTAAGGAAGCTGAGGAAGTGGGGCTGGGACTCCTATGTTTGGTACACCAGGGAGACAACCCCCTTTCCAGAGCATCCTTAGCCCTCATACAAGGGGAGGAGGTAGAGTGGGAAGGGGTGCTGTCCACTCCAAACAAGTGCAAACAATTAAGACAAGAATGGACCTGCACCCTATGATTTATTGCCAGGTATTTCCCAGATGACTTAATAAAGCCATAGCCAAATGAAGCCATATCCCTTGTATAGCCGGGACAATAAAAACTCCAGTATATCTATTCTAGTAACTTTTCAGGAGAAGACAAGTCCTAAGACCCATTTAAATTGATTTGATCAACTCTTAAAACACAGTGGACAATGAAATCCCCCTTGAACAAGAAAAAAAATCCTCATAGTTTTGCCTTCACATCAGGTGTTTTACTCTGGACTGCTGACTGTGAATACAGAGTATCATTCTTAGGCCCCGTCTACACTACCCGCCGAAATCGGCGGGTAGCCATCGAAGTATCGGGGATCGAATTATCGCGTCTTGTCTGGACGCGATAAATCGATCCCCGAACGCGCTACTTCGAACTCCGGTACTCCTGCAGGGCGAGCGGAGTTACCGGAGTCGACGTGGGAGCCGCGAACTTCGATCGCGGCGCCGCGCGGACGCGAGGTAAGCGCGCCAAATTCGAACTAAGGTACTTCGACTTCAGCTACGCGAATAGCGTAGCTGAAGTCGAAGTACCTTAGTTCGATCCCGCCCCTAGTGTGGACCAGCCCTTATTTACCAGTGTCCAACTGATAAACTCAGACTGCTAAGGAATCACAATTGAGCTGAGAGGGCATAGTGAGTGGGTTCCCACAGGGATCTGTCCTGTGTCTGGTTCTATTTAGTATCTTCATAAATTATTTGGATAATGGCATAGAGAGTACACTCAAAGTCTGCGGACGATACCAAGCTGGGAGGCATTACAAGCACTTTGGAGGACAGGATTAGAATTCAAAATGATCTTGGCAAACTGGAGAAATGCTCTGAAATAAATAGGATGAAATTGAATAAGGACAAATGCAAAGTACTGCACTTAGGAAGAAATAATCAATTGCACAAATATAAAATGAGAAATGACTGCCGAGGAAATAATAATGCAGGAAAGGATCTGGAGGTTAAAGTAGATCACAAACTAAATGAGAGTCAACAATGTAATTCTGTTGCCAAAAAAAGAGAACAACATTCTGGGATGTATTAGCAGGAGTGTTGTAAGCAGGACACAATAAGTAATTCTTCCACTCTACTCAGCACTGAAAAGGGCTCAACTCGAGTATTGCGTACAGTTTTGGACATCACGCTTTGGGAAAAAAGTGGACGAATTGGAGGAAGTCCAGAGAAGAGCAACAAAAATGATTGAAGGTCTAGAAAACATGACCTGTGAGGGAAGACTGAAAAAATTGTGTTTGTTTAGTCTGGAGAAGAGAAGATTGAGGGGGAAATGTTAACAGTCTTCAACTACATAGAAGAGGAGGGTGATAAATTGTTCTCCTTAACCACTGAGGCGGTCTTAAATTGCAGCAAGGGAGACTTAGGTTAGACATTTGGAAAAACTTCCTAACTGTAAGGAATAAATTACCTAGGGAGGTTGTGCAATCTCCATCACTGCTGCTTTTTAAGAATTGGCTAGACAAACACCTGTCAGGGATGGTCTAGATAATACTTAGTCCTGCCTCAGTACAGGAGGCTGGATTAGATAACCTATTGAGGTCCCTTCCAGTCCTACATTTCTATGATTCTATGTTCTAGACCAGTGGTCACCAACCTGGATTGATCCTGGAGCCTCTGTCAGTCGATTGCGATCTCCGGCAGCGCAGCAGGGCTAAGGCAGACTGCCTGCCTGCTCTGGCCCCATGCCGCTCCTGGAAGGAGCTGGCATGTCTCTGCAGCCCCTGGGAGCGGGGAGGCAGGCAGCTCTGTATGCTGCCGCTGCCCCCACACCCTCAGCGCTGACTCCACAGCTCCCATTGGCCAGGAACTGTGGCCAATGGGAGCTGTGGGGGCAGCACTTGTGGCCCCAGGAGGGTGGGTCTTCGCGTGCTGCCCGCGCCTGCAGCTTCCATTGGCCACAGTTCCCGGCCAATAGGAGCTGTGGGGATGGCGCTCGCGGGCGGGTGCAGCAGCAGCAGCACGCGGAGCCACCTGCTGCTCCTTCCCCCAGGGGATGCAGAGATGTGTCAGCCGGTTCCGGGAGCGGCGTTGGGCTAGGGCAGGCAGGCAGCCTGCCTTAGCCCCACTGACTGGGAGCCACCTGTGGTAAGTGCCTCCCAGCCAGAGCCTGCACCTCGCACCCCGTCCTGCACCCCAACACACTGCCCCAGCCCAGAGCCCCCTCCTGCACCTAAACTCCCTTGCAGAGCTTGCACCCCTCACCTCCTCCTTCACCCCAACCCCCTGCCCCAGGCTCACCCTGGAGCCCCCTCCCACACTCCGAACCCCTCGGCCCCAGTCCAGAGCCTGCACCCTCTCCTGCACCCCAACCCCCCTGTCCCAGCCCAGTGAAAGTGAGTGAGGGTGGGGGAGAGTGAGCGATGGAGGGAGGGGGGAATGGAGTGAGCAAGGCAGGACCTCGGGGGAGGGGCGGGGGAGATCCTGGGTTGATCTTAAATTCAAAAAGTGATCTTGTGCATTAAAAGGTTGGAGACCACTGTTCTAGACAAACTGCTGTTATAGAAGCTTGATGTCTGCCTAATGAACTTTCAGGCAACGCACACTATAGACCATGATGTTATGTATATGAACTTGACAACCTGTAGGAACAAATAAATGCACTCATGCATACAATCAGCATATTCATTTTATGGGGCTGAGGTGCTGGCAGTGGTCAATACTGTGTTCATACTAGCTATTTACATGGGAGGGCTTGAGTATGGGCCCCATGAACGTTATTTGGAGTAGTCAAGACACAGGTTATTTAGTTAACAGCAAATTAATAGTAAATAATGAAAACAGACATTTATTTCAATATATTTTCTCAAAAACAGTATTACATTTAAAAGCCTCCAACAGTCACCTGAATGTTGGGTCGCCTTAATGTTCATGTCCCTGGATGATTTCCTCAGCTGCCCACTCTATTCCTCTGGCATTTTCAAGTGTCTTCATTGGGTTAATACTGGAGAACTAGTGTTTTCTTACACAAAAAATCCCCATACAACCCAGAAAAGTCTCACATCATCTTTAATCTACAATGAGGATAACAACAGTCTACACCATAACCACGGCCTCTGATTTTGCACTTGCAAAAAAAACCCATAAATCTATATTGTATGCAAACAAACAGCTGTGTGTACATTTCTGTAGACAACCACTTTCACATACATTTTGCAGGTGCAAAATTGAAGGCTGCAGCCCAAAATATGACCTTTACCATCTTTTCAAAAATCTCTGCTGTTGGGTTTTATGGAAAGTTGGTATAACAGCTACAAAGCAGAATACCAAGATTTGCTTTTAAGTAATTTTATCTACCTTTTTTTTAAATTAGCAGCAGAATACAGTAACAAAAATGATCCCAATGAATACACTGGCACTATAATATCTAAGGGAACCTTTCACAGCAAACAAAATGAATTTTAAATAGAGCAAATAAAAAATTTAAGCAGAACAGAAAGGATATTACTGGTATTCACTACAGTATGCATTTTTACAGATTAATGAAATTTGGGCTATTTTAATCTCGCTCTGCCTCAGTTTTCTCAAATACGAAAAGCTGTTTGAGATCTATGGATTAAAAACTGAGTTACACAAGTGCTAGGTATAAATATTCACTCTCTACAAAATGCTGCAGAGCTAGGGTCATCATCCTTGTTTGTCGTTCTTAATGTGTAACCTCTTTGAATCTCTCCACTGGCCTACCTTCTGCTAAGCGCTCCAAATTCAAACTTCCTTTTACAGCTTGACATTACTTTGCACCTACCTACTTAACCGCCCTTTTCCTGTCTCCCATTGCCCCTCCACTCCAGCAGTAATGTCAGTTTATCACATGACTGTCTGCATGCTTTCTTCTGTACTGCCTCCTAATCCATGTTCCAGACTTCCTTTACTCACCCACAAAGCCCCTATCTTCTCCATATTTCAGTCTCTCTTGAAGAGGCTCTTCTGTCTTTCTACAAATGGAGTTTCTATTTGATTTATACTAACATGAAAATTGATTTAAAAAAAATAAATGAACATAACCTTATTTTGTTGAAAGCTGGTAAACCACCACCTGGAACATAATACTTTTTGTTGTACCTCTTTCCCCAAGCTCCATCTGTTTGTACGTCTATTGTAAGACTGTGAGCTCCCTATTCCTTCTTGTCTTGCTAGAAAATACTTAGCCTGCTGTGGATGCTATTGTAAACAAATACATACTAATTCCGACATACAATACCACTCTAAAACTGTGCATGGCATGCCTGTACACAACTTCTCTACCAATTACATAATAAGAGTTTTCATTTTATATAATTGCATTTTTTAAACCTTCAGTACTCCCTTTGAGAATAAGGTTATCAGATTCACCAATAGTGAAACAAGTATATAAAGTATCTAATGTCAACAGTGGGATCCTCTTTACTGTTGTAAGTTTCTTTTGAAAAACATGAAACCAATCATCAGTACAGTAATTTATATTAATTTAAAAAGCGATGGAAATTTATTTAAAAAAAACATACACAAGATGTTTTTAGAGACAGTCTGCATACTAAACCTTTCAGACCAGTTATGTGGGATTTAATGTCAACTATTTTATAATTAAATGCATTGAGTCTGTGTTGCTGCAGTCTAATTTTTAAATTTTTAATTTCAGTCCATTCAAAGCAACTCTGGGGAATAGAGAGGGTTTTTTCCCTGTCCAGATTCAATAATTTGTAATCCCATACCTACTAACACAATCTATGAAAGTTATAATTTTAGTTTTTTTAATATTCTAACAGGAAAATATTACCCAATGATAATATACTGCAGCTTTGTATATATGGCTATAAAATAATGTTCTAATTTAAAATTTTGGGGTCACACTTCTGATATCTTCAATAATTCAGCTACATGAATACTGTTAAAAGCATCAAGCTAGAATGGGTAATTTCATGCCTCTCTGTCTTCATGGGAAATAATCAACCAAAAGAGAGAATACGGTAGTATAAACAAGATATATAAAAATCTAACTAAAATGAACATAAAAATGCCACTAACCCAAAGCATGAACTGTTCCTCTATGCTTCTTTGAAATCTTGCTTGTCTTAATTATATGTAGAGCATTTTCTTTGAACTGCAGTTCACAAAGTCTTTCAAGAAGAACTGTTATTTCTTCTGTGATGGTATCCAGATAAGTTTCATTAATAAACATCAGTGTTGAGGAAGGATCTATAGTACCACTTAGTATATACAAATCCTCTTTTATCATTGTGCATAGTATAGGTATTGAACTTTGGTAACCATGAACCACCTTATCAAAGTTTGTTTCACCACAGCTAGATAGAACACAGTTCTGCAGAAGCTCAGAAACCAATTTATTCTGCATGTTTTGGTACTTGGTTAGAACTTCTGATTCTGGATATAGAAACAAAAGGTGTTGTATGCATTGAGTTTTCAACTGCATTTGCTGTTTTAAAGTAGCAGTATTTGTTTCATGAGGACTCTGAAGTCTATTTACTAAGAAACGTCGAAGGTGTAATCTCACATCATCCCAAACAGACTTGATATTCATAGATGAATCATCCTCAATGGCATGAAGAGAAGCTCTGGATGTTAACTCAAAAGATGTCCCACTTGGAGTACATGGAAATGAGACCCCACACTGACTGGAGAGATCCAGAAGAAAGTGTAGTATCATTTCTTCTTGATTTTGTTCACTCCTCAGCAAGCTTTGCTAATAATGGTAAATTATATAGTATTTAGAGATGTTGCATGAATAACTCTATTTACAAAATTAACTTTATGTTAAAAGATGTACATTATTTTTAATTGCAAACTACAAAATGATAATTTCGTACCAGTTAACTTGTTTTCTCTGAGTCCCTTCATGTTAGCCTAGGCACAGAGTATAAATTCTCTTACCAATAAAGAGAAACAGGGAAAAAAGCACAGTTTTTCTGATGTCACTTTCTGTATAAAATGGCTGTCTGGTGACTTTGTTCAGTTAAAGATTCCCTAAGTAATGACAATCATAAATAACTAAAACACACACAGGAAAACTTTCAGAAACTCAAACTCAATTTCATCAATACAATAAGGTATTGTCTTGGCTGGCATACAAGGACTTGGAGTAACCAAACCAACAGGTAAGAACATGCATCAGCATTCCCCTCTATGCCTTTCCAGATAGTACTCATTCTAAAGACATAGGATAGATACCTAGAAAAACAAAGACTGATGTATCATACCACATAGGAACCACCTACCATTGGCAGGGACTGTAATATAAAATCTGTAATGAAGTGAAGCACGTAAGAACATCCATAGTATCGCTGGTAGAAATTTTTTCATTGAAATGTTTTTTGATGAAAAAATTACTTTTCACAGAAAATTTTCATTTTGATAGAAATTTTCAAAGAAAAAAGTTCTGGTGTCTTTTTTAACTAGTAAACAAATGTTATTTCACTTAAAATTTTCATTTTCCAGTTAATTTTTAGTAAAAATATTCAGCTCTCAGTTTTTGAAAACCAAATAGAAATTTGTAGGTTTTTGTTTCAGATTTTCATTGAAAAAAAAATCCGGATATTTAAATATATATATATATATATTCAAAATTTCCTGTGAAAAATAACTGGCATTTTTCTATCAGCTCTACCTCACAGTTCTAAAGGGAAAGCACCAACTCTCGTAGCTACCAGTTAAGCATTGGCAGAAGATGGAGCCTTTTTACTCTGGTTAGCCCATCCTGGAAAGCAAATGAGGAACAAGTCAAAATAATTAATTTGAGACTGGGGTTGGGGGTGGGGAAATGATAACTATTGCTCATGACAAACTTGGTAGGAATTCATAAAATAGAAACCTTGTGCTTTCCATGTTCTCCTGGCTCAGCACTAAGCATCATAAAGGCAGTTCTAAGGATAAATAAATCTTCTGAAGACCATCTTGAAGGACTCAAAGAGAGGATCTGCTACATTTAGCACCAGGATTGAGGTCCCATAGGGCAAGATGGGGGGCATCATGTACCTGTCCTGACTAGATGCGGACTGATACATTAACAGGTGCCAGGTTGAAATTACATTTCAGCTATATCGGTAAGGGAGAAAGAAGGGAAGCAGGTATGGAGCTGACGAAGTAACAAGACTGAATGTATTCTTTTACCTCATCTGAAAAAGCCTCTAATGTCTAGTAGGGTCAAAGGTCTGGTCTCATGGCTATTTAAGATACAATGGGACATACTGCAACCAGAGGGCTCTGTTCTCCCACCATCAGCTCTTCTAACTGCACGGAGCCCAGCCCCTGGTTTGTGTCTGTCCAACTTTCTCTAGAATAAAGCTTGTTGAGAATATTTCAGCGAACCATAAAATGCTGATTTGTCAAAACCAAAAGTTTTTGTGAAAAAGGTCAGTTTTGATGAATTTCCCATTTTGAAAAAATAGTTTTTAAGTTGTTAAAATGTTCTGTTTTTACATTTTCTAAATGGAAAAAAAAAATTTGGGGGTCAAAATGACATTTTGCTTCAAATGTAAGTTAATTTATAGTAAAAAAAAAAAAAAGCTAAAAAGGAAGGTCAATATCAAAACAAAACATTTTGATTGACCTGATCAAATTTATTTGAGGGATTTTCAGTTCACAGACATTTCTGAGATGTTGATGTTTTGCCCAATTTGGGATGGAAATTTTTTTAGAAATCTTTAAATATTCTCATGAGAAGGGAAATCTGTTTTCTGCCCAGCTCTGCTCTAAAATGCTCCAATATGTAGGAGAAAATAAAAGCCCTGCCCTAACCTGGATAATTTTGATGGAAAGGATAGGCTATATCTTCACTGAAGAAAAAACTAAAAAACTAACCAGACAACATAACTTCTCAGCTGGTGGAGATAAGAAAACAAATGAACAGGACAAACCAGCCAACCATATGTGTTTATAAAGTGAGTGGCATCACAATAATTTTGCTTTTTTCCTCTCTCCATCTTCTTTCTTGCAGAATGATTTATATGCACTCTCTGGGCTGCCATTAATGGAGCCAATATAGTGGATAAAATATAGTTACTAAAAGAAAGTCTGAGGGAATGAAGTTATACTCTATATAAATGTACATGTATCTATGCATATTACATACACACATTATATATATTACATAATTATATGTGCACTCACACCTACACGCAAAGTTTATTTTGTGTTATTATCTGTATTCTCTTAAATTTTGTGGCCCCCATGAGGCAAATGCAAAATTTTGCAGACTCTTGCGATATCCTAATCAGAATCTTCAGTTTACTCTGCTGAAGTAGCAAATCCCCATGGCTAGATTTATAGTATTTATAGATTTATTTTTGATGATGTATATTCAAATATGCTGTTCTAATAAAAACAGAACAACAGAACTTTAACAGATGTCAAACCAGCCAATGGGATTCACTCCTTTGGAAGATGAATCCAAAATACTGTCGATGAGTTGTTGGTGCTGCTTTTGAAGCTTAAATGGGTCATTTTCAATTACAAAAAAACTACCTAAACTTAAACAGTGTTCAAAGTGTTTTGGAACTGAAATAATGCTTTAAAAAGAGTCACCACGTCTTGTAGACACCATCTTAGAGTTAGTACTCCTCAGAAGAGGGCCCCCTACAGCAGACTGTGAAGCTGTGAAAGCTTAGTTTACATTTTCAGAAATCTGTTTGAACAATGCCTATGTTAAGATATACTTTTGCATCTGAAAAATAAGCTTTAAAAAACACTTGAAAAGATGCTGCAGTGACTTTGCATAAGAAGCATATCCAAAATGGTGGCACAAGATGCTACACGAGGTGTGAAGGATTGATTTTGTACCTACCATGTCCGTACCAAGATAGTGTCAACAGGGTAGTTAAAACATACACACATACAATAAGGTAAACAATAAGATTTTGTTATAAAAAAGTTGTGGTTCATTTAGCCAGGATATAATTTAATAAATGCATCCTCTTATTTAAGTGTTCATCTTTTAATTATTTAGAATTACTAGATACTGTGTAGAGTGACTGAGATATTACATCACAGAAGGTGGTCAGACCTCACAAAGAATTTTTTAATACGACCATAAAGGATCACAGTCCCATCAAAATATGTAGTTGTGTTGACAGTGTGACATGCTTGCCAACAACATACTGTCGTAGTTTGCACTATTCTTAAACTATTATATTATTTCAGCATGTTAAAAATAAACAAAGGCCTGACAGACCAACCCACATAAGTAACAGGAGCAATAATCATAGAATCATAGAATATCAGGGTTGGAAGGGACCTCAGGAGGTCATCTAGTCCAACCCCCTGCTCAAAGCAGGACCTAATCCCAACTAAATCATCCCAGCCAGGGCTTTGTCAAGCCTGACCTTAAAAACCTCTAAGGAAGGAGATTCCACCACCTCCCTAGGTAACCCATTCCAGTGCTTCACCACCCTCCTAGTGAAAAAGTTTTTCCTAATATCCAATCTAAACCTCCCCCACTGCAACTTGAGACCATTACTCCTTGTTCTGTCATCTGGTACCACTGAGAACAGTCTAGATCCATCCTCTTTGGAACCCCCTTTCAGGTAGTTGAAAGCAGCTATCAAATCCCCCCTCATTCTTCTCTTCTGCAGACTAAACAATCCCAGTTCCCTCAGCCTCTCCTCATAACTCATGTGCTCCAGCCCCCTAATCATTTTTGTTGCCCTCCGCTGGACTCTTTCCAATTTTTCCACATCCTTCTTGTAGTGTGGGGCCCAAAACTGGACACAGTACTCCAGGTGAGGCCTCACCAATGTCGAATAGAGGGGAACGATCACGTCCCTCGATCTGCTGGCAATGCCCCTACTTATACAGCCCAAAATGCCGTTAGCCTTCTTGGCAACAAGGGCACACTGTTGACTCATATCCAGCTTCTCGTCCACCGTAACCCCTAGGTCCTTTTCTGCAGAACTGCTGCCTAGCCACTCGGTCCCTAGTCTGTAACAGTGCATGGGATTCTTCCGTCCTAAGTGCAGGACTCTGCACTTGTCCTTGTTGAACCTCATCAGGTTTCTTTTGGCCCAATCCTCTAATTTGTCTAGGTCCCTCTGTATCCTATCCCTACCCTCCAGCGTATCTACCACTCCTCCCAGTTTAGTGTCATCTGCAAATTTGCTGAGAGTGCAGTCCACGCCATCCTCCAGATCATTAATGAAGATATTGAACAAAACCGGCCCCAGGACCGACCCTTGGGGCACTCCGCTTGAAACCGGCTGCCAACTAGACATGGAGCCGTTGATCACTACCCGTTGAGCCCGACGATCTAGCCAGCTTTCTATCCACCTTATAGTCCATTCATCCAGCCCATACTTCTTTAACTTGCCGGCAAGAATACTGTGGGAGACCGTATCAAAAGCTTTGCTAAAGTCAAGGAATAACACATCCACTGCTTTCCCCTCATCCACAGACCCAGTTATCTCCTCATAGAAGGCAATTAGGTTAGTCAGGCATGACTTGCCCTTGGTGAATCCATGCTGACTGTTCCTGATCACTTTCCTCTCCTCTAAGTGCTTCAGAATTGATTCCTTGAGGACCTGCTCCATGATTTTTCCAGGGACTGAGGTGAGGCTGACTGGCCTGTAGTTCCCCGGATCCTCCTTCTTCCCTTTTTTAAAGATGGGCACTACATTAGCCTTTTTCCAGTCATCCGGGACCTCCCCCGATCGCCATGAGTTTTCAAAGATAATGGCCAATGGCTCTGCAATCACATCCGCCAACTCCTTTAGCACCCTCGGATGCAGCGCATCCGGCCCCATGGACTTGTGCTCGTCCAGTTTTTCTAAATAGTCCCGAACCACTTCTTTCTCCACAGAGGGCTGGTCACCTTCTCCCCATACTGTGCTGCCCAGTGCAGCAGTCTGGGAGCTGACCTTGTTCGTGAAGACAGAGGCAAAAAAAGCATTGAGTACATTAGCTTTTTCCACATCCTCGGTCACTAGGTTGCCTCCCTCATTCAGTAAGGGGCCCACACTTTCCTTGACTTTCTTCTTGTTGCTAACATACCTGAAGAAACCCTTCTTGTTACTCTTAACATCTCTTGCTAGCTGCAACTCCAAGTGTGATTTGGCCTTCCTGATTTCACTCCTGCATGCCTGAGCAATATTTTTATACTCCTCCCTGGTCATTTGTCCAATCTTCCACTTCTTGTAAGCTTCTTTTTTGTGTTTAAGATCAGCAAGGATTTCACTGTTTAGCCAAGCTGGTCGCCTGCCATATTTACTATTCTTTCTACACATCGGGATGGTTTGTTCCTGCAACCTCAATAAGGATTCTTTAAAATACAGCCAGCTCTCCTGGACTCCTTTCCCCCTCATGTTGTTCTCCCAGGGGATCCTGCCCATCAGTTCCCTGAGGGAGTCAAAGTCTGCTTTTCTGAAGTCCAGGATCCGTATTCTGCTGCTCTCCTTTCTTCCTTGTGTCAGGATCCTGAACTCTACCATCTCATGGTCACTGCCTCCCAGGTTCCCATCCACTTTTGCTTCTCCTACTAATTCTTCCCGGTTTGTGAGCAGCAGGTCTAGAAGAGCTCTGTCCCTAGTTGGTTCCTCCAGCACTTGCACCAGGAAATTGTCCCCTACACTTTCTAAAAACTTCCTGGATTGTCTGTACATTGTCTGTAATGAACAAGGGTTTTGTTCTACAGAGGGTGGAGAATTACAATCCATCATCTATAACAGTAAGATACTTAGTTAAAAGCTTTCAAACAAGAAATGATTATTAAGTCAATTGAGTAATAAAATTCAATGCATGCAAGTATTCACTTTGGACATAAAAGATCAGATTGTAAAAACCGGACTTACATTGAACAGTACCTTACACCACAAGTGGTTCCATTGAAGTCAATGGGACAATTTGCGACATACAATATTTCTCATGGAGTAAGAATATCATAATCTGGCACAAAAGTAATCCCCATGTGCCTCCCTACACTTCTAGTCTTATCTGTATAATGAATGTGCTTGGATTTTTTGGAAAGAATTGGTGAGACAGGATGATAAAACTGTTCTCATTTGCCTTCTCCTAGATTACTTCACAAATATTAAAGGACCATCTGCAATAAAGTCAGTACAAGAAAAAAAATGTATTCAAGCCTCTATTTTTCTGTATCATCAATGACTCTGCATCTTTCCTGGGGAAAAATCCTGCCCTCTTCTCTGTGGTGGGCCATGACTTGGCAGAATCAGTACAGTTCAACTGCATAAATGAAGGTGGAATGGGGTAGCTTTTGAAGTCCTGGTCCTTGACACATTGCACCTCTGCTCCCTATACCCAATGCACAGGTGTTTTTGGAAAGTCTGGCAATGTAGCAGCAGCAGAACTAGTGAATACATTATTATAAGTAAAGAATTTTTAGACAAAGTGTTTTTCCATCAAAAAAGGTGAATTTGTTTCTCAAGTCCAGGATGGAATTTCTGGTTAGAGAGAAAGAGGGAATATGTACCCTCAACTGGCCAGTAGCCCAGTGATTAGGGCACTCACCTGGAATGTGGGAAACCCAGCTTTAAGTCTCTGCTCTGCCTGATTCAGAGCAGGGACTTGAATCTGAGTCTCTCACATCCCAAGCAAGTGCCCTAACCACTGGGCGATAGTCTCTCTGGTTATTATTTATACCAAAAAAGGAGAGTAAAAGAAAGAGAGATACTGACTCTTTTATTCAAATTCTGTTCTATATTCACTCTTGTGAAACTATAAAAGAATAAGTAAAAAAAGAAAACATTAAAAAACTTTATACGTATTTTTTCCAAAATATATAAAAACTGTAGAAGATTTTTTTTTTTTACCAGAGTTTTAAGAAATTCGATCAACTCTCCATGAGGTGTAGAAGAATGTTTGAGGGAACTGAAACTGCAGTTATTCAGCCAATGAAGGCAGTCAGTTGTGTTTTGTAACAGCTCATCAGTACAAGTCTCATTTACTTCTGATTGTAGCTCTTTAAGGCATTGTTCCACACTAAAAACAAAATAAAAAAACAAGCATTGAAACTTTTATCCATTATTTAAAGATGAAAGTTTTTTATACAGCATATCTTTTCAAGAAAGGAAAATACTTTAAATTTATATGACATTATAACATAACATGTCTGATATGAGGCTTAAGAGTATTAAGTCTGAATCTCCAGGACTAACATTTCCTAATGGAGTGAGAGTAGATCTACAGTAAATTTTCTTAGGACCAGAGTCCACCAGCCTTATTCAAACTAAGTAGTACTTTGATCCTCAAATATTCCCATATTTTTCAGTAAGACTACTTGCAAAGTAAGGCATTACTCAACATAAAACTGACTGGATTTGGCCCTTATGATTAATAAAGACTGTAAGCAGAATCAACTACTGCATTCACAGCTAAATGTGACATTCTGTTTCTGCAGCAATCGGCAGTTGTTTTATAACATATCATATACTGTAGCAGTTACTTACAGATCCGCTGACACCTCACTGAAAAACTTGAAAATAATTTTAGAGACATTTCTGCTAGTAAAGCAAATATTTTCTTTCCCTTTTCCTCACTAGAATATTTGAATGAAAAATAAAATATTTGTTTCTTAGGAGTTGATCTACTCCTGTTCCTTACTCTTACCTAAAATCATAACCATGTTTGTGACATCACAAATGCTTGGTGTGGAAATCATTAGGGTTTCTGGTTGGGAGAAAATAGCAGGAACAGTTAAACTCCTTACTCCTTAGAAACAAAGATTCTGTTTCCATGAAAATGTCCCCAGAACCAGAAAAAGGAGGAAAAGAAAGAAAAATGTCTCTTAGAAATAACTCTGTTTCTATATTTTGTAATGTTTCCCTTGAGCAGCTACTATTCTTTAATATGAAAATAATAAATATCAGTTAGATTTTAGTCTTACAAAATCAGAACCAGCAGTGGCATGGATCAATGGTGTTGTGGTTTAAAAAAAATGGGAAAATTAACCTTGTGGGTGTTCCAGGCCGCACAGTGGCCATATTCCCCAAATGAGAAGTGGGTACACCCATGTTTACCCTGAACTGCTTTACTGGTGTGGATCCAAGATCTATTTTATCAAAATCAGGGATGATTTTGATTATATACACGTTTTCAGTTTGGATTATCTTTTTCTGATTCTGTTTATTTATTGCAAGTTCGTTTATTGCTGGTAAAGGATGTAAATGAAAATTTAATCCATTTCCTTATAGAATTAATTCAAATTACAGTAAGGTAATAATATTAGTTCTCAGTGAAAAGTTCATGGTACCAGACACACACATGCCTTACCTGCTATGCTACTGGTCCCTATTCCACTTCTGTATTAAGTACCTATGGTTATCGGGTATTTATGGTTATAGGGGTTAGGGCAGCAAAGTGCATATACTAGCAGATGGAGAGTTCAATCCCACATATATGAAAACTCTTTATTGTAAGATTTAATTTGATTAATATTTAAAGTTAGTCATCAGCTGCTAATGGTTTTTGGAGAGACAGCAAAAACCGGAGTATGTGCACGTTCTCCCACAGGTACTGATACATGGTGTGTATCAGGAGGTGCCCCCAAGTGTGGGAGGCAATTCAGAGGTAAGTGGGGACAAAGTCAGCAGTCATTAGGTAGCCAATTTAAGGGAAAAAAAGGCTTTCTGAATACTGTAACCAGAAATAAGGTGCATTCATAATAGAACTATGAAGTTGCACTGAGAGCAATTATCACTAAGCTATTGTGTTAATAAACATATATTACACACACAAAACCTGGTCATTCAAATGCAACCACTACAATTATATTCCTAACCCTTCAATCTGTCCATGTAACCCCCATTTTGAACTCTTTCATTGGCTTCCACTTCAAGACCCTACATATGTACCCCTGGCCTATGCCACTGACTTTATCTCTTATCTCCATTCTCCAAGGGCTTCCTCACTCTTTCAATGATTTAAAGGTTAGTGGTTTGTCCATTTTTCGACTCCAACATCCAAATTTGGAAAAGTGTTATAGTGTAAAGAGAAAAAGAATGAATCTCTGTAATATTTCAAAACTTCCACAACTTACAAAAGTTACTGTGATTTGGCTGCTCTGTAACTTTTTAAAAGTTGAGAAATTTTTTAAATGTTGCAGAGTTTCATATTTTCCTCTTGCCACTCAGTAACCAAAAGTTCAGCAAGTTTTAAAAAGTTAGAGAGCAGGAAAGGAAAAGAAAAGAAAGGGAAAAAGGAAAACAAACAAAAAAACTAGGTATCATTTACTTTATTGCAGCAGTTTTCAACCTTTTTTCATTTGTGGACCCCTAAAAATTTTTGAATGGAGGTGCAGACCCCTTTGGAAATCTTAGACATACTCTGCAGACCCCAGGGCTCCACAGACCACATTTGAAAACCACTGTTCTATGGTTACAACCTTCCATGGGCGCCTTGTGACATTACACCACATATTCATCATCATAATATTATTATAAGATAATGGCATAATTATGATGCATTTTGTACAAGATGGATCATGTAAGGTGTCATTGGAAAAGTTATTATTTGCTGGATATAATTATCCTATTTATATGCATATATCTTTTTTTGTACCTGAAGTTATGAATATTGATTATAGATCTGTATTTCAAATAGGCTTATTCTGGAAAACACCCACAGTCAGCCTTTCAGGTACAACAATGAAGAAGCCAAACAGAGTAATGACTCATCAACAAAGACAATGGGCTGTGGAATAGCTTAGCCTTCCTGTGGACCTTTTGGCCAGCCTGTAAGTAATAGCTGCCATGACTCTGCAAGGGCATGTGACCAGACCACGTCTCTGGACTCCATTCTGGTTGCCTGTGTTTTTCCACAAACTGGGCTGGGAACTGTTTTTGGAACAAAGGGTTCTTGTCATATGCTAAAACTAAGGCAGGGAGTGACATCATCTGTTGTTCTTCACTCCCCCACAACTCAACACCTGAGAGAAGCTCCAAAAGAAAAGGACTTGGAATGGGGGGGGGAGATCCCAAGCTGCAAAACAAGTGCAGCTTGTGCCTTGAGACTCTGCAAGCCTGCTTGTATCATCAGTCAGGGTGAGAAATTGTTAATTCAAATCCTATCCTTCTAGTATGTTAATTTGCATTTTTGTTTATTTACCAAGTAACATGCTTTGATCTGTTTGCTATCACGTATCAACACTTAAAATCTATCTTTCTGTAGTTAATAAACTTGTTTTATATTTTAACCTAAACCAGTGTGCCTTTAAGTGAAGTGTCTGGGGAAAAATCTCAGCTTAGTTACCACAAGTGTGCATATTCCTCTCCACATTGAGGAAGAGGCGAACCGAGTAATAAATTCATACTGGTTGGGGTTTTGACCAGGGCAGGATGGTATAGCTCTGGGGTCCTAGGCTTCGAAGCTAGGGGTAATCTTGGCGGTAGTCTTTCTATTGTTGGTTAATGCAGTGGCTGGTCAAAGCCTGCATATAACCACAGCTGGGTGTGTCCCTGCCTGTGTGGATGCTGGTGGAAGTGTAAGACCAGGAGTGGTCTAGAGCTTGTCACAGCAGCACAGTGTGAGAGGAAGCCCAGGCTGTCAGTAAGAGGACTCAATGGCACCCCAGTTCCAGGTGGCACCCCGAAAGGAACCCGTCACACCTCTACTACATGGTCTGCAGACCCACAGGGGTCTGCGGACCACAGGTTGAAAACCACTGCTCTATTACATTGAATAACAAAAATGGAAAAAATCCAAAATGTAATTTAAAAAAAAATATATAATCAGTTTTCAAAAACCAGTGACACAGCTTTTTTGCTTAACTTAAATGATTGAAATTTTGTTGTTGAAAACATTTTATGAAAAACTTAATTTTCCATGAAAGCAAGAAAACTTAGTTAAAATTTTTCAGTTTGCTCTAAAAAGACATCTATTAAGCGCCAAAAAACTTCAGACAGTACTAACTCAGGCTAAGTTAGTAGTGAACCAGAAATCAGAGGTAAAAGGTCATTGCTGCAACCCACCCAGTGATCATATTTTTATTTTTAAATTTTGCTTGCAATAAGGAGTCTCTCCACCCCCCAGGACACTTGAAGGAAACTGGAACAAAGGACAGTAACTACAGGGGGTGTGAGTGATTGCTGGACCCAGGCTAAAAGGAGATTAGCCTGTAAAAGGGAGCATTTTGGAACTGAACTTCAGGACCAGACTCCAAAGAGAAACTGCTGAGCTTCAGTTCATTTGCAAATTTGACACCATCAGATCAAGATTAAACAAAGACTGTGAATGACTAGCCAACTACAAAAGCAGTTTCTCCTCCCTTGGTGTTCACACCTCAACTGCTAGCAGAGGACCTCACCCTCCCTGATTGAACTAACCTCGTTATCTCCAGACTGACTCTTGCCTGCATATTTATACCTGCCTCTGGAAATTTCCATTACATGCGTCTGACTAAGTGGGTATTCACCCACGAAAGCTTATGCTCCAATACATCTGTTAGTCTTAAAGGTGCCACAGGACTCTCTGTTGCTCTCTTAAAAGCATTACTTTTCTAATGGACTTTTTCATCTTACATTTAACAAACATTTAAAATTTCCCTTTTTCATTTATTGTGCATCACAACCAACCTTCCTTTATCTCATTTGTTGCCTTTTTCTGATCAGCATCAGTGATCTCACGTATGCCATCTCATAGCTCTGGGAACTGGGTTTGTTAATGTGTATTTATTTTTTCATTGGATTTTGTGGTAGGAAGGGAAATTATAAATGAACTGGCAAAAACAGTGATGGATAAACAGTAACTAAAAATTTGTTGTTTCCTTTACAAAAATAATAGCAATTTATTTCCTCAAAATTTTTTCTGGAATCCAGATGATGCATACTATCAATATATCTTCAACAGTGGGTTAAATTTGGGGCCTATTCTATTTGTCCCTTTAAAATAATTGGAATAAATAATTATAGCAGGCTGAATAAAAAAGAAGCCCACTGCAAACTTGGAGTGTGAAAGATATTCATAACTGCGTTAACTCTTAAGATTCCTTAAAAAATAAAAATATATTGGGCAAAATATGTTCATATGTTTCTGAAATAACCATCAGTAGGTCACTTAAAAGTCACATAATTTCAAATGTGTCCTTTTACAACAGTTTACTCTTACATCCTTTATCAGTAGAAGCTTTGTATTAATGACTGTGAGAAAGTATATTGTAATATATTTAAAAATATGTGAAATGAACAGTTCAGAAAGCATCTACTCTATTATATGAAGATGCCAAGTTTTATAACTGCATCATCCTCAGAAACCAAACTCACTGACAACAACCAATTCAAAATTATATGAAAACCTCTTTAAAATTAATCATGTGTGGGTGGTCTATAAAACACACTATATAAAAAGATGAAGTAAAGGTCTTTTCAAGACAACTCTGAGTCTGAGCAAGTTTAAAATTAAGTGCACTGAAACAAATATCTTCTGAGTATCAAAGGGCCTTTTCATGAGTGCAAAGGACTTCCATGAAAAATAATACCTCTCTGACTATGGCCTACTCAATTTCCTGATGGGATAACTCCATCCATGAATACCAGTTCTGAACACAATAAAAGATTGGCATGTATCTTTTTAACTTGTGTAAACTGTTCTCAGGACTATGAAATCCAATGCCCTGTTCATACACCTTAGCTCCTGGGACACTATATCAAATACTTTTATTTATGAGCCTGATGTGTCTCATTCAATGAAACCTAACAGATTACAGCATTGTGAATTGTAAAGACTCAGGTGTCATTAGTCTACCTAAATCAGTTTCAATTAGCTTAAATCAATTTTTATACTAATCTCTGACATCTGAATCAAGGTACTAGCCAATGAACTACAAACCATTAATAGGCTAAAGCCTTTACTGGACCAGATATTTTAGCAATTTGTCCTAGCACTGATAAAGGAATTAGGCAGACAAATTTCAGTGGACCTCCCTATAGGTACAAATAATGATAGTTCAGTTCACTTTATTTGATCTTTTTATCCCAATAAACTAAACATCACATTTTTGTCTAAAACTGTACTTTTTGCATTGGATAAAAACGTTTGCATATTCTTTAGTTCATTTCATATATGGTAGTGAAGCAGAATCTCAGTATTACTTTCCCTCCTGTTCTTTACAAGGTTTTGTAAGACACTTTATACTATAAGTATTTGTTAAATTATAGTTGTCTATTCCACTGTCTGAATTACATCAGTCAATAACATATTTAAGAATCAGGCCACTGAATAAACAACTTAAATTATTCTATGTCCATTTTCTGTGTACACAAAGAAATAAGCTTAAATATGTAATGCTTCTTTCAAAGTATCAAAGTAAACAGGCTTACAACTATTCTGATAAAAATATAGTCAAAAGCTAGCCTCTTAAACTGAAATCTCATGCCAGGAATGAGGGCCTGTAGCTGTGCCTGTCCTGTCACTGGGCAGCCAATGGGCACAGCCGGCCCACAACAGAACCCCACTGCTTGGCTGAGGCAGTCGGGTGGCTTGCTCTTAATCCCAGCAGCTGCAGAATATCAGTGGCTGCTCACCGTACATGCCTGTGGATTCTCTGTCTTCCTTTGGTTGCTTCATTCCAAATCCTTCTCCAGCCCAGACCCTCCTCTGTACTCACTCCTTGCTCCAGCCTGCTCCTGCCTTCCCTGATTCCAAGTAATACAGTTCTAACCCTCTGCTCTAATTTCTGGCTCGGACATTTGGACTCAGACTATGGTTCTAACCCTCAACCCAGTTCTGATTCCCCCTTGACTCTGACATTTGGGTTCTGACCCTCGGCTCTGATCACTGGCTCTGACTCTGCCTAGAACCTGGGCTCTGGCATGTGGATGCTAACTCCTGTTTCGACCATTAAGCCTGACTCCTGTTCTGACCACTAGGCAAGACGGCCTGCAACTCAATATCCTGACATCTCACTTTAGTCTAAAAGAAAAATAGTTTTCTGATTTCCAGTGTCTTAATAAGGGAGTATATGTCTCAATTTGCTAAAGATATAAAATCTTTAAACAAAACCTGTATTTAACTGTGATGCAAAAATCTCATTTAATAAGTTAATAGTTATATTTTTAAAAATAAGTAATATAATATGAATTTAAAAAGGAGACTTTTTATTAATCATTTAATTGCTTTTCGACTAAGGACAAAATTATAACTGTAATTAGCTGATTAATGTAGAATGTTTTAGTGCAGTGTATTAATTACACTACATAAAAATGAAATTATACCTTACACACACCTAGGCCCCAGTCCTTCAAAGACTTTGGCACACACTTAACTTTATGAGCAGTCCTGTGATTCTATTAATAGTCCCACTGATCGGGGTCTAAGGGCTGGATCCTGTAAACCTTTAATCAGGTGAGTAAGTCCTCACTTCTGTGTAGGGTGACCAGATGTCCCGATTTTATAGGGACAGTCCCGATTTTTGGGTCTTTTTCTTATATAGGCTCCTATTACCCCCACCCTCTGTCCCGATTTTTCACATTTGCTGTCTCGTCACCCTACTACTGTGGGTAATCTCATTGCCTCCAGTACAAGACTAAGGATTATTCATAATCTGAAAGGTCACAACAGTGGGCTTTTATGTTATGATTAGGGCCCTACCAAATTAATGGCCATGAAAAACACATAACAGACTGTGAAATCTGGTCTCTCCCCGTGAAATCTGGTCTTCTATGAGCTTTTACCCTATACTACACAGACTTTTCGCCAAATGCTGGGAATGGGCACCAGGGGATGGACCACTTGATGATTACCTGTTCTGTTCATTCCCTCTGGGGCATCTGGCATTGGCCACTCTCGGAAGACAGGATACTGGGCTAGATGGACATTTGGTCTCACCCAGTATGGGCGTTCTTAAGTTCTTATGACTTCATGGGGAAGACAAGCGTTTCTCAAATTGGGGGTCCTGACCCAAGAGGGAGTTGCAGGGAGGTTGCAAGGTTATTCTCGGGGGGTTGTGGTATTACCACCCTTACTTCTGCACTGCCTTCAGAGCTGGGTGGCTGGAGAGCAGCAGCTGATGACCAAGGGCTAAGCTCTGAAGGCAGCAGCGCAGAAGTAAGGGTGGCAATACCATACCATGCCATCCTTACTTCTGTGCTGCTGCTGCCAGGGGCTCTGCCTTCAGAGCTAGGCTCCCAGTCAGCAGCCACTGTTCTCTGGCCGCCCAGCTCTGAAGGCAGCACCACCGCCAGCAGCAGCGCAGAAGTAAGGGTAGCAGTACTGCAACCCCTCCTACAATAACCTTGCGACACCTCCCCCACAACTCCTTTTTGGGTCAGGATCCCTACAATTACAACACCATGAAATTTCAGATTTAAATATCTGAAATTATGAAATTTATGATTTTTAAAATCCAATGACCATGAAATTGACCAAAATGGACTGTGAATTTGGTAGAGCCCTAGTTATGATTCTATTACTGCTGATGAAACAAAACAAAAACACACAA
This sequence comes from Platysternon megacephalum, assembly GCA_003942145.1. Classification (NCBI taxonomy): domain Eukaryota; kingdom Metazoa; phylum Chordata; order Testudines; family Platysternidae; genus Platysternon; species Platysternon megacephalum. Next base: position 28,812,543 of record QXTE01000003.1, read on the forward strand.
CAAACCCTGAGAGTAAAACTTTCAAATTCACCTAAATGATTTAGGCCCCTAAATCCCATTACCTTTTAACAGGATGTAGGTGCCTAAGTCACTTAGATGCTGTTGAAAATGTTACCCCAAACCTGTTCAAGCACGAAATGAAAACAATAGCTGAATTACCAAATAATTAAAGAATGGACTGGAATATGAATATAAAGAGAAATTTAAACTTTTGTTTAGCAAAGTAATCTGAAAGTTCAACTGACATGAATGCTTTTATAGTGAAAAAAATGAAACGTATTTGAAAATCATATTTCTTACACGTTTCTTATTCTGAAACTAGTACTAGCATCATAGAAGATTAGGGTTGGAAGAGACCTCAGGAGGTCATCTAGTCCAACCCCCTGCTCAAAGCAGGACCAACCCCAACTAAATCATCCCAGCCAGGGCTTTGTCAAACCAGGCCTTAAAAACCTCTAAGGATGGAGATTCCACCACCTCCCTAGGTAACCCATTCCAGTGCTTCACCACCCTCCTAGTGAAATAGTTTTTCCTAATATCCAACCTAGACCTCCTCCACTGCAACTTGAGACCATTGCTTCTCGTTCTGTCATCTGCCACCACTGAGAACAGCCAGCCTCCATCCTCTTTGGAACCCCCCTTCAGGTAGTTGAAGGCTATCAAATCCCCCCTCACTCTTCTCTTCTGCAGACTAAATAAGCCCAGTTCTCTCAGCCTCTCCTCGTAAGTCATGTGCCCCAGCCCCCTAATCATTTTCGTTGCCCTCTGCTGGACTCTCCAATTTCTCCAAATCCTTTCTGTAGTGGGGGGCCCAAAACTGGACGCAATACTCCAGATGTGGCCTCACCAGTGCCAAATAGAGGGGAATAATCACTTCCCTCGTTCTGCTGGCAATGCTTCTACTAATGCAGCCCAATATGCCGTTAGCCTTCTTGGCAACAAGGGCACACTGTTGACTCATATCCAGCTTATCGTCCACTGTAATCCCCAGATCCTTTTCTGCAGAACTGCCACTTAGGCAGTCAGTCCCCGGCCTGTAGCAGTGCAGGAGATTCTTCCGTCCTAAGTGCAGGACTCTGCACTTGTCCTTGTTGAACCTCATCAGATTTCTTTTGGCCCAATCCTCCAATTTTTCTAGATCACTCTGGAACCTATCCCCACCCTCCAGTGAATCTACCTCTCCCCCCCATCTTAGTGTCATCCGCAAACTTGCTGAGGGTGCAATCCATCCCATCATCCAGATCATTAATGAAATGTTGAACAAAACAACCAACCCCTTGGGCACTCCGCTTGATACCGCTGCCAACTAGACATCGAGCCGTTGATCACTACCTGCTGAGCCCGATGATTTAGCCAGCTTTCTATCCACCTTATAGTCCATTCATCCAATCCATACTTCTTTAACTTGCTGGCAAGAATACTGTGGGAGACCGTATCAGAAGCTTTGCTAAAGTCAAGATATATCACGTCCACTGCTTTCCCCATATCCACAGAGCCAGTTATCTCATCATAGAAGTCAATCAGATTGGTGAGGCATAACTTGCCCTTGGTGAATCCATGTTGACTGTTCCTGATCACCTTCCTCTCCTCCAAGTGCTTCAAAATGGATTCCTTGAGGACCTGCTACATGATTTTTCCAGGGACTGAGATGAGGCTGACCAGTCTGTAGTTCCCCGGATTCTCCTTCTTCACGTTTTTAAAGATGGGCACTATATTTGCCTTTTTCCAATCGTCCGGGACCTCCCCTGATCGCCACGAGTTTTCAAATGGCTCTGCAATCACATCAGCCAACTCCCTCAGCACCCTGGAATGCATTAGATCCGGACCCATGGACTTGTGCATGTCCAGCTTTTCTAAATAGTCCTTAACCGGTTCTTTCACCAGTGAGGGCTGCTCACCTCCTCCCCATACTGTGCTGCCCAATGCAGCAGTCTGGGAGCTGACCTTGTCTGTGAAGACCGAGGCAAAAAAAGCATTGAGTACTTCAGCTTTATCCACATCGTCTATCACTAGGTTGCCTCCCCCACTCAGTAACAGTCCCACACTTTCCCTGACCTCCTTCTTGTTGCTAACATACCTGTAGAAACCCTTCTGGTTACCCTTCACATCCCTTGATACCTGCAACTCCATCATCTTGACATTTCTGACAATGCAGAATGGAGGATAGAGAGTAACTTAATGGCAAAAAGAGAATGCAAGAATTGAAAATCTTTATGCTAGCAACTTTGCCACCATCCTGTTCTGGTCAAGGAGTTCCAGCGCCTGCAGGTGTGCCTTAATCTGAAAGCTCAGTCTGGAACTTCCTGTCACTCAATGTTAAATCAACACAGTCATTGGGATAACTCACCCTTATTGAAAGATGATTTTTAAAGTGAATGTGTCACTTCTTGACAGCAGTGAAGACTTATGTCCTGTTTAGCTGCAAAATCAGTAACATGAAGGAACTGGCAAGGCAAGCTTCGCCATACTGATATGCAGGCCCTCTCAGAGGTCCAGAGAGGCCCAGGCCACTTCCAGCTTTTGAGACCCCTAGCCACAATCAAAATAAAAAATGACGACACACGAAAACAAAATAAGGTGCCAAAAAAGAGTGAAACATAATTCTAACATTTTTTTATTTAACCAATGCTTTTTCTAGCCCTTTTCTGTGCAAATCAATGCACTAATTATTGAGGAAAAATCTAGCTTTCGTGCAATGTCACAGTTTTTATTAAGCATGGCGAGCCAATTCAAACGCTCTTGTCCCATAGTTGAATGGTGATAGTTCTTTTCCTGTTTCAAAACGTTGAAGGTGCGTTCACCTGAAGCTACTGGTGCAGGCAAGCTGACAAAAATACGCAATGCAATTGTGATATTAGGAAACACCCCAGAGAGTCCAAGTTCGAGTATTTCTTGAAGCAATTCCTTTGGCTTGCAATCCAATTTAAAGTTCGTGGAATATATTCATTTGAGGAAGATGACCATCACTTGAGATCTTTTCAGATTTCTTTGTTGTACTGTTGCTGCAATTGTTCAGCTGCAGAAAGTAGATCTTCATTACTCAGTCTGTTGAACTGTCAAAGAAACCCAAAAGGGGTACATATTAGCCGCAGTGACTCAAATTGACATGCAAGACTTAATTGAATAGAGTCAATGATGACAAGGAAGACATTGACCCTATAATGCTGCTCGGCTTTGGATTCAGTAGGTAAATTGCGATTGGTGGAGAACTCAGATGAAATGCCAATATTCTGTGCTATTAATTTGGACACAGTCAGGATTGCATCCAATTGTTCACAAATCTGTTGAATGTCATTGATAAGACTTTCAATGTTATCCCTCTCAACTGTAGCATTGCATGCTTCAATTACCAGATTAGTTTGGTGGATCATTGTAAATAGCTTCATCCACAAAGATGACATCAGAATGCATTCAAATTTGGACATGTGCTTCTGAACAGACTGAAGTTCAGTTCGAGCCTGTGCAGTGAGATTGAGAGATTCAAGCTCATTTAAAGCCTTTCTCACTGAATTCAAATGCTGCACAACTGGTTGAACACCATCAATCCGTGCAGACCCTCTAGTTTTGGACATCCCATGCAGTGAAACAGGAAGATATTGCTTCAGAATTTCCCACCTTTGTAGACTGCTACTGAAGAGATTGTACATTTACTGAACAGTTCCAAAGTAAATAATTGCCTCCTTGCATGATTCAGCACAGTCAACGCCTACAAGGTTTAGTGTGTGGTTTCCACAGCTGGAGAAAATATAGAACTGCTCGTACACCTTTGTACTTTCCAGACATATTAGATCCATTGTCATAGGCTTGACCAGTGCAGACTTGAAAATCTAACATAAAACCTTCTAGAATTGCTAGTACTCGAGCAGCAATTTCTTTTCCAGTTTTTCTTGTGAAATTATCAAACAAAATAAACCTTTCTTCATTTGAAAATTTTGAACGGTTTACAATCTTAACATATAGAATAACCATAGTAGTCTGTTCCTTGTGAGAACAATCTGAAGTGGCATCAACAATGATTGAAAAATACTTGGCATTTCGAATCTCATCAAGAATTGCTGTTTGTACAAATGACCCACATAACTCAATAAACTCATTTTGTATGCGTGGAGAGATAATGGACTTGCATGCGCTTTTGACTCTCCTGCGATTCTCAAAGATGTTTAACATGCTCTGATAAAAGTGGGTCATATTTGCTGAGTAGCTCAGCTATGCCTAGAAAGTTTCCATTTGCACGATCTCTGCCCTGCACTTTAAGCGGGGCGGAGGGTTTGTCTGGCTGACCGGGAGAAGAGGGCAATGCTTTCTGGCTTGGGGGAGGAGGGGAGACATAAAACTGCTGGAAAAGCAGTCAGCGTGATAGATGACTCACCACCTAGGAATGAAGGGTTTAAAAAGGTCAGCCTGGGCCTGGCCCCTCCCCTCATTCACTCAGAACAGGCTGGGCAGCACCCACCCTCCCTCCCTATTTAGGTCACAAATATGCCGGGTGTTTAGCTATATCTGCTGTGGGCATTACACTAGCAGCCCTGCTAAGGGGGGCTGGGAAGGAATTTTTCCCTTACCACCATACTGGCCAGGTGCAGTGGGGTTTTTTTTGCCTTCCTCGCAGCAGGTTCAGGTGGGCTCTGTTCATGCATAACAGGACGGGCGATAGGCCATATGTCACAACTCTTTATTTAAGAGTATAGCGGATGTTCAGTGCAGGTACTCCATAAATTAAGGCACAAAAGAATGGATAAATGGCTTGGAAAAGGAATTAAGGAGAGGTGCTTGGTAAATGAGCAAGCCAGGGGCAGTTGGGGACTCCTCTGATTGGTACAGCAGGAAGCCAACCCCCCATCATTCTAGTCCACCTTAACCCCTCCTACAAGGGGGGGTGGTCGGTAAAGTCCCGGCAAGGGAATTGTTGGAGGGACCTGGTCCCGGCAAGGGAATTGCTAGAGGGACCTGGATGAAAAGGGGGGGGGGGGTTATGGAAGCTCCCCCCCCGCCCCCTCCCAAATTGGCTGGAATTGGAGGGTCCTGGCAGTGGATCTGCTGGAGGGACATAAATTTTTTACCTGCACTGCACATTTTATCCTCCGGGTTAGTCCCAGCCATCTATCTAATAATAAAGTTGCGGCCTGATTAAACCCATATCTAATGTCTCCTGTCATTCTTTTGGCATAGCCAGACAGTCACCAGTACGTTGACTGGAACCAAAGGAAGCCAAATCCCCACTCAGAAAGAAAAAGGATGACATTCAGGATGCGCTCAAGTAGTTTTTTCCAGTTATTAGTTTCTGCAGAGAGTTCAGTCAAGAGTAAATTCTGAACTGAACTTTCAGCTGCTGCTGCCCTACTGGCTGATTTCCATGCAACATAGCTTTCTTTGTGTGACGCTGAACTCTCATGTGATGGTATTCGGTCTTTCAACTTCCTCCAACCTCTGTTGATGCTTCATCCTGATTGATCAGAGAGAACTGATGCATTTGCAGTACTTTTGTTCAAAATGAAGCAGGGTGCACAGTACAGAGATTGTTTTTCTGTACTCCAGCCTAATCAGTCTCTTGTGCAGGTACACTATTTGGAAGAATTTTTGTCAGCAGACGAGTAGGGAAAGCATGATTATCAGCATCTCGTGGAATGTTACTTGGAATTTCAAAACAACTAATTTGAAGAAAAGATTGCATTTGGGCAGCACTGCTCTTGTCAATAATTCCAATGTCAGTCACAGTCAAACCTGAGTTGCTCTTGCTGCGTAAGATCTACATCTTCCTATTGCTGTTGAGTTTCTTGATCGTACACAGGATCTTCTGCTGCATCTATTACTGTTGGCACATCTCCTTCTTGACTACTGTCCTCATGTTCAGGTATTGGCATTGAAATATTACTTGTTGCAGTTGCGGAGTTTTCATTATCTGTAGCATTGTTTGTTGGGTAAGGTGTGTTTTCCAGTGGTTTGAGAAATGAAATTATTGGCTTTCAGCTCTTAGCTGCTGTTTCACTCAGTTGTTTTCGCCGTCTCTTGCTTGCACCACTTTCAAATCTCTTCTTCATAGTGATCTATCTGGTCAATATGTAGCCTATCTACACTTGAAATATTCTGCTGTAACCATGTACACAAATGCTGAATGGTACACAAATGCTGAAAAGACTTAAAATGAAGGAATACTAATTAAGAACACAAAATGAAACAGTCAGACAGGTTATTATCCTTATCACTGAATCAAAACTCAAGCACGCAAGGTATAATATAACAGGATGAGCTGAAGACAAAGGGATGACATATATATAGTAAACACAGGCAAGGATACAGACAGAGGGATAATGTCCAAAAATTTCAAATGTGTGTCCTCACGAAACTCACTGTACAAGATGGTCCTCACAAATTTTCACCTTGAGTCTAGGCCTATAGACTACGAAAGCCTATGATGATGGACAAGCTACCAAGCTAGGGCTCAACCAACCAACCAGTCACCTCTTTTAACTATCACATGAAGATAATAATGATTAATTCTCACACATAAATAATTCCTTAGTCAACTAGACGTAAAACTATAAAGACACTAAAATGTAACAATTCTCTATCTTTCAACACGCACTTGATCCAGCACCAGCCACTAGTAGTGGTTTGTTTATATAATCAGCTGATCTGAGCGGACACGTTCATCACAGTCTAATCTTGTGCCATCAGAACCGATATATTTTTATTATTATTTATGAATATTTTTAACTCTTTAAATATGACAAAATTTGTATCAGTTAACAAAAAAATTATGTCTTTTACCAAATCACATCTCTAATTTGCTTAAATTTGCAGCTCTAAGCTGAGAGTGTGTGTCACATTTTGGTCAGAAAGGGATGCGCATAAAAACAAGTTGTGAAACTTATCAAATGCCAAAAAATGAACAAGTGTCTAAATTTGAGGCCCCCTTTGAGCTTGAGGCCCAGGCCAAATGGCCCTCCTGCTTCACTCCCCCCTCCCCCCAATTGGCCCTGCTGATATGTCTCATCCTGATCTGGAGAAATCACTCTTAAAAGTAAGAATAGTTCAGTTTCTGTATCCCATGCCCTATTTGCTCTGACTACCAAATAATAATTTTAAGGCTAAATTTTGTGATGTGGATGCCTGACCACTACATTCTGAACTCATTTTACAGCCATAAAACAACACTGAGATTAGGAGGATTAGTGCTGCCACAGCTACATTCTATTTTTAGTGCACTAGCTAGATGACAGCTATATAATAATAATATATGGAGATATACCTATCTCCTAGAGCTGGAAGGGACCCCGAAGGGTCATCGAGTCCAGCCCCCTGCCTTCACTAGGCAGGACCAATTTTGCCCCAGATCCCTAAGTGGCCTCCTCAAGGATGTAACTCACAACCCTGGGTTTAGCAGGCCAATGCTCAAACCACTGAGCTATCCCTCCCCCCTAGCACAAGTATGTCTCCTCCAGCTGGCAATCACACCACAGCTCCAAGTGTAGACATACCTTAAAGGTGCCAGAAGTACCTAAGATCCTTTAGGCCATTCAAATCTGAATTTAAGGATCTTACATTTGTATTCTATGAGCTGGGAGGTGAAAATATTATTTACTAACAAATATCCATGAAAGGATGCTAGAATTTTTAGAAAAACAATTAAGTAGATAATGTTTCTACAGTGTTTTGAAGACAAAAAGCATTACATGCACTTCTTCTTCTTCTTATTATTAATTATTTTAGTGCATTATGTGTTAAGAAACCTACCTGTTAAGAAAGAAACTCAGCAGGATTTGTTAATGGAAAACTCATCCGATCATTTGTGATGGGTCAGAAGATTTGCTCTACATGGTGGTGGGAAGATACTTAACAGTAATTCTTGCAATGGCTTTCCTTACAAAAACTTTTTTTTTTTAGGAACTGCAAAGGGTGGGAGAGAGGAGTGCAGCCAGTAAGTTCCTGTTCATCTTACAACAGAGGCCTGCCATGCAGCCAAAATTAAGAACATGTGACATGATTACAGGCAACTGTAGAGGAGGATGTTGATGCTTCAGTACTATTGTGTGCTAATAAGCACCAGGTTATCCATAATGATAAATCATTTATTTCCTAGGACACACAATTAATTCAACTTATGGATAAGATACAAGTGAAAAATCATGAAGAGATTCATAAACTGATGACCTTTAACTGGGCCTGATGCAGAAATTTTTTACAGGATATGATTTTTTCATTATGTTTATATGTCTTTTTTATTAAAATAGTGTGTGCCCTTACTGTTTTTGATAACTTGCTGTTATTCTGATGGTGCAACTTGTTTTACACTCTGCAAAGAACTGACAGATTAGATTAATATAGCTTCACATTTGTAATGCTTATTCTGTTCAGTTCTAGTCTATTTAATTAACAGCTTACTCTGTGGAGAATGATTGATATGTTTTCTTTTGCTCCCCGCCCCCTATAAAAGCAAAACACCTCTTCCTTTGGAATATTATGGACGTTTAACAGTGATGACCCCCACCCTGTTTGGCAGAGGGAAGGTCTGAGATTTATTATCTGTATATTGGAAAGTATAGCTTCCATTAATACTGAGTTTGGAGTTATATTAACTCAAAACAGCTGCAAATATCAGGTACTTATTTCATTGTTCTATAATCTTACTGCTATTTTGTATCCAAATTTTACTCAAAAGAAAAGCCACAATAAAAAAGTTTAAAAAAATGGATGTCTTGATTTTTATTTCTAAAACTAGGAATTCTTCCAAATTTGATTTTGAAAGTGTTACTCTTTTTATAAAAAAATGGCAGCCTCAACACATCCACTGCTCAGATTTAAGACCCGAAAGGACCACTATGATCATCTTATCTGATCTCCTACATAATACAGGACAGAGAATTTCACCACGTAATTCCTTTTTCAAGGCAACAACTTCTGGATGAACTACAGCACATATTTTAGAAAGGCAATCTTGATTTAAAGTGACTGAGAATCCATCACATCCCTTGGCAAACTGTTCCAATTATTAATTGCCCGCACTGCTAAAAACATGCACCTTATTTCCAGTTTGAATTTTTCTAACTTCACTTTCCAGTCACTGGATCTTGATGTGCCTTTATCTGTTAAACTAAATTCCTAAACAGAGAGATGATTCATGAAAGCAGAGGGTATTCTAAAGAGCATGATCAAGCTACCTCATTGTGACGCTTTGGGGGTCAGACCAGTAAGGGGTTGTGTTGCTACCTGCTCTGCAATTCTGGGTGCCTTAAATGCTATAGCAGCAACTCCAGCCGTCAGTATACAAGCATGCAAGTCACCCTCTGACTTCCACCACCCAGTTACTTTTTGCAGGGTGACCCCAATGCCCTCCCGAGCCCTGAATTTCCCCCAAACCATCTGCTCTGTAGTTTACATCCCTCTTGCAGTACACTTTCAGAAGTTAAGTTCACTGCCCCTTTTAAAGAAACAGTACCCTTGATACTCATTTTAATCAACACATTGAACTGGTTTATAGTAAAAGTAAAACAAGTTTATTAAACAAAAAGTCATAGGTTTAAGTGATACCAAATGCAAGGAATAAAGAAAGGATTCTCACCAAGTCTCTTTTCCAGCATGGCTGACCAGACACTTTGGCCAGGACCCTTCACAGATGTCAAAGTGCTCAGTTCCTTTTTCTCCTCAGGTGAAGGATGCCAAAATGGCTTTTTTTCTCTCCTTATATCTTCCCAGAGTTCATTGACCTTGCTTTGAGAGGCAAGAAGGCTTCCTGGGAGTAGAGTCTCCCATCCCCAACTGAGATTAAGTGGCTGTCTTGTCTCACTTACTCTCTTGATGGCTTTGTTTACCTTGTATGTATATGTACTTTTCTTTTCTTTAGTCACACCTTGCTTAATTTACATAGGAGACATTCCTTTGGCTGGAACAGGTGTGGCATAGGGATTGCTTGCCAAATACATTTTAAAAACGTATTTCCAGCACATACCTATAAAGTCCTTTGTGAATTTATTGTATGCACATCACACAATATTAATGATCAGTGAGTTATTAGTTTACCAGTGATATATTACATGCCATCTTTTAGATATATATCATGACAACAGTGCATCAACTGGCACTGGGGTGCTCTTAGGGCGTATTTCCGTTCCCTAGGTAGGAGCTTCCTACTGAGGAAGAGGACGGGGTGTTCGTCATCTCCGACCATTTGTGAAAGCACCGCTCCCAGCCCTACTTCAGAGGCGTCAGTTTGTAGGATAAACTCCTTCCCCCAGTCTGGGGCTACTAGTACGGGGTCTGTGCAGAGGGCCGTCCTCAGATCCGCAAAAGCGCCTTCGGCTGCAGCAGACCATTTTACTATGTCTGGGCCCCGAGCTTTTGTTAGGTCCATTAATGGGTATGCCCTGGTGGTGAAGTGGGGAATGAACCGCCTATAGTACCCCACTAACCCCAGGAATGCTCTGACCTGTTTTTTCCGGAGTGGTCGGGGCCACTTCTGTATAGCTTCTAACTTGTTGAGCTGGGGCTTCACCACGCCCCTCCCCACTATATACCCGAGGTACTTGGCCTCCGCTAACCCGATCGAACATTTGGAGGGATTGGCAGTCAGCCCTGCCTTCCTCAGGGTGTCCAGGACCGCTTCCACCTTCCCCACGTGCGTTTCCCAGTCGGGGCTATATATGATGACGGCGTCGAGATAGGCTGCCACGTACTTTCCATGGGGTCGCAACAGTTTGCCCATTAGCCGTTGGAAAGTAGCGGGGGCCCCATGCAGCCCAAAGGGGAGAACAGTGTACTGATATAGTCCTTCTGGAGTTGCAAAGGCCGTTTTCTCCTTGTCGGCCTTGGCCAGGGGGATCTGCCAATAGCCCTTGGTAAGGTCAAGAGTAGACATAAACCGTGCCTTTCCCAATCTGTCAATCAGCTCATCTATCCTGGGTATAGGGTATGCATCAAATTGGGACACCTCATTGAGCTTGCGGAAGTCATTGCAGAACCTCATACTGCCATCAGGCGTAGGCACTAAAACCACGGGACTGGACCATTGGCTATGAGATTCTTCGATGACTCCTAAGGTCAGCATTTTCCTGACCTCTGTCCTAATCTCTGCTCTCTTGGCCTCCGGGATCCAGTAGGGCTTGACGTTCACCTTCACTCCAGGCTCTGTGAGGATGTGATGGTGAACTTCCGTAGTCCTGCCTGGCTTTTCCGAGAACACATCCTGGTTGCGTTTGATCAGGCTGATCACTTCTGCTCGTTGTTCCGGAGTCAACTCCGGGGATATTCCCACCAGGTCAGGCTGGTTGCCTTTAGGGGATGGTGCCCCCAGTGCAACCACCGGAGCTTCTCTATCCTGCCAAGGTTTCAGCAGATTTATGTGGTAGATCTGCTCCAGCTTCCGGTGACCCAGCTGTCGGACCTTATAGTCGACTTCTCCTACAGCTTCTATTACCTCGTACGGCCCCTGCCACCTGGCCAGGAGCTTGCTCTCGGCCGTGGGTATGAGCACTATCACCCGGTCCCCCACCTGGAATTTCCGGGTCGCTGCCTGGTGATTGTAGTTTGTCCGTTGTGCCCCTTGGGCCTTCTCCATGTGTTCGCGCACAAGGGGGGGCAACTTGGGCTATTCTGTCTTTCATCTGCAGCACATGTTCAATAACGTTTCTCCCAGGGTTCGGCTGTTCTTCCCAGTCTTCTTTAGCCAGGTCCAGTATGCCCCTGGGGTGGCAACCATATAACAGCTCGAAGGGGGAGAATCCCGTGGAAGCCTGAGGGACCTCCCGTACGGCAAACAGCAAGTAAGGCAGCAGGGCGTCCCAGTCTTTTCCGTCATGACTTATCACTTTCCGTAACAGGTTCTTCAATGTCCTATTAAAGCGTTCGACAAGGCCATCGGTCTGGGGATGGTAGACCGATGTTCTAAGGGTCCGTATGTGGAGCATTGTACATAGGTCCTTCCTCAGCTTAGACACAAAGGGGGTCCCTTGGTCTGTCAGGATCTCCTTAGGTATTCCTACTCTGGAAAAAATCTGAACTAATTGTTTGGCTATGGTCTTGGACATGGTATTCCAGAGGGGTACGGCCTCAGGGTATCAGGTGGCATAATCTAGTACTACCAGAATGTATTGATGGCCCCGGGCTGACTTCTCCAAAGGCCCTACTATGTCCATAGCTATTCGCTCAAATGGGATCTCGATAATTGGCAGAGGTACCAGAGGGGACCTTAAGTGTGGTCGGGCCCATGTATCTGGCATTCCGGACAGGAGGTGCAATATCGCCGGACCGCCGCATAAATGCCGGGCCAAAAAACCCTCTGTAGAATCCGATCGAGGGTCTTATCTACCCCTAGATGGCCCCCGAACAGATGGCTGTGGGCCAGATCCATTACGGCCCTCTGATGCTTCCGTGGGACCAAGAGTTGTTCTATGACTTGCTCTTGGACCCGGACTACTCAGTATAGTAGATCATTCTTGATCATATAATATGGCGCTGGGCCCTTCACTCTCCCCTCCACGGGGACCCCATTTACCTCAACTACCTCTTTACGAACATTGTGGTATATGGGATCATTGGCCTGATCCTGACCAAAATTCCCAAGTGCGGTCCCCATTTGTCCGAACTCGGGGGGGGGTCTACCTCCGCCTCCCCCTCGGGGATAGGCCCTGGGGACCCAGGTCCGGTGATAGGGTTGTTGGTCGCCGACCCAGTCCCGCTGTCAGGAGAGCCCCTCCTTTCCCCTACAAGCGTAGACTTCTGATATTGGGTCAGGATCCTCGTCCCCCTCCTTTTATCCGCCCTCCGTTCCCTCCGAGTCTTCCGGGACTTCCCCGGCAGGGAGAACAAATCCTGGCTACGTTCATGGAAGGCCGGGGGAGGGTTAACCATCGGGGCCACACCCTGGGTCCCAGGATCATTATTTTCTTCTACCTCCTCCCCGGGGAGTAGGCTATTAAACCCTGGGAAGTCTCGGCCGATAAGGACAGGATAGGGGAGTTTCGGAACTACTCCCACCATCCACTTAGTGAGGTTTCCGAGAACTTCTATTTTCATGGGGATGGTCGGATAATAGTTGACATCCCCATGCACACAGGATATCCCTGAGCGTTTGGCCCGGGATAGTTGGTCCTGCCCGACCCGCTTCCCCGAGACTAACGTGATTGCATTTCCTGAGTCTACTAACGCTGTGGTCTTTATACCATTCATCTTAACGGGCCTAGTGTATCTATGAGGGACCATCGCAACCCCGACTAGACTCACTAGATCACATGGTCCCCCTATATCTCCCAGCTCGCATTGCATAGGCTCTCCTAGATTCGGGCATTGGGCAGCGATATGCCCCAATTCGCCACAGGCATAACGGCGGTACCCCGTTCGGGGCAGCCCCCTATTGTTCGGGCTGCTGGGCTTTATCTCCCGAGTCTTTCTCCCCCAGTCCTCAAGTCTCTCCGGGACCACTGGAGGCTCTTCCGCCTCCTTCCTCCCCTCCCTTGTCCGGACGGGCGCTAGGGCAAACCGGGGCCTCGGCGCAGAGACTGGTCTCCGATTCTGGTGCCTTCCTTCCCCGGTGGTCTGAGAAAGTTCTTGGGCTGCTAAGTGCCTCTCTACGAGGGCAACTAGTTCATCATAAGAGGAGGGATCATTTTGGCGGGCCCACCCTCGTATGTCTGGCGGCAACCCCCCCATGTACCTGTCCAACACCTTTTCCACTACCTTCTCCGGCCCATGGGTCTCGGGGCGGAGCCATTTCCGGGCGAGGTGGATCAAGTCAAATAGCTGGGACCTCGGCGCTTTGTCGTCCCAGTACTTCCACTCGTGGAAGCGCTGGGCCCTTATGGCTGGCGTCACGCCTGACCTCGCCAGGATTTCCGCCTTCAGCTGTGGGTAATCCATAGCTGCTTCTGTAGTCATGTCGAAATAGGCCTTCTGAGCCTCCCCACACAGAAATGGAGCCAGGATGCCTGCCCACTGGCCTTGGGGCCAGGCCTCCCGCAGTGCCGTCCTCTCGAATGCAAGGAGATAGGCCTCTATATCGTCATCCGTTGTCATCTTTTGTAAATAGTTGCTTGCCCGTAGTGGCCGGGTCCCCTGGGGCCCGTGCGTCAGCGTGGTCAGGGCTTTCAACTGGTTCACTACTTCATTCAGGGTGGCGCGATCTTGGGCCGCCTGGTTCATCAGCAATTGGTTTGTCTCCTGTTGGACACGTACTGCCTCTTGCTGGGCCGCCATCTGTACTCTTGTAGCCTCCTGTTGGAGGTGGATACAAGTGGATACAAGTGGCCTGTATCAACGCCTTCACTATGTCCTCCATTTTTTTTGTGTGTGTGTGGTTTACCTTGCCCCGAGATGGCTTGCCACAGAGCCTTACTCACATCCCACCCCTGACACCACATGTGGCAAAGTACCTCCTTCTCCTCAGCAAGCTCAGTCCTTTTTAGCCTTGGAGACACTGGTTTNGCCTTTTAACCCCCTGGGACTACTTACTCCCCCCCCCCCCCCGGCTTTGTAGCTGTTTGTCCTGGGTTTGCCACAGTATGTTAAGATGGCATGTCCCTAAGAACCTTCACAAGGCTTTCAAGAAGTTTAATAAGTTTACTTAAGTACAGTTTAAAAACTTACTTGTGTCCATACTGTGTTCTAACACGGTTAGTCCAGCCTGTGTGTTGACCAGGCAAAAGCATATTACAAACAAATTAAAAACAGGGCTGTCAATTAATCGCAGTTAACACACACAATTAACTCAAAAAAATTAATCGTGATTAATCACATTGTTAAGCAATAGAATACCAATTGAAATTTATTAAATATTTTGATGTTTTTCTACATTATCAAATATATTGATTTCAATTACAACACCGAATACAAAGTGTACACTACTCACTTTATATTATTATTTTTTATTACAAATATTTGCACTGTAAAAATGATAAACAAAAACAGTATTTTTCAATTCACCTCATACAAGTACTGTAGTACAATCTCTTTACTGTGAAAGTGCAATTTACAAATTTAGGATTTGTTTGTTACATAACTGCACTCAAAAACAAAACAATGCAAAACATTAGAGCCTACAAGTCCACTCAGTCCTACTTCTCGTTCAATCAATCGGTAAGACAAACAAGTTTGTTTATATTTACGGGAGATAATGCTGCCCACTTCTTACTTACAATATCACCAGAAAGTGAGAACAGGCATGTTAAATATCTTGTGATGCCGGCTACAACACTACCAAGTGAATGCCTGTTCTCACTTTCAGGTGACATTGTGAACAAGAAGCGGGCAGCATTATCTCCTGCAAATGTAAAGTAACTTGTTTGTCTGAGCGATTGGCTGCACAAGAAATAGGACTGAGTGGACTAGTAGGCTTTAAAGTTTTACATTGTTTTATTTTTGAATGCAATTTTTTTTGTACATAATTCTACAGTTGTAAGTTCAACTTTCATGATAAAGAGATTGCATTACAGTACTTTATTAGGTGAATTGAAAAATACTATTTCTTTTGTTTTTTACAGTGCAAATATTTGTAATAAAAAATAAATATAAAGTGAGCACTGTGCACTTTGCATATCTGAAAATGTAGAAAACATCCAAAAATATTTAAATAAATGGTATTCTATTATTAACAGTTTGATTAATCGCGATTAGTTTTTTTAATCGCTTGACAGCCCAAGTTAAAAAACATTCTCTCAACTACAGCATTATGTAGAACACTTCAGAGCATGTTTTGACTACAACGTGTAACTGGGTCCACCACTTTGTTCCCAGCAAACGGCTAAAAGTTTATTCTTACATTAGTGGCCAATGGATTTGCCATAAAAGTTGCTGATCCTGGAATAGGAGGAGACTACCCTGAAGAAGGCTAGGCTCCAAACCCACAGCTATAGATCTAGGATAAAACCCTGAGCTGGTGAATAACTTTTCATTTTTGTTATACTTCTGATGTTTTTTAACTGTTTTTTTCTGCGTATATGTTTATAGCCACCTAGATGTATATATTCCTTCCACTCCTGACAAAAGGGGCATAACTAGCTTACCCTATCGGTTTGGGATTTTTTAACAGAGTTGATTTGCCATCATATGCATTGTTTTTAAATCCAGTTTTAATGCAGTCCACTCTGGTCAACCAAGTCTTGTTATTTATGCAGTCATAAGTGTGCCTAGTGATTTTTAGAAAACATTAACAGATATCTGTCCTGACGCGCTGAAAAAATTAAATTAAACATAACACACTAAGGTGGGGCAAAGAAACACATGTAAACAGGACTTACAACTTAGAAAGATAATGCAAGATGCTTATTACTGCTTTCAAATCTTGCTTGTTTTATCAGTATTAACATATTAAAATCTTGGATGGAGGTCAGCAGTAAAAGGCTAACTGAAATGAATGAATACCCAGTTCAGTCACCACTGAACTTAAACCATGCTTTATGTCAAGTTCTTCTCTGAAGAGGCTCTACAAATGGAGTTGCAGGGATCCATGTTTGTCATTTCCACATCAAGTGTGTTCAGTTTACATGTGAAATTTTGTTTTAAACTGTCACCACAGCAAACACAACCTGAGATCTGAACATCAATCCTTCTCTTTTGCGCATCAGTTCTGCAGACCAAATTGGGCCCTTAGTGACACCTGTCCAAAACCATAGTCTTCAATGAGGTTGCAGAGATGTAACTGATTGAATCTTAGTAAACAATTCTGTTGTGTATGCAGAAGAAGGAACGGAATCTACCTTACTCTTATAGAGTTGTGCTAGCTCTGCAGAGCTATCAGGAGTAAAAAGCAGTTTTAAAATATATCCACTTAAAGTAAGCAGACATGACTGAATACACAAAGATCTGTTAAGAATTCATTTTTGTCATTTTTACAGTCACTTTTGAGGAGAGCTGCATCATAAGCATGATTTCAAGCCCTACACGGTTATTTCCTGGTGTTCCACTAATTACAACAACAAAAAAGCTATCATACAATGATGTCAGCTGAACTTTTAATTCCTGTGGAGTATTTGTACATCAGCTGCATTAAGAATTCCGAAACCTCCATATTAGACAATGAAAATATTGTTACCTAAATATAATAAAGTTCAAATGTGTGTCGGGTAGAAGGAGATGAAGAGAAAGAAATGGCACCCTACAATGAAAAAGTGAAACATGACTTCACCTTAGAATAACCCAAGGCTTAGTTTGGCACACAAACCTGGCCAGCACTGAAAATGGTCAAATTGGCTGCCTTCATAAACTGCTATAAAAATAAAGTTAAAATTCAAGTGTAATAAAAGTTCTCTTGTATACGTGTTAACCATCTTTTCCCTTAAAAATTAGGAAAAAAACCATATTGCACAGATGGTCATTCCCCCCCCCCCCCGTTTATACCACAAGGAGAAAAACAGAACAATTACAATACAAAAATACTGGAGATAATTCAACTGCTGTTGGTAAGTGGAACATAACTGATTTGTCATGTCATACAATTTTGTAAAAGTTGTTCTGTTGGAAGGCCATGAATGAGTGTGGAAATGATTACACACTTCTGGATCATAATTTTCACATACTGTTTTATTTTTTTTAATATACATGCTGTATACCAGGGATCGGCAACCTTTCAGAAGTGGTGTGCCGAGTCTTCATTTATTCACTCTAATTTAAGGTTTCGCGTGCCAGTAATACATTTTAACGTTTTAAGAAGGTCTCTTTCTATAAGTCTATAATATATAACTAAACTATTGATGTATGTAAAGTAAATAAGGTTTTTAAAATGTTTAAGAAGCTTCATTTAAAATTAAATTAAAATGCAGAGCCCCCCGGACCGGTGGCCAGGACCCAGGCAGTGTGAGTGCCACTGAAAATCAGCTCACGTGCTGCCTTCGGCATGTGTGCCATAGGTTGCCTACCCCTGCTGTATACTATTATGTTTATTCTCTGTAGTACAATAAAAACATAAATCTATCCGATAAAAAATACATTGCATTCCAATTGCATGAACATAACGCACAGAGTAGCTCCCTTATCATACTACTTGCAAAGGTCAATGGTAACTGGAAAATGATTTCATTTCCTATAATATATTAGCAATAAAATACTCTTTTTAATTAAAAAGTCACATCAAATGTTGTTCATCTTTTGTTAAGCTTCTCTCCATTCCTGAAATCGACATTTTACAGATGCAAAATAACATCTGGTAACCTCAGGGTCTTCTTGACTGAGCTGCTATTGTTGAAAAACAAGACTGTAGAAATTCAGAATTCTACAGCAAGAGCATCAGTGGCTTGTATTGCTATCATACCACAGACTGATACCAAATGCAAAAGACAAAATCCTTGCCCCTCTTCTTTGGGCCATCCAAAGTTCATAGGTGCAAGCCCTTCTAATTTGTGGAACTAGAATTGCTAAAGACAATCTCAACTATTCGGGGGGGAGGGGGAGAGGAAGAGAGAGAGACTTGAAAATGTAAATTGTTATGTGAATGGATATAAAGTGATAGTGAAAGCAACAAACAGTTGGGATCTACTTCTGCAGTCAAAAAATGGCCCAACCCCTCACAAACTACACACCTTTTAAGCAGAAGAGGTAACAAAAGACACCTGTCATACACACCTGTCAAAATGCTGATGGTGGCCTTCCTGGATGTGTAACATTTCATGCAGAGCAACTCAAAACTTCAGATACTTATGACACTGTAAGGACATCAACTGGACTTTTCTGAGCATGCCCCAAATTTCCACTGATGTCAAAAGATTGGGGAATAGCACTATGAAGGGGACTGCAATTCTATAGTTGCTAGATTTTCATTATTATCCCTATTGTAGGATTATCACTATAATTGACTCTTGTAAAGATTAAATTTTTTTAAATAAATCTGTAAGAAATGTATTACCTTTTGTTAAACACAGCAATATGCTGATGTAATAAAAATTCAGTTTTCAGTTAGATTAACTTCAGCAGAAAAGAAAGAACTCTAAAGTATAACTTCTGTGGATGCATATTATAGGTGACTGAATAAGGTGGATAGTTTTGTGAGCAGTGGACAAAGTCCTCCTACCCAGGAAGGCCTCATCATTAAGTTATACAATCCTAAATCATACTTCATCAAAGGTATCCTCTGAAGTCTCATAAATGCCTTCTTTGGCACAGCTGATTCCCTGCTGCATACTTCAGATGTTTATGGAATAATAACACAATCATTACTGTTATAAAGCCAGTATTTACCCAGAGTGGTATCTAAAATTCCAGTTTCTTCTTCAAAACAAGAAATTTCTGTCGTATTAGTGAGTAAATGTTATCTTTTTAAACAGTGAATATTGTACTTGCCACACTCAGCATCTTTCATCCACGGATCTCCATGTATTTTACAAATATTGATGTATTTAGCCACACAACATCTGTGAGGAAGATATTCTTATTTTACAGAAGTGGAAACTGAGACACAGAACTATTAAATGACCTGCCCACAGGAAAGTCCAAGGCAGAGCAAGGATTATGCCCTCTGAATAATTATTCAGAGATTTCACATAGCTGAATGTTGTGTATCTTTTCTGATTAAGGGAATATAACAGATTTACCCATTCTTCATAATGAAATATTTTACCATAAATAATGCTTTAAAGTATACTCCAAAACATATGCAAGTTAGAAAGTCTTCTGCTATATTCCAATAAGAAAATGTGCTTTAGAATAAGTAACAGAATGGCTTATTTATAGGGCTGTCAAGCGATTAGAAAAACTAATCACGATTAATCGCACTGTTAAACAATAATAGAATACCATTTATTTAAATATTTTTGGATGTTTTCTACATTTTTAAATATATTGATTTCAATTATAATACAGAATATGAAGTGTACAGTGCTCATTTTACATTTATTTTTTATTACAAATATTTGCACTGTAAAAAAACAAAAGAAATAGTATTTTTCAATTCCCCCATTACAAGTACTGTAGTGCAATCTCTTTATCATGTAAAAAGCGACAAAGAGTCCTGTGGCACCTTATAGACTAACAGACGTATTGGAGCATAAGCTATCGTGGGTGAATACCCACTTCATCAGACGGTGCCACAGGACTCTGTCGCTTTTTACAGATCCAGACTAACATGGCTACCCCTCTGATACTCTCTTTATCATGAAAGTTTAACTTACAAATGTAGAATTATGTTAAAAAAATCCTGCATTCAAAAATAAAACAATGTAAAATTTTAGAGCGTGCAAGTCTACTCAGTCTTACTTTTTCTTCTGTCAATTGTTCAGACAAACAAGTGTATTTACATTTGCAGGAGATAATGCTGCCCGCTTCTTGTTTACAATGTCACCGGAAAGTGAGAACAGGCATTCTCATGGCACCGTTGTAGCTGGCGTCGCAAGATATTTACGTGCCAGATGCACTGAAGATTCATATGTCCCTTCATGCTTCAACCACCACCCCATGAAAAAAAACAACCCACAAGTGTTGGCTGAATTAAGGTAAAACTGGCAGTGAAATAACTTAAAATATTCTACGTTATCACCACAAAAAGAGGAATGGAAACAAACCTTTTAAAAATGTAAATGGCATACTGATACAGTGGACAAAAAAAGTAAACATTTAAAATATGTTACCTAGCAGAGTTTTTCTTTATTTTCTCATCGATGTCACTGAGGATCTGTTGAAATTCCCGGTCCCCAGGAAGAATGTTTAACAAACAATCTAAGTTGGAAGAATCAAGAGAATATTCACCTCCCCAATCCATTTCCAGAACCTGAAATAAATGGAAAAGAAATAGCAAATATAAAAAATGGGATTAAATAATGAAAAAAAATGCAGGGTTTTATTTTAAATATTAAAGTACAGATGATTTTTAGTTTTCTGAAGTTATGCTTAGATAACAAGGTATATATAATTATAATGGGAACATTAAACCAGAAAAACAATACATCTTTGCGTGCTATTGCATGAAATACTGTAGAGGAGTAACTTGCAGTATATCTTAAAACTAATTAAATAGAGTAGTTTATTAGTAAGCCCCGTTCAGTCAAAATCAACTAATATTTTCCTAATAGTAACAGAATTACTCTCTATAAAATAACTTTGTGATACAGAAAAAAGTTTGTCACTATTATGCTTAAACAGAACTCGATATTACAACTAAAAAGTGACATCAGAAAATTCCAAGAGCAAAAACTATGAATTTTAGTGTGTGTAGGTAAATGAATGGGCCCTTCCCCTCCCACCCGCTTTCCCAACCAGAGCCTAGAGGCCCCTCCCCACCCAGCAAGGGCGCCGGAGCCCTCCCAAAAGTGTGTGTGGGGGGCCTGCCCAAGTTGAAGACAAAAGAAGTCCCCTGCCCATGTCCCAGGCCCCCCGCCCAAGGCAGGTGGAGGGACCCAGGCTCCCCACAGCTGCCCGCGCAGCTCTCCCTGACCCGGCTCCAGCTGGGGGAGCGGGAGGGGCGGGGGCTTGCAGCCGCAGCCCAGCCATGATAAGAGCCAGGCGTGCAGTTGTGGGGAGTCGCGGTGGACCCTCTACCTGCCTGCAGTACAGAGTGCCTGAGCAGCCCCCAGCCCGTGTCCCCGCCCACCAGGGGCAGCTGGAGGGTCTGTGACTCCTCACTACTGACCATGCGGCTCTTACCATGGCCAGACTGCAGCTCTGAGGCCTCTCCCCACTACCTCCCCCCAGGTGGAGCTGGGTCAAGGAGAGCCACACAGGCAGCTGTGGGGAGCTGGCGGGGAGTCGTGGACCCTCCTCCTGTCCCGGGAGGCTGGGGAGCCTGGGGGTGGGGACACAGGCTGGGGGCTGCTCTCAGCCCCTCTGCACCCCGGGCAAGTGGAGGGTCTGCCATGGCTCCCCACAGCTGCCCGTGCTCCACGCTGGCCTGGCCGGGGCCGCGGGGGGAAGAGGAGGGGAAGGGGGCGGGGTCCACTCCGGCGAAAAATGGACGGGCGAGGACCGTCAACTTTCAAAAAGTGGGAGGGCAATGGCCCCTTGGCCCCCTCAGTTCTGGTGCCACTGGCCTGAGGCCCCGGCCATATGGGAAGGAAGAGCTGAAGCAGAGCGCGGCGGGAAGCAGGAGGAGGTCTGGGGGTGGAGTGTGGGCGGGGGGGGCACGCAGGCAGTTTGGGTAGGCTTAGCCTTCCCCTGCCTTTGATACCTGCCGCCCACGGGTAAATGTTGACTTTTAAAAACGATGATCAGTGCACTTGCCATGTGCACACACACTTTCATCCAGGTATCTCCAAGCGTTTTACGAACAGCAGTAGCAGCTACTCGTTTAATGTATACATGTTCCCGAACATCAGCTTATATCTGCAGTTAATTCAAAACAAAACAAAAAACCCAGCAAACAGGATATTAGGATATATCAAAAAGGGAAAGGAAGCAGGATTTCCATTTCTGACTCATTTTCATGCTTCATTCCACACATACCTCGTCCATTGACCCATTCACATATATCCAACCAATCACAGGCATGTTTACACCTGAAGCAGGGCATTACCAGCTTTACTTTCGCTTCACTGTCTAATTGTCAGAGAGAGGAATAATGATACATGTATTGCAACCAACCATGACTAAACACTGCAATCACACAACAAAGGAAGTAAAAATGGGAAATTTCTAGTAAGCAGTACATTTGGTAGCCAATAATTAATAGTAATTCATATTATAGTATCGAGAGACCACAATGCAAATATAAACTGAGCATAAATAAGTAAAATCAATTTATTCATGTCTGAATATGAATTTTCAGAAGCCTTCTTGGTCCATTGCTACCTTTGAGCACTCGGCAACTGATCTCCCAGTGATCTGCTGCACACTATCTATCCATCTCCTCGCTGTTTGGCCCCTGCTACCATGACTCACCACAATTCCTTCCCTGACAACTTTCTTGACATTATTTCCATCTCTACACCTGATATGATCAAAGTACATAATTTGTGCCTGTTTATTTCTGACAGCAGGGTCTTCTTTTCTCCAATAATATTTCTGACATAGGCATTCATCTTTTTTTCCAATCAGGAAATATGAAAGTGTCTTCACCAGCACCACAGACTAAAGAGAGCATACACATACAAAAAAATGCATATTTTGACAACAGAATATACCTCATTTACAGTATTGTATTTTGTGTCTCTTTTTTTCTATTAAGAAGGATATTATTTTATGTAGCAAGTTCAGTGCTAAGCAACCAAGATCTTAAAAACTAAGATCATGAGTTATATTATATGGAAAAACTAAATTTCATAGCGACTTCCCACCAAATCTTAAATGTCTGAGCCATGGTTAAATTTATATAATGAGGCCAAGATTAGGGTACATCAAAAACAGTTATTTATCATGGTGACTGTGATTCTTTGCAAGAGTGCTTCTGGATACTGTGACAAAGTCAGTTCTGACAGATATGAGAGAGAAGTGGAGGGCAGATATAGCAGCCCTAGAATGATCAAGGCCCTGTTCCCTATGAGCTTAAAAAAAGGTTACCTTGGGTTAACTAGAGACACCTGAGGCCAGTTAGGGACTGCCAATGACCTTTAAAAAACCCTCTTCTGGTAAGGGAGAGAAGGGGAGGGTTGAGAGACAAGCTGTGGCAGTAGCAGGAAGGAAAGGCTTCCCCTGGGTGGAAAGATGTCTCCCCTCTCTATAGGGAAAGAAACTAAGGTAATATCTGCCTGGGAGACGAACTGTCAACTAGGTGCCAATGTAGTAGGGCAACACCCCAGAGAGGGGGCAGGGGAAAGTATTTCTGATTGTTTTGTGAGTTTGGGTTTTTTGTTTTTGTTCTTTTCTTAAGAGAACTTCTTGGGCTTACCTTGAGGCCCACCATGTAAATAAGAGAAAAATAAAACAGAGTGAAGCAAAAAACTTTCTGGAGTCAGACTGATTTTCTTCAGGCCCCCCCACCGCCCAAGGGAGAAATGCTGAGACCAACAAAACAAAGGAGGTACCCTGCCACATGTGATGTCATGGGTAGAATTTGATATAGGGACTGTCCTGGGGGGCCAGGTAGATCATTCCTGAGAATGGATGAAGTGGTGAGGGCACTGTTACAGGCCACTGTGGCACAAGAGGCTACTAGAGACCTGATGGCCATGCAGCAGGAATCTGTAGGACTACAACAAGAGACAAATCAACTGCTGATGAACCAGGCAGCCCAGGAATGAGCCACCCTACAGGAGGTAGTGAGGCAACTGAAAATCCTGACTGCTCTGGGAGGTGGCCAGCAGTTATCTGCAAAAGATAACAGAAAATCACATTGAGGCATCTCTCTTCACATTTGAAAGAACGACCCTAAGCGAGGCCTGGCTCTGAGACTTGTGTGGGGAGGCCCAGAAGGCCTATTATGACATGGCAGGGAAAGCTGCTAAAGACTACTTACAGTTGAAAGCTGAGAGTGACTACAGCTGCAAGGGCCCGGAGATTTCACAAGTTGAAGCACCGGGAGAGCAAAGTGCCAAGATCACAACTGTTCGACCTGATCCATCTAATATGGAAGTGGCTGCATCCCAAGAACCACAGTACAGAACAGATCATAGCACTCTTGGTTTTGGACAGATTCTTGAGGGGACTAAGAGGGTGGGTTGGCCAAAATGACTCTTCCTCTAACTATGATATAGTTGCTCTTGTAGAAAGGCATTTAATGGCCAGAGAGCTTTCTCGGACTACTGGAGAAGAGAAGCATCTGACCAAGTAGCCAATCCCAGACCCAAAGGCCCAGACCACTGAAAGTTTGGGCAGAACTATGTTGGGGAGGAGGGATGCAAAAGAGCAGCCAGAGGCTGTGAAGGGACTTTGAGAACTGGCGGGAGAAGGCTGCAGTGTGACACCTAATAGCCCAAAGCATAAGGGAATAACCAGGGCTATGTGTAGATGTTATACTTGTGGGGAATTAGGACATACAGCAGCTCAATGCCCTAACATTGAGGAGCCCATGCAGTGCAGTCTGGGTGATAGTGAAGATCTATGCAACCTAATCCACCCTGTAGGAGTCGCTATGACCCCACATAGATATACATGGCCAGTTAGAATGAATGGTATAGAGCAGAGGTTCTCAACCTGTGGTCCGTGAGGTCCAGTCAGGTGGTCTGCGGATAGTTCCCTCTAAGGTGTGCGCCTGGATGGCCGCACACAAGAGAGAGAAGGGCCACCCACCTAATTAGTGGAGCCGCGCAGGCGTGGCTCCAATAAGTAGATGCCTGGACCCTGGAGAAGACACACATGTAAGGTGAGGTGGTGGACTTGGGAGGAGTAAGGGGTAGGTGGGAGGGGGCAGTGGGGTGAGAAGAGGGGTTGGAGGGAATTTGGGACATGCAGGGCTGTGGCGGCCAGAGAAAGAGGCGACTTTCCCCAGCTCCGGGCTGTGGCTGCCGGGGAGAGATGGCCCTCCTTCCCAGCCTCAGCTCTGTGTCTGCTGTGGCGGGGGAGAGACCCTCCTTCCCAGCCCCAGCTCGGGGGCTGCTGCGGTGGGGGAGAGAGGGCACATCCATCGCATTAGAAAGGTAAGACTACTGATATTAAAATATGAGTTGTGTGCTTTTATTTGTAGAAAAAACAATTATTACTTTTTTTTTATATAGCGCTTTTATCCAAAGCACTTTACAATAGTTAGCTAATGGTACAAACAACATTTGGAAAGATCATTAAGTGGTCCACCGAGACCCTCAGCAATTTTCAAAAAAAAAGTTTGAGAACCACTAGTATAGAGACCATTGCTTTAGTGAACTCAGGAAGTGCAATCTCACTGGTATCTGGGAAATTGGTGGGGCAGGAGCAGCTGTCTCAAGCCAAATGCATGGGAATAACCTGTGCACATGGGGCAGTTCATTACTACTCAGCCATTCCTGTACAAATTGATGTTCAGGGAAATACAACAAGCAGGAGTAATCCCTAAACTTCTGTATCCAGTGCTCATAGGATGAGAATTCCCAGAGTTTTGAAATCTACTCCTGTTGGAAGGGTTGGAGGAAAACAGTAACCCCTCCCCTCATTTTCCTTGAATTAGCCCTGGACTTCTTTTCAACTACTGGGAAGTCAAGGAAGACTAAACGAGAGAGGATGGCTGACAAAAGACGGGGGACCAAAATCTTGGTCCAGAATCAAAAGGTGGTGCTTGTGGGGAAGCAGTCTCATCCAGCAGGCAGGGAGGCAACTCAGATAGTGAGCGAAAGTGAGGCTGGGCCCAGTCCCACTGAGACCAATCCAAGGGGCGAAATGGATTCCTTTGAGTTTGGACATATTGGTCCCTCATATAAGAATTTTTGGCAGGACCAAGCAAATGATTCTCTATACCACATTAGAAAAGAGGTAGTTGAGGTGAATGGGATCCTGATGGAGAGGGAAAAAAACCCAAAGGTCCAGGGATGTACTTCGTGATAAAAAGAGACCTGCAATATAGAGTAGTCAGATTACAGGAACAAAAATTGGAGCAGCTTCTAGTACCTCAAGGACACCAAAGGGCAGTATTAGACCTAGTGCATAGTCATTTGTTCGGGGGACATTTAGGGGTGGATAAAACCCTAAAAAGAATCATTCAAAAGTTCTTTTGGCCCGGAGTCTATAGTAAGGTCTGATGCTATTGTGCCTCCTGCCCGGAGGGCCAATTGCACAGTCCATGACCTCAATTAAGGGCTCCTTTAGTACCCCTACCTATTACTCAAGTCCAGTTTGAGAGGATAGTATGGACTGAATAGTCCCATTGGAGAAGTCGGCCTGGGATTATCAATATGTGCTCATGGTTCTGGACTACGCTACCCGGTACCTAGAAGCAGTACCTCTGCGAAACACAATGTCCAAGACAACAGCAAAGGAGTTAATCCAAATTTTTCCAGGGTGGGAATACCGAAGGAGATCCTGACAGATCAAGGGACCACTTTCATGTTCAAATTGATGAAGGACCTATGTGCAATGTTTCGAATATGGGCCCTACAGACCTTGGTCTATCACCCACAGACTGATGGCCTCCTCAAACGCTTTAACAGAACACTGAAGAGCATGATACAGAAAGTAGTGAGGCGAGACGGAAAAAACTGGGATACTTACTACCCTTCCTATTGTTTGTGATAATGGAAGTACTCCAGCCATCCACTGGTTTTTCCCCATTTGAGTTGCTGTATGGTCACCACCCCAGCGCTATATTGGACATTGCCATGGAGGGCTAAGAAGAACAGCCTAACCAGGGAATGAATGTCATTGAACATGTGATGAAGATGTGGGACAGAATAGCCCAAGTCACTTGCATAGTGCAGGAACACCTGGAAAGAGCACAAGAGGCCCAACAGACGTATTACAATCATCAAGTGAAGGTTCAGAGATTCCAGCCTGGGGATTGGGTAATGGTGCTGGTACCTTCAGCAGAAAGAAAGCTCTTAGCCAAATGGCAGGGTAAAAATAAAAGAAGCTGTTGGGAAGGCTGACTATATGATTTGACAACCTGACCACCAGAAGCAGGAGCAAATCTACCACCTCAATCTATCGAAGCCCTAGAAGGACTGTGGAGCTTATATGGTCACCCGTCAGTGTCTCAGCTGAAAAACAAAACTGTCCACAGTCATCAAATGAGGTTAAATAAAAGAATAAAGGAAAAGGAAGAAAACCTATAGGCAGCGTCAGTCAGGATATCGGCCTCTCTTACTTCAGAGGGCCTTGGCAGCATCAGTTACCCCAGAGTCCACTAGGATTCCAGTATAAGTCTCAGTTTCTTTCCCCTTCTTAGCACAGGGGATTCATGTTCTCCTTTCTGCAAGGATGGAGGGTTGGCTGCAGTCAGACCTCTCTGGGAGCTAAGGAGCTCAACAGACTGTTCCTTTCCCAGGGTTGCCCCGTCTGAGTGGAGTCCCCTCCTTTTAATGCTTCCTCCAGTTCTGGCATGATTTGTATGTGTGCGGAGGGGCAGGGCCACTCTAGCCCAAAGCAGCTCCTTAATCCCTTCCATGCTGGTTAACCTCATCACAGTAACATTTCAATATATATGGGGGGGGAGGGATAGCTCAGTGGTTTGAGCATTGGCGTGCTAAACCCAGGCTTGTGAGTTCAATCCTTGAGGGGGCCACTTAGGAATCTGGGGCAAAATTGGTCCTGCTAGTGAAGGCAGCGGGCTGGACTCAATGACCCTTCGGGGTCCCTTCCAGCTCTATGAGATAGGTATATCTCCATATCTTATGGTTTCCCGGGCTGCATTAAAGTATTCAATACCTCTGTAGAGCGAGCTGAGTCGGACTGTCAATGTCCCATGACTCAAGCAGCAAAGATGAAACAATTCCAGAATGACAATGTCTTCCTGAGTCAAAGTCTGGCAACATTGGTAGATATTATGGAAGCTCCCAGATCAAGCCAAAGCCGTCAGAACAGTCAGAATACATTTTGTTATGCCCTGTTGTATCTTTCACTACAATCATTGGGGTGAGGGAGTAATCACACTGCAGTTTCTACTCCATTCAAAAAGAAACAAGTTTTGTTAGTAAGTTACTGTCCTTCCTTGCTCTGGAACAAAACTGAGGGTAACTTTGCTTTATTGATTTTTGCAGAGAAATTTGCTGATAGATAACTACAGATCAATAGACCATAGCAGAGTCCACTCATTTTGGGTCTGTAGTCTGAGATGTAAAGTGTCTGTAAGTACATTCTTTTTGCCAGCTAAGTGGAGGACAGCAGGTTCTACCCTAAGAGCTAGATGCCAATATAAAGGTCTATATGGTCAAAGTGGTTGGAAGTGAAAAATTCCCTGCTTGCTCACAAAAAGCATTGCTATCATGTATAAGTCAGCATTGGTATATTAGATATTTTAAGGCCAGAAGGGGCCATTAAATCATCTATTGTGACCTCCTGTATAACACAAGCCATAGAATTTCATAGTGTTACTCCTATACTTAGCCTGATTACTTGGGTTTCACTAAAGCATATCTTCCAGAAAGGCATTTAAGTCTTGATTTGACTTCATGAGATGCAGAATCTACCAATTCCTTTGATAGTTTGTTCCAGAGTTTAATCGCCCTCACTGTTTAAAAACTAATACCTTATCTCTAATCATCTGGCTTTAATTACCAGCTATTCATTTTTGTGGTGCCTTTCTCCACAAGGTTGAAGAGCCTTGTAGTACCCAGTATTTTCTTCCAGTAAAGGTACTCAACAATTAAGTCACCTCTCCATCTTTTTGATAAACTAAACAGATTGAGCTTCTTATGCGTCTCACTATAAGGCATGTTCCATCTATGCAGTTACCTTTATCAACCAAACTTGTAATCTAATCAAAATTGAAATCAGGTTTGTTTGACAACATCTGTTTTTCATTACTTATATTCCCATTCTTTAATTATGTATTGATTGAATCCTATATCAATTTTTCCATTATTTTGCTGGGATTGATGTTAGGTTAATTGGCCTATAACTATCCAGGTCATCGTGCTTGCCCTTTTTGAATATTGGCACACTAGCACTCTCCCAGTCTTCTGGAATTTCTTGTGTATTTCAAGATTTATTAAAAGTTAATATCTGTGAGCCAGAGATATCCTCAGTCAACTCTTTCAGGACTCTTAGGTGCAATTTCTCCAGGCCTGAGGATTTTACAATGTTTATCTTTAGTAGATACTTTTTAACATTCTCCTTAGTTACTAACTAAGGTCCACATTTTTGGCTGAACAGTTTGGCTTGGTACGTGTTCCACTGACTGATAACTGTCAGATTTAAGAAGTGAGCCCTCCAAATTCAGATTGGATACATCAATGATGACTGATACTAATAGTGATTGAGAACTGACTCCTACCACAGAAGAGACTTGAAGGTTTTCCAGGGTGATAAATCAGAAGTAAACTGTCTACATCTAGAATTTAATTCACTGCCAACCAAGGTTGCATAGGTCTCTTCAGGGGCTGGATATAAGGTGTCATGTACATAAATAGGACAAATCAATCTTAGGGGGGAAAAAAACTCACCATGGGCAAGAGTATGGCTTGGCAAACATGCACCAATCTTTTGTCTGAATTGTATGGAACCCAGGACAATCTGGATGAAAGATATTTTCTCCCTAGTCATGGAGATTTATTGTCAGACTTAGTGACTGAAATCAACTGCATTTTCTTTCTAGGATTCTCCCAAAATTTATATGAGTGTGAGCCTGAATCAGTTAGTGCAACCCCCACATGAACCGAACCTACCTTTTGTGTTCAACCAATCCTGTTGGTTTATTCAACTCTTCTTATAGATCAGTTACCCATGTAGTAATTCTTGCATATTAGATATACACAATATTTCAATGTTGTAGTGTGTTTTGGCATACAAATTCTTAAATAATTCAAAATTCTTAATAAAGTAGCTCTCCAATCAAGAAAAATTGATTCACATTCTTCAGTTCTTACATGATTACCAAACACAGTGGTTCCCATGCAGACACCATTGAATTCTACGGCTCATTTATTGTTCAACACATTCCTCATGTGAAAAAAAAAAAGTCATTTTGTAAACATGACAGCTTAGTTTTCATTTATGCATTCCTGTAAGACTACTATGTCATATTTGTTCACTTTACTTGTCAAAACAATGTATTTGCTTCTCTCAGTCTTGCATGATCTACTTGGCTTATGGGGAAAAAAGCAACCTCTGATTGTTCCATTTTCAAACGTCATTGTTTAAAATCACCAGAACTAATAACTCCAAACAGAATCCTAAATAGTTCTCTGTTACCTGACTAAGAAGAAGAACTTTTTAGAGAACAAACATGTATTGGTCAAACCCTAAAAAAAAATAAAAAAAATAATCTAATCAAGGATTTTATTAAAAATGTGTTTTCAGATAAATACAAACACCAAACTAACCCAAGATGTCTTGCAAACCAGGCTATTTCCAATTTTCACCAGCATTATACTTAATGCTATCATGCAGGTACTGTTGTGAAACTTCAGATTCTTCACATTTGTTCTACATAGTAATAACTTTCATCTTAACTATGTTGGGGGTTAATTTGACTGTTGTAGTTGAGCAGAAATGTTATTGTCCTCCATCATGCTTCCTTTCATTATTACAATGAAATAATATCTAAAAATATAACTAATTATACAAGGATGTATGAGGCAACCTTTCTTAGACAACTTGTCTTCAGACACCACTCTCTAAGTCTCCTGTAATGCAGTAACTACACTTCTTTCTAAAATGGAAAAGAAGACAAGCCACCATCACTAAAAAAGTGAATTTGTCAGTCCATTCAGTGATTACTGACAGATTTTACTATATACAAATTAGTAAAAATCATTTTCAGTTTTGTATTTTGACTAGTAGATAGTGCTAGTAATTCCTATATTTGTCAAATCTACTCTAGTAGATTTTTGTATGAGTACTTTCATTTTAACATACATAGGTGCTATTACTTCTTAAGTAACAATATTCAGACATAAGATTAGATTCTCACTGTGGTGTATATGATGATACAATTAACTTACAAGGAATTGTTGGTTTATTTGATATGGTTTAACCAAACTGATAATTAGATTAATTTGATGTTTTTATAGTAACCCACTTTCCTTTAATTTGATTTGTTTGTATTTTATTTTAGATTTGCATACTTTGTTTAGTTAATAAATTATACATTTGGAAATCTGTGTGGATTGATGTTTCTTCCTTAGATGCAGTACTAGGCCCTGACAAGGAACTTAGGGTGGATAACAAAGATAACTAAACAAGCCATCCAGTGGTGGTTCATTGAACTTGCCTGCCAAAGTCCTCACATTTTCAGTATATTTAATACGTTTGCCTTTCTCTATTGCCACCCATTTTTAAGACTTGAACTGATCAAAAAATGGGGACTTTTTTCTCATAGCCAAATTAATAAACTTGATTGTAGTGAGGTGGTCTGGCTCCCGGCCGCTCCTGAGCGTGAGGAGCCAGAACAGCCACCACAGTGGGCGGAGCCACTGCCGCCTGTTCCCGCCCCCCGGAAGTCAAGGGGCGGGACAGGAAGTATAAAAGCCTCAGCCCAGCGCTCAGTTGCAGCCCGGCGGCCGGAGAGAACAGACGCTCCGGCCCGAGCTCCGGCGGGACCGAGCCTGCCCCGAGCTCGGTATCCCGAGGAGGACTGGCCGAGCCTGCCCCGAGCTCGGTATCCCGAGGAGGACTGGCCGAGCCTGCCCCGAGCTCGGTATCCCGAGGAGGACTGGCCGAGCCTGCCCCGAGCTCGGTATCCCGAGGAGGACTGGCCGAGCCGGCCCCAGGTCCGGGACCCTGCGGAGCAGCCTGCGCACCCCCTCGCCGAGGAGCCTGCGGAGCTGCCCAGCCTGCCCAGCGCTCACTACCCGGAGGAGCCCATGATCTGGGACACAGTGGAGGAAGCGCCAGACACCAGTACAGAGCAGGTACCCATGGAGGAGGGGGAGATTGGAAGTGGCCCGGGGATTGCCGACCCCGGTCTGGCAGTAGCAGGCCCCGAGCCTATGTCAGTGTGTTGCGGTCAGGATCCCCACTGACCCAGCAGCAGACTGACTGCTGCTGTTAGGGCCCCAGGCCGGGACACAGTGGAGTGGGTGGGCCTGTGTCCCCCCTGCCACCCCTAGCTCGGGTGGCAGTCTCTCTCCTCCCCCACAGTGCACGACTGTGGGTGTGTTTGCTCAGCCCCTGCCTGAGGGCCTGAGCCCTACTGACTTTGTGTTTGCTCAGCCCCTGCCTGAGGGCCTGAGCCCCACTGACTCTGGGTTTGCTCAGCCCCTGCCTGAGGGCCTGAACATAAACTGCTGTTTGCTGCCCCGCCCTGACTGAGGGCCCGGGCTCAATTTACTAACTCTGTGGGTTTGCTCCGTCCCTGCCTAAGGGCCGGAGCCTGGTGAGACTGATTGCTGCTCGGCCCTGCCTGAGGGCCTGGACCTATGGAGACTGATCTGCTTTGCCAGGCCGTGTAGTGAGGTGGCCTGGCTCCCGGCCGCTCCTGCGAGGATCGAGCCCCCTGCCGGCCGCTTACATTGATCAATAAAGTTTGTATATACTTTTCAATAACAACTCAGGTGTCAATCTTAAAGATCAGCTAACACATCCTGGAAAAACTAGGTATAAACATTTTTATGTCTTCTGTATTTAGCATTCCTATTTTGATTATAAATATTTGCCAAGAAAATGCATGATGACAACAGACTTTTTTTTTGTTTTGTTTTTAAATTACTACTGTACTGTATCTAATTTCTACAGCTATTTCTTTGGGGAATTCCAGTTCTTGAGTACATTTGGCAGGTCTACCTTCAGGAAGCTGAATGATTTCCCCAGCGGATTGTGCTGTGCTGCAAATAACTCTGTTTTCAGATACGATACTTGAATAATGCAAGCTTTAATTTTCTGAAACAAAGGACACTCAAAAATTTCTGAAATATCAGGGTTCCAAAAATATGGAGAACAAGCTTCTCTGGCCAGTGGGTTTTTAAATCTTTGTACCAACTCTGGAGGATACGTCTACACTGGTATAAAAGACCGTGGCACAGCTACGGCTTGCCCGGGTCAGCTGATGCGAGCACATGGGGCTCGGGCTGCAGGGTTAAAAATTGCTGTGTAGATGTTCAGGCTCAGGCTGGAGCCCTATTTCTAGGACCCTCCCTACTCACAGAGTCCCAAGAGCTCAAGTTCCAGCCCAAGCCTGAGTTTCTACACAGCTATTTTACAGCAAGGCAAACCAAGTCCTGCGAGCCCTAGTCAGCTTACACAGGCCAGCCACAGGTGTTTAATTGCTATGTCGTCGGAGGTGGTGTAAAGAAATCGATTTAAAGAGCCCTTTAAGTCGAAAAAGAGGGCTTCGTTGTGTGGACGGATCCAGGCTTAAATCGAGGTAATGCTGCTAAATTCGACCTAAAATCGTAGTGTAGACCAGGCCTAAGGGTCATAGTGGCTCACAAGCAAAATGAGTCAACAGAGTAACACTGTTGCAAAAAAAGCAAACATCATTCTGGGATGTATTAGCAGCAGTGTTGTAAGAAAGACACAAGAAGTAATTCTTCTGCTATACTCCATACTGATTAGGCCTCAGCTGGAGTATTGTGTCTAGTTCTGGGCACCACATTTCAGGAAAGATGTGGACAAACTGAAGAAAGTCCAAAGAGAGCAACAAAAATGATTAAAGGTCTAGAAAACATGACCT
This sequence comes from Platysternon megacephalum, assembly GCA_003942145.1. NCBI lineage: Eukaryota > Metazoa > Chordata > Testudines > Platysternidae > Platysternon > Platysternon megacephalum. Next base: position 28,846,555 of record QXTE01000003.1, read on the forward strand.
ATAAGGGAACATTGGAAAAATTGGTTTTGTTTAGTCTGGAGAAGAGAAGACTGAGTGGGAACATGATAACAGTTTTCAAATTCATAAAAGGTTGTTACAAGGAGGAGGGAGGTAAATTGTTCTCGTTAACCTCTGAGAATAGTACAAGAAGCAATGGGCTTAAATTGCAGTAAGGGCAGTATAAGTTGGATATTAGGAAAAATTTCCTAACTCTCAGGGTGGTTAAACACTGGAATAAATTGCCAAGGGAGGTTGTGGAATCTTTGTCATTGGAGATTTTTAAGAGCAGTTTAGACAAACACCTGTCAAGGATGATCTAGATCAATGGTCACCAACCGGTCGATCGTGATCAACTGGTCGATCTTAGAGGAACTCCCAGTTGATCACCATCTCCAGTGGTGCAGCGGGGGCTGATGCTAAGGCAGTTTCCCTGCCTGCCCCAGCCCCCCACGCTCCCAAAAGCGGCCAGCATGGCCCCATGGCCCGGGGTCTCTCTCTGCATGCTGCTCCTGCCTGCAAGCACCGCCCCCGCAGCTCCCATTTAGTCGGGAACAGGGAGCTGCGGGGGCGGTGCTTGCAGAGAGGGGCAGCGTGTGGAGCCATGTGCCCCCAGCCCCCCCCCAGGGGCCACAGGGGTGCATTGGCCCCTTCCAGGAGCCTCTTGGAGCCAGCACCCTGACCCCCAGCCCTGAGCTCCCTCCCGGAGCCAGCACCCCATACCCCCTCCTGCACCCTGACCCACTCCTGCACCTGAAGCCCCAGCCCTGACCCCCCCTCCCAGAGCCAGTACCCCCTCCTGCACCCCAACACTCTGCCCCAGCCCTGACCCCCCGCCCAGAGCCAGCACCCTGTACCCCCTCCTGCACCCTGACCCCCTTGCCTGACCCCCCGCCCAGAGACGGAACCCTGTACCCCCTCTTGCACCCAAACTCCCTCCCAGAGCTTGCACCCCAATCCCTTGCCCCAGGCTCATCCCAGAGCTCCCTCCAACACTGCGAACCCCTCAGCCCCAGCCCAGAGCCTGCACCCCTCCCGAACCCCCTGCCCAAGCCTGGTGAAAGTGAGTGAGGATGGGGGAGAGCTAGCGACAGAGAGAGTGGGATGGAGGGGGGATGGGGGGGGCTTTGGGGAAGGGGCGGGGTAGATCCTGGGTTGCCCTTAAATTCAAAAAGTGATCTTCAAAAAGATTGGAGACCACTGGTCTAGATAATACTTAGTCCTGCCATGAGTGCAGGAGACTGGACTAGATGACCTCTTGAGGTCCTTTCCAGTCCTATGATTCTATAGGTTCTAAAACGAAAACACAAGAGAAATGTTTGCACTTGATAGCATTTATTAGTCTCATTAACAAATCAAAAAATCAAGCATCAATCAAAATTGTGCAGTGTTGTTTAACTCTGCTCCTGTTTTATTTTTAATTCAATAGCCAAGTCTGAATTTGAGCGGTAATAGTCTTCAAAAACCTATGTTCAAGAGTCTGAAATTTAGTGAGATGTAAGGCACCATAACTATAGGTCAGACTGTAAAAGGTCTAATCCAGACTTATACTGAGACAGTAATGGTCTTAAAGGTTAAGAAATATTTATTAATTATTTAAAAAAAATATGACTAGTACCGACTAGAAAGTTGAAAGTATTTTTAAAAAACCAGAATTACTGATTAAAACAAAAAAGATGCCAAAGCCATTATAGCTTTTCCTTAGTTATATGCTTGCTTTTCTTTAGTTATGTGGAAAATTAATTTCAGTCATCTCCTTTTGTCATGGAACTCTAATGTTACATTTCTTCTTTTGATTTGCTCCCATTGGTTTCATTTCCCCAATGGCCAAGGGTTTTGTACTTAACTTATGCAGTCTCATATAATGTACTATTTCCTCTTAAATTGATATTTGCACTATACATTTTTTACCCTTACTCTGTGTAATTTCTTAAACCCATTTTCGTTATTTTTTGTTTTAAAATATTTACTTAAAGCATAGCTCATTTTTTTTTCTCCTGCACTAAGAATTCAAACTGTTACAATCTGTAAATATTTTTTCCTTTTTTTAATCTTTAACACATCAAATTATTTTTAACTTCCAGAAATTGTTCTATCAAGGAGGAATACTTGATCATTAGAACTAATTCACCTTTCAGCGACACTTTAAATTTTCAGGATCAAAAGATCAGATTAAACTTTTTTATGGCTCCATAGTTGAGGTTGTGTTGAGATATGCACTTAAAGCAGGAATAAAATCTTTTCATTTCACAATTTAAAGACTGAATTTAGTCTCCAAATTTCACACAATACCTCTTGGGAGGATAAGTGAATTTTCCATTATAATTTTTGGTAAAAGATTTACTAACTTTGACAGAGGAATCATTTTAAAAGTATCTTTCTTTTTAATTTTTTCCTTTGAGTGTCATTTTTTTCCCCAGTCCCTCTAATTAAAGAACTGTAGTCACCGAACTCCAAACTTCACACACAAACGTTTTCATGCAATGTGACTGATTGGACAATTTTGCCCTTAAAGCATATTTAATCATAACCTAAATTAGCTATGTTGATAGATATGCCAGTTACTTCTGTCCTCTCCTAGTGTTAAGTCTGCCTACATGTCTCACTAGCTATGTTCTTCACGTGCAACCACAACACTCCTGAATATGCCCTTTTCTTTGGTTTGTTTCTAATGCCAGCTCTCCCAATTTGTTCTGGGTTTTGACCAGCACCATTTTTAAAGGCCTAAGAAGAACTTTTCCCACATTGCAAAATAGCAGCTAGCAGTGTAGGGTTTTGTCTTCCTCAGAGCACCTAGAAGGTTTATCTAGGGAGCAGGTATTATATTATTGATATCTGTCAGAACCAGACACTGGCCGGGTGGCATCTAGCTGGATCTTTGCTGTGCATTGCATTGAGAGAGAAGTGCTCCAATGTCCTGTGTAGAAAGAGGGATACTTCATTTAAACTAGGGTTGTCAAGAGACTAAAAAATTAATCACTATTAATTGCACTGTTAAACAAGAATAGAATACCATTTCTTTAAATATTTTGGATGTTTTCTACATTTTCAAATATACTGATTTCAATTACAACACAGAACACACAGTGTACAGTGCTCACTTTATATTTATTTTTGATTACAAGTATTTGCACTGTAAAAAACAAAAGAAATAGTATTTTTCAATTGACCTAATCCAAGTACTGTAGTGCAATCTCTTTATCATGAAAGTTGAACTTACAAATGTAGAATTATGTAAAAAACAAACAAACAAACAAAAAACTTCATTCAAAAATAAAACAATGTAAAATTTTAGAGCCTGCAAGTCGACTCAGTCCTACTTTTTGTTCAGCCAATTGCTCAGACAAACAAGTTTGTTTACATTTGCAGGAGATAATGCTGCCTGCTTCTTGTTTACAAAGTCACTGGAAAGTGAGAACAGGCGTTCTGATGGCACTGTTGTAGCCGGCGTCGCAAAATATTTACGTGCCAGATGCACTGAAGATTCATATGTCCCTTCATGCTTCAACCACCACTCCAGGGGACATGCGTCCATGCTGATGACGGGTTCTGCTCGATAACAATCCAAAGCAGTGTGGACTGACATGTTCATTTTCCTTCTCTGAGTCAGATGCCACCAGCAGAAGGTTGATTTTCTTTTTTGGTGGTTCGGGTTCTGTAGTTTCCACATCGGAGTTTCTCTCTTTTAAGACTTCTGAAAGCATGCTCCACACCTCATCCCTCTCAGATTTTGGAAGGCACTTCAGATTCTTAAACCTTGGGTCGAGTTCTGTAGCTATCTGTAGAAATCTCATATTGGTACCTTCTTTGCGTTTTGTGAAATCTGCAGTGAAAGTGTTCTTAAAATGAACAACATGTTCTGGGTCATCATCCGAGACTGCTATAACATGAAATGTATGGCAGAATGCAGGTAAAACAGAGCAGGGGACATACAATTCTCCTCAAGGAGTTCAGTCACACATTTAATTAACACATTATTTTTTTTAACAAGCGTTATCAGCATGGAAACGTCCTCTGGAATGGTGGCCAAAGCATGACGGGGCATACGAATGTTTAGCATATCTGGCATGTAAATACCTTGTAATGCCAGCTACAAAAGTGCCATGGAAATGCCTGGTCTCACTTTCTGGTGACACTGTAAATAAGAAGAAGGCAGCATTATCTCCTGTAAATGTAAACAAACTTGTTTGTCTTAGCGGTTGGCTGAACAAGAAGTAGGACTGAGTGGACTTGTAGGCTCTGAAGTTTTACATTGTTTTGTTTTTGAGTGCAGTTATGTAACAAAAAAACCCCCTACATTTGTAAGTTGCACTTTCACAACAGAGATTGCACTACAGTACTTGTATGAGGTGAATTGAAAAAATACTATTTCTTTTGTTTATCTTTTACAGTGCAAGTATTTGTAATCAAGAATAATATACACTTTGATTTCAATTACAACACAGAATACAATATATATGAAAATGTAGAAAAACATCCAAAATATTTAATAAATTTCAATTGGTATTCTATTGTTTAACAGTGCGATTAAAACTACGATTAATCGCGATTATTTTTTTTAAGTGAGTTAACTGTGATTAATTGACAGCCCTAATTTAAACCCTTTTCTTTCATAAAGAAAGATGTGGGAGAATCTGGGGCCTTCCTGGTCCAGATCCCATGGTGGATATTGCAGGAGGAGGCTGCCAGTAGCCTCCTCTTAAAAACTGATCTGCCTTTGCAGTTGCATCTGAGTTGTGTGTGTGTGTGTGTGTGTTTTGTAAACTACACATGATTTATCTTGCTGGATAGTTTGTTTGGGGAGGAGCCACATGTGCTATTCATGCACTAGTTGTGTTATGCTGTATTTAATAAAATATATGGCTTTTGCTCTAACCCCATTTTTGTGTGTGGGCCAATAGTTGTCAGTTTGAAGAATGACCAGACCCAGTACATTCATTTGAAAAATGGATCTCCGATGCCCTTCAACAGATGACCTTTCATAGATTTACTACAAAAGACGTTGCAAGAAACACTCTGAGCCAAATTCTAATTCCATTGATGTAAGTGGGAGTTTTGCCATTAACTTCAATGGGAACAGTATTTGGCATTATATAGAACAATCTTCCAAAAGAACTGGTGAAAGCCTTATGACACTGAAAAGAAGACTGAGCAAAGCACTAGAAGTACACTGCAAGGAACAATCCTAAATTGGCAAGAGAAGGGACTAAGTATCCTAAAAAACATCTTTCCCTTTTCTATTATTCTACAACTTCTGGAAGAGAATAAAGTAAATTGTAAATTAATTTTTAAAGTTTTTGACTTCTGAGACAAGGACTAGGTTATTAATGCTACACACAATATCCTGGAGATGAATAAAAGGGCAGATTACAATGATGTGAAATGTCATTCCGATAGTGCAGGCAAAACACTGGGATTTCCTGATTCTCCAAAAAATCATCATCATTGTGGGGGTGGTGGCCTCAATATTGTACAAAGCTAAATTAAAAGAAGTGCAACAAGGAAAACTAGGATCTTTGTTTAAAAAAAGGGGTGGGAGGGAAACAAGAATCAATTAGGACACTTAAACATTGCAGTACCTTGCAAGTCTCAGGAATCTTTGTACTGTTTCTCTTTGGTTGGAGAGGATGAAGCTTTTAAGGCTCCTGACTCTTGTTGATGAGTAGCCAGACCTGGCTCTCCTCCAACATGCACTCAAAGTAGGTGGTTTCATCCTTTACTATTTTACATTAGCTGTGTTTGCTGTCAACCCAGCTTCTTCCAGGGATTGGAAGATGGCAGCTACTTGATTTAGGTGGGCCTCCTCGTCTGAGCTATAAATGACCAAGCCATCAAGGTAAGCTGAGGTCTACTGGCCATGTGGCTGGAGGACCTGGTCCATCAATCACTGAAATGTTGTGGGCACTCCATGAAGACCAAAAAGCATGTTCCTAATTTGATACAACCCATAAGGAGCTGAGAAGGCAGTCTTTTCATGGGATACTGGCATAATAGGGATTACTATGCTGAATCTCACAATCCCTTTGTAAGAATCAGCATAGTAATGTACTTGGCCTCACTCATATAGTCTAGTAGTTTATCTACGGTGAGCATAGGGTATCCATCAATTTTAGAGATGTCATTGACTTTCCTAAAATTGATGCAGAACAGGGTAGTGCCATCTGGTTTGGGTATCAGTACGACAGGGCTTCTCCACTCGCTATGGGATTCTCCAATAACTCCAAGCTCCAACATGGTTTGGAGTTCCTGCTTTACAAGGGAGGAAAACAAGTCGTTGCTATTCAACTAGGGGAGAATTGTTACTAGGGTGGACATGTGGAATCTCATACATCAGATTATGGTGCTGGCAGACCAGGTCATGCTGGAGTGTATTCAGGTCAATTCACTTGTGTATTAATATAGATCAAAGTAATAGTTAGATGTAAAAGAGTATACTGGGTGTTTAAACTTCATGAATATGAATGGGACATTATTTGCACTTAAACTGTTTCTGTTATAATGTAATAGTAAAAATTTACATTGTATATAACCCTGTAACTAAATAAACCATCAAAGAAATATTGTGAAATGCTAATGAAGGATTTAAGGACTTTAAACAGAAAACGCTAATTTCAAAGCAAGTGGCCATAATGTATGATGGTCGGAGATCAAAAGACTAAGTGCATTCCTCACTCACCGTCATCAAAAGAAAATCCCACATCAGTAGAGATACTGTCAGTTTGCTTTCTTTGTGAAGAAACTATAAAATATGGATTGAAAGAAAGATCCTTTATCTCTGAACTGTTTGGACTCTTACAAGGAAGTGTACTAGATGCAAAGCAGAGATGCCCAGAAACAATATGGGTACCCTGAAAGACTTTTGGGAAACTGGCAGTTTATTACATCACTGCTGCCATTTGGAATTACAAACTGTGACTCACCTGTTAATTTATTTTACCTGCTTTAACCTCTGAATAACTCTCATTTCCTTTTTTAGCTAATAAACCTATAATATTAGCTACCAGCCTTGTCTTTGGTATAAGATCTGGTACCAATTTATCTGGGGTAAGTGACTGGTCTCTTGAGACTAGGAGCAACCTGATGTGTTATGATTTTTTGGTTTAAATGACCTTTTATCACAAAGTTCAGCTTGTTTAAGTGGCAAGGCAGACTGGAGAGTCTAAGGGGACTGTCTGTGACTCCATGGTAAGACTGGTATAGAGATCCAGGAGTTCACATGTATTACTGGCTTGGTGAAATTTAATTCTAGAACACACCACCAGCTTGGAGTATCTGCCCTGTTTTATGACAGTCTTCCCTAACGTAGGAACAGTTGTGAGCCACTCCAGATAGCGTGACACTGATGTACTTGTTGAGACCTCAGAGGTCAAGTACAGTCTCAGACCTCCTTTGGACTTGGGGATCAGAAAGTAACATGAATTGAACTTCTTTCCCCAGTGTTAAAGGGGAACTACTTCTATGGCCCCTAAAGTGTGTAGAGTCTGAAGCTCTTGAAGAAGCAGTGATTCATGAGATGGGTCCCTGAAAAGGTATGGGGTCAGAGGGGGGATGGTTAGGAACTGGATAGAGTATCCCAGTCCCACGGTGCTTACGACCCATTTGTCTTCCCAATCATTGTAGAAGTGGGACAGCCTGTCCCCAGGGGAGGGGGGGCCAGGGAATATAACTGAAAGATTGCTGATAACTGGAATGATGACCGCAAGATAGGAGTCAGATTGGCTTTTTGCCAAAGTTGATTGGTGATAAGCTGGCTAGTTAGAGGTGGAACCAGGGGATCTTCTCCTCTGTGGTTTATGCTTCCTATTTAAAGTCTTGCTGCCTAGAAGGATAAACTGATTGTCTGAAATACTGCTGGGAGTACTCACGTTCCCTGTAATGCTGTCTCTTGATGACTAGAGTATAAGCTCCCAACGAAAGTATCATAGCTCAAGAATCTTTAACAGAATGTAGGGTTTCATTGTTCTTTTCAAAAAACAGGAACCACCCATCAAAAGGGAGGTCTTCTGTATTCTGTTGGACATTGGGAGTTATACCAGAGTTCTGTAGCCAAGCAGCTCTTCTCATTGTTATAGCTGAGGCCATCATCCTGGATGAAGCATCTGCTACACTGAGCACTTTTTGTAGTGATGACTTAACCAGGAATACCTTAAACTCCTCCTTGGCATCCTCTGGTAACTCATCGGTAAATGTGGACATTTATCTAAGTAAGATTTTGTAAATTGCTTTGCAAAGTGCCTCCTAATTAGTTATGCACTTTTGTAGTGATGAGACAGAATAAATCCTCCCCCCCCCCCATAAAATCCAGTCTCTTTTTCTTTGGGAGTTGACTTGTAGCTCCCCCGTCACAAACTCTCATTTGCAGCATTACAACAAGAGGGGCTAGATGGGAGTACAAACATTCTTGCATAGCTACATAGTACTACTTACCCATATGCTTTGGTCTGGGAGGCAAGGAAGCTGGAATGTGCCACAAGGACTTTACAGGGTTCAGGGGAGATTTGTTTATACAGAGGGCTGAGGCCTGAAGAATGTCCAACAATTTATGGGTATTCTCTTGGACAAACTCAGCCTGGATGCCCAAGGTTGTAGCCATTCTCCTTAGGAGGTCTTAATGAGACTTAAAGTCTTCAAGAATAGGAGAAGGTGAATCCAGGATAGTGGAATCATCTGGTGAGGAGGATGACAGAGGAAATGGAACATGTGGACCCTTCTGAGGGCAAGGATTGTTCCTATGCTAGTAAGTTGCTCTGCTGTATTAGTGATTCTGTAGGAGCTATATCAGTTTGTATCTCCAATGTAGATGGGTCAGGAGGTGGGACAACGGAAGGATTAGGTGACCTTGCTCTGGATTGAGTCAATGTCGGGATCTTGAAGAGCGAGAGGCACCCAAGCATTCCCGGGGGATGACTGAAGAAGTGAATAGTGTACAAGAGGCAAGTATGTGCTGGAGCAAGAAATCCTGTTTCTGCTGTGGGAACAGTGTCAGTCTTGGTGTTGATGCTGCTCCTCCAGAGGCAGTCTAGAAAACTTCCATGATCAATACCTGGAAAGGGATGGAGAGGTAGAAGAAGATTCCAAACCTGACTGTGAGGAAGCCTCCAAATAATCCATAGGCAGTGGAGAAGCCAGACCTGCAGGGGCCACCAATCATCATGGTCAGCCCAAAGTCCAGTGAGAAGACAACATTGGTACCAAAGTCAGTATGGTAACAGGTGCCAAGGATACCACTCAGGATGTTGAGACCACACTAAAAGCCATTACCGAAAAGGCCATCAGTACTGATGCAGAGGTCCGTGCCCTGTTCAAAAAAATGGCTCAGTACTGAAGGTTGAGATTGATGCTATCATTGGCGCTGAAGACAGTATCAGTACTAAAGAAGGGTGTCTCAATGCTGATGATGGGACTGGAGTCACCTCTACCGGGCTACATAATTAGTACTGAGAAAGACACCAGTAACATTGCATAGTCCAGAGCAATCAACTCGGACAGGCGCAGGACTGCAGAGGGTACTTCCACAACTTAGGACTCCTATATCAGAAGAGAGCCCAGAATGGAAAGGCAGAGTAAATCAGCTGCTGCCTCATGTGACTGTGGGGTCAATCGGTACCAAAACTGATGCTGTTCGTACTGGACTCAATCTACGTCCTGTTGATGGTACTGGAGTCGACAATATGGTACTCATCTGGTGTTCTCGGCTCAGTACTGGGAAAAGGGTAGATGGCCCTGCTCTGTCTTGGGCACTTGAGAAGTTTCTGCACTCCTCTTAGAAGAAAAGGAAGAATCTTTCTGAGCCCTGGAATAGCTCCGAGCAATTTTGTGAGTTCTCTTCCTCAGAGGTCCAGGGGTAGAAGAGCAGTCCCTTTTTCTCTGCAGATAAGAATGTGAGTCTAACAGGAACCAGTCCCAGTTCTGAAGTAGTTTAAGGGGCTGGATGATCTGTGAAAAGATCTCAGAGCTGAAGTGGGCCTCATGGCTTTTCTCTGGTAACTTGCATTCTCCTTTTGAACAAGCAGCAGAGACTGCACTTTTCTTTAATGTGTCCCTCTCCTAGGCACAAGCACAGAGTGTGGAGGTCACTATTCAGGGTAGCCACTCCAAAGGATAGTGAGTGCTTAAAGCCTGGTGATGTCATATCGGTTTACTAAACTAAAAAACAATTAATTAAACTACTAAACCTAACTAACTTTAAACTAACTAACTAAAGGGTACTACTAAGCTAATACTAGCTATTTACAAAGCACACAAAGAAATCTTGCTGTAACACAGTAACAGTGAGGAAAAACCACACGGGGTGCTCTGTCTCAGGCTCTGGGTGGTGAGAAGGAACTAGGGGGTGGGGGGGGATCAGGGCAGTGCTACCCTTAAATAGCCTCAGCAGGGGAAATGAGAAGACGCATGCACCGTTCTGATGCGTTCCACTACACAAAGTTCTCCAGCTTCCGCACGCTGGGCGGGCACGCACACACCTGAGTGGAATACGCATCTGCAACCACTCAAGAATAACATCCTATTTATCTTAGTTACATATGCCAAGAGGTTTTCTTTTTGACACTTATCTACAATCAATTCTAAAACTTTAAATTGTATGTGGAAAATTTCATAACCACACAATCAGAGTCCACTGACCCCAATATAATATCAAACACAAAGGACATTTAATTCATGTTATTTCAACATCCTAAAGGACAGGAGCTCTGTGTTTAGAGAAATTAACACATTAGGAAGGGGGTTGAGACAATACCCACAACTGATAACATTAAATGTTTTACTGAACCTAGAATGAAATGTAAAGATAAGATGCATATGACATTCAGTAGTATTTGCCTGAAAATTACACTCAGTGCAAAAAAATAAAAAATAAAAAATAAAGCTTCCAGTTTGACTTAAAACAACTGAATAGCTCACTCTCACAATATGAAAAAAAAGTTATGCTTCTAGCAATTTTATACTATGCAGAGGCTATATAGTTAACATAAAACAACTCTGTACTATGTACATGGTTTAACACAGTGCTGCTCAACTGATGGGGTATGTCTAAAAAAAGGAATCAAGGGGGAGAGAGGACAGCAACATCACTAGGACCCAGCAGAAGCTTGGGCATGAGAGAAGGAGCAGCCTGCTTCCTCTCTCTCCACTCTGCTATTGCCATTCCTCACAAATGTGCTCATCCCTTCCTGTCCACCACCCAATCCCAGAGCACCTCCTCACACCCACAAAACTCTAAAGCTCCAGTTCATGGGAAGGAGTCACCTCCATCAGCAATTTTCCCCTCATCACTAGCACTACACCCAAATTGTAATGAGCTGTCACCTGAACACAACGTATTCACATATTCTCACTGCAGCTTTGCCAGTGACTTGTGGCCTTGAGGAAGTCACGTAACTGCTGTCTCAGGTTTCATACTATATAAAAGTGATAATAGCAAATACTGACTCAGAGGCTTGTTTAATGGTATTCATGATTGTACAATACTTGGAAAATGTAAAGCACTACACAAGTTCTGTATTATTATAAATGTTGAGATATTTGGGATTCAACAGTTAAATGTTTGTAGATGGTATTGTGGATAAGACACTGAATTGGGACTCAAGAAATCTGGGTTCAATTGTTAGCTCTGCCACGGATTTCCTGCGTGACCTTTGGGAAGTCAACTGATTTCTCTGTGTTAAAGTTTCCCATCTGTAAAATGGGGATGATACTATTCCTTTCTCCCATCCTTGGTCGGCCCTTATGTACTTACTCAGTAATCTCTTCAGGGTAGAGACTGACTGTTAGCATATTTAGTGCCTAGCACAAATGGAACCTGACCTCAGATGGGGCCTCTACATGCTATTGCCATAGAAATAATAAACTACAACAACTTATTAGCTCAATTTGATACATATTTTGACTAAAAATATACAATGCATGTAAGGATTCTAGTTGTACCCATTTGGTGTTCTACAATAAGAGATATGCCATATTTCTTGTGTATTGATTTACTTATTGTATATATATTGAAAACTACACTTGATCTTAGCTCATAGAGAGCCGATCAAATAGGTTACACAAATGAATTTCACTAAATGATACATAATATATGATTAGACACCTAAACATACATACAATGTGCAGTTAGTATGTCTTCAATAACTAAAAATTCAGCTGTATGCGTAACAGCAATAATTTGAGTTTTTAAATAGTATCTAAAAGTGGCAGAAAAGATTGCTATTTAAAAAAAACATGATGCCAGTCATGGAAAATTAATCAGTAACAGACAACCTTTAATATTAGAGCTCATTTTATGCAAAAATATTTATGCTAGAAATTTCTTACCAAAATTCAAGTCAATAAAAAAAATCTTATGACCTGTTCCTTCAATTCCTAATCCTTAGTATTATTCCCTTTGAAGTATACTTGCCAGCTCTATGAACTTAAAAGAAGGATAACGTGTTGTTGGTTAAGTCTTTTCACAAGGGAAGAACTGACATTCTCCCTCAACTCCCCCTCCACCCCCAAAGTGAAAATAAACAACTGGCTCTTTCAGTGTTGTCAGAAAATCCATTACTATAACTGCATTTTATCATATTTGCTGCTTAACATATAACAGTGAATCTAACATTTAGAATCCATCATATCAACATAGTCATCATGATCCAAGCTGCAAATAATAGAGAGTGTCAGTGTCAATTTTGCTTTCTCACACTTGCTTCCCTTCACTTCATCTGATTTTAATAATCCCTGTCAAACCACAAACAGTCCAAATTACCTTCTTGACACAGAAGCTTTCAAGGAGGAGACAGAATCTCAACTTTCATTTAGTAACTACAAAAGAAAGCTGTCCAGCTGGACAAACATTATTTCCACTCTCGACAATCTCTACAGTAAAGCACACGTTTTAATTTTAACTGAAGCTGCCAAGAGTTTGATATGAGCTTCTTGTTTAGTATAGATTGACTCTCAGGATTACCAGGCCAACAACTGTAGTTGTGTTAAAAGAACCCAGCATTTTCTACTAAAAGATAATTCATAAACTGCACCTAACAGATCGAAGGAACATGCAAGAGATGACAAATGCACATTATGAATTACCCACCCCAACACACTTAATTAGGAAAAAAGAGGAACATAAAAGAAGTGGTTGCAGAAGATGAGATTTCCAATCATTTCATATTTCTAAAATTCACTAACTAAATAATGCTAAAACCTGCAGACATAAACAATGTAATCAAACTTGTAAGGAACACACAAGTTACATTTTCACGCTCTTGAACAATAGCCTAAGAAAGCTGACCATTTGACTTCTGAAAACGTGTTCCAGACAAATAAGCTTCCACAAAATCATCTGATCTGCAAGCTTTTTCCCCTGGCTGACTTGTCTTTGAAGTAAACTTGGTAGCATAACTCACTGTTTCACATGGATCAAGTTTAAAAGTAACTGATTTATCTGATGAACCACTGGATTGTATAATCAGCATTCTATTTAGAGCTTATGTGAGTCAAATAAAGCATAGTATGAAAATTTACATAAGGAAAAAAGTAAATTAAGATACTAAGAAGCAATGGGTTTCTGGATACAGCAGGTCAGGAATTTCCTGACAAAACGTTTTTTCATCAGAAAACACCAATTTATCGAAACCAAAACTGCTCATAGATTCATAGATTCCAGGGCCAGAGGGAACCATTGAATCTAGTCTGACCTCCTGTATAACACAGGCCATAGAACTTCCCTTCCTGTCTGCAGGAAAAGGTTAGTTTTGTCAAATTTCCTGTTTTGAAAAAAATTTGAATTAAGTTTGAAAATTGTCAATAAGTCCCTAAGTCCCATTGTTTCAAAATGAAAAAGTTCCATTTTTGGGTTGAAACAACTTTTCATTTTGAAATTAAAGGTAATTTATAGTAAAAAAAAAAAAAAAAAAAAAAAAAAGGAAGGACCAGAATCATAACACAATTTTTCAGTTGAACCAATTCAATTTTTTAATTAATTTTTTTTGAGATTTTGACTTTTCATCCTGATTTGGAGAATGGGAAAAATGTTGAAATCTCCTAAATTCTCATGGGATAGCAAAATAGTTTCCTAGCTCTATTTCTGGCCAGTTAGAGAGGCTAGGTTCCCTGACTAAAAACCCCCCACACATTTTGTATAAAGCAATATCAGACTTCAAAGCATTATTAGCCATTAGGAAGCAATATAAAGTAACTAAGGCTCTTTCTATTGGAAATCTCAAGTTGTAAAATATTTTTGAAATACAGTATATGACATTTGTCTGTCCCATGATGCTTGACTTAGCCCCATACACAGGACAAAGTAACTTTGATTAACTTTAAATTATTCTACTCTAAGTAGCCATAATAATCCAAGACAATAAAAGCCTACCATGAAAGAGCCTCAAAATAACTGACAAAATAGGCAAATAGCTGTCTAATTGTGGCATTCTTATACTTAATTGCAAACAGGTTTTAGAGTTCCATACTGAGAAAATTTTTGCATTCAACTTTCTCTTTACTAATTAGAATATAGGACTGATATTAGGGCTCTCATTTCATTTTTGGCTAGTAAATGGAACTCCTGTCTCTCTTCTTTCTTTCTCTCCTTAGAGCAGCTTCCCAATTCTTCACAGTTTTCACTCCCAGCTCATTCCCCATTTTAGCTGTTGAAATGATCAGTCACAAAATAGCTAATGCTAACATTTGCAGTATCATCATTAGACTTACAGTTAATCCTAAAAAATGGATGGAAGCAGCGGAGTTCACACCTCCCAGAGTTACTGTTTCAGGCTGTCTGTAGACGCAGGCATACATCATTGCATTATTTTATATTTCGTTCACATTTCCAAAGTGATATTTACAACCATGAATACTAGAAATTTACTGTTTTGTTTTTTAAATGAAAGCTTGCAGTCAGTAGAACCTGAATATGCCATATTGGACACATCAAACGGCCAGGATCTAGCCCTGTGCCCACCCAGGAGTTTAATAAGAATGCTCCTATTCACATCACTGGGTCAAGTTCTGCTGTAAATACAGAATCCTTACTAAGGAAAAACTCCCATTTAAGTCAATGACCCACTCAATATATATGTTTAGTTTTAGCTGTTAGGGACGCACATCAACTGCAATATATTCAATTCCATACTCCCTTGACAGTTCACTAATTATATAGCTAACTCTTCTTAGTCTGCCTATATGATAGTTCATTTGTTCTCCTTCCCAAGCAACCTCAGTGACAAAGGAACATGATCATGCCCTATTATTGTGTTGTTTCCTCATAGTAGAGCTTTCCTAGTGACATGGTAACACCTGGTGCACATATTTTTTATTTTGAAATTCTACACCATATTGATTTCTATTATAATATCTCTGTATTTGATTTAACCCCCCTCTCAGCATTTTAACTTTTATCCCCAATATCACATTACATGTAAAATATACCAAACCTTATTTTTCCTGACAGATACTAAGATGGCTACCAATAACGATACTGTTAATCTTCATAGGGATAAGCAGGCCAACCAAAAGCTATTGCAGGAGTCAAAATCAGTTTGGTGGTAGTAACTGAGATAGTGCTTCATGGATGACTGTCCACATTACAAAACCATTCACCACTCAATTCACCATGATTATCAATCTATTTTCCGACACAGCCAGGAGTAGTTTAAGAGTGGTAAAGCAGGTCATAACTGAGATGCCTTTACAGAGCTGCCATAGGGGAAAATAGAAAGGACAAGGTTACATATCATCTGTCTACATAAGTACAAATATTCTTAGTTTTAATGAAAATAGGGGAATGGATTTAGGACAGTCTATGAAGAAGGGCAAATTTCACTTCTAATTGTGATCTATGGGTTCGGATATAAATTAAGGATGATACATCACTCTGAATCCCTAGCAGAACTCCTACCTGATGTCAATTACACCTCTGCACAAAAAAACAAAAAGTTGATTATGCTCTTTATGTAGTGATTAAACTTTTAACATTTATTATTTGCTCAGTATCTTATGTGATGTTCAGCATTATTCAAAAGAAAATACTCTCACATTTAGGACAACTGCTGTGTGATGGGGCATCCATCCCACACAAGGGTTAAGGTGGCCAGATAGGCCAGTTAATTCCCCCAGGCTTCATCTGAAGGAGGAGCCAGGGATTGAGGAAATGAGGCTCAACTGGACAGGAACAGGAGGTACCTATATAAAACCCAGAAGCTGAGAAGAGAAGCAAGAAGATGGGAGGCTGGTGAGCCCAGAGAGTGGGAAACCCAGGAAGGTAGAAAAGGCTCTGGGGAAAGCAGTAAGGCAGGACAGTGCAGGCCTTGGCTGCTGACTGTAGGGCCTGGGTTTCCCTACCGGCCACTGGGGATGTGGCACTGACGAGGCAGAGAAAGTCTGATTTGTTCTAGAAAGGTTTGTTACATACCCCCCAGAAGTGGGAACCATGGAGTGACCTGTGCGGAGGTCAAGTCACAAAGAGGAGGCTGTGGTTCCCAGAGCGAGAGGGATCCGCAGGATGAGAGAACAATAGGAGAGACACCACCAGAGGAGGGCGCAATGCCTGGCCAGAGCTAATCCCCAGAATGAGGTGCCACTAGCCATGAGTGAACCCGGTCACATGATGGTATTTCTGCCCTTTGTTTCTTTTCCTTCACCACCCTTTCAATGTTTCTCTCCTTCGTCCCTGTCTCTCTTCTTTCTTTCTCTCCTTAGAGCAGCTTCCCAATTCTTCACAGTTTTCACTCCCAGCTCGTTCCCCATTTTAGCTGTTGAAATGATCAGTCACAAAATAGCTAATGCTAACATTTGCAGTATCATCATTAGACTTACAGTTAATCCTAAAAAATGGATGGAAGCAGCGGAGTTCACACCTCCCAGAGTTACTGTTTCAGGCTGTCTGTAGACGCAGGCATACATCATTGCATTATTTTATATTTCGTTCACATTTCCAAAGTGATATTTACAACCATGAATACTAGAAATTTACTGTTTTGTTTTTTAAATGAAAGCTTGCAGTCAGTAGAACCTGAATATGCCATATTGGACACATCAAACGGCCAGGATCTAGCCCTGTGCCCACCCAGGAGTTTAATAAGAATGCTCCTATTCACATCACTGGGTCAAGTTCTGCTGTAAATACAGAATCCTTACTAAGGAAAAACTCCCATTTAAGTCAATGACCCACTCAATATATATGTTTAGTTTTAGCTGTTAGGGACGCACATCAACTGCAATATATTCAATTCCATACTCCCTTGACAGTTCACTAATTATATAGCTAACTCTTCTTAGTCTGCCTATATGATAGTTTGCAGCCACTTTAGGAGTCCTTAAATATTCCAGGATAGTGTTCTCTGCTGTTTTGCCAATTATTTGATACGATTTCATGGATTAAATCTATTGGTCCCCATTTTATATCATGTCACCAACTACCATTCATTATGTGCACATATGCATTTTTCCCCCAAGGAGTGAGGTCACAGTCTTTTCTGTTGCATTTGATTATCCCTATTAACAATTACTGCCAGTTACAAAGAGCAGCAGCCCTTTGATGTCACACTAGCTGCCTGTCGAATTGTCATATGTAGAGGTGATCCCAAAGGGCAGTTTTCCACAACCATTGACCCTGCCTCAGTATCTGGCCACACAGCAAAAACTTTATTAATAATTTTTACAGTATCCTAACATACACTAGGCACTAACAGATAGGTAGCCCCTGCCTCAAAAAAATTTACTTTAAAATTTTATCATACTTCATCCAATTTATCTTTGCTCTGTGTTCTTGGAATGGAACATGTATACACATCACTTCTCTATCCAGTCTACCCGACCTCTTCCCCGCTGCTGCTTTTACTGATGTTGGAGTCCGAGTTTCTTGTGTATATATATATATACATACAACATGATACATACAACATGATGGGGGCTAATTTAGCTACGACGAGTCAGGAAAAAGATCTTGGCGTCATCGTGGATAGTTCTCTAAAGATGTCCACGCAGTGTGCAGAGGCGGTCAAAAAAGCAAACAGGATGTTAGGAATCATTAAAAAGGGGATAGAGAATAAGACTGAGAATATATTATTGCCCTTATATAAATCCATGGTACGCCCACATCTCGAATACTGTGTACAGATGTGGTCTCCTCACCTCAAAAAGGATATTCTAGCACTAGAAAAGGTTCAGAAAAGGGCAACTAAAATGATTAGGGGTTTAGAGAGGGTCCCATACGAGGAGAGATTAGAGAGGCTGGGACTCTTCGGCTTGGAAAAGAGAAGACTAAGGGGGGACATGATAGAGGTATATAAAATCATGAGTGATGTTGAGAAAGTGGATAAGGAAAAGTTATTTACTTATTCCCATAATACAAGAACTAGGGGTCACCAAATGAAATTAATAGGCAGCAGGTTTAAAACAAATAAAAGGAAGTTCTTCTTCACGCAGCGCACAGTCAACTTGTGGAACTCCTTACCTGAGGAGGTTGTGAAGGCTAGGACTATAACAATGTTTAAAAGGGGACTGGATAAATTCATGGTGGCTAAGTCCATAAATGGCTATTAGCCAGGATGGGTAAGAATGGTGTCCCTAGCCTCTGTTCGTCAGAGGATGGAGATGGATGGCAGGAGAGAGATCACTTGATCATTGCCTGTTAGGTTCACTCCCTCTGGGGCACCTGGCATTGGCCACTGTCGGTAGACAGATACTGGGCTAGATGGACCTTTGGTCTGACCCGGTACGGCTTTTCTTATGTTCTTATGTTCTTATGTATATTTTTAAGGAAGCCAGAGATTTTTTTTCCTGGTAACAAATACCTTCACTCCCAAACACATAAAGCCAGTATTGTATGTTAGGGGACATACACCTCCAGAGTATGGTTATTCAAGCACAAATGTGCTTATGGGTATGTGAATATGTGCGTTTATACACAAATACAAGCTCCTCTCCAAAATTTGTGTGAACAAAAATAGCTGCCCAAATGATCATGCAACAGGAAACAAAAACTGGTGCAAGTTTTGACTTGACCATTATTGTAATTCCGATGTCACATATATTTATGAATAATTTTTCCAACTATTTGCCCTGCAGAATTCTTCATCTTTATCTTCCCTCAGCATCCCGCTGCTTGTAAGCTCATCCTATTAGTCTTGTACCTAAATGCTTACAATGTAAGTTAAGAGTCCATCTTTATTTGTGGATGGCACTCTTTACTTATATAGTACCATAGATGTTTTGTAACGTATAATAAAATGAGAGAATCTTTTAAAAAAAATTATTCATGACTTCTTATGGCACTACATTTATACGTGTGTTGAAGGAGCTTTAGAGGAAATGAAAGAATAGTTGTCATGGCAGGAGCTCTTCTTCATTCCCAAGGCTCTTCTTAATTGTGCTTATCTTCTTCTTAGGAGAATTTTATGGAGACAGACATCTCAAATTCCAGATGAAAGGATGGCATTTACTGAAATTTACAGGAAGTTCCTGGTCATGAGGCAATGAAGAATATTGCAGCTGGCAAACATTTCAACCTCAACATCTAAAGGAGAATTTATACTTTCTACTGAGGGATTGTTTCAGAAAAAGGTGGAAAAAGTAGTGAATAATCACTTAAGTTGCACCAACTCCTTACAAATTTTGCTAATTGTGACAGGAGACCTTGTGGTAACAAAACACAGTGAAATGCCATAGGAAAAAGTAGGGAAATCAAATTTAAAATCTATCTCAAGCTTTCATTCTCCATATCAGCAGATGAAGGAAGTATAGTGGCGATAATTTCCCTTAACTTCAGAGTGGAATGCTTCATGTAGTAATATGACAGCATTATCTCCTGGATTTGAGTATGAAGCAAGGGTATTAATGAGGGCCTCCACTGCATGAAGTCGAGGTGTCAAGGACCCCATTACAGGGAGGAACAGAGCCACAGGTATTAAAAGATGGAGAAGGAAATGGTACCAAAGATATGTTGTCAAAGTCTCCTATAATTTATAGCCCAGACTATGGCTTCCTACTTTCTCTCCTTTGTATGGTAAATCCTTTTTGGGTGTCAATCAGCAATTGTGATGCTGAAAGATGTCCCTCCTCCCCACTGTAATAAAAAACTACAGTAAGGATATTATATGAAATTCTGTAATGCTGAAGCAATGAGGAGTCCTTGTGGCACCTTAGAGACTAACAAATTTATTTGGGCATAAACTTTCGTGGGCTAGAACCCACTTCATCAAATGCATGGAGTGGAAAATACAGGAGCAGGTATAAACACATGAAAATATGTGAGTTGCCTTACCAAGTGTGAGGTCAGTCTAACGAGACAAATCAATTAACAGCGGGATACCAAGGGAGGAAAAATAACTTTTGACGTGGTAATGAGAGCGGCCCATTTCAGACAGTTGAGAAGAAGGTGCAAGTAACAGTAGGGGGAAATTAGGTTTAGGTTTTGTAATGACCCAACCACTCCCAGTCTTTATTCAGGCTTAATCTGATGGTGTCCAGTTTGCAAATTAATTCCAGTTCTGCCGTTTCATGTTGGAGTCTGTTTTTGAAGTTTTTTTGTTGAAGAATTGCAACTTTTAGGTCTGTTATTGAGTGACCAGGGAGACTGAAGTGTTCTCCTACTGGTTTTTGAATGTTATGATTCCTGATGTCAGATTTGTGTCCATTTATTCTTTTGCGTAGAATAATGTACATGGCAATGTACATGGCAGAGGGGCATTGCTGGCACAAAATGGTATATAGCACATTGGTAGATGTGCAGGTGAACGAGCCCCTGATGGTGTGGCTGATGTGGTTAGGTCCTATGATGGTGTCCCTTGAATAGATATGTGGACAGAGTTGGCACCGGGGTTTGTTGCAGGGTTTGGTTCCTGGGTTGGTGTTTTTGTTGTGTGGTGTGTAGTTGGCTGGTGAGTATTTGCTTCAGGTTGGGGGGCTGTCTGTAAGCGAGGACTGGCCTGTCCCGCAGGGTCTCTGAGAGTGAGGGATCATCTTTCAGGATAGGTTGTAGGTCCTTGATGATGCGCTGGAGAGGTTTTAGTTGGGTGCTGTAGGTGATGGCTAGTGGTGTTCTGTTACTTTCTTTGTTGGGACTGTCCTGTAGTAGGTGACTTCTGGGTACCCTTCTGGTTCTTCACTTCACCAGGTGGGTATTGTAGTTTTAAGAACGCTTGATAGAGATCCTGTAGGTGTTTGTCTCTGTCTGAGGGATCGGCACTTAGCCTTTGGTTTCATGCCTAAAAGTGTGTGTGTTCATAAATATCGTACAACTGAACATCATGTCCTGTGTTATTCCTTACAGAATTACAAGCCTCAAGTGCATTGTGTAATCACACGAGAAGTGCAACAGTGTAAACAATGCATGCTATTTGTCTTATTACCATCATAAAAAGAATCTTTTGCTTCTAAATAATTTTGTATTGTAAATTTAAGATTCATCTTAAAAAAGGAAGAATATATTTCATAATAGAAGGGGAGGAAAACTTGAGAGGGGAAAACATAAAAAGGTAGTAAAAGATTTCCCTGCACATTCCCATTAATGAGTTCACAAATTTCTTTTTGCTTGAATTAATTTTATTGCATCTTTACAACTTTTATATAAAGCAAAAAATTACAAGACTCAAGAAATAGGATGATGAGGTAGCTGGGAACTTATATTATATTCAAGATTTTAAAAGCTTAATCCATTTTGTTTTTGTAATTAAACCACTTAAAACTGAGTGCAGTGACAGCTACGCTGGATGAGTTCCGACTAAACCTATTTTTAGTTCGACTGTTTCATTACAGTATGCTTCCCTTAAATCAGCTACTCCATTCTATCTGAAAGGTAAATCTTTCGGGGTCTGATCTCATCAGTCTGACATCCAACCAGCAGCAGGGAGCCTCTATAAGTCAAGTCCTTCTTCATTGGCTAGAGTACCTTGAAAGGACAAGCCCTGGTGGCGATATCAGAAGCAGCTTCAGTAAGACGTCATCAACCCAAGTAAAACCTCCAATGAAATTACCAACCAACAATACACGTTGTGAGTAATGAGGAAAGGAGTCATTCTTGGGGAAGCTTCTATTGAACTGATATTTTCTTTTTTCAGTGGCAGGACCAGTTGGGGGCAGCTGGCATTATTCCAGCCTGCCCAATGCTGTTCTCTGGAGGCCAACACAATTCAGACTATTAAAAGCACTTGCTTGGTTGTTTCTATCAATACAATTATTGTATTGTACAGTATTTGGAGTCTACGTCATTGTACAAAGTAGTATGTTGGATCACCTAATTTACAACTATAAGAAAGAGAGAACAGAGTCTCTTGTCATTCCACTTTTATCTTACTGTGTACTGCTGGAAAGAATTACCACAAGAGCCACATCAACCCATGTCAAGATCCACTCTTTCCTGATTGGTGATGAGTGTTTCTCTCAGTGAACTGCAATGCATTATCTAATTAAAATTTTAATAAAAGTGATGGGCCAGATTCTTATCTGTGCCAAGAGGCATACTTGGAACAACTGAAGGGAGTACCACATTGCTGTCCCCTGATTCCTGAAGCTGCTGAGAGCTGTTTTGGTTCCCAGTGTAACTTAGAGCAGAGCTAAGCCTTCTTTAAATTTACTAGTCTATAATGGTTCTTGGGAGGATGTTGCACTAGTCTTGAAATGCCAGAGCCTGGTATACAACAGCCAGGTATCCACTGGCGAGGTGGTGGGGGGAGGAGGAGGAAGGAGATATTCTGGCTCTATGACAGCCAGAAATTCTCCTTGTTGAGGCTGCCTTTTCTGGTTCCTTTGCACCACTCCAGCAGCACAAAAGTGGACACGATCTGTTCTGGTGCTTTTTTATATTTTTAATTTGAAAACAGTGTAGAACAGGGGTAGTCAATTATTTTTTGTCAAGGTCCAAAATTTCTTGGTCAAGGTCCAGACTCCAGAGAAAAGAGAGTTACCTTTTCCGTAACGTGTGTTCTTTTAGATGTGTTGCTCATGTCCATTCCATATTAGGTGTGTGTGCTCGCCACATGCACCGGTGCCGGAAGTTTTTCCCTCAGCAGTATCCGTAGGTGACCGGCTCTGGCACCCTCTGGAGTGGCACCTGCATGGTGCGGTATAAGGGGTGCCCCTGGCTCCCCAAACCTCAGTTCCTTCTTGCGGAAAACTCCAACCATGGGGAAGGAGGGTGGGTTGGGGAATGGACATGAGCAACACATCTCAAAGAACACCAGTTATGGAAAAGGTAACTGTCTTTTCTTCTTTGAGTGCTTGCTCATGTCCATTCCATATTAGGTGACTCCCAAGCAGTACCCCATCTGGAGGTGCATAGGAGTTCACGGTCGTGTAGATTGCAGCACAGCTCTGCCAAACCCAGCGTCATCCCTGGCCTGCTGAGTGATGGCATAATGAGCAGTAAACGTGTGGACAGAGGACCACGTTGCGGCTCTACAGATGTCCTGGAAAGGGATGTACGCCAGGAAGGCTGCCAAAGATGCCTGCACTCTCGTCGAGGGGGCTCTGACAATTGGCGGCAGCAGAATCCCTGCCAGGTCATAACAGGTCCTTATGCATGAGGTGATTCAATTGGAAATCCTCTGCAAGGACACTGGGTGACCCTTCATCCTATCCGCTATAGCGATGAAGAGTTGAGTAAATTTACAGAAAGGCTTGGTACATTCTAAATAGAAAGCCAAGGCCTTCCGGATGTCCAGGGTGTGAAGATGTTTCTCTTCACTGGTCTTGTGCGGTTTGGGACAGAACACCGGGAGGAAGATGTCCTGGTTCATATGGAAGGTGGAGACCACCTTTGGCAGGAAGACCGGGTAGGGCTGCAACTGAACCTTATTTCTGCAGAAGACCCTGTTCGGAGGTTCTGAGGTCAAGGCTTTAATTTCAGAGACTTGTCTCGCCGACGTCACCGCCACCAGGAACGCTAACTTCCATGACAGGTGGGAAAAGGAGCAGGAACCCAACGGCTCAAAGGGCGGGCCAGTGAGCCTAGGGAGGACCAAGTTAAGATTCCACTGTGGGACAGGAGCCTGTACCTGTGGGAAGAGTTTCTGAAGCCCTCTCTGGAATCTGACCATCATGTCATGGGAAAACACTGTCTGTCCTTAGATCGGCGAGTGAAAAGCGGAGATGGCCATGAGATACACTCTAATGAAAAAGTGCCAAGAGTGTGATTCCTCAAATGGAGCAGGACAGCCTGTATGGAGTAATGTGAGGGAGAGATGCCCGGTTTGGACACCCAGCGGGAAAACCTCGTCCACTTGGCCAGGTAAAAGTCAGTCTAGTTGAGGGCTTCCTACTTTCCAGGAGGACCTGTTGAACTCCTTCCGAAAAAGTCCGCTCCTCTGGGTTCAGCCACGCAGCATCCATGCCGAGAGATGGAGGGACCTGAAGTTGGGATGGCAGGAGTCGACCATGGTCCTGTGACAGCAGGTCCAGTCGGTTGGGCAAGGGCCATGGAGGGGCCGCTGACAGGCTCATGAGCGTGCTGAACCAGTGCTGGTGAGGCCATGTCAGGGCGATCATGACGACCTGCACCTTCTCTCCCTTTATCTTTGCTAGGGCCCCGCTGATGAGCAGAATTGGAGGGAACACATACATCAGGCTCCCTGACCACGACAGGAGGAAGGCATCTGAGAGGGAGCCCTTGCTTAAACCCTGTCGAGAACAAAACTGGTGGCATTTCTTGTTCTGTCTGGTAGCAAACAGGTCCACTTGGGGAGTTCCCCACCTTTGGAAGATCATGCAGGATACCTCTGGATGGAGCAACCACTTGTGGTGAGAGAAGAAGTACCTGCTGAGCTGGTCTGGCAGCGTATTCCTGACGCCAGGAAGGTGACAAGCTTCCAGGTGGATCTCGTGGCTGATGCAGAAGTCCCATAGAAGGAGCACCTCCTGATAGAGAGCCGATGAGCACCCCCCCCCCCTTGCCTGTTGATGTAGAACATCAAGGCTGTGTTGTCCATCAGGACTCGTACTACCTTGCCCGACAGGTGGGGCAAGAAGACTCCGCACGCCAGCCGGACTACTCGGAGCTCCTTGACGTTTATGTGCAACCACGCTTTGTCCGGGGACCACATCCCCTGAGTCTGGAGAATGCAGATATGCACCCCCCAGCCAAGGTCCGAGGCCTCCAACACCAATTCGATGGAGGGAGGAGGGTTGTCGAACGGAACCCCTTCCAGGACTGTTCTGCGGTCGGTCCACCACTGCAGCAAGGCAAGTATCAATCTTTGGTAACAATCTTTTCCAGAGGGTCTCAGGACTGCAAATAGACCGTCGCCAGCCATTGTTGCAGGGGCCACATCCAGAGCCTGGCATGGCAGACGACGTAAG
This sequence comes from Platysternon megacephalum, assembly GCA_003942145.1. Classification (NCBI taxonomy): domain Eukaryota; kingdom Metazoa; phylum Chordata; order Testudines; family Platysternidae; genus Platysternon; species Platysternon megacephalum. The sequence continues at coordinate 28,871,827 of QXTE01000003.1, forward strand.
TGCACGCTGCCATGTGGCCTAGCAGGCGCAGGCAGACCCTGGCAGTAGTCAGAGGGAATGCAGAGACTTCTGCAATGAGGTTCGTCAACGTGTGGAACGTTTCCAGCAGCAGTAAAGCCCTGGTGCAGGTCGAGTTGAGGACCACTCCGATGAACTCTATTCTCTGCACTGGCACTAACATTGACTTTTTGTCATTTACCAGTAGGCCCAGAGTGCGGCACATAGCTTGAAGCACCACGACATCTCTTTGAACTTAAGACCTGGAGCTGCCCTTGACGAGCCAGTCGTTGAGTTACGGGTAGATCTGGATACCCCGGCACCCGAGGTAAGCTGCTACCACCGACATGCACTAGGTAAACACTCTTGGTGCTGTCACCAGGTCGAATGGGAGGACCGTAAACTGGTAGTGGTGGGGCCCCACCATAAACCGGAGGAAGTGTATGTGTCCTTGAAAGATCGCTATGTGGAAGTATGCATTCTTCAAGTCGAGAGTGGCATACGAGGCTCCCGGATCCAGGCAGAGGGGGAAGGAGGGGTAGAAAGGAACTGGAGGGTATAACCCTGTTCCACTGTGCTGAGGACCCATCGGTCCGAGATTATAGCTGACCAGGCATGGAGGAAGAGGGAAAGGAGAACACTGAGAAAGACGGATCCGGGGAATAGTCTGGTAGGTCGCCCTCGGGCACACTCTCAAGATGACTGCTTAGCCCCCTGCTTATTCTGGGTCGAGCCCGACTGGGCAGAGGGTGGAGGCGGGTGGCTCAGATGGCGCTTGTAGCCCTTGGCTCATTTATGGGGCTGGTCCTGCCGAGGCTGGGTCCCCTGGCCCTGTGGCTGCTGTGGTTTGAACCACTTGTGCGCCGGGGCTGGGACATAGAGACCGAGGGTCTTCAGGGTGGTGCAGGAGTCCTTAAGGCCATGCAATTTATCTGTTTGCTCTGCGAATAGGGCCTGGCCATCGAAGGGCAGGTCCTGCATAGACTGCTGGGCCTTGGTGGACAACCCAGAGAGGAGCAGCCAAGAGACTCGCCGCATGGAGATAGTGGAAGCCATGGTGCAGGCAGCAGCAGCGTTTGACGTCGCCTGGAGGGCCACCCTGGCCGCAGTCGTGCCCTCATCAAAGATAGCTCGGAACTCCTTTTGGAAGCCTTGGGGAGTGACCCTTCGAACTTGGCCATGGCTTTCCACATACTGAAGTCATATTGGCCAAGGAGGGCTTGGTGGTTGGCTACTCTCAGCTGAAGGCTGGAAGATGAATAAACCTTACGTCCAAAAAGATCCAGCCTCCTGGAGTCTTTATTATTGGGGGTGGCCCCGGGTTGTCTCTGTCTCTTCTTGTGTTTAACCGCCTCGACCACAAGGGAATTGGGGGCTGGGTGGGAGTATAAGTACTCATTGGTTGGCATGAAGTACTTGTGTTCAGCCCTTTTAGAGATAGGAGTCATTGAAGAGGGGCTCTGCCACAGGGCATTAGTGATCTTTGAAACACCTTCATGAAGAGGTAGAGCCACCCCAGCAGGAGCTGAGGAGTATAGGACGTCAAACCGAGAGTCTGAGGGCTCCTCTAATTCCTCTGCCTGAAGTTAGAAGCGACTCTCTTCAAAAGTTCCTGGTGCGCTTTAGTGTCATCCTGAGGATCTGGGTGAGGGGGCCCCGTTATAGACTCGTCTGGTGACGACGAGGACGATGCCAGTGCCGCGGGAACCTCCACGTCCATTGGTGGTCCAGCAACTTGCGCCCCTGGGTCCTCATGGACCTGTGGGGTCTTACCCCCCAAAGTCTCAAGCACCTGAGAGGGATAGGATACTGAGGCCACTGGCCTCTCTGAGGCTCCTGACACCGATTGGGCAACCTGGGAAGGCTGGGTGAACCCCCCAAGGGTTCCCCAGGTACCATGGTGCCAGCCATTGAGCTTGGGGGCATGGGACAGGTTTTGGTGCTGAAAATGTAGTTGGCACCACCAGTACTGGGGCTTGTCGCGCAATCAGGGAACCTTGCTCCGAGCCGGAGCTATCAGCAGAGTGGTCGGTACCGGGCAAGCAGGATCGGGCTGAACGGTGGCTCTTGTCTGACCAGTGCCAGTCGCTGCATCCTGAAGCCGACTTATCCAAGCGAGACTGTCTTGGTCGGGCTCTTGGAGACTGACGGTGTTCGACAGATCTGCATCAACTACCCGGCGATTCACGCCTCACGCTACTCGACCAGTACCGGGATGTCGAACGAGACCAGGAGCTATTACAGGTCGGTTGCCAGGAGGATCGTCCTTGGTAGAGCGACCTCCTTCTTGGAGACAAGCGATGACGGTCCGGTGATCGGTGGTCTCTGGTGTCGGATCGGTCCCAGGCCCTTGGAGATGGTCGGGGCCGGTCCTGGAGTTATTGCCAGGTGGCGCGTGCCTCAGAGGGTCTGTGCCAATCTACTGCCGAACTATGCCTCGAGTCCCTCGATCGGTGCCCCTGGTGCGGGGATCGAAGAGGGGTATGCTAAGCCTGCCTCTCCAGTCCTGAGGCGTGGTGGCTGCAGGCAGGCGAATGCTGGTGGGACGTCCCTCTCGATGGGGAACAGTACCGCTGAGGTGGGAACACACACATAGGTCCCAACACGGGTTTTCTCCGAGACCGAGTTAGCGCGGGAGCCGGTGAGGGCAGCACCGGGAGCGTCAGGATCTCCTGAGCTGCTTGAAGGGCTTTGGGCGTCGACGGCACCTGAAGCTGGCTGGGGCCTACACCACTATCTGGAGTCGCAGGCAAAGCATGAGATGGGCTGCACTGCTCAACTAGAGGTAGGGCCCAACTTCCCTAGGGCGATATTGAGCTGCCCGACATGGGTCTTGGCTCTCCCCCTTCTCTTTCCTTTCCCTTGTGGGAGGTAGGAGATCTTCCCCTCACAGTCTTTTTCAGCTTCTTGACCGGAGCCGTGGGGGGGGGACCGGTGCCAGCTCATGGACAGCACCGGGGGAGCACTGTGCACGGAGTGAGTGCCGACTCCATTAGGAGCGCTCTTAGCTGGATATCACACTCCTTCTTCGTCCTAGGTTTAAAGGACTTGCAGATATGGCACTTATCTGCCTTTTGCCTAAGTACCTTAGGCAGCTGGTATGTGGATTGCTGATGGGCATAGGCCATTTGCAGCAATCGCAGGGCCTCAGTGCCCCAGCACAAGTAGATAGCTCCATGGCCCGGGCCGGCCCCGCCATCTCCAGGGAAAACAGAGAAGAATTTTAATTAGGGTCCTGACAGCACTGCCCTCTGATTAGGCTGTAGAATGAGCACACAACACCCCATCACTCCCTGACTGGAGGGGCAGGGTGTAGTGGAGACACATTAGGCTGCCCGGATGCGGGGGGTGGAGACGTCCTCCCCCAAAACATCACTGCTTCCCCACCCCAAACCCTGTGCCGCTCTTAAGGGAGTCAAAGAGTGCTTTTCTGAAGTACAGGGTCCGTATTTTGCTACTCTTCTTTCTTCCTTTTGTGAGGATCCTGAACTCACCCATCTCATGGTCACTGCTGCCTAGGTTGCCACCCACTTCTCTTTCCCCTACCAATTCTTCCCTGTTTGTAAGCAGCAGGTCAAGAGGAGCACGACCCCTAGTCGGTTCCTCCAGCACTTGCACAGGAAGTTGTCCCCAACACTCTCCAAAAACTTCCTGGATTGTCTGTGCACTGCTGTATTGCTCTCCCAGCAGATGTCAGGGTGATTGAAGTCCCCCATTAGAACCAGGGCCTGTGATCTGGAAATTTCAGTTAGTTGTCCCAAGAAAGCCTCGTCTACCTCATCCTTCTGATCCGGTGGTCTATAGCACACACACACCACGACATCACCCTTGTTGCTCTCGCCTCTAAACTTAAACCAAAGACTCTCAACAGGCTTTTCTTCATACTGGAGCTCTGAGCAATCATACTGCTCTCTTACATACAGTGCAACTCCTCCACCTTGTCTCCCCTGCCTGTCCTTCCTGAATAGTTTATATCCATCCATGACAGTGCTTCAGTCATGTGAACTGCCCCACCAAGTTTCTGTTATTCCAATCACATCATAGTTCTTTGATTGTGCCAGGACTTCCAATTCTTCCTGCTTTTTCCACAGGCTTCTTGCATTCATGTACATGCACCTAAGATACCTAGCCGATTGCTCTACTGGTGTAGAATAACCTTTAATGTACCCTTAGGTTAAGTAACTAAGCATTTAACAACTCATATAAACAATCTTCAAACTAACATAAAAATAATTGCTATGTCCTATGACCATGTACCATATGACATATATAATATAATATACTGTTATATATAAACAACTACATTGCTCTGACCTGTTCACATATTACAACACAATCATCTAAAGTATATTCAGAGTCCAAATCTACCTATTTCTCTATGATTATGCCAAGTACATCTGGTCCACAGAGCAGTTATGAATTTATGTAGTGGCTCACCCTCAGCAAGCTCACTCTTAACTTTTCTTTTAACTTAAAAAAAATAAAAAAGCTTAAATTCAAAGTCAGCAGCTGTTACATGGTTCTCCAAACAAGTGTTTAAATAATAAAATCTCACATATAGTCTTGATTAGAAACATCTGACCTATGTCAAAGAATTTTTAAAATGTAAACCTATCTTTCATCCTTTGCTTCTGGTCAGTGGGAGGAGAATTGTGTTTTGAATGTCATAGCTCTCATACATGTGCAATTATCACACTAGAATTTCATAAACATATATAATTTATAACAGGGAAATCTTGGAAAATATCCTGTCAGGTACATATGTACTAAGTACAGTACCTTTACTAAACAAATTTTCTTTGTAACACCACCTTGTGATCTTCAGCTTGAACAGACTTCTTAAGGGACCGTGTTGAGTTCACATAGCAGTAGCAGAAGTTTTTCAATAGCCCTATGTAAAAACAAACAAACAAGTAATAAAATTACCGACTGGTAGCATTTTAGGAATAAAAAACTTCACAAGTAATTCTTAAAGATGTTTAAATGTTACATAAAAACATGTTCCAATAAAAAGAGAAAATTCTTAATTCCCACTGATAAATTGTTAACTTATGCTATTGGACAGATTTTTTTTATTTAAGTGCAAGTTTTAACTTTGAGTTTCTTCATGCCTCAAATTTATATGTGTGTGTGTGTGTGTGTGTGTGTGTGTGTGTGTGTGTGTAAATCTTCTGACAATAACTTAGTCTGAGTCAGATTTAACTTGGAGGGATCCACATGGGTGAAAAAGGGGTATAGCTGCTTGCTATAGAAGTACAGTATATCCCATCCATCAACTGAATATTCTATAATATACCGCTACCTCGATATAACGCGACCTGATATAACACGAATTCGGATATAACGCGGTAAAGCAGTGCTCCGGGGGGGCGGGGCTGCGCACTCTGGTGGATCAAAGCAAGTTCAATATAACGCGGTTTCACCTATAACGCGGTAAAAAATTTTGGCTCCCGAGGACAGCGTTATATTGAGGTAGAGGTGTACAACTTTGTGAAAAGAGGGTTCTTGCCACTTTCGAGTCAAGTAATTTTTAAAAATGAGTGAGAATTGTGGAGGGTTTTAAAAACTCATTATTTCATATAAAGGAATGGAAATTCTTTCTGGAGTGCTCTCCAGGATGGATCAGCTATGGCAATGGGAAGAACTCTCAGTCAAGTAGCTGGGATGTAGGTTGGGAAACACTAATACCACTACTAGTCCACAATTAAAAATTAAGCTCCTTCCTAAATATGCTTTTAACAAATAGACCAAAACTACTGAAGAATCCATTTCTGTCTCTTGGGTACAAAAACACACAGTGTTTTTTTAAAGAAATAAGTAGTAAAGGAAATGCAAAAACCTATATGAAAAATGACATTAAGGTTGTGACACCAGAGAACAAAAGCCAAGAAATTTAAAGTTGAGCTGACACTCAGTCCTTAAATCATGCTATTGTGCTTCTTTTTAAAAAGCAACAATGTGAGTTAATGACAAGTTGTCAGCCTTAACTTTGAATTGCCTGAAGTTTGTCATTTGGTGTTTGTGTCACAACCTTAATGTTATTTAAATGTAGTTTTTAGTATCTATTATTTAAAAAGGTCTACTTTAAGACAGCAAAAAGCTTTGATGGAGTAAACCTCAAAGTACACTGCATTGCCGGTATGCCACTTCATTAGAAGTAGTGCATAAAATATATGCTGTTGACAAATCTAATTCATTAGAGTTGAGATAGATGCACTTTAAAACAACTGGCTGGCATCATTATCTTCCTTTTATAAATTATTCCTCTTTTTCCTTTTGACTGAACTTGTCACTGTTCCCTTTTCAGAGTGTGAATGTTATGCCTTAAAATTCAATACTTTCAACATGTTTAGATAAGTCATAAGTTAAATAAAGTAGCTTATTTGCTAAAAATAAGTGTGTAAGCAAAAAAACACGGATTATTTCAGTGATTTTAACTGAAGACAAGTAAAATTAGTTAACAATGCATAGCAGTTTCAGCTTGATCAAAAACATAAAATAAAAATGTATTGGATAGGAATAGGGAATTAAAAAGTAGAAGAGAGAGAGCCATCATGGCAGCCCTGTTGCATTGCTATGCAGATGATTTGGGTTTAGAATTGAATTGTGCTCTGCAAGAGAGAGGAGATCAGGCACATCACAATGTTGACAGCTGACACATACTTTTAAAGGGAAATTGCTAACTGTATTACTCTTAGAAACCAAAACACAGTGCAGCATTATGTTGACTGTTTCGAGGAAGCTTTAAGCTGGCAAAGTACACTTAATCAGAGAAGAAAATTTCTCACATACTAGCTACTTTCTTCTCTATGAATCAGATGTTCAATTAAAAGGTAATCCTTCCTTGACAGTATGTGAGGGCAGCTACAAAGCTCATCTGTAAGCTTCTTCAGTGCAAAAACTGAACTTTTAGTTTCTTTCAATGCTATACACAACTAGAAAACTGTTATTGAATTAGTTACATAAAATGCATCTCCGTATCTGCATATGCTGTAATAAATCATTTTAAAAGGCTGGTTGGCATAGTGGACATGTAACTCGGAGAAAGTTAAATTAGAATTTTTTTCTTGCTCTGTCCTATACACCTACCAGTTCTTCACTAAATATCAGGTGTTCAAGCTAATTCCATAGTCTCTTCTCCTTATGTTTTGGATGAGGACAAAAGGATAAAAAACATTTTTTTTAGGATTTATTAAACCTCAAGTTCATTTAAGGGTAAACTCTGGACATGTACCTGGAACAATTTTTTTCCTGATGAAAAATGAAGTTCAACTGGCAGAACTCTTTGCACCGGACACTGTGGGAAGACAAGACAAGACACCAGGAATGTCGTTTAACTAGGCCACAACTTTATTAACACATTTGGAAACTATCCAGCAACAACTCACCCAGTGCAGATCACCCTTCCTTTGTAATTCATGCCACCTGGTGGAGGGCTGCCGTCAGCCTCCCCAGCCCTCAGTCAACCTGGTCCCAGCACCATTGTTGGGACCTATTGCCTTTTCCTCATATGAGAGTTATGGAGGGGTTGTCTCCTCAATGTATTGGACATTAAGAGCCCCGACCCCAGTTCCCAACTTCTTTAGGAAATGCCTTCTCCTAATCCATTTCCAATTCCAGTTTATCAGTGAACCAGACCCCATATTGAACCATTACCTGCACTGGGCACTGCCACCAGGAGGCACCAGAAATTTGCTTGGCTGACTCCTCACCATGCCTGCTGGATTCCCAGATTGTTAACACTTCGTTCCCTAATAGCGGCCAGATTAACCTCCATTCCCCACTGGAGAGATGTACAACCTCTTCCTTGAATAACTCAGGTATTGAATATGCATTTTCATGATGGGTAATCATCAATTTTTCCTGCTCACATAATTTAGCCACCAGTCAATTTAATTCTCACCTGGCCTTGCCCACCCACTCCCCACATCAGATCCTCCACTGCAGCAGCTCAGGCCAGTTCACAATTACCCCCAGGAAAAGGACTTCATTCCACCCCTAATATCTTTGTCCTAATCCTTATCTGTACTCCTTTACTAAATCCCCAAATAGTTTCCTACAAGGTACACACTGATCCATTCACATGGCCCCTCCTGTCCAATGAATGTAAGAGTGGAAGCTGCTGGTCCCAGAGTCTGCCCCTCCATCTATGCCAATTTAAAGCTGCCTCATCACTGAGGCCCTGCTTTGAATTTCCAGAGAGAACTGGCCACTCACCTGTGGGGGCCAAGTGCACAATACTTTGCCTCCACAAGTAGATGCCTATTCCTGTGACCCATTATCTTGATCTTGAAGGAAGAGATAAAAGGGAAGAGTATAGCATATTTAGATCACTGAATCATCATCCCAGAAGGGGACATCCATACACTTGTATGCATTTCAATGCCCCCACTAATATCTGAAATAACTGTGTTCCTATTTCAAACTGTGCTGTGGATGTAGCCACTCCAGTCCTAAATTAATGGTATCCCAATTCATCAGGGAAACCTCAACAACACATGCTCCTCAGCAGCCCCAAGAACAGAGATGTCCTTTTCTGAGGTAACCCTCTTCCCTGTGAAGAAACAGTAGCCTGACACCAGCAGGCCTCTGCACTAGGCAAGTCTGTACTACTTTAGCTGGACCAATCCCAGCCTATCTACACTCTTGTAGCAGAGTTCCTCTGGGCGGCGTCCACTGGCTCCCTTGACGCCTTTGAGGAGCAGTGGGCGTTGTCCGGGGTTCTCTGCTCGGTGTCCCCATCAGGTTCCCTTCTTTTGACCCTTTGACCTCACTCCTGTTCCTGTTTTTTTATTAGTTGTCCCCCGAACTCATTTGGGTTCCCGGTCCTGTGGGTCCTCCCCTTAGGCTGGGGTGGGATCCTTTAGCAGTGGGCGGGCTCCGCCCGCCCACTTCCTGGATACCCAATAGGTACACTCTTGTAGCATTATTTCACAGGATGCCACATCAGCTATCCAGCAAACAGTGCTGCCTAGCCTGTTTTTGGGGTTCCTCAGTCACAAACACACCCAGGCAGTTTCCCTTTTACCACATGTACATTTATTCTTCAGTTCTTAAGCAAAATAGAACATGACACAGGTATTCAGCAGAAGGCTTGCACACAACCTTCTCTCCTCTGCCAACTCATTCACTGAGCTCCTCTGCTTCCTGTTCCTCCCAGTTATATATCCTCTCAATTACTGAGCCAATTGTCTCATTAGCCCAGCAATTACCACCCAGGTGTCAGTAATCTCCCAACAGAAACTGGTTAATTGCTTCTAGTTAAGCCTGCGGCCTTCTCTGTGCTGCAGCAATCTCAGTGACCAGGATGCTACAGCTAGCACCCTGTCACAAACTATATCTTACCTTGACATCCCTTAATTGGTTTTCTGACAGCACAACTGGTTACTGAGCTCTGTGCCTTTATCCTCACACACAACTATTTCAAATTTGATGACAATATGTATCTCCAGATCAGTGGCACCGCTATGGGCACCCGCATGGCCCCACAATATGCCAATATTTTTATGGCCGACCTGGAACAACGCTTCCTCAGCTCCCGTCCACTCACGCCCCTTCTCTACCTACGCTACATTGATGACATCTTCATTATCTGGACCCATGGGAAGGAGACTCTGGAAAAATTCCACCAAGATTTCAACAGCTTCCACCCCACCATTAACCTCAGCCTGGACCAATCTACACGGGAGGTCCACTTTCTGGACACCACAGTACAAATAAGTGATGGTCACATTAATACCACCCTATACCGAAAACCTACCGACCGCTATGCCTACCTTCATGCCTCCAGCTTCCATCCCGGGCACACCACAAGATCCATTGTCTACAGCCAAGCACTGAGGTACAACCGCATCTGCTCTAACCCCTCAGACAGAGACCAACACCTACAAAATCTCCACCAAGCATTCTCAAAACTACAGTACCCGCACGAGGAAATAAGGAAACAGATCAACAGAGCCAGACGTGTACCCAGAAGCCTCCTACTGCAAGACAAACCCAAGAAAGAAACCAACAGGACTCCACTGGCCATCACATACAGTCCCCAGCTAAAACCCCTCCAACGCATCATCAGAGATCTACAACCCATCCTGGACAATGATCCCACACTTTCACAAACCTTGGGTGGCAGGCCAGTCCTCGCCCACAGACAACCTGCTAACCTGAAGCACATTCTCACCAGTAACTGCACACCGCACCAAAGTAACCCACTTACTTGCATCCGAAGAAGTGGGTATTCACCCACAAAAGCTCATGCTGCAAAACCTCTGTTAGTCTATAAGGTGCCACAGGATTCTTTGCTGCTTTTACAGATCTCTCCCTCTCGTTGCAGCTCTTTAAACCCCAAATCCCTATCCAAATCCACTTTTGCTGACCCCTTAATAATCCTTATTGAGACCAACCCCCCATAGCCTAACTAAAACCCACTACCAATGTTGTGGTAACCCAGTATCTTAACACAAAGCGTGTTGCTCAAGCAATCCAAAATGCCATATGATGCCAACCTACAGTGTACCCGTGATACCATCAATTGTAGTATCCAATATAAAAATAGGTCAGATTTTCTGACAGCTCTCTCCTGTCCTCAAATGCAGTTGAATAAATTCCTCAAGAGTCCCAACATACACCTGAATGTTTTAGTTGCTTTGCAATGAACCAAGCTAGAGACCTAGCTGCACCTGAAGGAAAAATAAGAGTTAAATCATTATTCTAGGTCTTTCCCATCACTTATTAACTTCCTTATATTAAGGCAGTGGCTCAAGTGGTAGTCCTCAGGTTCTTTTGGGGCACCTGCTTCAAAAGAGAAGTTCACAAATATGCTATCGTGAAAGGCCCTGCAACTATTTTTCCCCTACATAAATCTCATCTCTTACTATGTAATATAAACCCTCCAAGGACATTGAAGTCTGGAATCATTCTAAGACATCTATCTCTATACAGTACATGATATCTTTAGTCATGCTGAACATCGTTTCCTCACTATGCTCTCCCTTGTCATGGTAATCCCACAGGAGTGCCCAGGGCATCTTGAGCTCAATGACAGATTAAGCCATTCCTCTGCTCCTGTTCCTGTGCCTAGATGGAGAGCATCTGACAGACCCCCCTAATGGAGTGTAACCTCCCCTGGGGGGCTGGACCAAACATGTGCTCCACCAGTGCCAAAATGTTTTATTTTATTTTTAACCTCCATGTGTGTATTTGCATGAATTCGAAAAACATTTGCCCTCAGTGAAGGTTGTCTAGTTGCTTGCTAAGATTGGGTCTCAGGCTTGTCTGCCATGGAACAAAGGATGACATTTAAATAGCCAAAGTCATCCATTCTAACTATATTTAAAGATAACACATACATACCCACATGCGTGTGCACACGCACACACACCCTTCATTATAAATAACTTTAAGGTTGCTAAGTCAAGCACTTAAAAGTTCGGAAATGGCAGAATTAAGGTTGCCTGAGCCCCTTGTGCTTGTTCAATATGATCTAGTCTTTAATTACATGATCACACTTTTTTTTTTTTTAAACATTCAGTGCGCAGGATGGACTTGTTCTCAGGAATGAATTGGGATTGTGTAGTAAAGGAGAGGGTTTGTTTAGGACCATTGCTTCATTTGTTGCAGATGATGAATGGTGTGTAGCAAATGAGGCTAGGGATTGCACAAAGGAAAAGGATGGTCTCATGGTTAAGGAAAATGAATACTGCTCTGGTGAATTGGATTCTAGCCCTGCCTCTGCCACAGAGTTCCTGTGTGATGCTAGGTAAATCACTTAAAGCAAGCCTTTCACAGGTGGTCACTAATTGCATACTCTTCATTTTCTGGGTGCCTCTCTCGATACTCTGGAGTCTAATTTGCATAAGGCCTGAGCACTCACAGCTATAACTGAAGTCAATGGGAGCTGTGGTTTGAACATATAAAGTGCTATGTAATCTTAGGTATTCTGAAAAAAATCAGGTCCTAAGTGTCTCTAATTGGACAGCCAAAATTAGTAGATATTTTTTCCCTTAATCTCTCTGTGGCTCAGTTCTTCCTCTGTAACATGGGGATAATAAAACCCACTCATCTCACGTGTTGTGAAAATAAATTCATTATTGTTTGTAAAGCACTCAGACACTATAATATCCATAGAAAACCCTACAAATAAATTAATAATTCTATCTTCAGAGCAGGATCTGAATAGTGTGTAGTAAATAAGGCATGGGATCACACAATGAACAATTGGAAAACAAAATATTGAATAGCTGCTCATTAAGTGAGCACCGTCCATCCTGTTTACTGAATGAAGCAGGAGCATGACTGTATCATAATGCAGATGCACAAGAGGACTGAATCAAGGTTGAAAAGACATATTTCTTTTGTGTGTAATTTCTTAGATTAATAAAAAACTGAAAAACCAAAAATTCCATTATGTGGCATCATATTGATGATACCCACATGGTTCATCAGCAGGGTTGGAACCTTTAGATCCACTGTAACTGGTAGCAGCAGTAGTGGGGGGCGGGAGGGGAGCGAATGAGACACTTTGCCAGTGCGTTCCACAAATATTTGTTGACAGCAGAGAAACAGTGAGTTCCATTCCAAGATCTGGAGTCGACAGTGCTCTGGTGGCCACAGTCTCTTCTGCTAGTTACTCACAGACCTGACCCCTTCTGCCTATCCCCTCCAACCTGTTCCAGTCCTGCCTCTTGGCAAATTTGGCAAAGTAATAAGCAACTGGAAACAGTTCATAATGGGAAATGCTGGGTAACTTTAATAATAAGCAGTGATACCAGCCCCATCTATAGTCAGCCTGGTCGCACTTGATTGCCCTTTAAATATCATCTCTATTGTCTTAGAGAAGGTGCGCTATAATCGAAGCAGATACTCCTGTTTAAGCCTGATTCACTGGAAGACTGGGACTGTTAACTGCAGTGGCTTCCACCACACTATATGCCTCCCACTCACTCTCAATGCAGTGGAAGCCATCTCAGTGGCCTTGAGTTAGATTCAAAGGTGTTTGATCTGTAACGTTCTGCCTGCGGGAAGGACCAACGCTCCATTGGCTGCTGCCACTACTTCAATCTTGAACCCATGCAAGTCATGAATTGGTGCAATGCCCAGATTCCATGGCAGTGGGTTACTTTGCCTACCCCTAATGTCTGGACACTAGGATCCAGGAAATCCACAAATCCATTTTAGTTTGGCAACCCAGCTGCCAGTAGAATATGGAGCCTGTGCTACAGGGTGGTGCTAACACCTGAACAACCCAGGGGGAAAGAAAACCGCTTCAGCATCTGATCTTTGTATAGAGGAGATCTTGAACCCCTATCAAAGGGAAACCTTATGGTCACTCCCAAATTCCATCCCTCCTCCTCCACCACAGGTCAGTGATTTCAGCCCCTAGGGGACTTCCTGCCTTTCCCCCCACTTTTCCTTCCTGCCATAGTCCTGTGGGGGAAAGAGCTCAGCCACGGTATCAACCATGCTGCCCCTTCAGGGCCCACTCATCCACCCCCTGACCAACAAGAAACATCCCACAACTTCCATCCTCCTCTATCACCCCCATGGGGGAAAAGCTCTGGCTCCTATTGTGTGCAAACGGCCCAGCCCTGGGCAACTACTTTTGGCGCAACTGCTGCCACACATTCTTTCTGCTGCTGCAATCCTGGGGGTGATTTCCACTGTTCTTGCTGGGACCCAGGGACTCTTGCTGCCAACTAACAGAGGGTTTCACAGGGATCCCCTGGGTCAGATATATGCATAATATTTCACCAGAGGGGGGCATGTGAGGTCTCTACCAAGAACCAGTAGCTCACTGATCATAATAATTATGAAAAGATGTTTGTATGGGAAACATTTTAAGAGATGTGTAAAATATTAGGTTCCAAAACAGGTGAAGTAAAACTTGTCACCTGAGTCGAGACAAGCCTCAGGGCTAACTCAATCAGCACATAGAACCATGAACACCTGCCTAGTGTCTAGGCCAGATGCGGGCCTGAGGATTTACAAAGACAAAGAACTCCAAGATAAGCCTCTGAAGAGGGGACCTCCTGGGATAAGAGACAATGGTCTGTAACAGCAACTACAACAAAAAAGAGAGGGGACAAGATTTTATCTTTCACCAAAGAGGCAAGCTGGCAGTATGACTTGTCTCATGAATGGTGGATCACAGCAAAACCTGGCTGTAAAACGCTGAAAGGACTTAGGGTAAGCATTGCTCTACAAGACACGAAAGTATCTGATAAGTCTAGGTTCTAGAATGCATGTTATGATTTTATTTTACATGTAACCATTTGTTTCCAATACTACTACTTGCTATCATTTGAATCTCTATACTTTGTTAAATAAACTTTTACTTGTTTTCACAATAAACATATCTAAGTATTGTTTGTTAACATGAGCGGTGATCTGAGGTGAAACTGGTAAGCTGGGGTGTACTGTTTCTTTGGAAGCACTGGTTCTGTGAACGCTGTGAGTGTCCAGTGGAACAGGGGCTGGACACTCCAGGGAGATTGTCGGAGGTTGGAGTGTGCCTACTGCTAACCTGTAGAGAAACAGCAGAGCCTGCATAGGCCTAAAGAGGAATGCTTGTGTTGTCAGTGGAGTAGGGGAGCTGACCCCCATCAGGGACAGACAAGGCTTCTTCATGCTAAGGGCAGGTAGTAGCGAGTTGTTTCACAACCCTGGGTACCTCCAGGAAGCATTACAGATCCCACTGCTGACCCTGAGGCTCATGGGGACCTCCCACCTTGCAGGGCACAGTGGGGTACCCTGGCCATAAACAACCACAACAGGCTTTTCTGTTGCCTGTCACCTTACAGCAACTCCACCTCCCTCACCAGGTGCAGAATAGTGCTCATGTGTAGAAGGAAAGGCTTATAAGCTCTCCCCTTGGTTGCGAGGGTATATATTATGTTGCACGCTTCTATCCAACCAATCAGCCACAGTATTGCCTTCTGACCTCCTCAAAGTGTGTGTGTGTGGGGGTAATCCTTAAAGGGGCCATGGTTCTTCTTTCCCTGCTGGCCCAGATAAAGCCCCTCCCTGACCTATGAGGCTAGGGGTCGGGGGCTGGAAGGAGTGCAGCATTGTTCCAAAACTAGTATAGATGCTCAGGGTTTCTCTCTCAACAAGAAAATATATGGACCTAATTTTCAGGTGTGCTGTGCACTCACAGCTCTTACTGAGGTCAATGGGAGTTATGGCTTTCAGCAAATCTGCTAATCAGACTTATGCTAACCCCCACCCACACAACCTTGAAATCTATCTTTTGACAGAAACACTCTTCATTTGTTGGTATCCATAACAACCCTAAAATGGCCTGTTCTTTGCTTCAGAGACATTACTCTTTCCAAAGTCAATAAGACATTGTCTTTTTGGCAAGTACTACTTGCTTCATCCACTTGCTGGCCAAGTCTTCCCAACTGACAGTGATAAATAAGTTATGTACACATGCTAAATATATTTTAGAAAATAGAGTTGCTACTATTACAAGAGTTTTTGTGAGAAGTTTCAGGGAGTTGATAGCCCAATAGGACTGGTTGGTACTGGTAGTGACTCGGAATTCTTATGGCAAAGATAAATGAAAGCATGAAGATACAATATACATCTGTAAGATCTGTCAGTGACGGGAAATATCCTGCAGATTGATGTGAGGACAAACATCTCCATGATAAATCTCTTCTAGCATCTTACAAACAGCACTTGGAAAAAAATTACCCACTATACATCAGCCTCAGAACTAAAACCTACTACCCGTGTAAAAAAAGTAAGTATCTAGTACAATTCTGGGCACTAATAATACATTTCCCGGCAGTCCCAATAACATACATGAATAAAACAATTGTGTAGCATATAATTATAACATACTGTTAGTGGTTTATTTACTTTAAAAAAAAATAACTTGGTAATACTCTTGCCTTTGTTATACTTTCTTTACCTTCCTGATTTTACTTTCACCCTCCTCCCTCTTTTTTTCTTTTTGATCACAGTACATGGTATATATTTTCCTACATTGCTTTCGCATATTTTCGTTTCTCTTTCCTTCCATAACCTTATACCTCTTCATCTTTCTTTCCTTTCATCCAAGGCAACCACAGATGTAATGAACAGTAGGAAAGGCAAGAAATAGATGGGGAAATATGTTGCCCCAGTGGTTGTATCACATCTGAAATTACTTTCTAAGCTCTGTGGGATAGGATTCAAATTCATCTGTATTGTGTGACATCAAACATGGTGTTAGGGACTGCTTAATAAAATCATAGCTTTCTGCACTGTAATGTTTGTCCTTTGTGAAGAAAAACAAAAAGTGAAAGAATAACTCCTTGATTGCAAGTTAAAATAAAAATATACATTTGTTTTAATATGTGGTCACAATTATAGAACTACAGGTCTGTCGCATCTTAGGTGCATTTAACATATGCGATTTCAGCTTTACGCGGTCGGCAAAAACAAGGAAAAAAAACAAAAAAAAAGAGAGAAAAATAACAATTTAAATACTGTTTCTGTAGTGCGGGTGATTCCGCCCGCCATTACACTCAATGTAATTTTGACTATATGCGATTTTCGCTTTACACGCTGACTGCGGAACGTAACCCCAGCGTAAGATGAGACAGACTTGTATCACTATGCACATGCACCAATACACTTGTAAGTGCTGAGAGAAGGCTAGGGCATAACAGAGATAAAGAATTTAAATAAATAAATAAATAAATAAAATGAATTGATATATTAGGTGAAAAATGCCCTGTGGCTATATCAAGAAAGGATGGGAAGAGTAATTTGAACAAGGAAAGGGGTTGCTGCCCAGCTCATGAAGGGCATTCTACATAGGGGAGGCAATATTAGAAGGCTGTGAGGGAAGCAGACCAATTAAGCATTCAAGGCTGTTATCACTGGTTTAGGTCAGAGGGAGAGAAAGGGAACACGATAGGAAATTTGAGTCAGACAGACAGGGAGGGGCAGGGTAATGCACAGTCCTGAAGGCAAGGACAAGAAGCTTGAACTTGATACAGTGGTGAAAAGGGACCTAGTGGAGGGATTTAAATCTTTGTCTATGCAAATAAATAATTAATAAATACATAAATAAATAACTAAAAAGTTAGCAGCAGCTGACAATGGGTGTTAGTAACAAGTGCACCTGAATTACATCTGAAAATGGTTAATCTAAAAGGATATGCAGAACCAAACTGTGCTCAGCACCATTTCAAAAAACATGGTTGAGCAAGGTACTGAACCCTTTTGTCCTGTCTACATTTGTAGATAAACCACTTTTTATTATAGTGATAGACTCAAGGAGCTCAACTCAAGGTTGTACCAACATGGGGAACAGCTATTTAATGATAGAGAAATGTATAACATGATCCAATGGCTGGACATTGAAACTAAACAAATTCAGACTGGAGATAATTTATACATTTTTAACAACGAGAGTAATTAACCATTGAACCGATTTGCCAAGGATCAGGGCTAGGGCCCTACCAAATTCACAACCATGAAAAATGTGTCACGGACCGTGAAATCTCATCTCCCCCTGTGAAATCTGTATAGTATAGTGTAAAAGCACACAAAAGACCAGATTTCATGGGGGAGACCAGTGTTTCTCAAATTGGGGGTCCTGACCCAAAAGGGAGTTGCGGGGGGGGGGGGGGGGGGGGAGGGGGGGGGGGGGGGGGGGGGGGGGGGGGGGGGGGGGGGGGTCGCAAGGTTATTTTAGAGTGGTCGCGGTATTGCCACCCTCACTTCTGTGCTGCCTTCAGAGCTGGGAGGCTAGAGAGTGGCGGCCGTTGGCCGGGCACCAAGCTCTGAAGGCAGCACCCCACCAGCAGCAGTGCAGAAGTAAGGGTGGCAATACCATACCATGTCACCCTTAATTCTGCGCTGCTGCCTTCAGAGCTGGGCGGCCAGAGAGTGGCAGCTGCTGACTGAGGGCCCAGATCTGCATACCATGCTATCCTTACTTCTGCACGGCTGCTGGTGGCAGCTCTGCCTTCAGAGCTGGGCTCCCGGCCAGCAGCTGCCGCTCTTCAGCTGATAGGGTGACCAGATGTCCTGATAAAATCAGGACTGTCCCGATATTTAACCCTTTGTCCCGCGTTCCGATCCATGTACAATTGGGACCCCATTTGTCCCGATAGTCAGGTAAGGAGGTGAGTGGGAGGGAGGCGCCGATTCCGTGGGTGCTCCGGGGCTGGAGCACCCACGGGGAAAAATTAGCGGATGCTCCGCATGCAGTGGCAGCCAAACTCCCCACTCCTCGCCTCCTTCTCCCACTCCCCCCAGAGCGCCGCGTCCCCGCTCCTCCCCCTCCCTCACAGCGCTTCCCCCCCCCCACTGCCTAACAGCTGTTTGGCGGCACTTAGGTCTTTCCAGGAGGGAGGAGGAGGAGAGGGGACATGGCACGCTCAGGGGAGGAGGCAGAGAAGAGGCAGGGCAGGGACTTGGGGGAAGGGGGTAGAATGGGGGCAGGGTGAGGGTGGTGCAGGGGCAGAAAGAGGCAGGGGAGCGGGAAAGCACCCACCAGGCAGACGGGAAGTCGGCGCCGTAGAAGGCAAGTGGCGGACAGTAGGGGTCAAGAGGCAAGCGGCAAGCCAGCAGCGGGTGGGGGGGTTGAAGAGGCGAGCGGCGGGCCAGCGACAGGCAGGGGGTGTGAGGAGGCGAGCGGTGGGTGGGGGACTGAGGAGGGACGCAGCAAGCCAGCAGCGGGCCAGGGGATGAGGAAGGGCGCGGTGGCAGGGGGCCCGAGCGGGGAGGGGGCGGGACCTGGGGCAGAGTGGTGGTGGAGCCTGGGAGGAGCAGGGGTGGACTGTGGGCGGGGCTGACGGCAGCCCAATGTGTCCCAATATTTTACTGTTGTGATCTGGTCACCCTATCAGCTGCCCGGCTCTGGAGGCAGTGCCGTCGCCAGCAGCAGCGCAGAAGTAAGGGTAGTACTACCACAACTCCCCCCTACAATAACCTTGTGACCCCCCCACACACACACAACTGCTTTTTGGATCAGGACCCCTACAATTACAACACCATGAAATTTCTGATTTAAATAGCTGAAATAATGAAATTTATTATT
Source organism: Platysternon megacephalum (assembly GCA_003942145.1). NCBI lineage: Eukaryota > Metazoa > Chordata > Testudines > Platysternidae > Platysternon > Platysternon megacephalum. The sequence continues at coordinate 28,890,863 of QXTE01000003.1, forward strand.
TTTTAAATCCTATGATCGTGAAATTGATCAACATGGAATTTGGTGAATTTGGTAGGGCCCTAATCATGGCAGATTCTTCATCACTGACAACTTATGAATCAAAATTAGATGTTTTCCCAAAAAATATGCTGTAGGAATTATTTTGGGCAAGTTCTATGGCCTGTGTTATACAGGGGGAGGTCAGACTAGATTATCACAGTGGTCCCTTCTGGCTTTAGAATCTATGAACCTATGAGCATTGATTCAGCAGCACCAAATGACAGCACATGTTGTCTATAGTGGGTTTGTTGTGGAGAGCAGACAGCCTAATGAGGTCAGACTGATGTAAGAGGATAATTTAAGCAGGGTTTTTTATAAGAACTGACAGAAGACCAGGTGGGTGCTGAGACCAGAGAGGATGAGATTTCAGAAGTCACAATGGAAGGTGATTAGGACGTAGACAAAAGTTTTAGTTGCGCGAGATGAAAGCAAAGGAGGCATCTTTGAAATACTATAGAGAAAGAAGCTTCAGGATGTTAATACACAGTTGTAAATAAGAATTAAAATCAACAAGGTTCAGAAAATAGTATTAAGTGTTGTGAAAACTATTCTGCCACATTGCATATGTGCATCAAGGCATGAAACATAGTGCTACATAGAGCAGTACAAATGTATACATTTGTGGAAAAGGAATTAATTGTTAGGTGAACTATAACTTTTGCATGTACCGGCTTCTGTGCATTTAACTTTTTAGCTATAAGATTACTATTTTCTCTTTTGGCCCTATAAGTTAACATGCCACCATAGTGAAGGATGCCACACATTATATTCACTGTGTATGTTGTGGAAGCGCTGGTCATGGCTCCATAGTTAAGGAAGCCATATGAAATGGCCTTAAAATGAGACACAAAGTTATGTTTTTCCTGTACATGCAGGTGGTCTTTCTGTGAGAAATTTCATACAATTTTAGATAAATCAAAGGGTAAAAACTATGTAGCTTTTGACTGATTTCCTTTTATAAATTTTTAACATGAAGTGTTTGACATTGGGCTGTGACTGAAATTTGTCTGTGGCAGTCCAACATGTATTTAGTTGAATGATATCTGTTAAAAAAAATTTGCTCATCTACAAAAACATTGGTAGAGAGGGTAATTGTCAGTAGATCTTGTGCAACAGATAAGGTTTTTTAATATAAATATATGTAGGATAAAATCTTTTCCCATCATATGCATAAAATATTCTCCATTGGATAATTTTCTTTCAGTAATTACACTTTTCTGTGAGATTATATTTTACAAAAGAGAATGTTTTATGCATGTACTGTACCATTATCACACACCACTTATTCATTATAGGCAGAGCTACTAGCACCTCTAGTTAAGGTGGCTGCACACTTCACATTATAAAACCCTGTTTTCAGTTGCTTATGACTGCTGAAGTTTTAACTGCTTGAGCTGAAATGTAAATGCCACGTGTTTGCCTCAGTCTAAATCTTTTTGGGGAAAATGTGACTTAAAATGGTTCAATTGTTTCTGATACATGGTTAGGAAAAATACACTGTTTGTCCCTTTTTGGGGGGTTATTTTTGTTTTGTTTGGGGTTTTTGTTTTTTTTACAACTGTTCTGTTGACAAGCTAGTTCCTCCATGCTATCATGTATCTCATCATGGAATATTATAAATTCTAATTCTATCGTATGAGACAATATATTCATGTAATGTTTAAGAAAAGTTTTGTAAATGAGTTCCAATAGTTCATGGATTAGGGACCCAATTTTATGGGGTTCCAGGGGCTTCTGTATAGATTATTTAGGTTAATCTTTCTAGCTACCCAATGGGACTCGGTGCTCAGTGTAGAAGATACCATCAGAGATGATTAATTTTGCAGTTCTCAAATTGTGGATTTGTGTCTCCAGAGATAACATGCTTGTTAACAGCAAAAATGTTTTAAATAAATAAATAATATACAGAGGTGAGAAATAACAGACCTCAACCCTTTTGTCCCTCTGCAAATTTGTGTACACAGAGTCAATCCCTTACCTCTCTCTAAAAGTGCAAATTTTCAAAAAGTTCAATGAATGTTCAAAGCAGATGTTGCAGGCAAATTGTTGGGGGCAGAATAGATCTGGATAAGGAGAAGAAGTCTGGAGATAAATGTGAGAAGGGAGGGACAGGCAGTAGAAACAAAAGTGAAACTGTTTGAGTAGCATATTCCAGAAGTCTTAAGGTCTTTCTGAGTGTAGCCTTCATTGATTGAGATCTACCATACCATTCTCTCACTAGAAGGGAAAACCTATAATGGCAGCAGGCCGTAAAAGAGACTCAATTTGGGAATATTTTAATGAAGTTCCTCTACCTGTGGGTAAGACAGGCATGCGTGCAAAATGCAAACAGTGCGACAAAGAAATGCAAGGCCTGGTTTCCCAAATGAAACAACATCATGAGAAGTGTTCCTTCTCAGGAGGAAGCTGCGTTGAAGATGATGAAAGGAACATGTCTGAACATGCAGGATCTTCAGGTTGGTAAACTTTTTTATTTCATACTTCTTTCATAAGGACTGCCTGTCTTCCTTGTGGACTATTCTTGAATTCTCATGTTTGAGCAAAAAATATAGTTGTTACTCTATAGTACTATCATTATAGATGCAGTTGTGATAAAAAATAAATTGCTGAAATAGGCAGATATTCCTTTTACAATTTCACCTTTAAAGTAGTACTGAGTGTCAATGAATGCAATGAGTAATACTAAATGAGCAATATGGTAATAATAATTAAATAACAGCATTGACTTATTTTGTTTAGGAGAATCCATCCTCAACATACAGGATTCTGAAGACTATCCACCTTCAAGATCACCATCATTATCTATAGTTTCAGAGTTATCTGCCAATGATAGTGTTTCTGTCACATCATGTATGTCACATAGCCACAGTATATCACCTGTAGCAAAAAGAAAAAAAAATCGCCATCATCCAGAAACAACCATAAATAAATTTGTAATAAGAACCAGCAGATTACAAAAAGAGGTAATTGATGAAAAAATTGCCCGGTTTGTTTATGCAACAAACTCTCCTTTCTGTATGATTGAGAACCCACACTTCATTAACATGGTTCAGTCATTAAGACCAGAACACAGTCCACCCAACAGAGCAGATGTTGCAGGCAAATTGCTGGATAAAGTGTATGAAAGAGAAATTGAGCAGTGTGCAAAAGGTCTGGAGGGGGAAATTGTTAACCTGAGTCTTGATGGGTGGAGCAATGTCCACAATGATCCTGTTGCATGTGCTTGTGTGACAACAGAAGAAGGGAATGTCTTCCTTACAGAAACAATTGATACATCAGGAAATGAACACAGAGCAGAATACTTACAAGAAGTAGCAGTAAAAGCTAACACAAACTGTGAAAAAAAAATCAAATGTCTAATACGCAGCCTGGTCACAGACAATTCTGCAAATGTATCCAAGATGAGAAGTTAGGAGAGTGGAGAGAGTCCCAAGCTAATGACATACGGTTGCAGTGCTCATTTGATGCACCTCCTAGCCAAAGACTTAAGTCTTCCAGAAATAAAGGCTAATATTGTTGAAATTGCAATATACTTCCGTAACAACCACTTTTCAGCAGTTGCTCTGAAAAAAGTAGGAGGAACCAAGCTAATTCTCCCACAAGACGTGCGATGGAACTCAGCAGTGGACTGTTTTGAGCACTATATCAAGAACTGGTCTAATCTGATGGCAGTTTGTGAACAAAATTGTGAAAAAATAGATAGCACTGTCACAGCCAAAGTTCTCAATATTGGGCTTAAGAGAAATGTTGAACACATGCTAAGTACCCTGAAGCATATTTCTGTAGCCTTGAACAAAATGCAGGGAAATAGCTGTTTATTGCTGACGCTGTTGAAATTTGGAAGGAACTGAGTGAGATCTTAAAAAGATAAATATGCAATGACAGAGTTAAATTACAAGCATTAAAAAAACAAATGGGAAAAGCACTATCTCCAGCTCATTTTCTTGCAAATATTCTCAATACTCGGTACCAGGGTCAAACCTTAACTGCTGAAGAAGAGGAGTTGGCTATGACATGGACATCCAGCAATCATCCCTCCATAATAAACTTAAGAGCTAAAGGTGAACCATTCAAGAAATATATGTTTGCTGATGATGTTTTAAAGAAAGTCACACCAGTGAACTGGTGGAAGTCACTTAAGCACTTGGATTCAGAGACTGTTGAAGTGATAATCTCACTTTTAACAGCAGTAGCTTCTTCTGCTGGTGTAGAAAGAATATTTTCTTCCTTTGGACTAATTCATTTCAAACTGAGAAATTATTTCGGACCTGAAAAAGCAGGAAAGCTCGTTTTTCTTTTCCAGATTATGAACAAACAGGAAAATGAAGGTGAAGACGACTGAGTTAGCTGCAGAAGCCAATATTTTAAGTTTCTCATGTTGACCTGGCTGACGTAGTCAATTTAATTTTTTTTTTTAATATTTCATTTAACTATTTTAGTTAAAAACAATTTTAACAAAAACAAACCTGATTTTAAAAAACTTGAATGTTTAACTAAATTCAAAAATTCATATGCTTGTTTTGTTAAAATATTATATGTTTGCTGTTGAAGAAAAAAAATCCAGAATACATAACGTTGTTGTTTTAGTTAAATAAAACAATTTAAATGTCTGTCCATGTTCTCCTCCTAATACAGCATGGCAAGAAAATCCTCCAAATATTAATGATTAACCTGTTGAATTGAAGACAGTTCACCTCCCAATGACTTCATAAATATCTGCTTCAATTACCTTTGGTAAATGGAATAACCAAACAATCATTCATTTTCTAATATAGCTGTAAAACTAATCTGAAATGTTTTCAAAATAAATCACTTTCAAAATGTGTAGTGTGTACCTTCTAAAAATGAAACATACATCTATCTCTGAGTTGTGAAGAATATGTATTAAGGTTATAACAACCAACAAGAATGCACTTTTATGTAGAAATCCATGTTTAAATCGAGTCTTCTTGACTAGTGATTTAAATCATGATTTAAATCCATTATTTGATTTAAATCAAATCCACCCTGGTTTGCTTTTTTAAAACTAAGGATATTCCATCATGTAGAATTATACTGGTCCTCAAATGGGTCATCAGTAGGGCTGAAACTAATACCAGAGATTTTTTAGCTCTTCTATTCTGTTTCATAAACACAGCATTAAAAGCATCATCTTGCCACCATTAGTTGAAAATGGGGGAAGAATTAAAATAAGATTAACTAAATTGGCAGGAAATAGAGTGGTAACAGAAGACCATAATATTAATATACGGTACATACAGTATGTATCCAATTGTCAATTTAAGGATGAGGTAATTGTTTAGTTTGGTATGTGTGGAATGTTGGCATGCATCCAAGTAAATGTGGAGCATGCTCAGCACAGAGGGAGACTTAAGGTCACCTAAGTAGGTCAGTCAAGCATGGCTCAGTGTAAATATAGGATAACGGTTACAGACCATAATAGTACAGACCATAATAGTTGGCAGACCATATTAGCTAATACAGACCATAATATCAAACTGTTATATAAGAATCACTCAGCAAACAACTATTATTGGATAATAAGGGAAGGATCGTAAAAGAACCAATAGAGAGATTGGAATGATTGGAATACGAGCATGATCAGAAAGGGTCTTCTGGCTGGCCAAACTGTATAAAAGACAGTCAGTAGGCAATAGTTACTTAGTTAGGAGGAGGAGGAGAAGGAGAAGGTGAAGGTGTTGGTGAAGTTGTTCAGAGAGGGAGGAGAAGATCAGGGTCAGAACACTGGGGTGGTTTTTGAAGCGGAAGGAAAAAACACCACAAGCAGTGCCAGCACCTGCAGCAACTAGCAGACCCTGACACAACAGAGGGAAAGAAACCTACGGAGAGTAGTCAAGCTAGTTATAGTGTAAATATAGAATAAAAATCATATGAATATGTTTGGAGCAATAAAGATGTGTGTGTGTTAGATCAGTGGCTCTCAACCTTTCCAGACTACTGTACCCCTTTCAGCAGTCTGATTTGTCTTGCGTATCCCCAAGTTACACCTCACATAAAAACTACTTGCTTACAAAATCAGACACAAAAATTCAAGTGTCACAGCACACTATTACTTAAAAATTGCTTACTTTCTCATTTTACCATATTATAAATTAATTGGAATATAAATATTGTACTTACATTTCAGTGTACAGTATATACAGCAGTATAACCAAGTCATTCTCTGTATGAAATTTTAGTTTGAACTGACTTCACTAGTGCTTTCTATGTAGCCTCTTGTAAAACTAGCCAAATATCCAGATGAGCTGATGTACCCCCTGGAAGACATCTGCATACCCATAGCAGTAGGCGTACCCCTGGTTGAGAACCACTGTGTTAGAGCTTAAACTTTATACATATAAAACAATGTAGGATTTCTGTCAGTAACTGCACACGGCTAATCACCTTATGTAGGGCGCAACACTTAATACTGTTCTAATTGTATGACATTGCAGTTTGGATATTTAGGAATTGTTATTATTAAGGAATTGTGTTGCTGAGATTACATTGTAGCCAGGAATCATCAGTGTGCTACTGTAATAGAAGATACTTTGTTTTGGAAAAGTACTGTCTGTGTGTCAATCAATTATATCAGAAGACTGTATCTGATCTAAGATACTCTGGGGAGTTATTCTAAAAAGGGAACCTCTAGTAAACCTAGGGAATTTCTCTAGAGCGAGCCCCCATTCACCCTGCAGAAACAGATTAATAGGTTAGTAGGCTACCTAGAAGGGACCTCTGGTAAACCCAGGAGGGGGCAATAGATAAACTATTCTGGGGGTACCCTGGGTCTGATTTGGAGTAACAGAACCTTTAATGCACTGTACAGACCTCTGCCACATGAGCTAACATAGTAACCAATAGCAGGAACAGGTTGTCATCCAGTATGTAGATCAGCCTCTAGAGCAGAGGTTCTCAAACTTCATTGCACTGCGACCCACTTCCGACAACAAAAATTACTACACGACCCCAGTGTCCTGTATTACTCTAGATTCTAAAGTCTAGAATCAGGGCCGGTGTTAGGGGGCAGTAAGCAGGGAAATCGCCTGTGGCCCCATTCCACAGGGGGCCGAGTGAAACTAAGTGGCTCATGTGTTGGTTTCAGCCCCGAGCAGTGGGGCTCGGACTTTAGCTTCTGCCCCCGGCAGCAGGGTGTCTAACACCAGCCCTCGCGACCCCATTAAAAGAAACTTATGACCCACTTTGGGGTCGCGACCCCCAGTTTGAGAACCGCTGCTCTAGAGGGAGATGAGACACACTTTGCCAGTTGGTTTCACTGACATTTACTGGCATCAGAGGTATGTCCAGGTGCAGGAATCCTCATTTCTATTGCAAGTTCCTGGAGGTAGTGTCATCCAGGGGATACAAAAGCTGCAGATCCTGTCCTTCCTTCCCAAGCCTGTGCCATTCTGCCTAGTTGCCTAGCATGTCCCCCTGTGCTTCTGTACCCCACAGACTGTCCTGTTCCCCCTCTAGCTCCTGTCCCTGTCCTCACTCTTCTTTAACAAACTCTATTGAGCATGGCAAACTATGATTTTCAGATGCTTATAACTCATCCAGATTGGTATGGATTTTCAAGCAAAAGATACCTTTTTGCTGCTAGGGTAAGCCCCCTACCAAAATTCCACTCGCTACTGCACTCTATATTAGATGTTAAAGGTGCTCATCAAAATGGTTGCAAGAATTTAACACTGTTTTGCCAATGTACTTTTCCCTAACCTTGTTCTGAGAAATAGCTGAACTATTTTTGCTGTTTTTTGTTTTTATTTTCCAGAAACATTCAACCTGAGATAAAGATGCAGCATGAAAATTTCAGCCTGAATTAACGTTTGGCAAAGTTGTAAGCAATGAAAATGCTTATAATGGAAAGTGTTAGCCAACATTTACTATTGGTGGTGCTGCAAGCTCCACCTATAATTTCCATAGATTCCAAGGCCAGAGGGGCCCATTGTATAACACATAGAACTTCCCCAAAATAATTCCTAGAGCATTTATTTTAGAAAAAATATCCAGTCTTGATTTAAAATTGCCAGTGATGGAGACTCCTCCATGACCTTTACTAAATTATTCCAATGGTAATTACCCTCAGTTAAAAATTGACACACTATTTCCAGTCTGAATTTGTCTAGTTTCAACTTCCGGCCATTGGATTATGTTATAACTTTCTCTGTTAGACTGAAGAGTCCATTATCAAATATACGTTCCCATGCAGGTACAGTAACTCCTCACTTAAAGTCATCCTGGTTAACGTCGTTTCGTTGCTGATCAATTAGGGAACATGCTCATTTAAAGTTGTGCAATGCTCCCTTCTAATGTCGTTTGGCAGCCGCCTGCTTTGTCTACTGCTTGCAGGAGGAGCAGCCCGTTGCAGCTAGCTTGGAACCAGGGTGGACCGGCAGCCCCCCTATCAGCTCCCCGCTCCTCTAAGTTCCCTGTGCTGCAGCCACCCAGCACGCTAGCAATTGCAGCTGTCCCTCCCCCACTGCCATGTGCTGCTCCTGCCCTCTGCCTTGGAGCTGCTCCCCCAGACTCCTGCTTGCTGTGCGGGGGGGAGGGAAGGAAGAGGGGGGCTAATGTCAGGGTGTCCCCCTCCCCCCTGCACCCCACTTACCCCATCTTCCATAGAGCAGGGGGGACACACCAGGGATCAGGATGGAGGGAGCTTGCAGCAGCTGGTCCCAGCAAGCTGATCTAATTAACAAGGCAGTGTACTTAAGGGAAATGCGCATATCTCCTTCCATTCCTGCTACCTTGCAGAGTGAGAGAGTTAATCCGAGGGCTCAGCCAATTGCTAGTTCATCATTTAGCAGTAAGGGAAATATCCCATCCTCTGACTCCTCCACCTCAACCAAGCTTCCCTGGAACCTAACCCCCTCATTTACATTAATTCTTATGGGGAAATTGGATTCGCTTAACATCGTTTCGCTTAAAGTCACATTTTTCAGGAACATAACTACAACGTTAAAGTGAGGAGTTACTGTACTTACAGTCTGTAATCAAGTCCCTTCTTAACCTTCTCTTTGTTAGACACAAGAAGCTCAATCTATTTAACTTATTTCTATAAGTAGGCTTGGCAGAATTCAATTTTATTTTATTTTTATAATTTTGACAGATAATGTATATTTGTAAGCATTTTTCTCATTTTTATCTATTTAAAGTTCCAAAATTGTGCAAAATTATATGTTAAGTATTTTTCATTCATTTTTATCTATAATCTTTCACAGTTGTGGGAAATTATGGGGGGCAGACAACAATGGGTATCAGATAATTATTTAATGACAGCAATGTTGAGATTCAAAAAGTTAAAGCTTTATAATCATTAAACACAAATTGTCAACATCACATATATATTTTAATATACAAAGTAAATATCCTTGAATCAAACTCTAAGTTCTTAAGCAGTATTTTTCTTACTTTAACTATCTGTAAATTTCAATTATTTTTTATGGAAACTGTTTTTTGAGTGTGTGTGTGTATGGTGAAACTGACACCAAGCTAATTCTTCCAAGCCTAACTCTAAGGCACATTTCCTAATCTTTTAATCATTCTTATGGTTCTTCTCTGAACCCTCTCCAATTTATCAACATCCTTCTTGAATTGTGGACATCAGGACTGGATGCAATATTCCAGGAGCTGTCACACCAGTGCCAAATACAGAGGTAAAATAACCTCTCTGCTCCTGCTTGAGATTCCCCTATTTATGCACCCAAGGACTGTATTAGCCTTTTTGGCCACAGCATCACAGTGACAGCTCATGTTCATCTTATTATCCCCCATGACCCCAAATCTTTTTCATAGTCACTGCTTGCCAGGAAAGAGGTCCCCAAGTATGGCCTACATTCTTTGTTCCTACTTGCATACATTTACATTTAGCCATATGAAAACACATTATTTGCTTGTGCCCAGATTACCAAGCAATCCAGATTGCTCTGTATCAGTGACCTGTCCTCTTCATTATTTACCACTCCCCAAATTTTTCTCTCATCTGCAAACTTTATCACTGATGACTTTGTGTCTTCTTCCAGGTCATTGATAAAAAGGTCAAATAGCATAGGGCCAAGAACTGATCCCTGCAGGGCCTCACTAGGAACACAGCTGTTTAATGATTATTCCCTACTCAGAATTCTATTTTGAGACCTATCAATTAATCATCTTTTAATCCATTTAATGTGTGCCATCGTAATTTTATATTGTTCCAGTTTTACAAAATGTTGTGTGGTACCAAGTCAAATGCCATACAGAAATATAAGTACATTACATCAACACTATTCTCTTCATCCATCAAACTCAGAATCTCGTACAAAAAAATTACATAAAATTAGTTTGAGAGGATCTATTTTCCATAAACCCATGTTGATTGGCATTAATTATGTTACCCTCCTTTAATTCTTTATTTATGCAGTCCCATATCAACCACTCCATTTTCTTGCCTATGACTGATGGCAAACTAAGAGGCTTATAGTTACCCGGGTCATCCTGCTTACCCTTTTTAAAATATTGGCATAACATTAATTTTCTTCAATGTTATGGAACTTCCCCCGTATTCCAAGACTTATTGAAAATCAACATTAATGGTCCAATGAGCACCTGAAGCAGCACTTCTAAAACTCTTGGGTGCAAGTTATCTGGACCTGCTGATTGCAAAATGTTTAATTTTAATAGTTACTATTTAACATTCTCCTGAGAACACCAGTGGAATGGAAAGAGTGTTATTATCATGACTACATCATCTGTTTTCCCCCGGCAAATACAAAACAGAAATATTTAACACTTCTGCTTTTTCTCCATAATTCTAACATTTCCATCTAGTAATAGACGAAAACCAATTGACCTAGAGAATACTAACTAGAGATACCTAGCATTTGTAGAAGACTTGCATTTTCAAACTAGCCATTAATCAAACTTCACAACATCTCTTTTGAAGTAGATGGCTAAGACTTATTTGCCTAGTGGGGAAACTAAGGCAAAGAAGGTACATGTTAGCCATTCTTCAACAAAAAAAACTTCAAAAACAGACTTCAAAGAGACACTGCAACCTTAACACCAGCAATTAGGGCTTGAATAGGGACTAGGAGTGGCCGTCTCACTACAAAAGTAATTTTCCCTTTCTTGGCATTGACACCTCCTCATCAATTATTGGGAGTGGACCACATCCACCCTGACTAAATTGGCCTTCAGCATTGGTTCTCCACTTGTAAGGTAACTCCCTTTTCTTCATGTGCCTGTATCTGTAATTTTCACTCCATACGTCTGAAGAAGTGGGGTTTTTTACCCACCAAAGCTTATGCCCAAATAAATCTGTTAGACTTTAAGGTGCCACCGGACTCCTCGTTGTTTTTATGATTTGTGCAAGGTCACAAAAGAAGTTAGCGCAGGACCAGAAACAGACCCTCCCCAAATCAGCGTCCCGACTAGTTCCAGGCCCTTCTCCTAACCAAATGTGCCCTCTTTAATTTATAGCACCACCACTACCACTTGGCAAAAGGAATAAATTGTGGGGGCGGCAGTCTGGGGTCGCCACCAGCTGCTCACCCCGCGACAGACGGCGGCAGACCCGGCCCTGGCGAGCGCAGCCGGACCGCCACACGCTGTCAAACAGTCAAGTTAGTTATTAAGAGACACGGGGAGGACTAACGGTCAGTCACAAGGAGCGTCCTGTTGTGGGGGGCTAGGGAGCCGGGCCCGGGGGGCAGGAGACGGGCTAGTGGGGCGCGGGTGCCTGCCGGGGCGGTTCGAGAGGGGCCCAGCTCCCCAGAAGGGGCGTGTTGCACACAGCGGCACGGGGATGTCTCGGACCCTGCCCACGGTCTCTCCGCCCCGCCAGGCTCCAGCGATACAGCAGCGCCAGGCTCACTTACCGGCCGGGCCCCGCTCGGCTCCGTGTTCGCAGTCCCAGAGACCAGGGAGCGTCAGTGACAACGTCCCGGAACGGCTGGGTCCCACATCCGGGGGCGGGGCCGGCTGCTGCCGGCGGGAAGGAGGCTGCAGGGGCTGGTATGGCGGGGTGACCGACGCCTCTTACAGCGGCTCCGGGAGCGGCGCTGCCTTCTCCCCAGAGCAGCGCTTGGGCTGCCAGTGCCAGCGGGGCTGTTTGACCCCCTCCGCTGTGTGAACGCGACCGTCCCCCGGCAGGGAAAGGTGAGCTCCCCGGGAACCGGGGTGACCGAGTGTGGCCTCCCCCTGCTCCTCGGCCCCCATGGTAGGTGTGGGCGGGTGAGAGCTGGGTACCCCACCGTGATGCACGCCCTAGGCCCAGCACTGCCATGCAAACTGTGCACTAATATCGATGTAGAATTGGCTGGTGGTGCCCCATGAAGTACCGCTGCTGGTTCAGGTTTGAAAATGCAGTTGGCGCTACCTCCATTCAACATCCTGTCTCCTCCTCTTCTGTTCTACTCCTCCTATTAAGATTCCCTGGGGCCCTTTCTGCTACAGCCTACCTTGCCTAGGACACCTGGTTTCCCTTTGCTTATTATGGCCTCCCCCACCCCGCAGTGGCTGGTCTGAGTCCCTCTGTCTGTACCTAGGGGTTTCGTTAGGGAACAGTCAGCTTCTTTTATAAAACAGCAGACCTTGTTGGCAAGTCTAACTCTCTTCTTTGAGGTGGGCCTTCTGGCACACAAAGGTGCAGAGCTGGGAGCATCATGTAGGTGTTTAGTGTTGTCTGGAACCTCTGCTTTTGGCTATTCACTTCAGTGTACATTAATGCTTTGTGTTTTGTAGTAGCATTACTCTAATAGAATCATTTGCTTATATACCTATATTAAGTCTTTAATTTTATCCAAAAATGTGGAAGGAATAGAAAGTTCAAATACAACTGTACAAACAATTTATGCATATACTTTTCCCCCTTAAAAAAAATTTTTTTACAGATGGCATGCGCTGTCCAAAAGCGGAGAATCCAACTAACTGGATTTAAGAAACAAGAAAAGGAGGCTATAGTTGAATTACTACTTACACTGGACTGTGTTTTTATTGATACTGAGGTGAGCATATACCTTTGTTGTTTCATTCATTAAATTCAGAGATAAAGCAAAAGGAAGCAGCAGATAAGATAGAAGACTCTAGATAAATAGGCTAGATGATGGTCTAGACTTAAGTTTGTGCTAGTAGCTAAAAAAATATTTAAAAAAAAAGCCATTTTCAATTACACTTTTTTTTCTTTTGTTAGCAATACAGAAATTGCACACATCTTATAGCAAAACAGCTTTCCAAGAGTGAAAAGTTCTTAGCAGCTTGTGCAGGAGGTGAGTAACAAATTGTGGTATCCTCTTTAACTGTATCAGTTAATGAACAAATAAAGTTACTAACCTTGTTTCATAATTGTTCTTATCTTTGCTAATAAACAAGACTTTTGCTCAAGCTTGGATTTGCTTCCTCTCACCTTCTCTCTTCCCCTTATTTGACTGAAATCAGTAAGTCTGTTACCCCACAAAAAGATAATTGTTAGCTAAGGTAATAATTAAGACTGAGAAGTCACAAGTTATTTATTAGAGAGAATAAAAAGTATTGGAATACTTGCTATTGGTAGCATACAATTCTGACACTAAACTTCACACTAACATTCACTCACAGACTGCAAACTTCTGCCTGCACAGCAACCCCCTATGGCCAAAAGAAAAAACCCTTACCTCTGCCTTATTATTGACTCTAGACCCCATTTTTACTCCTTTGTTCTTTTCATATCTATGGCCTGATTCTGAAAACCCTTACTCAAGCAATTAAAGGTTTTCAAGATGAGACCTCTATACTATAAGATGTTTTTGATGAAGGGCTTTATGGTGTTTACAGGCTGTGGTTATGGATGTAAGTTTTGCAATGGCAATATATTGATACGGTAACCATTTCGAGTATTATCCTATTATTTTCTTTTCATCATACTTGTGTCCTATATATTATGTATTGAAGCATATATATTACTAATAATTATTTGTATTACCATAGTGGTTTGGAGCCTGTCTACACCAGGAGGGCCGTATTATACTAGGTCCTGTACGAACACACAACAAAAAGATAGTCTGTACCCCAAGGGGCTTATGATCTAAGCATAAGATAAGAAACATATGGGAGAGCTCAAGTAAACAATGAGAGGTATAGGTCAGCATGGTAGGCAGTGGACTTTGCACATTAGCAGCCTAACTTAAGTTTTTCATAGACCCCACTGCAACAGAGAATGTTGGGGAAGGATTTGAGGATGAATAATGAGGTAGGTTTGCAAATATTTAAAGAGGGAACCTCCCAAGTGTGTGGGGCAGCCTAGGAGAAAGCATGGACAAGTGGGCAGTGGAATCTGACCTCATGGAATGATTGGAGGTGAGTGTTAACATGTCAGTAGTGAATGAGAGAAAAATAGGGTGGGGATAGGCCATGTGGGGCCTTGAAAGAGAATACAGGCAGCTTATGTTTGATTCAATAGAGAAGGGAAGCCAGTGAAGTGATTCAAAGAGAGGAATGACATGGCTGAAGTGATGGGCTAGGAAAGTCTTAGTATCTGCGTTTTAAATGGATATGAGCAGGGCATGATTGCATTTGTTAAGGCCAGAGAGAAGGGTGTTCCAGTAACTGAGACATGAATGATGAGAGCTTGAAGGAGAGTTTTGGCTGTGTAGATGGATAAGAAGGGCCATATCTTAGAGATACTACGCATAAAGAATTGGTAAGATTTAGATGTAGCCTGGATATGAAACCTAGAGAAAGGTTGGAGTTGAAGATGACACCCATGTTACAGGCCTGAATGACAGGAAGGGTGGTAGTGTTATCTACAATGATTGAGAAAGAAAGTAGTAGGGAAGGGTTTGGGGGAAGGGAGATTAGCAGCTTTATTTTAGCCATGTTTAGCTTGAGCAGGCAGCTAGATCATCTCAGGGAGGCAGGGTGTGATTTTAGTTTGGACAGAATGGGACAGGTTTGGAGTTAACTCACAAATCTGCCTCTTATCGCATTAAGGTAGTGGTTGAATTTGTTTGTGAATTAGATTACCCAGAGATAAAGTGCAGAGGGAGAAGAGAACAGAACCAAGGATGGAGCCCCCACAAAGTTACAGGGTGGATGAGGATCCTCCAGAGGACATGCTGAAGGAGCGATTAGAGAACCATGAAAGAAGAGAGTTACAGAAGCCAAGCAAGGACAAGATTTCAAGACTGTGTCAAAGGTAGCTGACAAGTCAAGGAGGACGTGGATGGAGCACTGGTTCTGAACTTTAGCTAGAAAGAGAGCATTAGAGATTTTGGTAAGAACCATTTCAATGAAATAAGGGGCAGAAGCCAGATTGGAAAGGGTCTAAGATGGAACTGGAAAAGAGGAACTCCAGAAGGCAATTGTAGACGAGCATTCAATGAGTTTATAGATAGATGGGGAAGTAGTTATAGGCAAGTGGGGTTAAGGATATTGTGTTTGGGGTTTTTTTGAGATGGGAGCGACTAAAGCATGCATGTATGCTGGAGTCCTAGGTTCAAGGCAACTGCACTCCTGTTTCCCCTCAGTGGTCCAGCAAGGACACCATTCTTAGGCTGCCAGCTCCCCCTTCTGGCACCTTTCTTGGGCAGAGACCCCCATCTCTCTCCCTTCTGACCAGGGTATCTCCAAACTACCCAGTTCCCTGCCTTCACTGATTTGTTCCAGCACAGACAGGTTGTCCAAGGAATACCTGTTTGTTTCTCTTCAGAGATGGTTAACAGGTGTAATTGCTACAGTTGTAAGTACCCCAGAGTTCTTTCTATGCAAGCCTACTTTAAAATAAAGGTAAAAACCACTTTACAGATAATGTATTGAAAACAAACAAGAAAAACCTTACATGCATGCTAATAAATTTACCAGACATCATCCCAATCCTAACATGGGTTCTGGCAGGAGCAGTCCTTCAACCGCCATCCCCACCTAAAGGGATTCCTTGTGGTTACTAGTTCATCACAGCTGCAGCTTAGAACAGCCCTTTAGTCCAGTGGTTCTCAACTTGTGGGCCCAATCAACATGCAGCTGCGGCCCAGGTGACAGCCTCAGGGCCATACAGGTAGTATATATATTGTGTGGGTGTGGCTCACCTCACAGAGAGCTGCATATGCGGCCCACAGTGGTAAATAGGTTGAGACCCACTGCCTTAGTCTTATGAGACCTCAGTAGTCCCAGTCCTTCCAACCCTACCTTAAGGATTGGGGCCCTCCATGGACCAGGGTTCTTGTCCATTAGCTGGCTCAAGAAGGCCCATAAACAGCCTGGTTTTAAACTGGCTGTTTATCCAAAAATCCTTTTTTCTATTGGTCCCTGGAGAATCCTGTCAGAATTAGTATATACACATAGCTCTGCAAGGGGAGTGGCTTCAAAGGGATAACAGAAGGAAGTACATCCTCTTCCTCCTCCTCTCCCCCTCCCCCCCCACCACCACCACCACAAGAGAAGGTACATACAATGCCACAACAACACATGCACAGTGTTTTTTTAATACGGTGTACCTCAAATGTATTTACCCTAATTTGATAAGGTTTAATTCAATAACGTTAATCTAAACAAACCTTACAGAATTAAGAATATTACAGGATATTGTCAGTCTGTCACAGTTTGAATTTGAAGACTGGTATAAGGCTAACAGGCTTATATACACACATATGCTAAATCAGTATTTACTGATAATTGTAAAATTGTTCAGTTGTACTGGCATTTAAATGCCAATGAGAGACACCTTTTAAAATTCTAGCATCTAATGACAATTGGCTATCTGTGGGTAGACTCTGGCACCCCATGCAGAGCCTTATTGAAGTCAGGGCTATAGAATTTAGGACCTGATCCTGCAGCAAGTTCCATGCCTGCAAAAGCAGACAAGGTTCTATTTGTGCTGGAATTCCTTGCAGGATTGGGGCTTTAATGAGAGAGGTTAAGTGATTTGCTTGAAGGCATAGAGAGAACTGGTGTCTGAGTCAAGATTGAGTCATGATTTTCTGTCTGTCTAGATGGCATCTCCTCCAAAGGTGCAGGCACTTAAACCAAATTATTCTTGTAAACAGGATTATTTCAAGGTAGGATCAAGCAAAAGAGAAAGTGGGTCCATGAAAAAGAAAACTCCTATTAAAGCACATTTTCAGTAGTCAAGAAAACCCTATAAACTATTGGCCAGATTCAAAGTGTGAGCACGTATGCGTATGCTTAACATTGTCTAATATGAAAAGTCCTTTACCTATATTGAAATGAAGCAGATTCACGTGGTTATGATGTTACAGACAATGGACTTCCATCTCAACCCATCCCTTACAAGTCTTCTTCCTTCATCAAGAGTCAGTATGGGAGAATTCAGGCTTCTTAAATCCTTCAAAACTGCATCTTCCAAACTCATTTGAGGCAGACCTTGTGCTCTGCTTCCTTTCATCTCAGCTCTGTAAACCTTCTGTAGAAGCGTACCTTCTACGTGTTGGGTATGACCCCACAGCTGCACTCTTCTTGTTCTTCACTGATGACAGATTGCAACTTGCTGGGATCATCTAAGTATCTCCTTGTTTGTGACAAAATCAAATCAGTGGATGTTAAGAATATGCTGTAACTTTTAATATTGAAAACTGTTTAATTTCCTCTCCTCAGCTGTTCAATGGCCATATTTCTGCTCCATGTAACAGGATTGTAATCACCACCACATTAAACAATAAACATCCTGCCTCCTAAACAGAGACCGTTGAAGACACTGAATACGATTGACACAAGACCGATTAAACATGTGATTACTTCGGTTATAGAACATCTTGCTGTCAACCAACTACCCAGATAGAGAACTCTTCACCCATTCAACATCATTACCATCTACTTGCAGTGTCAGCTGGTCATTTGTTTCCATTTTATCACCAGTGATCTTAAGTCCCATAGTTTTTGCATTAGCTGTAGTTGGTCAGTAGTGTCTTCAAATAAGGCAATATCATCCACATAGTCAAGATCATCTAAAGATGACTCTTCAAACTTCACCCCTCCTACTTGGCCTCCATCAGCTTCGTTATCAGTTTATTAAAATATTAGATAATGTGGGAGAGAGAGAGAGAGAGAGAAAACACATCCCTGGAATACTCCTGATTCTACTGAAAACCAGTCTAATACAACCACTGATCCTCACACAACTAAATGTACCATGGTAGAGTTCCTCCGGTAAGCACGCTACATAGTCAGACACCCTATACTGAGATAGCAGTACCCAGAGTGTATCATCTGATTGATGCACTGATTCAAAAAGTGCCCCTCCATGCTGAGTGTGCCACAATAGCAAGCGAGAGGGACAGTGTCTGTCTCTCTCACTCATGCATGACTTCCCAGCCCTCCCATCTCGGCAGTGATTTATGTCTCTTCCAGGTGCCCAAACTGAACTGCCTGCACTGCCAGGGCGGTGCTTGTGACCACTCCTGCGGCTTCCCTGTGCTTCCCCATCAGAAGTAATTTTTCTCTGGGGAAGCAAAGAAATATGCAGGGGCCATGAATTCTGCGCATGTGCAGTGACACAGAATTCCCTCTGGAGTAATGATAGCGATAAAGGATGGAGATGGACAGGGAAAGGATGGCAGCTCCTCCACTCCAGGGCTTAGGAAAGTTTGTTAGGTTCTCTCTCAGCAGCTAGGAGGGAGACTCACATTTCACATGTGCTTGTCACATTATATTTTGAGCATGAAAACAATCACAGACTTGGAAGCTACCTGTCCCCTATCTAAAGGTTAAAAAACTAGAAGGGAAATGAAAACAAATCCCAAATTATTTTAATTAATCTTTCTTGGTATCTGACTCATGACTTTAGACTATTAGGGATTGGCTGTAGTGCATCCATGCAGATGGCTCCCCCTCTGTGGGCACAAGGTCTTGATAAGTCTCTTAAGGCTGGAAATCCTCATCCTTTCCCGTCGCCACACCCTTGGTGGTTAAAATACATTGAAAACAGGGTGAGCAGCTTTCACCAACCAGTTGAGCAGGAGCAGCTGCAAGGAAGCACTCCTTGCCTAAGCCAGGGAATGGAGAAGGAGCTTTCCCTGCTTTTAGCAGAAGAGGGGAAGCCACTCCCTCTTTAATCTCTATTAGGCTCCCCTCAGATTCTTCCCCTTGAGGTAAGAGTGTAAAGCAGGGGTGGGCAAAACACGGCCCGCGGGCCGGATCTAGCCCATCTAACATTTCTGTTCGGCCTGCCATGACTTACATTTCTGTCTGGCCTCCTCTGCCCCCTCGCGATCTCTGAGTCTGGGCTGCTAAAAGTCCCACGGCACAGCAGGGCGCTCAGGCAGGCTGCCTGCCTGCTGTGGCCCCATGCTGTTCCCGGAAGTGGCTGGCTGCTGCTGGCACATCTCTGTGTGCCCCTGGAGAGGGGGGAGGCGGCACCGTTCACTGCCCCTGTCCCCAGCACTGTCCTCACAGCTCCCATTGGCCAGAAACCAGCCAATGGGAGCTGCGGGGGCGGTGCTTGCAGGCACAAGCAGCACACGGAGTCCTGCTGCCCCCCAAGGGGTGCACAGAGATGTGCCAGCAGCAGCCAGCCACAGCCACTTCCGGAAGTGGCGTGGGGCCATGGCATGCAGGCAGCCTACCAGAGCCCTGCTGTGCCGCCGGCTGGGAGCCACCTGTGGTAAGTTCCTCCCGGCCAGAGCCTGCACCTTGCACCCCCTCCAGCACCCCAACCCCCCTGCCCCAGGTCAGAACTCCCTCCTGTACCAAACTCCCTCTCAGACTCTGCACCTCCTTCTGCACCCCAAACCCCTACCCCAGCCCGGAGCCCCCTCCTGCACCAAACTCCCTCCCAGAGCCCATACCCCCTCCCTTTCCTGCACCCCAACACTCTGCACCAGCCTGGAGCACCTCCTCCATTAATATAGTAGAAATATGCAGCCCATGACGACTTACCAAAACTTGTCGAGTGACCCCACCCCCCCACCCTGCAAAAATTATTGCCCACCCCTGGTGTAAAGGGAACTCTGTCCGGGATATTTCAGGAAGTTCTCTTGCACCTCATACCTTTCCATCAGGTTTCTGCATGCAAGGATTTCTCCCCCCCCACACACACTTTCTCTCTCTCAAAAGGACAACTAAACCAACAAAACGACAGAGAGAGACAAGGTGAAAATATCAGAGGGGTAGCAGTGTTAGTCTGTATCCACAAAAACAATGAGGAGTCCAGTGGCACCTTAAAGACTAATAGATTTATTTGGGCATAAGCTTTCATGGGTAAAAACCCCCACTTCTTCAGATGCATGCAGTGAAAATTACAGATACAGGCATAAATATAGTGGCACATGGAGAAGGGAGTTATCTTACAAGTGGAGAACCAGTGATGACAAGGCCAATTCAGTCAGAGTGGATGTGGTCCACTCCCAATAATTGATGAGGAGGTGTCAATACCAAGAGAGGGAAAATTGCTTTTGTAGTGAGCCAGCCACTCCCAGTCCCTGTTCAAGCCCAAATTAATGTGTTAAGTTTCTAAATGAATTGTAGCTCTGCAGTTTCTCATTGAAGTCTATTTTTGAAGTTTTTTTGTTGAAGGATGGCTACTTTTAAATTTGTTATTGAATGTCTAGGGAGATTGAAGTGTTCTCCTACTGGCTTTTGTATGTTACCATTCCTGATGTCTGATTTGTGTCCATTCATTCTTTTACGTAGAGACTGTCGGGTTTGGCCAATGTACATGGCACATATCACATTAGTAGATGTGCAGGTGAATGAGCCCCTGATGGTGTAGCTGATGTGGTTGGGTCCTCTGATGGTGTCGCTAGAGTAGATATGGGGACAGAATAGGCAACATGGTTTGTTACAGGGATTGGTTCTGGGTTAGCGTTTGTAGTGTGGTGTATAGTTGCTGGTGAGTATTTGCTTCAGATTGGGGGGCTGATAGTAAGCAAGGGCTGGCCTGCCTCCCAAGGTCTGTGAGAATGAGGGATCGTTGATAATGTGCTGGAGATGTTTTAGCTAGGGGCTGTACGTGATGGCCAGTGGTGTTCTGTTGTTTTCCTTGTTGGGCCTGTTCTGTAGTAGGGGACTTCTGAGTACCCTTCTCGCTCTGTCAATCTGTTTCCTCACTTCCCCAGGTGGGTATTGTAGTTTTAAGAATGCTTGATAAAGATTTCGTAGATGTTTGTCTCTGTCTGAGGGATTGGAGCAAATGTGGTTGTAATTTAGGGCTTGGCTGTAGACAATGGATCATGTGATATGTTCTGGATGGAAGCTGGAGGCATGTAGGTAAGTATAGCAGTCAGTAGGTTTCCAATATAGGGTGGTGTTTATGTGACCATTACTTATATGCACTGTAGTGTCCAAGAAGTGGATCTCTTGTGTGGACTGGTCCAGGCTGAGGTTGATGGTGGGGTGGAAATTGTTGAAATCCAGGTGGAATTCTTCAAGGGCCTCCTTCCCGTGGGTCCATATGATGAAGATGTCATCAATGTAGCACAAGTAGAGAAGGGGTGCTGGGGGACAAGAGCTGAGGAAGAGGAGTTCTAAGTCAGCCATAAAAATGTTGGCATACTGTGGGGCCATGCGGATACCCATAGCAGTGCTGCTGATTTGAAGGTATAAGTTGTCCCCAAATCTGAAATGGTTGTGAGCGAGGACAAAGTCCCAAAGCTCAGCCACCAGGTGTGCTGTGGCCTCATCAGGGATACTGTTCCTGACAGCTTATAGTTCATCCTCATGTGGAATATTGGTGTAAAGAGCTTCTACATCCATGGTGGCCAGGATGGTGTTTTCAGGAAGATGACCAATGCATTGTAGTTTCCTCAGGAAGTTGGTGGTGTCTCGAAGATAGACCCTACGCTGCCAGCACTCCTAGCTGAGGAGAGAGTCCAAATATCCAGGTAATCCTGCTATAAGAGTGCCAATGCCTGAGATGATGGGGTGTCCAGGATTCCAGGTTTATGGATCTTGGGTAGCAGATAGAATACCCCAGGTCAGGGCTCTAGGTGTTTGTCTGTGTAGATTTGTTCCCGTGCTATAGCAGGGAGTTTCTTGAGCAGATGGTGTAGTTTCTTTTGGTACTCCTCAGTGGGATCGGAGGATAGTGGCCTGTAGAATGTGGTGTTGGAGAGTTGCCTGGCAGCCTCCTGTTCATAATTCAACCTGTTCATGATGACTACAGCACCTACTTTGTCAGCCCCTTTGATTATAATGTCAGAGTTGTTTCTGAGGCTGTGAATGGCGTTGCGTTCTGTACGGCTGAGGTTATGGGGCAAGTGATGCTGTTTGTTCACAATTTCAGCCTGTGCACGTCTGTGGAACACTATGTAGAAGTTCAGTCTGTTATTTCAACCGTCAGGAGGAGTCCACACAGAATTCTTCTTCTTGTAGTGTTGGTAGGAGGGTTCCTGTGGGTAAATGCACTGTTCAGTGGTGTGTTTGAAAATATTCCTTGAGTCGGAGATGACAAAAGTAGGCTTCCAGATCACCGCAGAATTGTATCATGTGCGTGGAGGTGGTGGGGCAGAAAGAGAGCCCCTGAGATAGGACAGACTCTTCTGCCAGGCTAAGTGTGTGGTTGGATAGATTAACAATATTGTTGGGTGAGTTAAGGGTACCACTGTGGTAGCCCCCTGTGGCATGTAGGAGTTTAGATAGTTTACTGTCTTTTTTCCTCCGTAGAGAAGTGTGAAAATATGAGACTTGTTAGAGGGATGGGGTGGTGATAAGGCTGCTATCTCTGGAGAGCAGAGCAATGCTTCTTTTTGTTCCTTGTTCTAGACCGGGGTGGGGGCAAACGTTGTGGCCTAAGGGCCACATCTGGCTATGGAAATTGTATGGTGGGCCATAAATGCTCATGAAATTGGGGGTTGGGGTGCATGAGGGCTCCGGCTGGGGGTGCAGGCTCTGGGGTGGGGCTGGGGATGAGGAGTTGGGGGTGCAGAAAGTTGCTCCGGGCTGGGACCGAGCGGTTCGGAGGGCGGGAGGGGTTGGGTCATGGGAGGGAGTCAGGGGAACAGGCTCCGGGCAGCGCTTACCTCAAGCAGCTCCCANGGGGGGGGGGGGGGGGGGGGGGGGGGGGGGGGGGGGGGGGTCGGTCAGGATTTGGGCCATAGTGTAATTTCAGAAAATACTTACATGTGTCAGAGCACTGCTAAACTCGGAAAATATAATAGGGTGTAACGCAGAAGGAGCTACAAAAATTCAGAGTGAGCGCACAAATTAGCTAGTGCTACCTTTGCTTATTAGTGTTTTGGGTATGAGTCCAAGGTGTTGTGCCCTGATATGGTAAGCCATTATAATTACAAAAATACAGTGGTATTCAAAGACCAAATGTAGGCTTGCTGACTACTTTCAAAAGTTACATGGAGATATGCATATTTTCTGTGAATTTCTTTATTTAAGCCATTGTGAACCTATGGCACTTATGCAACAAAGTTTAAAAAAAAACAACACTTTTTTTTATTTATGGAAGTCTATAAAGATATGCTTTTAATATATATAGAGGTTGAATTTTTCAGTGTCCATAAATAGGGCCCTACCAAATTCACAGTCCATTTTGCTCAATTGCACAGTCCTAGGATATTAAAAATAGTAAATTTCATAATTTCAGATACTTCAATCTGAAATTTCATGGTATTGTAATTGTAGGGGTCCTGACCAAAAAAAGAGTGGGGGTGGGGTGGGAGGGTGTCACAAGGTTATTGTGGGGGTGGGATTGTGGTACTGCTATCCTTACTTCTGCGCTGCTGCAGGCAGCAGCATTGCCTTCAGAGCTGGGTAGCTGGAGAGTGGCAGCTTCTGGTTGGGAGACCAGCTTTGAAGGCAGAGCCGCCGCCAGCAGCAGCGCAGAAGTAAGGATGGCATGGTATGGTATTGCCACTCTTATACCCTTGCTTCTGCGCTGCTGCCTGCAGAAAGGGGCCCTCAGTCAGCCGCCGCCACTCTCTGGCCGCCCAACTCTGAAGGCAGCGCAGAAGGGTGGCAATACCACAACCCTCCTAAAATAACTTTGCAGCCCCCCTGCAACTCCCTTTTGGGTCAGGACCCCCAATTTGAGAAATGCTGGTCTCCCCCATGAAATCTGTATTGTATAGAGTAAAAGCACACAAAAGACCAGATTTCATGGTGGGAGACCAGATTTCACAGTCCGTGACGTGTTTTTCATGGCCGTGAATTCGGTAGGGCCCTATCCAGAAACGATAAACTGTTGCAAAACTGCATTTTGGTCTTGTTACCACCACTAGTTCACATTGACACAATATATCTTCCAAAGAACACTAAGTATGCATCCCACCTTATATAGTTTTACCCATAATCATTCCCTCATAATGCCCAATATTGCCCTTCTGCGCATTTTTTTTTTTTTTTTTGGTGTTGGGCCGGGGGTGGGGGGAAAAGGAGACATGCATCTCCACCACCTTTTCTTGGTAAAACTGTAGAAAGAGTGTGGTTAGATTCAGTAGATTCTAATCCCCTTCAGTATTTATCCTCACCCTGAAATTTCCAACAAGCATACCAACGTGGAATGTATTGAGTAGGAATTGGTGACAAGGGGTTTATTAAGCTATAGGTTATGTACAGAGCACCTTTGTGTCTTTCCATTAGATGTCTGCTGGCACCCAGTGCTAGCTCCTTTAGACATACCATCTGCTCCTGCATTGATGCATTTTACCTGTCAACCCTGCTGTTCTGAGAAATTGATTAGGATCACACAATTAGTCAATTTCACTTAATGTATACTATAAGTAGTGTTTCAATACAAGAGGGATAGCTCAGTGGTTTGAGCATTGGCCTACTAAATGCAGGGTTGTGAGTTCAATCCTTGAGGGGGCCACTTAGGGATCTGGGGCAAAAATTGGTCCTGCTAGTGAAGGCAGGGGGCTGGACTCGATGACCCTTCGGGGTCCCTTCCAGCTCTAGGAGATAGGTATATCTCCATATATTATAACTCCTGATCTGAACCTGAAAGAACAGAGACATTTAGAAAAGAGGGAGGATCATTACGTACAGAAGAAGAGGCAGAGGAGGTGAGGCCAAGGGAGGGAAAAGGATGTGGAAAGGAGAGAGACTAGAGTACTAGTCTAAAATGGTTTCCCCCTAATGTTGGTATCCACTAAACTTACACAATTAGGAATGTCTAGACTTTCAGAGTTTAGAGATGGACTATGCTGTGCTTTTAGTATGCTAAAAATTTAGACAGCTTTGTTAGCTGGTGGTGCCGGGGTATATATGGATTTAAATAAGAAACTAGCATGGGATGCCTTTATTTGTACAGGTCTGTCTCATCTTACGCTGGGGTTATGTTCCTCAGTCAGCGCGTAAAGCGAAAATCGCCTATAGTCAAAATTACTTTGAGTGTAATGGCGGGCGGAATCGCCCGCACTACAGAAACAGTATTTAAATTGTTATTTTTCTCTTTTTTTGTTTTTGTTCTTTTCTTGTTTTTGCCGACCACGTAAAGCTGAAATCGCACATGTTAAATGCGCCTAAGATGCGACAGACCTGTACATCCAAACCTATTATTCATAGAGGTGATTTGACAGAGCTGTTGCATTTTCTCTGAGTGCACAGAATATCTGTTCACAGTCAGGAAATCTATTTGTACAGTGTATTGTAAAACATCATATAAGAATACTAAGGCTAAGTTGATACTGGACAAAAGACAGGAGCAAAATCTAGACAGGCAAATTAATATCATGATTGTTCTTTTGTCTGGGATTATTTTATTCTGGAAGAGCTAAGAGGATACTATGTCATTAGAAGAAAGCAAAACTACCATGTCCAGTGACTTTGCACAATTCTGATAAAATATTAGGAAAGGATAACTTTTGGAGTAGAAAGGAAAATTGTTTGAAATGTTACTTAAAGCTGTAATGTGGTTTTCGAATGAGAGAGCTTTAAGTTAATTTTATATTTGATCTTCATTTGCCATTTGTCTGTATAAAAATTCTTTTGTGGTTGACAGTTCATTTGCTTTCTAGGAAAGTGGATACTAACTAAGGACTACATAATTAATAGTGCCGAAAGTGGCAGATGGCTTGATGAAACAACTTACGAATGGGGATATAAAATTGAAAAAGACTCCCATTATTCACCTCAAATGCAATCTGCACCTAAAAGATGGCGCAAAGAACTGACATGCTCTGGTGCTTTAGGGGCCTTCCACAGATGGAAAGTTATCCTCCTTGTGAAAGAAGGTGATAAACGAAGGGATTCTATCACCAGGTAGGATGATACTACTTAAAGTTGAAGTAATGAATGATAAAATAGTTGATATAGCTAAATTACATTGTTGTTCTCCCTCTCCCATCCCAATTAATTTGGTCCACAACAACTCACGGTGCTTTAGTCTCTGCATAACATACTGTTCCACATATTTATAATAGTTGGAACGGTAAAAATTGTTGTTTTTATATTCCAATTTAGTTTCTTTTGACTTATTACTATTACCACATTGTTGACTATAGCACTTACGGTTTTATGCATATTTTAAATTAATAGCCTAGGAAGACTTCCTCTGCCCCCCACTCTGATTTGTTCATAACCATATCCTCAGAGTTCATTCTCATTAGAAAAATAAAAGAATGCTGCTATGGTACCGAAATGAAGTGTCCAGAACCATATTTCATTTGTGTAATGAAGCTTTCTTTGAGTTGTATGCTACATTCTATCTATGCATCTAGCATTTTCTAAACTTTGATAAATATTTAGATATGAAAATACCATTAAACTATTCCATTACTATGGTATTTTAAAAATAAGGGCATCTTGGTCTAGTTCCACTTTTTTTCCCCCTCACTGTTTTTGGACGCCTCCTCCCCCAAAACTGTAGCACCTAAATGCTCAGGTTTAACTTGTCGAGACGGCGTGTGTGATTAAAAGGGCAAGGAATACAGTTAGATCTGTGGTGATCGTAGTCTGTTGTAAAACTACCCCCCTTTTCTCTGGGATGGAAACTTTGTCTTTTATTATATGAGTGGCAATCCTAGAGGAAAACAAGACTATCTCATATGGTAAGAGTGAAATCATATGCTAAGTATGGTTCGACATATTGTAAAGCCACATTCTGACTGACTTGGACCTCTTATGTCACACTCACGCAGCAGCTCTCTAGCGGTACACTGCTGCAGCCTCAGAACTGAAAAACACAAAAACGTACTCGCATCATGGTAAATAGGGAAGATTCAAAAGATGATAAAGGAGGGGATGGGAGGAGAAGGAACTGAAGGGAAAAAATGAGTTTAAAAGTGCTCAGTTGGCCTTTTGGGATCTCTAGCCACTTCTATCCCACTTTGTTTTAAAACAAACCTGGTCTTCTTTAATATTTTAAGACCTAGTTCTGAGATGCATATGTTTTAATAAAGTGAGCTGAAAGTGGCCATTGGACCACATCCTGCTGCTGACAGGGCAGGTAGGCAGGCTTCTGAAGGATAGGAGTGAATGAGAAGGATCTTAACACTCAAACATTACGATGAAAAAGTTTCTAGTAGAATATAGGGCATAATACCTGCTCCTCATGTTCATAATTTTTTTTTAAATTAAAAAACCTCATTCCAATAGCCTGTTAAGCCATTAGTGCATCAGGTGGTTATTACTGCACTACTTGGGTGGTTGAAGGAATTCTGCCTTCAGCCTCATGATACAGTACATGTTAAAAGTTTTACGATCTGCACCTTCTTGTGACTTATTGCTATGTTATCAGGGTCTGCTAAAGACTCTCCCTTCCTTACACTAAGCAAGTTTGAGCTCAAGCATCTGGAGCAGAAAGAATATTTTCCAACTGGAATATTAAACTGAATTTAAAACAAATTTGTGTTAATTTTGTTGGAACAGCTCCTTAAAATTGCATATATTGGGGTAGTGAAAGTGATTTTATATTAGGCAGTGAACAAAGGCTCTGAGATCAAAGCCTCATTACAGTAGGCCTAGATGTAGACATGGTCCCTGCCTTGAAAAGCTTATATTCTAAAAAGACAAACAGTATAAAAGGGTGGTGGAGGAGATGCTATACAATGTTACATGCACATATACCTGTCATATTTGACTTTTTTCTTCTTCTTCCTCAGGTTTAGGGATAAGGAGGCAGAGAGAAATTAGAGTAGGTCAATACTCTTGCTGCAATTACAACACTTGGGCAGGCAGGGGGAAAGCAAATATGACTGGTATGAGCATATGATACTACATAGTATTTCTTCATCCTTTTAATACTGTTTTGTCTTTTTAGACCAGGGGTAGGCAACCTATGGCACGTGTGCCGAAGGCGGCACACGAGCTGATTTTCAGTGGCACTCACACTGCCCGGGTCCTGGCCACCGGTCTGGGGGGCTCTGCATTTTAATTTAATTTTAAATGAAGCTTCTTAAACATTTTAAAAACCTTATTTACTTTACATACAACAATAGTTTAGTTCTATATTATAGACTTATAGAAAGAGACCTTCTAAAAACGTTAAAATGTATGACCGGCACACGAAACCTTAAATCAGAGTGAATAAATGAAGACTCGGCACCCCACTTCTGAAAGGTTGCCGACCCCTTTTTAGACTATAAAAAGAATCCTTGTAGGGATTTAAAGGAAGATAGGGTAGTAGTTTGACATGTCAGTTTGGAGAGTGTTCAGGACTACAGCTTTCATACAAGCCATTTTCTAAAGCTGATTGAAGTCCAACTTAATTTTATATTTGTGGTCCATTGGCATTTAACAGCAGGTTCCTCTGTCAAATTAATCTCTATAGATTAAACAGTAGAGATCTGAAAATTCCAGCTCCTGCTTATAGGAGACCAATGTAATTCCCCTCAAGACAAAACCAAATTTATTCGTATAGGGCCTAAGCTCCTTACAGATCTCATGTAGCTCTCTAAGGGCTGGTCTACACTAGGGGGCGGTGTCGATGTAAGATACGCAACTTCAGCTACAGGAATAGCGTAGCTGAAGTCGAAGTATTTTATTTCGACTTACCTCCCATCCTCACGGCGCGGGATCGACGGCCGCAGCTCCCCCGTCGACTCTGCTACCGCCGCTCGCCCTGGTGGAGTTCCGGAATCGATGGGAGCGCGTTCGGGGATCGATATATCGCGTCTAGACGAGATATATCGATCCCCTGATATATCGATTGCTACCCGTCGATCCGGCGGGTAATGTAGACGTGGCCTAAAACTACCTCAAGACACAGGCCGTAATAACCACTAGTCTTTTCATCCTCACATATCAATATTAACCTAGGTTACTACTAGACTGAAACCTCCTTGTAAGTAGGTAGTCAGCCTGCATCCAGAAATTGTGGGTTGTGACCCCATTCCAAAAGAGAGAACCATTAACATCTAGTTTATTAAGTTGTATATGGTTTCTCCTTTCTTGGCAGGGGGAAATTGAGCTGTCCTATGCCCTTCTCAAGCAAAATGTGTTAAGTATTGCTTTAATGGCAGAGGATATAAACAAGCCAATTTCCTTCTTGGCAGGGAAAGTAAACAGCCACTATTCCTGACCTGTGGCTTTAGCATTCCACTACAAGTTATCATTTTTCCACTTCCTCTTTCTTTGTTGCTGTCCCAGTGAGACACAGCTGACTACCTCTCCTTCTAGCTTGCCAACTAAGGTGTTCTTTGAAAATGGGCCAGGTTTTCTTCCCTCATCTTCAGTGTTTGGGTTCTGGGTACATACATCCTGCAGCACTTCTGAAAGACATTCTGTTCTTTCACTGGAATCTTAACATGGTTCTGCAAATCCCTATTTGTTAAGAATGAAAGTAACCTTTAATAGCAACTACATCAGCAAGACAAATGAACTGGGAGTTGTGTGCATCAGGGAATCTGTATTTTTTTCCAAGACATTACCATACAACAACCTGGGCATCCCTTATGCATAAAAGCATTGCAAGGTAGATACTTTGCTTTCTGAAAACATAGATTTCAGTCAAGTGTCCTATACGTGCCAGTAACTTTTTTTCTCTCTCTATCAGCTATACTTAATACTACTGTTTGTTTGTTCTCCTATGCCTTTCTCCAATTATGACTAACCTAGCTGGTGTGTGTGTGTGTATATATGTATGTGTGTGTGTGTATATCTATAAATAAAAAGTAGGTGAGACCAGGGCATTTTATTCTTTATCCATCAATTATTTTTTCTAGTATATGCTTCCACCAATTTAGAAGACCCCTTTTTTTTCTCTCCCCCTCTGTTACCTGTCATCTTTTCTTAGACATATAAATTGCAGCAGTGCACCTTTGGAAGTTGTGTATGGGGAAATAATTACAGGTAGTGGGCCAGAAACATTAGCTGAGCTGTCTGGGTATTACATTAGGTGGGACTAACTGCACTGCTGTGGAGTCATTCCTGCAGTGTAGGTATTGTATATCTTATGAAATCTTACCTTTCCAATTTACAGGTAAGGAAAATACCCCATTTTCAGTAAATCCCTCTTTATTTAGATAAAGATCCACTAATTCTCTTGAACTATATTGCAATAAACCATAGTTACTGTAATACTAAGTTTGATCTTTAGAAAAATGCACTTGTA
The DNA here is from genome assembly GCA_003942145.1 of Platysternon megacephalum. Classification (NCBI taxonomy): domain Eukaryota; kingdom Metazoa; phylum Chordata; order Testudines; family Platysternidae; genus Platysternon; species Platysternon megacephalum. Next base: position 28,921,308 of record QXTE01000003.1, read on the forward strand.
GAAGCTTCCTAAAAGATGAAGAAAATTAGTATTCTCTTCTAAACTGAGAAGACAGTTCTGTTTAGTTGGGTTACCTACTTGTCTCAGGGCTCTGAAGTGCTCAGTTAGCCTGCTAAGGAAGGAAGTGTGACTTCATACCTGCCCATTTTCTGTAAATTTTGGGTGCATTGTAGCTTGTGAGCATTAAAAAAATACCTTTAAAATTTTTTTCAGTAAATATATATTTTAAACTGTATATATATATTTTTTGTAGAGTTCTAGAAGCAGGAAAGGCAATTCTATATCCACCAGAAAAGGAAGTGAGAGCTGTTACTCATGTATTCACTGATAATAAAAGTGTCACCATAGAGAGAGAGAAACATCTCTTTGAGGCTCCATATTATCCTGTGCAATATATAGGGGATTATCTTTTTGAGGTAAGTAAAATAAATATTCTTAACTGAAATTAATGCTATATTAATAGTGTGTTGTTTATTGATTAGAACATACTGCAACTTTGACAAAAGTGAAAGGGATGCTATCAACTTATTTTTTTTAAATGCACTTTTTTTTTTAAAAATTCTGATCCCCTTTTAAATAGCATGTGCTAACTTTTTGGGGTTTTTTTAAGTGTCATTGAGAAGATTGTGTATAGCCAGGTTTTCTGTTCTGCTTTTGGTTGGGTCGGATAGCAACACCACCAAGCACCCTCTTTCTCTGTGCACACACCTGCTTACTATCTCTTCAATTGCTGCTTATTCACTGCTGTTACTTGTAAACATACTGTTAGAGCTACAGGTATACACTTTGAGCAGTTCATGAAAGTGATGCAACTGACAAAACAGTGAAACTAACTATTCACAAAATGCCAGATTAAAACTATTTTCCCCCCGTAATTGTTTTTCTAGTATCTAAGTACAAAAATGTCAAATGGAAGTGGATTTTTTCTTCAAGTCTGACAAGGTCTACTTAACTGCATTAAAACTGTACCTTCACACTTCAAAAATCAGTTTAGTGATTTACCTTCCCCGCCCCCATGCATGAACTCATAAGTTACCCTGTATTTTCATCCAGATCATATTACAAATTATGCTAAAATGTTAAGGTTCAGAAACTTACTGAAAGCAAATACAGCTTGCCAGTGGTTAATTGGACCATAGTGCCTAGTAACATTGTAGCAGTTATGAAACTGAAAAGAAACTCAAAATTGGTAGGTTCAAAACTTCGTGTCTTGCTTTTCACTCAGCACTTCGCAAAGCCAAATCTTTAGTGCAGTTTTAGGGAAAAAAAAGCGATGTGTTCCACAATACTATGTGAAAGACCTGGGGCCATGTCTACACTACAGGAACTAAATAATATGTTGGTATAACATTGTAGTGTAGACCCAGCCTACAGCAACAGAAGGGGGTTTTCCATTACTGTAGGAACATCACCTCCTTGAGCAAAAGTACCTAGGCCGATGAAAGCATTTGGGGGTTAAGTCAGTATGGCTACAGCACTTAAGGGTATGGATTTTTCACACCCCTGAGTACCACAGCTTTTTTGACATGAATTTTAATTACAGAGCAGGCCTTAGTCTGCTTTCAGTTTCTACTCTGTAACTTTGGCCAGGGAATGCTTTCTAGAAAAGAAGTACAGTTGTGAACATTGTACATTTGAATCTTGCTCCCATTGAGGCCAATGGTAGAACTCCTCTTTAATTTCATTGTAGCTGGATACAGTCTGGACTCCTGCAGGGAGTGTTCCATGCTGACTTGGATTGATTCTGTAGTCCAATTTAGGATCTGCCTTATTTGTCCCAAGGAGGAGTTAGTTATCCAGTCCTTTTTGGCCAGGGAAATTTGTGGCCACAGCTTGAGGCTTAGCGGAAGATGATGTGTAAGGAAGAAAGGATGCAGAATATTTCCATGCTAGGAATCTAATCTGGTATTTATATGCAACCTTATGATAACAAACCAGCATGCAACAGATTTTATTAAGAGAACTTTCAAGTATCTAAGTGGTTATAAACTGTGACATACTTAGACTTTGTCTGTTAGATCACAAATAAATAGAGGACAGGTGTGGGGAACAGACTCAGTTTAAAAGGTCTTGTAAAGGAGAATTCTTCTTTATGTAGCCTGTTCATATTCACACTTTCAGAATAGCAGTGCCTGTTGGATCACTTTTGCCCCTCTCCGGCATCTCCCCTCTCTGTTGCTGAACATTTTGATGGCAAGGCTATAAAAGGGGGTACTTCAGGGGCTTCTGTTACTTCTAACTCAGCAGATTGACCAGGAAACTCAGTGGGTCTTTCTGACCTGGCTTCATTGGAGCTGATTGGTTTCAGTGCCACCTTAGCTCTCTAGTCATCCAATCAGTCTAGTTAAGTTAGATCAATGTTTCTGAACCGTTGGAACTGGCGTTCTTTGAGAATACCAGTGCATATTCACATTTTCCACCCTCCTTCCACAAATTAAGTTAAGTCTCAGAGGAAGAGGGGATGTGAGGAGGTGGTAGAAGGAACTGAGACAGCTGTAGCACAGCACTCCCTTCTGTAGCCTCAGCCTTAGAACATTCAAGAACGGTGAGGGAAGGGCACAAGAGCTACTAAAAGGTTCTGTCCGTGCATCCCAGGAGTGTGCATGTGCAGAAGTCACATTAAATAACTCCACTTACAGGCAAGTGGCCTTCATTTTATTATCTTGGTTTTGGCTCTCCACACACTTGAACTGAAATCATTTTGCTTGAATTTGACATTGTGACAGCTGTACACTTACACTAATCTTATTTTGCATTCTGGTCTGAAGTCATACTATGGTTTTCAGAATTTTGCATTAAAGCTTCCTATGGATGGTCATTAGGAACTCAGTTTCCTCCATTGCTTGGCACTGTGGCAAATCAGCAAAGTACATAAACATGTGCTTGATGAAGACCACATGAGTAGTCCCACAGAAGCCAATAAGACTTCTCTCATGCTTAAAGTTAAGCACACATTTGAGTGTTTTGCTGATGCAGCAGGGATGGTACCTCCAGAACACCCCTTCATGGCAGGGCATGGCCCTTCAGGCACCCCACCTTCAATGGCCAGTAACTTTCCACCATCAGAAGTATTTAGAACAAGAATCCCCTTCTGGACTCTAAAATATTAACTCTTTCCACATAGTTTCCAGTGACCCTGCAGACCCAAACCCTTCCCTCTTGGCTAAGGGATTACACAATTTTCCTTCTAGGGCTTGTGTTGTGCTTCTCCCCCTCCCTTTAAATTGCCGTGCACTGGTTCCACCTGAGCTGGCAACCGTCTTTCAAGAAACAGAACTAAAACCAAAACCTTCATAATAGTTCTTCCTCTATGCATCTCTGCTATGGCGCAGTCTTCCTGCCTCCCTCCACAGCTTGGAGACCAGGTCACACCACTGTAGTCCTTTCTCATCATGTGTCTCACAGGCTCCTGCAGGAGCCTTCTTGCTCTCTGAGTCTCCTCCTCTGATGAGGGAAGAGTCACCTTATGTACTTCTTTCTTTCCCCAGACCTTGTCCTGGTTGGCTGAAAGGAAGGGGAGCCTTGCCCCACCCAAACCACAAGGTCCCAGTCCCTTAAAGATACAGTTACCTGGGTTTCCCTAGACTCTTACCTATTACCCCAGGACCACTTACTCTTCTCAGCATCTGCTCCAGAGCTCCTGGAACATGATTTGGCTGGCCACAGTCCCCACTACCTCTTAAATAGGGCAGACCACTCTGTTACAGCAGGATTGGCGCCGGAGTGCTCAGCACCTTGCAGGATTGAGCCTTAGTTTATTACTCCCTCAAAGTGAATTCAAGTAGTGATAAAATAACAAGGAATGTGGCCAGATCTACAGAATGGGGATTCTATCTTGGAAAGCAGTGACTCTGAAAAGAATTTAGGGGTCATAATAGACAAGCAACTCAGCATGAGTTTCCAGTGTGATGCTGTGACAAAAAGGGCTAATGTGGATATATAAGTAAGGGAGGTGATTTTTACCTCTCAGTGTGGCATTGGTGACACCTGTACTGGAAAACTGCCTCCAGTTCTCACCTCCCTATTTTTAAAAAATGATATTGATAGTTTGGAAAGGGAGCAAAAGAATGTCACAAAAACATTTGAGGGCTGGGAAAAATTCCTTACAGTGAGAGAATTAAAGATCTCAGTCTGTTCAGTTTATCAAAAAAAAAGTGATTTGATTACAATGTATAAGTATCTTCATTGGGAGAAAATATTGGATCTAAAGATCTCTAATTTAGTGGAGAAAGGCAGAAAAGAACCAGTGACTGGAAACTATAATTTGTCTGTCTTCAATCAGAAATTGGGCATAAATTTTGAACAGTAAGGGTGATTAACGATTGGTTGGATTAACGATTGGTTAAAACCAATTAACTGATTAATTGGTTGGATTGTATTAACAATCGGTTAAAATTAATGATTAACATTTGGTTAAAATCATGCACTGAAAATCTTTATGAAATGTATTTTCCCCACATTATACAGTACCTGACTAATTTAATTTGTAATTATTTTATAACAGCAATGGACTAAATTGTAGCTTTGCCAAAAGACCCGTGTATGGAGCAGTGTGTAGTTAGACTGTGATTCTACTAAGGGAAGAGTTTAAGACCTAGAAGGACTGGACGACTTGGAGAACTGGTTAATAAGATATGGAACCTTTAAACTGTAGGTTGCCAGTTGAGCTTCATCACTGCTAATCAGCCACTGGAAGGGATTGACATCTGATCGTATTTTATTGCCCTTTATGAAATTGGGGTTTCTCTAGAAAAGGAATTATTACAGAATAACAATTCCTGATTAACTCCCTGTGTGAACACTCTTACTTTGGAATAAGAGTGCCCTAACCCCTGGATTAAGCTAATTCAAAGTAAGAGCGTCCATCCACACAGAATTAATCAGGAATAGTTATCTTTTAATTTTACACCCTATTTTAGTCCAAAATAATTTTATAAACTTTATAAAAAATATATGCAAAAATATCTAAAGAGGAGAGATAAGGTGCAAGTAGAGTTGTTTTAGACAGCTGTCTCTGTATATGCAAGTTTTAAATCTTTTGACCTTCACAGAATGAAATACAAAATATTACTGAAGATAACCAAATGAACCATCTTTTAGCCGAACAAGAAGCCAGAGATACAATGTCTGACATGCAACTTGTTGCAATGAAAAATGCATTAATAAAGCATATGTATTTTACTCAGGTAAGAAAAAAACAGGACTATATAAACTTTTAATTGTAAAAATGTAATAAAATTCTCCCTAGGTATATTTGCCCTTCAAACACAAATGTAACGCAGTAGATTTCTTAACATCTGCAGAAATTGTAACAATATATAGTAATTTGTAAAGTTTAGAAATTCTATACAGTATTTAGTACAATACTATCTTATACCAAACTAAGATTCATTCTATTATGAGGTGATTGTTTAATATGTGTCTAATGAAAAAATGATGGACTAGATGAAATATCCGTGGTAATACCAATTGATTGGTCATTTTGTTTCATTTTGTTTTTTAACTGTCTCACAAAACAGTGGATTGGCCTTTAGTCTTTCTTTGACTGGCCTTTAAATAGCTATATTTATGTTTACATGTTTGTCTCCAAACCAAAGAAATCCCTGAACCAGCAACATTTTGCTGAGCATTAAAGGTGCAGTTTTTGTAATGTCCATTAATAGAACCATAGTGGTGGCCCCTAGCTGGATGTAAAAAAGAAATCCCTGAACCAGCAACATTTTGCTGAGCATTAAAGGTGCAGTTTTTGTAATGTCCATTAATAGAACCATAGAGGTGGCCCCTAGCTGGATGTAAAAATGATTTTACATTTATATTTAGTTCCTTTTATCTCATAGGCTCCCAAAGCACTTTACAGAATAAACACTAGTGTATATACAACATCTCACCATTGGAAAAACAGAAAAGAAAAGAAAATCAAGAGTATGCTTAAGTGCAAATTAAGTATCTTAAACTGACCCTGTCTTCACATAGCAACAGTTTGAAACAAAAAGTGAAGAATAATGCATTAATTCAAATTGCAGGACAATTTAGATTTGAAGAATGAAATTGCCCAGATTATTGTTGACTCAGGACACCTCTTGTTGAAGCCTATTCTTGTTAAAAGTTTCATAAGAAGTATACCTTCTATTTCTATAAAATGAGAACTAACTGTTAAATTTGCATTTATTTTTTAACCACTAGTTAAATATTTTTTTAACACTGATGTATGTTTTGCTGGTCATTAAATGTAGCATTTTGTCAGTATCCAATCTAAGGGTTTTCATGTATGCCCTTGATTTACTTCTGTTTTACAGACTGTGAAACAGAAGTCTACTCAAATAGACCAACTGAGTGGATGTGGTACAGAGGTAAGTACCTGTAATTCATGATTTCTGAAGGTGTAAGTTATAATAGTTCAGTACTTATCCAATCATCTTCCCTGATAAGGGATCTGTTTTTTGAAGCAGGTTTTTTTCAGTTGATAATTTTTCACCTCTCCCAGAAAGGAACTTGACAGTTGCAGGCATTGGACATCACTGTGGTTTCCATTGTGGGGGTGATTGTGAGGCACCCCGTGGCTTTAGAAATTTTATTCTGTGGAAGTTTTCTACCAAGCTCTCAGAAGGCACACCCAACAGAGCGAAGACTTCCTACAATATATACCCTTAGACTATGTCTACACTTACAGCGGCATGTACAGTAGATTCTGTACACCCCGAGCACAGGTATAAATAAAGTGTAGACCGTGAGACACTGCTTAGGCAAGTAAAAACACACCAGAACCTGAGGGTATAGATCCTACATAACTTTTTACATGCCCAAACAGTGCCTCCTCCGTCTGCACTACTGTTTTTAGCAGTATAGCATCCTTCTGCTGGAGCAGTTCCTTGCGGTGGGGAAGGGTTCCGTCTGCTTCCCACTGCTTTCCCCCCCTTTCACTGCCACGTGTAGCTACACACTGCAGTGTGGACACTGCCTGCACTTCACTGCAGCATGTAACCTACATACCAGCATGTAACCTACATACGCATACCCTACATACCAGTGCCAGTGTAGACGAGACCTTAGAGCGTAAGTACAGTTAAATTGCTGGGACTTAAATAATATATTATGACTCCATCTCCTGATGATAAGCATATCCTGCAAGGTACTGAGTGCTTTTAGTGGGAGTTCAAATCAGTAGGGGTTAGGAGCAGTGAGGCCCTTGCAAAAGATATCAGCATATCAGTGGATCGCACTATAAATTAGTAATTACTTTAAATTAGAACTGTTGTTTTCTATATCTTAAAACAATTTCTTACCTTGTTATATGATGAACAAAAGTATATACATACCTTTTGGCTAAAGAAATTTTGTATAAAGATTCATAAATGTTTCCTTTTTGTATCTAAAGGGACCGAACTTTTAGTTGGTTCTCATTTTTCTTTTAAGATAGAACTATGTTTATAAATCTTTTATTCAGCCATTCTTTCTATGCAGTTATTCACAAATATTTGCCATTCCTAGGTTAAAAATATTGACCTCTCCAGAGGTATATTGTGTATACTTGAAGGACTAGTTGAAGGACATTTCTTTACTGATGTAATCACAGAACTTGCTGCTACTCAAAAATACTTCATCCCTCCTGTGCAGCTTCTTCATTCTCTTCTAGAGCATATGCTACAGGTGAGAACTAAAGGCTTGGTCTTTCGCAGTATTAAACTGGGGGAGGGAATGTAAAAAACGTGGTCTTAGTCAGATACCAATGGTATATTTGGTTAAAGAAATCATGGATGAAGACACTCTTTTTTTAATGTTCCCTTAACCACTACTTCACCAGAATATACTGTCAATATATTGTTGAAACAGTAAAATCCCAGCATACCATGCAAGACAGAAAATTATTCATTCAGAATGAGCAAATAAATATTATCTTTTTCATACTGTCAATATTACCTCATTTAGGACTATACTATCTATATGTATGCAGGTAACAAATTATAGTAAGTTACATGTTTGTATCAACTGGGACTATAGTATATATTAGGATAACCACTCGAAGACCATAGGGAACATCCATGGATAAAAGTGAAATGCTTGAGTGTGCACTTGCACTCACTCTCAATTTTTTCTCCAGTACAGTTTATTTAAATAATTGAAAATAATCGGAAACCAAATAGTATTTTTCATTAGCCCTATTAATGTAGTACCCATCTTATTGTTAAATTCTGTCCTTATATGTAAATGTAAAAACAGTTACGGAAAGGAAGAGTAAGCAGTGAGGTTGAAGCTTTCCAGTACTTTGAGAAACAGCAGGATCTTCTGTAATTTTGCATAAGTTAGCCATAGATATTGAGCCCACTTAAAAAAAATCTTGTCTAGACAATGCCAAAATCATATGTATTTATCAACTCTTAAGTCAAACCATAAATTATCCTTATCAAATGCAATGCAAGTCATTTTGGTTGGCAGCAATAGAAATCTTGGTCTCTCTGAGTAGCATAAAGATAATTTGTAGGAAACAGGTCAGAATTGGAACGAATTGTAAATTGGTCAGGAACAGGATTAAGCAAATAGTGTAACTTGCACTGTTTTGGTATTGTGATTCTGCAAAATGAGTGACTTGTGCACACACATGGGTCTGAATTGGTAGTTGCAGGCAAGGCAACGAGCAGGAGGGTGTATATAAAGCAACAGCATGCAGACTTACACTGCATCATTCCCAACCCTGTAAGAGATGAAATTCACTGGTATAAATGAGTTAATATCGGAGCTGAATACCATTTTTGGTTCAAGTTACCCTTATTTTTTTCCTTTTCTGTGCAAATTACAATATTTTGCCTCTTGTATTCCTCCCCCTCAGTTTCCCACACGACATTAGGCTAACATTTGTCATCAGTGAATTTGAGTTTTGGATGAGTATGACTAACACAAAAGTTCTTCACTATTAAGTCTTTGGCCAGTACAGACCCAATATTTATTTCTTATTTTTAAAACAGGGAAATACAGACACAGTATTCTCTGCTAAATTTTTTCACATCTTGTATATTCTTCTTCAACTTGATCCTCCTTGGAAGTCTCCTTCCATGTTAAGATATTATCTGGAATTTCTTCAGTGTCCTATTTGCATGAGAGGAACATGGTCTCTTCTAGAAATGCTTGTGAGGTAAGAAGCAGTTGGAAAGGGGTTTTGTTTTGTTTGTTTGTATGTTCTCTTGTTTTGGGGGCTTCTCTCTCTCTAAAAGCTTAGCTAAGCGAAAACAATTAATATCACACTTTTTCATAAAAAGGTCTCCTTAGTTAAAAATTATAGAATTTACATATAAAGGGAAGCCCTATTATATGGAAGTCACTTTTTCAATGTACTGTAATTAGTTCATTATAAGTGAAGGTTTTCTATACCTAGAATAGCATTTGTACATTTCAGAACTTTTATTATAAATTTCAATTACTCTGAGTTCACTGAAAATGGCTGTCACTATAGAGAAAAAAATCATACATTTCTTGTTTCTCCCCTTCTTTGCATTTCTATATTAAATGTTCGAGCATAATTATTTGTATATTGTGGGGCTTTTGACAATCTAGATCAATGTATATTACTACTGGGTTTTGTATATCTATTTTGCTGCAAATAAAACAGTATAAATCTTATCTTGTCAAATATGCAGTTTCATGTTGTATTTTGATTTTAAGCATGAAATTTGCAGACTTGTGCATTGGTCCTAATTAATCACTATACAAACTCAGGACAGCTTCCTTTTGGGTGCTTCCACCTGATAGGAGAATTTCAGGTTTCTGACTTTTGTGAACAGAAACTGATTAATTCCATCTCTGGAAAGAGTAACTACACCTCAGTTCCTCATTGTGTGATATCTTCTCTAGTTTAACATTGAAGTACTTTAATATGGCAATGTTGACCAGTATAGAAATGCATATAGGTTTTTTTTGTTTAAATACATCCTTCCATATTCTGAAACAATTGTAAGTATAAACTGTTGTTATCATCACATACAAACTCTTACAAGGAAGGTCATTAAAATGCACATTCCTCCATTATTAAAGTTCAATGAAATCACCAGTCCAAGGCAGTCTTTATCATTTGTCTTAATAGCCAGTCATCATACTATCCAAATGCACACTGACTTCTCTCCCCAGCAAACTCCCTCATACTTCCTAACATATAGCCAGTCATAATGGACATACCGAGTTCCTGTACATCACAATCAAACACACAACCCATCCACCAAGGCTACAACTGGGTAGTGTGGAAACCTCTTCCAGAGGTTTGCAGGGAAGACATGAATGTTGTATATTCATAGCCTTCTTACCTTCCTAGTGCACTGTGTGGGGAGCTACCAGGAGGGTGAATAGCAGTGTGGGGGACAGAGGTAAGGTGGGGTTGTATTGCAGACTTGAGTTGGAAAGGTTATGCATAGGTAGACAGGGACTCTGCAGCAGGCCTGGGGTGGGGAGCCAAGTCACTGGCAAGCCATAAGAGCTTGAGCTGCCAGGTGCTGGTGCCTTAACTTCGTAGCACACCAAGGCACTGGTTATGTAGGGAGTCCTTGATGTGTTCATGTTTTCCTACCTCTCAGTCAAATAATTGAATACTAGCATTTCAAAGCTGATACACCATACTTTCAAGTACAGACACAGAAAATAGTTGAAAACTAAAATGATTATCCTGATGATGGGTAGAAAAGAGATTGCTGTGTGATTTATTTTTTTGTGGGTGGATGAAGAAGAGGAGGCAACTCCTTGAATTTAAAAGCCATATGTTATGTGCAGGGCTTGAAAAAGCCACTCGCTCATGGCCAGTAGTAACTTTTCCAGGGTGAGTGAAGAGGAAAAAGTTGAATCTGTGTAATTTTGTATAGGAATGCTTTGCAAAGCACTGTTCTCAGAAGGCTTATTGTCAAACCATCCTGAACAGGGAAGGAAGGCACTCAAACTCAGAATGACATCAACAGACATAGGACATTGGGATAATAGCTGGCTTATACAATTCAATGTAGGAAACTTAAGCTAATGAGGTTTTAATTAAAAAAAGAAATAAATAAACTCATTAATGTTCAGATGCTAAAAAATATCTGAGATTTGGGGATATAATTGTTGATAGAGCTCTTCAGACCTTTGGCAGAAGACTTAATTGTAGAAAAATACAAAATGAATCAGTGCTGGATATATCAAGGGTACGTACTCTGCCAATGTCAAATTCCTCCAAAAATGTAAACTAGAAAAGATGTTCTGCTCTTGCTCTTAAAACAGTTTATCGTGTTGTTAAATTATGATGTTTCATCAAAGTGTGGCTAAAATGATATGCAAATAGGATCTAATCATGGAAACTCTTACTCATGTGAGTAAAGGTTTACAGGCACATTCTGTAGTTTCCAAAGTACTAGGAAATCTTTTGGAATTAAAGCCTTTTTATAAATGTTCTATTAAATACAAGAACTCTGCCCCTGCACAAGGAATTCCCTTCCTCCTGCAGTGCACAAGGAAATGTGCTAAATGCAACAATAATTTACCTCACACTATAACATGCACCTTTAATTAAAACTTTTTTCCCCAAAAATAACACATGAGATCAAACACCTAATCAGTGAACATGCCAGCACAGAATATATATTTTAAATATTGCTGAAAATCTGGCCTTAAATCATTAGTGGTATTGGTATGAAAATATACGTTTACTTACAATATATAAGAAACACAAGTTAATGTCCTTGAAGTAAAAATTAATTTGGGTAGAACTCACTCTGTGCACTGGGCCAGCACAAGGCTTATGCATTACTTAATTCTACTTAAGGCTTCAGAATAGAACTGACGTTAGTGCCTTGCATTGGCCCTCTGTACACTGGTGAAGTTCAACCTTTGTACGCAAATAACTAACATTCTTCATTTTTGTTTTTAATCTGGACATAGAGAAATTCCCTCCTAAATTGATATTGTATATGCCAAGTTTCATCCTGAGCAAAGTATTGACCAAGTTAAAGAATCCTTCAATTATTCTCACTTTCATGTTCAAGTGTGACACCAGTAATGGGGTCACTATGTTTTGTCATTTTATTAATTATGATTATTTCTGAACTGTTGATTTGATTGCATTTACAAAACCTCACAAGTATGTTATTGCAAATTTGGAACTAAAATGTCAGAATTGCCTCGTGCATTGATTAGTCAGTAGATCATTTGAAACTTAAAGAATTTCTGGTACTTTATTTTTCAGATCTTGCCTTTACTGCAAAGGCTTTTGTCATGCAGTCTCTGTTTCAGAAAAAATAAGTGAACAGAGGGTGGTTCACAAAACATTACTCAAGTTTTTCTTTAATTTAGTGAAAGCTGAAGTACAGGCTTTAACCAGAAGGTAAGTTTTATAGGAGAATACTTTACTTTCTTCTTCTGTTTAAAAATTCAAACCCATTTCTCAATCCACAATGGAATTGTACCCTGTCTTTGCTATGCTCGCTGTCTCTGAAATGGGATGCTGTCCTCATAGAGGTTTGAAAGCAGTATTTGGCCATGCACTTGCTAAATGTTTCCTCTGAAATCTCTCATTTCTTTGCTTGTTTATAACTAGCTTTCATTATGTTAAAAGAATATTCTGCCTGGATGTTAGTATGGAGACTTCTAATTTTTTACATATTATTTTCCCACTATGTTATGTGTGTGGGTAGGTGTTTAATTTTGTTTCATAAGGGGGTGAGTTTGTAGCTTTGCAGTTCTTAGATTTTTTTTTTCATTGTCTCACAAATTCTTAATGTGAAAGACCTTGAACATACAACATACATGTTGTTGTCTTTTTAAATCTGTAAGCACTTGTACTATCTCTCATCCTCCCTAATCAATGTACATGAATAGATGTATGTATGATTGCCTTGTAAAGTAAAAATTTTCCTTTTGTTCCAACTGTAATTATATTTATATAATATTAACACAACATTTGAGTTCCTTCACTTTGGCTGTCATTATTTTACATATATTATTCATCAAAAATAGTGTATGAGCTTTCTGTGCTTAAAAATTACCAAACCTTTTTATGTTTTGACAGGAGACGTGTTATCTGTCTAGTAACTATAGTAATCAAATTGGCATAAAGCTTTAGGTTTTGTTCACTTTTTATTTTTCTTGTATAGATTATGTGAAGGGGCCAATTCACAGCTTCTGCAAGTTATGCCACAGACAGTTCTTCTGAAGACCTTTTGGTTGGGAAGTGAAACCTCTCTGCTTTTTACCAAACATATAAATATTCTGGTAGATTGGGTCATACATTCCTATAGAGAAAAGTTCAAAACAAATGATGTGAGTATGATTCATTTTCTATAAAAAAAAAAAAGTAATGAAGGTCAATGTATTTTTTTAAAAGCATTTATTTCTTCACTCCTTTCTGAGAAACTACATTCAAGTATCAAAGCTGCTTGTTACATCTGCCTTTTGTTGTGAGGCATGCTGACTTTTGCTCCACAAAAAGAAATGAACTGCTCTATAAGGTTCTCATATATTGATCTGTAAAGAGGAAATGTAATGGAGTCATGAGTGGTTTTCTGGTTGCATTCAGATGTTCATATGCCTTTATCAGCAGGTGTTACTAGTCAGTAGGGACATAAGGTTAGGATGCCTTATCAAATAAACTGTAACCAATGAGGTAATTATCTTATTTTACAATGAAAAGTACTTTTTAGAAAAAATTGTATTCAGTAAAAATTGTCTGAAGGATAGAACTAATGAAACAAATGGGGTTTTGTTGTTTTATACACCTTTTTTAACCTGAAACTTTTTCTATGAACTCACCAGTTTTCTTCCCAATCCCTTGAATTTCCTTTGGTGCCTTCTCTAGTTCTTTTTCATCCAAACAGAATGGAAGACAACATAACTGCTGTTCCATGGCATGCTGGCCAGCAGGACCATGACCTGAACTGAAACTGGCTGTCCTCTATACCACCCCTGCCCCCACCCTTGCTAAAGCCTTTCTGAAGTGTCTTTGACTATTCAGTTCCCATACAAAAGTACAAACTTGTCACCATTCTTTAAAAATTATTGTGGAAGTATAGAATACATAGGCAACACACATCTTTTCAGCACTATCACAAAGAAAGAAAAACATTTCCAATGTACTACCTGATTGTTTTGTATAGTGTGAAGAAGGCAGAGAGGTTTAAACACAGTGAAAGCTTTGCTTAGGTTACTTTAATTCTAGCCAGTCCACCTACTGTTTTTGAGAGATGGTGAAACAAGCCATGCAGAAATAAAGTATTGTCTTTATCCATGGTCAAGATATATACATAAACATACATATATTTCAGGTGCCTAGATTTAGGTTTCTAAATCCATATTACCAGCTTAAACAAATGGCATGATGTTTTTTTTTCTGAGCACCAAGAAAGCAATTGTCCAGTTGACTTTCAGTGGGAATTCAATACTGCTCGAAAATCAAACCATTCTTTTAGGTTCCTAAGTGTAAATTCTGGAGCTTAAATGTAGGTACCCACTTTCTTTTTTTAATCTTGCCCTTTCTTCTGTTCAAAAGTTCCAACTTTTTAAACTATACTGTGTTGCAAATTGTATTGTTTCTTCCGTAAGTACAATATTCACTTGTAGACAAGTAGACTACAGTATAAGGTGTATGGATTAAAAAGAAACAGAAAACTTTTGACAAGACTGAACTGTAGTATCAAACATACACAAAAGTCTGCAATAGACTTAAACCTAAAGTATCAGTTGTCCTTTTCCACAAAAACAAGGTTCCCATTGCTGTTCAACTTTCATTTTATACGCTACATTGTATAACATCCCAGCAGATGTGAAATCTGGTCTTAAAATGCAGCTATATTATATTGTTCCCTGACGGGCAAACGTGTTGTGATGTTTTGCTTTGTTTTTTAAAATAGCCCTCATTCCTTAGCTGTGCATTTAATTTCTTTGCCTCACATTTTTAACAAAAAGAAGATCTAGAAAAAATGTTTTGTTAGTAATCTTGTATGAATAACTTGCTCCCTGATATGTGCAAAGCTCACTATTATCCCTTTCTGTGCTTTCAGTTTTGAGCTATTGTCCGCAAAACTTGGGTACCAAACTTTGTCCAGATAGATGAAAAGATCAGTTCAAAAGAAATACCCACAGGAGCAAATCCTCCCCATTGGTACATAGCTAGCTGTGCCTCTCTTTTCAATTTATTTGTTTTAGAGATGCAGAAGGAAAATTTGGAGTGTTTCCGTAGCATTGAGCTTAGCAAACAGGGAGCAGAATTCCTCTTCTCTCCATAAACTTCGGTATGGGGAGGATTGGTGAGAACTGTTTGGTTGTTATTAATAACCAGTTTATAGATATATGAAGTTTATAGATATATGAAGTAAGTTAAACCCTACAAAATCAAAGAAAATATTTCATAGAATCATAGAATATCAGGGTTGGAAGGGACCTCAGGAGGTCATCTAGTCCAACCCCCTGCTCAAAGCAGGACCAATCCCCAACTAAATCATCTGCTCAAAGCAGGACCAATCCCCAACTAAATCATCCATTTAAGTGAGTTTACTTAGAAAATAAGCTTTCTTAAGATAGGCCAATAAATGGAATATTAAGAATCTTAAATCCAATCAAGTCCCACTATTTTTCTGTTACCAATGTTTAGGTCTGTCTCCTCTCCAGGAACATAGGCCAACCTTTTGAAGATTAACTGGATAAACTTGGTATTTTAGTTTACAACAATATTTGCATATCCCAACAAATTATTACAAGAGTTTTAAATCTAATCATTTGGTTGTGTCCTAGAGTATATCTATACTGCAATGTGAGTTCAGGGCTAGTGGGACTTGTCATCTGACCCCTGATTAGAGAACCCAGGGCTTGAGTGTCTACACTGATTGTTAACCCTACATGAAGCATTTTCTAACCTGAGCAGCCACCCAGCCATGGAGTTTTCCAAGCTGTTTCTGGACTGCATCATAGGGATACCCTGTAGGGGGCTCAGGCCATGGTGTGGGTGATGCAGCAGGAGCCGGTACTCTTGTAGCCATTAGTGATATCAGCAGCTCAAACAATTCTTTCTGCTGAGCTCTGTCCTCCTCTCTTAGCTGCTGTTCCTGTTCCAGGAACTCCGAAGCAAGTGCCTGCTCCCACGCTGAAACCCTGTCCTCAAGCTATGCAGCCAGGCTGAGGTTTTCCTCTTGCCTCTCACCATGCCTTCCTTCTAGCCATATGTCCCTCTGTTTTTTGGCACTGTCCATAACTTCAACCATAAGTTCATCATGGAAAGGCTTCATCTTGGAATGGTCCATGGAGGTATGTTGGCCCAGGCTTCTGCTACAATGTGAGTGAGCTGTGGAGGTACTGCAGCCAGTAGAGGTTGAGGAGCCTGGAATAGGACAAGACACTGAGGGTTATTTTCTGGGATAGCTAAGGGCAGGAGCACAGAAAAAAATCCTCCTGGAATGTCAATGACATAAAATGGTACTTTTCCAAACTGTACTTCAGTGTAGTGTGAGAGGGATGCTTCCTATCACAGAAGCTCCCTGGACACAGCCTGGTTAATCACAGTGAAAGAAGTTAAAAGACAATGGTAAGTTAAAAATTCAAAGCTGTTTTTTGTTTTCTAAAAATTGCAGACTTGGGTTTGCCAACAGTAAGAGCAGTGGAGCACGATGGTGCCCATGGAGTATGTCCCATGCCAGGATACTCAGTTTCTGCTCAGGCGAAATGGGCACCGTTAACTCTGGCCACACAGGTGGACCCGTTGAGTCCGGACCCGTTGGACTCTCCGGCACGGGACTGCCAAATAGGGCACCGGCACCACACAGAGGGGCCGTGCTCTCCAAGGGCAAACCAGCCATGTTGCGGTATTGGTCACCCTCACCTTGGCACTGCTCTCTGGCACTGTTCTGCACGGCACCGCTGTGGTCTCTGAGGTCAGACTCATCTTCGGGGTTGGAGCCAGAATCGTATGTCTGAAGGCAGAGCCGGCACTGCTCTCGGCGTTGGAGGCATGAAGGACACCAAGTCCCCATGATGCCCTGGCCACTGTAATGGCAGGTGTCCACACAATGGCCTTTCTGGATCCCATGGGAATACCATCAAGCCCAGGGGCTGAGCTCCAGGTCCCTATCAGTTGCCTTGGACACATGAGGTCCCCCCATCTTCCTCAACGGTGAGGGAACCTCCGTGGGGATTGGAGTCCAGTGCCCAAGCCGGCACCAAACTTGCCACCATGCAGGGTGTATCAGCGTGGGAGGACCTCAGCGAATTAGAGGGTCAGGAGGACCCCGTGCTGATAAGGGCTTCATTCTCTTCCTCCCCAGACGAGGCAGTAGCGGCCTCATCTGCCTCTCTGCCGGCCATGGACAATAGGGCCCATCAACAGCTGTTCAGAAAAGTAGCTCAAAATCTGGGTCTACAGGTGTCTGAAGAGACAGATCCCATGGTGGACAGTCTGATGCCAGAAAGTCCTAAAAGGGTGGCCTTGCCCTTGATCAAGACCATTCACAACACCATCAAGACCATCTGGCAAACTCCCGCCTCCATTCCTCTCACCGTTAAGTGGGTGGAAAGGAAGTACTTTGTACCCTCCAAGGGGTACAAATACCTTTTCACTCACCCTCAGCTGGGCACACCAGTCGTGGATGTGGCTAACACTAAGGAAAGGCAAGGGCAACAAGGTCTCATGCCAAAATCTAAGGAAAGAATCAAAGAATCTGGACCTCTTTGGCCAAAAGGTCTATTCCACTGGGGGGCTCCAGCTTCAGATTGCCAATCAACAAGCGGTCTTTAGCCACTACAACTTTAATTCTTGGAACTCTCTGTCCAAGTTTAAGGATCTACTTCCAACGGACTCCTGCTCTGACTTTGGGGCCATCCTCGAGGAAGACAAGACTATTGCAAGGACCTCCTTGCAGGCTGCATTGGACTCGTCAGACTCGGCCATCCGCACTATGTCCACTGCCAGTGTTATGCGAAGGAACTCGTGGCTACAAGTCTTGGGCCTCCCACCTGATGTCCAGTAGACCATTCAGGATTTGCCCTTCGATGGCTCGGGTCTGTTCACAGAGCAGACGGACTCTATGCTCCATAGTCTAAAAGACTCTAGAGCAGCATTAAAGTCACTGGGGCTCCGTACGCCAGCCCTGCAGAGGAAGCATTTTAAGCCTCAGCCCCCACCTCGCTTCTACCCCTCTCAGATGAGATAAGATTACAGCAGGATACTGGGTAGGAGTAATAGGCGAGGCCTCCACAGTCGTCCTCAAACCGGGGCCAAAGCTCGGCGAGGCAGTCTCCAGCATCTAAGAAAATTTTTTGAAGGTGCACTCGGGGGCGACGCACCAGTCCAAATCCTGGATCCTTCCCTCCCCCTGCCCCACTTGGTGAACCATCTATCCCATTTCTACTATGCTTGGCCTCAAATAACCTCAAACTGATGGGTCTTGAGCACGGTAGAATTGGGATATTCTCTCCAATTCTGTTCCCTCCTGCCTTCCCACCTACTCCCTCCATCCCTCTTCAGGGACCCTTCTCATGAGAAACTTCTAGTACTGGACGTGCAACTCGGAGTGATAGAGGAGGTCCCTCTGGAGTTCAGAGGCAGGGGATTCTACTCCTGTTATTTCCTAATCCTCAAGGCCAAGGGTGGGCTCAGGCCTATTTTAGACCTGTGAAACCTCAACAGATTCATAAAGAAATTGAAGTTCCGCATGATCTCCCTGGCTTCCATCATTCCTTCCCTGGATCTGGGAGAATGGTACACCGCCCTTGAATTGAAGGATGCATACTTCCCGTCCCACAAATGGTTCCTTCAATTAGTGGTCAACAACACTCACTATCAGTTCAGACTCCTCCCCTATGGCCTCTCAGTGGTCCCTCGGGTGTTCACCAAGTGCAAGGCGGTCATGGCAGCCTTCCTATGGAAACGACAGGTGCAAGTATTCCCATACCTGGATGACTGGCTAATCAAAGGCTGATCTCGGACCCAAGTAGAGGACCATGTGAGCCTGGTGCGCATGACCTTCCTTGGGCTCGGCCTCATTCTGAATGTGGCAAAGTCAACCATACCCCCACTGAGAGGATAGAGCTCTCCTAGACTCCACTCAGGCCCGGGCTTTTCTTCTGGAAGCTTATTTCCTTGCCATGAACACCATCAAAGAGGATCTCAGAAGATTCCCCACCGTGACGGCATGGAATTGCCTAAAATTGCTCAGGCATATGGCTCCTTGCACTTATGTGGTACAGCATTCCAGTCTGCAGCTACGTCCCCTTCAGGCTTGGCTAGTCCAAGTTTACAGGCCAAACCAAGACCACCTAGACAGACTGGTCACTCTCACACCTTAGTTTCTCAACCACCTCCAGTGGTGGCTTGACCCACAAGCAGTATGTGCAGGAATACCCTTCTCCAAACCTCAGCCGTCACTAGTCACAGATGCGTCAGTGATGGTATGGGGAATGCACGTATGCGAACTCAGGACTCAAGGTCTCTGGTCCCAGGCAGAACTTTCACAGCACATCAGGGAGCTGCGTGCGGTGCACCTTGCTTGCCAGATGTTTCAAACCCATCTTCAGGGCAGATGTGTATTGGTATTGACAGACAATACCACAGCAATGGTCTATATAAACAGACAGGGTGGTGCTCGCTTCTTTCCCCTGTGTCAGGAAGCCCTCAAGCTGTGGGATTTCTGCATCACCTACTCGATACAATTAGAGGCCTCTTACCTTCCGGATTTGCAGAACGAACTGGCCAGTTGCCTCAGCAGGTCTTTTCACGGCCAAGAGTGGTCTCTTTGCCCGGATGTCGCGATCAACATTTTCCAAAGGTGGGGATCTCCCCAGATAGACCTGTTCACGACACAACACAACAGGAAGTGTCAGCAGTTCTGTTCCTTCCTGAATCACAGCCCAGGCTCGCTCGCTGTCCTGGAAAGGGCGCCTGCTGTATGCTTTCCCGCTCATCCACAAATTTCTCCTCAAGGTCTGATGAGAGAAAGTGTTGTTAATCTTGATAGCACCAACATGGCCACGTCAGCACTAGTTCACCACGCTGCTGGACCTGTCGGTGGATATGTCTATAACTCTGCCCCTGGTTCCAGACTTGATCATGCAGGACCACTGTTGCCTCCAGCACCCCAACCTAGAATCTCTCCACCTCAACAGCTTGGAATCATAAATCATAAAATCATAAAATATCAGGGTTGGAAGGGACCTCAGGAGGTCATCTAGTCCAACCCCCTCCTCAAAGCAGGACCAATCCCCAACTAAATCATCCCAGCCAGGGCTTTGTCAAGCCTGACCTTAAAACCCTCTAAGGAAGGAGATTCCACCACCTCCCTACGTAACCTATTCCAGTGCTTCACCACCCTCCTAGTGAAAACTTTTTTCCTAATATCCAACCTAAACCTCCCCCACTGCAACTTGAGACCATTACGCCTTGTTCTGTCATCTGCTACCACTGAGAACCGTCTAGATCCATCCTCTTTGGAACCCCCTTTCCGGTAGTTGAAAGTAGCTATCAAATCCCCCCTCATTCTTGTCTTCTGCAGACTAAAATAATCCCAGTTCCCTCAGCCTCTCCTCATCAGTCATGTGCTCCAGCCCCCTAATCATTTTTTTTGGCCTCCGCTGGACTCTTTCCAATTTTTCCACATCCTTCTTGTAGTGTGGGGCCCCAAGCTGGACACAGTACTCCAGATGCGGCCTCACCAATGCCGAATAGAGGGGAATGATCACGTCCCTCGATCTTCTGGCAATGCTCCTACTTTAACAGCCCAAAATGCCATTAGCCTTCTTGGCAACAAGGGCATACTGTTGACTCATATCCAGCTTCTCATCCACTGTAACCCCTAGGTCCTTTTCTGCTGCCTAGCCACTAGGTCCCTAGTCTGTAGCAGTGCATGGGATTCTTCCATCCTAAATGCAGGACTCTGCACTTGTCCAATCTCATCAGATTTCTTTTGGCCCAATCCACTAATTTGTCTAGGTCCCTCTGTATCCTATCCCTACCTTCCAGCGTAGCTACCACGCCTCCCAGTTTAGTGTCATCTGCAAACTCGTTGAGGGTGCAATCCACGCCATCCTCCAGATCATTAATGAAGATATTGAACAAAACTGGCCCCAGGACCGACCCTTGGGGCACTCCATGGCTGAACCTGTTCGAACTTTCATGCTCAGACTCAGTTAGGGAGGTTCTCCTTGGCAGCAGAAAACCTTCCACTCACGCCACTTATCTGTCTAGATGGAAGAGATTTTCAATTTGGTCTTTTCAGAAGAGCTCTGCTCCATTACAATCCATGATTCCCTTCATCCTGGACTATTTACTTCACTTAAAGCAGCAGGGGCTGGCGGTATAGTCAATAAGAGTGCACCTGGCTGCGATTTTGGCTTTCAAGCCAGGCTCAGCGGGTCGTTCAGTATTTGCTATCCCTATGGTTGGGCGCTTCCTCAAGAGGCTAGACAGACTGTACCCTCAAGTGAGACAACCAATTTCCCCATGGGATCTCAATCTGGTGCTCTCGAGACTGATGGGCCCTCCCTTTGAGCCCCTAGTGATATGCTCTCTCCTTTACCTCTCTTGGAAGGTGGCATTCCTCGTGGCTGTAACTTCGGCTAGGAGGGTATCTGAGCTCAAGGCCCTGATGTCTGAGCCCCCTTTATACTGTGTTTTACAAAGACAAGGTACAGTTGCGGCTGCATCCAGCTTTTGTCCAAAAGGTGGCTTTGCAGTTTCACACGAATCAGGACATTTTTTCTGCCAGTGTTCTTCCTTAAGCCACATGCCACTAATCGAGAACGCATGCTCCATTCCCTGGATGTCAGGCAGGTGTTAGCCTTTTACATTGAGCAGACAAAGATGTTTTGAAAGTTGACATAGCTCTTCATCGCAATTGCTGAGCGAATGAAAGGGCTCCCGGTGTCATCCCAAAGGATTTCTTCATGGATCATGGCTTTTATCAGGGCGTGCTATGTCGTAGCAAAGAAACCGGCCCCAGCATTAACAGCGCACTCCAGGAGAGTGCAAGCTTCGTCTGGAGCATTCCTGGCGCAGGTCCCTATTCAGGATAGCTGCAGGTTGGCGACGTTGTCATCTATTCACACCTTTACGTCACACTACACCATTTCACAGCAGGTTAGAGATGATGCTGCATTTGGTAGAGCTGTGCTACAGTCTGCAACTCCGACCCCTCCTCCAGGGGATTGCTTGGGAGTCACCTACTTGGAATTGACATGAGCAATCACTCGAAGAAGAAAAAATGGTTAGCTACCTTTCGTAACTGTTC
Organism: Platysternon megacephalum; assembly: GCA_003942145.1. Lineage (NCBI taxonomy): Eukaryota > Metazoa > Chordata > Testudines > Platysternidae > Platysternon > Platysternon megacephalum. The sequence goes on from QXTE01000003.1 coordinate 28,943,516, forward strand.
TTTGAGATGTGTTACTTATGTCCATTCCAAGACTCACCTGCCTCTAATCTGTTGGAGTATCTGGCAAGAAAGAACTGAAGAGATGTTGGGTAGGCATCTATATACATCACCATGAAGGCTCGACTCCAGGGGATCCACAGCCGAGCTGACGGGTACCACTAGGGGGAAAACCTTCCAACATTCCTATTTGGAATGGACATGAGCAACACATCTCGAAGAACAACAATTACGAAAGGTAGGTGTGACATTCCCCTGGTGTTATCTGGACCGATGATCTGCTAGATCCATCCAGTACTCGCATGTAAGCTGCTCCTTGGATTGTACAACCGAAACATACTAGCCAATATCTCCGGTCCCAGACACAACTCTAGGAACCTCCGTCTTGCAGTGTCCAGTTATGCCCGCTGGACGCTGCAAGCTTATATGAATTTGTCAATTTAACAAAGAAATTGATATGTACCAGGCTTGTTATCCCAAGGGGAGTCTGACATGCTTCAAACCAAACGCACTGTTTCAGGTAGAATAAACAAATTTATTAACTATAAAAGATAGATTTTAAGTGATTTTAAGTCAAAGCATAACCATTCGGATTTGGTCAAATGAAAGCAAAGCATATTCTAGGCTGATCTTAACACTTTCAATGCCCTTACAAACTTAGATGCTTCTCACCACAGGCTGGCTGTTTGCTCTTCAGCCAGGCGTTCCCCTTTGATCAGCACTTCAGTCGCTTGGTGTGGTGTCTGTAGATGTAGGTGGAAGAGAGAGAGAGCATGGCAAATGTCTCTCCCTTTTATCATGTTCTTTCTTCCCTCTTGGCTTTGTCCCCTCCCCTCTTCAGAGTCAGGTGAGCATTACCTCATCGCAGTCCCAAACTGACCAAAGGAAGGGGGGGCGGGGGTTCACTCGAGTCCAACAGATCCTTTGTAGCACCGAAGCGTCATAGCTAGAACCGTCTGGATGACTACGAGAGCAGCTCCTCGGATGAGTACCGCTCCTCGTCGTCAAGGTCCAGATGTCGAGGTCGGCACTGACATGACCATAGACGCTCCCGCCGCTCTTACGGCACTGTGCGGTCAACGGCGACCTTGGCCTCAGCACCCAGCCGCCCGTCCCCAAGCCGCACTGCCCCTCAAGAGCAATCTGCACCGCTCGGTACCCAACCTGGTCAGTGGCAAGGGGCACCGTGGCAGGGGCAATGGTGTCAATGGGCACTGTGGCTGCAATTGCCCGCCCAGGTGAGACCCCGCTCGGTAGCCGGAGCATCCCAGGCCCATTCGGTGTCCCCCCCTCGACAGAGTCAAAAGTCGACGGGTACCGAGCCGGCGGTACCGGGCCCGGATTCGGTCTTGGGGGTCGAACCACCGGCACCTCCCGACGCCCTGGGAGCCGGACCGGCCCCCTCGCTGGCGCCGGAGGAGACCATAGCAGCCCCTCCGCCCATTCTACAGGAGGACTTTAAGGGTCATCAAGAGCTTCTCAAGCGGGTGGCCTTAAATCTCCAGCTCCAGGCTGAAGAGATGGAGGAGCCGTCAGACACCCTTTTCAATGTGCTGTCCTACTCGGCACCGGGCCATGTCGCCCTCCCTCTCCACCAAGTGGTGGCCAACGTATCGACTGCCCTATGGCAAACCCCAGCTTCCTTGGCACCCATCTCCAAAAAAGCGGAGAGGAAGTACTTTGTCCCGGCTAAGGGACACGAGTACCTGTACTTCCACCCAGCACCCAACTCCTTGGTGGTGGAGTCAGTCAACCACCGGGAACGCCATGGTCAGTCCGCACCCACCCCCAAGGACAAAGATGCCAGGAGACTGGATTCTTTTGGCAGGAAGGTTTATTCTTCCGTGAGCTTCCAGCTCAGGGTGGCCAACCACCAAGCCCTATTGAGCCGCTATGATTTTAACTTATGGGGGTCTTTACCGAAGTTCGAGCCTCTTCTCCTGGAGCGGGACAAAAAGGAGTTTAAGGCTGTGGTTGAGGAAGGGGCAGCAGCAGCGAAAGCAGCCCTCCAGGCCGCCTCGGACACAGCCGACACGGCAGCCCGTTCGATGGCCTTGACCATATCCATGCGCAGGGCGTCCTGGCTTCTCCTGTCCGGTCTGTCTTTAGAGTCCCAGTCCTTGATGCAGGACCTTCCCTTCGACAGGAAAGCGCTGTTTGCGGACCAAACCGATGTCCGCCTGCATGGGATGAAAGACTCCCGCACCACCCTGCAAACTCAGAGCCTATATGTCCCGCCAGCAAATGACAAACCTAGGCCGCAGACCTCGGCACCTCCCGCTAGGGGCAGATATGAACCCCCGCCTAAGAGACTGAGGGAGCAGAGATGCAGGTCCCAGCGTCGGCCCCGCGACCAGACCCCTCGAAGGGCAAGAAGCAGAGGAAGAGGCGGTTTTGACTCTTTGCGGGGGGCCACCGGGCCTGTTGCTGCGGAAGCCCCCCAGTTAATAAAGTTTGTGTTCTGCAACCGTTTATCTGCATTCCGAGTGGAGTGGTCCCATATAACATCGGACCAGTGGGTCCTCAGCACTATTTCCAGGGGAAGAGAGTTGCAGTTAGCCTAACCCCCACCACCCCCACCACTCCCTGCCCCAGGAGGACCCTGGGGACCCGGAACATGCCCTCCTTCTAAGCCAAGAGGTGGCGCACCTCCTCAACCTGGGCGCGGTGGAGAGGGTACCGGTAGAATTCCAGGGCAAGGGGTTTTACTCCTGGTATTTCCTGATCCCGAAGGCGAAAGGCGGGCTCCGGCCCATCCTGGACCTGCGGAATCTCAACAGGTTTATGGTCTGTTACAAGTTCCGCATGGTATCCCTGACCTCCATCATTCCCTCCCTAGACCCGGGGGATTGGTTCGCGTCCCTGGACCTCCACGATGCGTATTTCCACATCCATATTTTCGAGGGTCACAGGCACTTCGTCCGCTTCCTGGTAGGGCGGGACCATTACCAGTTCGCAGTCCTCCCTTTTGGCCTTTCCACGGCCCCTGGGGTTTTTACCAAATGCATGGCAGTGGTGGCAGCCCACCTCCGGAGAAACGGGCTGCAAATTTTCCCTTACCTGGACGATTGGCTCCTCAAGGGCAACTCCCGGTCCCAGGTACCGGCCCAGATGCAATTCCTGCTGTCCACATGCGCAGGTCTGGGCCTAGTGGTGAACGAGGCCAAGTCCACGTTAGTACCGGTTCAGCGCATACACTTCATAGGGGCTCTGCTAGACTCCCTAGAGGCCACAGCCTCTCTTCCCCGGGACAGGTTCGAGACACTCAAAAGTCTCATAGCCTCAGTCACGACCTTCCCCGTGACCACTGCAAGAGTGTGCCTTCAAATCCTAGGTCACATGGCAGCATGCACGTCCGTGGTGCGACATGCCAGGCTCAGAATGAGGCCCCTCCAGCTCTGGTTGGCCTCCCGGTATTCCCAGTCCAGGGACAGCCTAGACAAGGTTGTCACAATACCACCCAATGTAGCGGCCACTCTGCAATGGTGGTCCCTCCCGAGCAACATGCTGAACGGGATTCCCTTCCGAGAAACCCCTCCCTCACTAGACCTGGTATCGGATGCCTCGGACCTGGGCTGGGGAGCCCATATAGGGAACATTCAAACCCAAGGCAGATGGTCGATCTTGGAATTGTCCCTGCACATAAACGTCAGGGAGCTCAGGGCAGTATGCCTGGCGTGCATAGCGTTCAGTTTGCACCTTTGCGGGAAGGCAGTCAGAGTCCTCACGGACAACACAGCCATGATGTATTACATCAACAGGCAGGGGGGCACGCGTTCCTCGGCCCTGTGCCGGGAAGCCCTGGACCTATGGGAGATTTGCATAGCCCACGATATCTCCCTATGGGCCTTCCACCTACCCGGCGCACGCAAGCCGATCACCTCAGCAGGGTGTTTTCCCACCAATACGAGTGGTCACTCCACTGGGAGATCGCCCGACAGCTCTTCCAAGATTGGGGAGCTCCCCGAGTCGACCTCTTTGCTACCGCCCAGAACCGATGCTGCCCCCAGTTCTGCTCCAGGGCAGGGGCAGAAAGGGGGGCGATCTCGGACGCATTCCTCCTCCGGGGGTCAGGCCAACTATTCTATGCCGTTCCACCGTTTCGACTGATAGGCAAGGTCCTGCAAAAAGTGAAGGCAGACAGGTCGAGGGTTATCCTCATAGCCCCGGATTGGGCCTGCCAACATTGGTACGGGACCCTCCTGCAACTTCTAGTGGCCCCCCTGCGGAGGCTGACGCTCCGCCCAGATCTCCTCTCCCAGGGGAGGGGATGCCTTCTCCACCCCAACCTGGCCGCGCTTCACCTGACAGCGTGGTTGCGCCATGGTTAAACGAGGAGGAGGGAAGGTGTTCGGAGGATGTCAGACGAATTCTGCTGAAGAGCAGAAAGCCATCCACACGACGGACGTACCTTGCCAAATGGTCTAGGTTCTCTAGGTGGGTGGGGGAGCGTGGCGCCTCCCCGTCATCCGCATCCCTCCAACTCATTCTCGATTACCTCCTGTCCCTTAGGACCCAAGGACTAGTTCCTGCCTCCGTCAGGGTACCTTTAGCAGCCATTTCAGCCTTCCACCCTCCAGTGCAGGGTCACTCGTTTTTTTCCCATCAGATGACCTCCCGCTTTTTAAAGGGCCTAGATCGTGCATTCCCATATGCCAGGGCCCCGGTCCCGCAATGGGATCTGAACTTAGTGCTATCCCGCCTCACGGGTCCTCCCTTTGAACCCTTGGCCATGTGTTCCTGGTCCCACCTTTCATGGAAAGTGGCATTCTTGGTGGCTATCACCTCAGCACATCGTGTCTCGGAGCTTAGGGCCTTGACCTCGGAACCCCCGTATACGGTCTTCCACAGGGATAAAGTCCAGCTTTGCCCACACCCTGCGTTTCTCCCGAAGGTGGTCTCCGCCTTCCATATGGATCAGGACATTTTCCTACCAGTACTCTGTCCTAAGCCCCATTCCTCCAACGAGGAATGCCACCTACACATGCTAGACGTACGTAGGGCGCTGGCCTTTTACCTGGACTGAACCAGGCCATTCAGGAAATCCTCGCAACTGCTCGTTGCGTCGGCCGAGCGTATGAGGGGGCAACCAGTTTCCACCCAACGCCTTTCCTGCTGGATCACCTCGTGCATACGCACGTGTTACGACTTGGCAGGGGTTCCCCCGCCGCCTATCATGAAGGCACATTCTGAAAGAGCGCAAGCCTCGTCGGCCGCCTATGTAGCCCACATCCCTATCCAGGACATATGTAGGGCTGCCTCGTGGTCCTCTGTCCACACTTTTTCCTCGCACTATGCGATTGTCTCCCAAGCAAGGGATGACGCTGGGTTTGGTAGGGTGGTACTCCATCCCGCTAACCTTTAAACTCCTACCCACCTCCATCAGATATAGCTTGGAGTCAACTACTGTGGAATACACATGAGCAATCACTCGAAGAAGAAAGGACAGTTACCTGTTCCGTAACTGGCGTTCTTCGAGATGTGGTGTTCAGGTGTATTCCACATCCCACCCTCCTTCTCCTCCGTCGGAGTTGTCTGGCAAGAAGGAACCGAGGGTGGGGGGAGTGTGCAGCTCCCCTTATAGCGCGATATAGAGGCGCCACTCCAGGGGTCGCAGTGGTGCTCCCCCTACGGGTATTCCTAAGGGAAAAACTTCCGGCACCGGTGCACATGGCGAGCACGCACACCTACTGTGGAATACACCTGAGCAACACATCTCGAAGAACGCCAGTTACGGAACAGGTAACTGTCGTTTCTCCTACTTTCACGAGATCGTAGGAAAATGTGCTATGTTCAGGCTTATTTAGAATCAGAATTGGCTGTGGTCCTTTCATTGGCTCAGTATCTTTATGGGTTGTCCTTAGGAGCATCTTCTTTTTAAGAATAGTTTAATTATATATGTATTGGGGTTGTAATTCTTTCTTGACAGTTATATTTCCTTTGTCTTTGACAGGAGATTCTTAGAACATCTTTAAATGTAGTGTTTTAGCTCTCTGTTCAGTCCATATTCTGAGAGTGTTTTCAGTTTCATTAGGGTTTAACAGGAAACAAAATTCTGCCTCCAAAAAGTCCAAGCACTCCTATGCTTTTATACAAACGTTTTTTAGTTTGCAAAAGTTTTTTAATATTAAATAATTCTTAGAGAGGCTTTAACTTAAATAGTTATTAAAGAAGTTGCTTCTTCAAAACAATTTTTGGCAACATGATGATTCTTGTCTTCCTGAGTTGGTTGAGGGAACTGCTTGAGCACTGTGTAATTATTTCCCCATTTATATAAATATTCTATACTCAAATAGTTTCCTGTATTGGTAATCAGTTTAATTCAGGTTGGTACATAAAGTGTATCATTTACAAAACAATGATATTAGGAATACTAGGAGCTTTGCTTTTAGCTAATATTTGCAAGTATGCATTTCACAAAGATGTTTGCCATTTCAACACTCATTTGAACATTTAAGAAACACTCCGATTTACAAAGCCATCATTTATTTTTAAATACCAAAATCATTATTGATAAAAGGTCTCTTCATCATGTATAAGATTCTTGCCTTCAATTATATACTAAAACTGCTCATCAAAATAGTTCACTAAACTGCAAAAGGACTATGTAAAAATGCAAGGGTTAAAATGTTCAGGAAGCAGAGTAGAGTTGTACAATAGCAGTATAGATTATTTTAATACTTTTGTTTGAAGTTTTCTATTATGGTTAATAAATAGGAGCTATATAGTTGCACAGTGATTGTTGCCACGCATGATAGTAATTTCTATATTTAATGTGGAAGTTAACTGTGACTTTTTTATACACATACTTTTTAATTAAAGTATATATCACTACTAGGATCCAGTATCACACTTGCTATTTTTTGGCAATTTTCATTTAAAATAATTTCATGCATTTTCATAGGCATTACTTTTAGTGGGTTAGGATATCATTTTCTTCAATATAGCATTGAAGCATTCTCTTCAAATCATTAACTAAACAGAAGTGCTTAGTTTATGCAAATGTTGTTTTATCACGTCAGCCAACTGAATGTATGCCAGTCCTGCCAGCTGACATCATAGCAGTAAATTTCATTGTCAAGAATCTGAGAATACAGTAGGCTTTCCTTGGCAGTGGACAGAGGTGAGATACTTAATTGTGGAGGAGTTGTAGCTGCAATTTGTGCATCTGCCAAATTGCTCTGCAGCTCTTTGCTATCTGTTTTGTAGAACACCATTAACATATGCTCTATAAGCAGGCTTCTGGAACCGTGCCAAAAGAGGCTCCATGTGGTCTCTGCTCTAGATTAAATCCCTGGAGTGGTGGGAAAGCTGGCCAATCAGCACCCTTCCCCCACCCCAACTGGCCAGTGGGCGCTAGAGACTCCAAGGGGAGGTGGGAGAAGCTACCTGGTGTCCCTCATCAGCGAGAGTCTCCCTCCCTCCCTTCCTCACTGCTGGGGCTGTCCCCTTTCATTGCTGGCCCCATCAATTTAGGCAGGTGAGTGGCATTTTGCTCTATAAGCAGCTGTTATCCCCTCTTACACTTCAAGATACCTGCAGCCTTTGCCAGAAAGAAAAATCAGGGAACGAGTAGGATGGAGAGGTGGCTGAGGAACAGGAGAAGGACTCCAAATATCTGGCTCTATTCCTAGACTATTTATGTGACCTTGGGCAAATCACTTAATCTCTCTGCAGTAATTCTTCTTATCTCAGTGGTCCACAAACTATGGGGCGCATCCCCTAAGGGCCTGGGCCCCTCAGGAGGAACATTGAGTGGGAGGGGGGCACACGGCAGGGCCTGGGCCAGCCCCCACAGTGGGAGGGGAGGGAGCGGCATACAGACAGATTCCATTAATAGTAAGAGGGGGTGTGACTGGAAAAGTTTGCACACCACTGGCTCTTAAAAGTGAATTATAACAAAACAAATTTAAATTCTGTGAATCTTTCCTGCTTTCTATTCTTGACTCTATTAGGAATGTTTAACATATTTTTTTTACTTATGTAATAAAATACGTATAACAGGCGCGGGAAAAGTGTGCCACTCTTTTTTACCCTTCCCCTGCCCAACTAATTTCCTCAATTCTACCTTCCTCACTCTTTTTTAAATAAAATTTCTCACTCCATCTTAAGTAAAGTATTAGATTTTCTTAATTTTACTGTGTTCTAAGTGGAGACTGTCCCTGTGTATTAGATATATGGAGTGTGTGTGTGTGTTGGTTTAGAGATACCTTAAGTCTGATTTGTCCCATAGTCTCCATTATTCTTTCATAAATATCCATCTGATTTATGAAACTCGTACTTTCTCAGTCATTGGTGCTTTCCAGTTCTGCTAAGAGAATTATTTTTAATATTAATTTGATCTTCAACCAGACTTTGGTCTCAGAGAATTATTGGCAGTATTAAGAAAGTTCCCCATTCCAAAATGCTAGTAAGCAGATTTTGCCTGTCTCCTGCACTTGTGTTCTGCGGAGCAAAGGACCTCCTTACATCTTCACCTGCCTCTAGCAAACCCATGTCTGGTCAGTCATAATTTAGCTTTAAACTTATATTTGATGATATCTTTGAAAAAAATAATTGTAATGGGCAACAAGGGAGGAAGATTTCTATAAAAGTAAATAAGCAGCTTAATTGAAGTAAATGCACAACTTGAAATCATGCGTTTAAACCCAGACTTGTCACACACAAAAGAGGTGGTGTATTTAAGTATTGATCTCATTTTGCATATGTTTGTTTTTAAATACTGTAAAGCACTTTCTTCTGAGTGTTCAATTGACTTGTAATTAATGGCATTTTAATCATATTAATCTACCTGCAAGAGTTAGCACTGGAGCTGGAGAAAGTAAAGTATTTGAGAAAGTTAATTGTCAGTGGAGTGGATCTTTGTTGTTACTGTTGTTACCAACCCATTATTGTTTTGGTTTGGTTTTTTGGTATTTCATAATTCTATTCTACAAATACTGCATATTCTGTTTTAGGTCTTCAAAGATGAAGTAGCTATGCTGCTAACTGGAATTCTTGGAACTGTAGTAGAATATTGGATTCTTTCTGGCTTTATGATGGACAGAAACGTGTTGCATCAAGTGGCAGATGACCTGGCAAATTACGTTGCCATTTCATGTGATGGTGAGTGTCTGGGATACATTTTATATTCTTTTAAATGTTAGTCTCAGATATTAAAATCCTAATTTAAGTTTCCTGTTAAACTATTTTGCCTTTCATTATGCCTGTGCAATCTCATTGCATAGATATTTTAAAATATAAAAAGGGCAATGTTTGACTCTTGTGTCTATTGACTGATGCAAGGGCCAAAATTTAATAGGCTTTCCTGGCAGATTTCTGCCGTCAGGTTTTGTTTTCATCAGGCTCCAACTCTTGTTAAAATCCCTCTTGAGTTGCAGAATGGGAGCTCTGCTGCAAATGCTGTCAGCCCAGGAAGAGGCTCAGAGCCTGGGAGGTTTATTGGGGTCTCATCATACCCCATATCTGCTGGGACTCCACTAGGGACATCTCTGTTAGGTCAGATTATTCCTTCAGCTCTTGAGACTCAGCAAACTGTACCCTCTTCACTGACCAAAGACTTTTTTCAACAAATTTGAAAATCACTTTGAATTCCTATGTCCAGTGCACCTTGATGGAAAAGCACCAGTGTCTCAACCCACATCCTTAAATCAGTTACTGAGTTACTGGGCAAGAAATCAGATGTTCTTTTGGGTTACCATTTCTCCCAAGAGTACGACCTGGGGTCTTGTAGGGAAATATCACTACAAGACCCATCACTGCCTCTCAAATTACGTATTAAATAATGAGAAACACCATTTCACAAACTGACCACCACAACCATGATCCAACAGGGATCTCCAGCTGAGAGAAGAGCTCTGTCCTCCAGGGATGATCCCAAAGGGGAAAGGAAACCAAAAAAAAAGGGGGGGGATCTAAAAAAATCGTATTAATCTCCCACAAGCTCTTACCCACCAAAAGATACCACAAATGGACTCCCTATGTATTACCTTCACTCAAACATCAGAGAGAAATCTAGATCAGGGAATAGGTCCAAGTCCTCCTCCTAGTCCAAATAGCTAGCATTACTACAACAGGGCCTGTCTCAGTATAGGAATACAGGGAGTCCTCGGACTTACGTTGGACGCCACTTACGACGCTTTTCAATTGACTGCCCGTTTCGCCCATACAATGCTCGATTTGCATAAAGTTCACTTGAAGTCACTTCCTGGTTGCGTTATAGTGGTATGGAGCTGGAAGGGGTAGCTTCTGATTGACTTCGAGGCAGCAGGGTAGCTTGTTGCCGTGTAGGGTTGCTGCTTGTTTTTGATTGTCTGAGCCCGGGGCCGGGAGCCAATGAGAAAGCTTGAACAGTGATTGGCTGAGGCTCAGCATGTGTGCCATTCTCCCTGGCTTTCTGAGCCTGTGTTGCTGGCATTCTGAGCAGCATATGTGAGTTTATATGTTTATCTGAATGCTATTTACAAAATACAGTGTACAGTAAATACATTGATGTTGCAACATAAGTCATCTATAATTCATTTAGTACAAAAATCTGGGTTATTGTGGTGAAAATAGTGTATCAAGCCTTGGTTCGGGAACCAATCCCCCCTTCATATCATTGATTCCTATGGGGAAAGTGGTTTTGCCTTATATTTTGACTTACAACGCAATTCTGAGGAACTAATTGTGTCTTAAGTCCGAGGACTCGTTGTACACACAGGGGGCAGGCACTTCTCGACACCTGGCTCCCGTCATCTTCAGGTACAGGAGATATTGCTGCACTGATACTTTCTGAAACTTCAAGTGGTTCTTCAAGTGCCTTATCCATATATGTTCCTCTAGGCACATGCACCCCAACAAAGCACTTGAGTTCAGATTCTTCTGGCTAGCAGTGGCTATTGGAGGATCACACCTGTTCCCTGAGTATTCTCATGCCTCTAATTGAGGGTATAAAGGGTGGGATGACCCCAACCGTCCCGCAGTTCATTCTCACTGCCCGTGACTAGAAGTGGAAATTTTCAGTGGCCTTGTCTCACTCACCCTGCAGTCTATTCCTTGTGTAAACAATTGTAAATAGGTAGGTACTTAATAATTAGTGTTAGGAAATGTTATCAAGAAATTACTTTCTTGCTTTTACAAGGAAAGTTGCTCCTTTATTTTGCTTGTGAGTTACTCCTGGTACTGGGATCAGTCATGACTGAACACAAAAGTGTAATGCCTCTAAATGATGGGCATACCAGATACCTACTGTGTCTTGCTGAGGGGCACATTAGAGAAATGTGCCACCTGTAAATCTTTTAATTGAGACTCCCTAGCTCTCTGGGTTCTCTTAAGAAAAAAATGTTTCTTTTGGAGAAAGCAATGCATCTCTTCTCAAACACTGGAATGCCTGAGGCAGAAAGTGCTGAACACTCATGTAAAAGTTCTCCAGCTGGCTCCTGTACCTGTAGGGCTTAAGTTCCTACTTCCAAAGATCTGTTGTCCTTGCCTGAGTGACATAAGAACATAAGAACGGCCGTACCGGGTCAGACCAAAGGTCCATCTAGCCCAGTATCCTGTCTACCGACAGTGGCCAATGCCAGGTGCCCCAGAGGGAGTGAACCTAACAGGCAATGATCAAGTGATCTCTTTCCTGCCATCCATCTCCACCCTCTGACAAACAGAGGCTAGGGACACCATTCCTTACCCATCCTGGCTAATAGCCATTAATGGACTTAACCACCATGAATTTATCCAGTTCTCTTTTAAACACTGTTATAGTCCTAGCCTTCACAACCTCCTCAGGTAAGGAGTTCCACAAAGGTGGAACAGGGAGGAAAGACCACAGAGTACTGTACTAAGTAATTTTTCATAGCCCACTCGATTCACCTCGAGGCCTCGATTCATCTCGAGGCCTCCTATGTGCCAGGTTCTCAGAAAGAACTAGCTGATCATTTCAGCAGAGTCTTCTCCAACCATCGTGAGTGGTCCATCTGCCCAGAGATCCTACAAGTCATCTTTCAGAAGTGGGGAATGCCCCAAATAGATCTTTGAAACAAAGCACAACAAGAAGTGTCTCCAATTCTGCTCTTTCCTGGGCCATAGTCCAGGATCTCTGACAGGCGCCTTCCTCTTGCCTTGGACGGGTCATCTGTTCTACGCATTTCCACCCATTCCTCTCATACACAAAGTCTTGCTGAGGATCAGACGGGCAGAGTGCGAGTCATTTTGATAGTCCCGGCCTGGCCATGACAGCATTGGTTCACTACGCTCCTGAACCTGCCAGTGGAAACACCAATCCAGACCTGATATTCCAGGACTCTGGTCGCCTGCATCACCTGAACCTTGATTCCCTTCATCTTACAGCCTGGAAGCTCCATGGCTGAACCCCTCGGCGCTCCAGACCGATTCAAGAAGTTCTTTTAGGGAGCAGAAAGCCATCCACGAGAGCTATGTGCCTGGAAAAGTGAGACAGATTCTCGATCTGGTCGGCGCAGAAAGGTCTCTCGCTCATGTGGTCATCAGTGCCCTTCATTCTGGACTACTTGCTACACCTGAAGCAGCAAGGGCTATTGGTGTCATTGATTAGAGTCCACCTGTATGCAATTTTGGGTGTCACCTGTGGGTGAAGGGCCAGTCTGTCTTTGAAAACCAATCTGCAGTCGGTTTCTCAAGGGTTTGACAGACTATGCCCCCAGATACGTCAATGAATCCCACCCTGGGATCTCAACCTGGTATTGTCGAGACTCATGGGTTCCCCATTCGAGCCATTGGCAATGTGTCCTCTGCTCGACTTGTCCTGGAAGGTGGCCTTCTGGTGGCTACTACTTCAGCCAGAAGGTTTTCCTAGATTAGGGTCCTTACTCCATACATGGGATTCCTCAAGGACAAGGTCCAGCTGCATCCTCAACCAGCCTTCCTCCCAAAGATGGTTTCACAGTTCCATAGTAAGCAGGACATATTCCTTCTGGTCTTCTATCCGAAACCGCATGCCAACAAACAGGAGCAGAGACTTTACTCACTAGATGTCAGATGCACGCTGTCCTTCTACATAGGACTAAATCGTTTTGGAAAACTACTCAACTTTCTGTGGATGTTGCAGATTGGATGAAGGGTCTCCCAGTCTCAGCCCAGAGAATTTCATCGTGGATCACTTCCTGTATCCACACATGCTACAGCCTGGCGAAGGTCCCTGCTCCAGCTCTGACCACACACACTACAAGGGCACAACCATCTTCAGCTGCATTTGTGGTATATGTCCCTATCCAGGACACCTGTAGAGTGGCAACATGGTCTTCGGTCCACACTTGTGTCTCACTATGCCATCACTCAGCAGGCTAGAGATGAGGCTGAGTTTGGCAGAGCAGTGCTACAGTCTGCTTGTCAATGAACGCCAGACCTTTCCCTTACATCTGCTTGGAAGTCACCTACATTAGAATGGACATGAGCAAGCACTCAAAGAAGAAAAAGGGTCACTAACCTTCCGTAACTGTTGTTTTTCGAGATGTTGCTCATGTCTATTTCAACCCCGCCCCCCCTCTGTTAAAGTTAGCCGGCAAGAAGGAACTGAGGAGGTGGCGGGTCGGCAGGACCCTTTATACAATCACTATGAAAGTGTGACTCCAGGGGGCACCAGAGCTGACCTGACTGATACCACTGAGGGAAAAACTTTCTGGTGGCAGTGCTCGGAGCAAGCACACACCTACATTGGAATGGACATGAGCAACACATCTCAAAGAACAACAGTTAAGGAAGGTTAGTAACCATTTTATCATGGTTTTGATGAAGAATTTCAAGCAGAGAACCATCCTGCCCCAGTTCACATATCCTTATCATCCCGAGATACAGCTGTAGTTTTCAAGACATCTAAAACACATGACTACAAGATATTCCAGGACATGTTCTATATAATGACTGCCACACTGGAGATTCCCGTGGACATAGTCCAGGGGAAAAAATCACTCAAGCTCTGGAACATCATCCACACTTTGGTTCCTGGAAGTCTTGCAATACTCATCATAAGGGACTTTTAGAGCTGTCTAAATTGCTCTGGCAGATGCCTGCCTCCCTGTCACCAACTTTGAAGAGAGGAGACTGCCACCTCCAAGTTCCTTCCTAGGTTTTCTAGCAATTTTATACATACTCCATAGTGGGGTCATTAGTTGTCACTGTGGCTAATGAGAGGTCGAGACAAAGCCAATTAAAAGTAACCCCAAAAGAGAAGGAACCCCAAAAAATTAAATTTGGACAAAAAATTATTTCACAACAGTCCTCTAATGAGAATTGCCAACTGCCAAGTCCTATTGGCAAATTATGATTATGTGAATTGGGAGTCTATGGTTAAATTCTCATTTCAGGACAACAGAGAAGAATTTACTCTCTTATTGCTGAAGATCAGCTTCTGGCATGCACATCCCTCCAAGCAGCCCTTGATGCTGTGGATACAGCCTCTAGATCTCTGGTGACTTCAGTTGCTGTGAGGAGATCCTTGTGGCTCCACTCTTCAGGAATCCCTAAAGAAGTTCAAGTAAGAATTGAACATCTCCCACCTGAGGAATATGAACTCTTCAGTGCTAAAGCAGATGAGTCCTTATGCTTTCTGAAGGACTCACATGCCACAATGTGATCCTTAGGGATCTATACTCCTGTACGCGGTGAAAGAACTTTGCCTCTGCTGCGGTGGAGGCTTGATCTTTTTCATGTTTTTTCCAGACCCTCCACCCAACCCATCCTCATCCCTTTTCAAGGACTCCTCTAACAGTATGTTACATCAGGATGTGCGGTCACTGCTAAACTTTGGAGCAGTGGAAGAAGTTCCTCAAGAAAGTGGTTTTACTCACTTTTCTTTTGGGGAATAAAAAAAAAATATCTGGCACTTATTCTGGATCTGAGCCAATTAAACACCTTCATAGACTCAGACTCATAGACTTTAAGGCTAGAAGGGACTCTCGTGATCATCTAGTCTGACCTCCTACACATTGCAAACCGCATAACCTCGTCCACCTACTCCTGTAATAGGCCCATAACCACAGGCTGAGTTACTGAAGTCCTCAAATCTCGATTTAAAGACTTCAAGTTACAAAGAATCCTCCATTTACTCTAGTTCAAACCAGCAACCCCCATGCTGCAGAGGAAGGCTAAAATCCACCAGGGTCTCTGCCAGTCTGACCTAGGAGAAAATTCCTTTCTCGCCTCAAATATGGTGGTCAGTTAGAGCCTGGACATATGGGTGAGACCCACCAGTCAGATATCTTGGAAAGAATTATTGGTAGTAACTCCGAGCCCTCCCCATCTAGTGTCACATCTGTGACTGTTGGAGACTTTTGCTAGTAACAGTCGCTGAAGGGCAATATGCCATTGTATGCAATCGCATCATAAACTTATCAAGCTCAGTCTTGAAACAAGTGAGGTTTTTTGCCCCCACTACTCTCCTTGAAAGTCTATTCCCAGAACTTCACTTCTCTGATGGTTAGAAACCTTTTGTCTGATTTCAAGCCTACACTTATTGATGACCAGTTTATGCCCATTTGTTCTTATGCCAACATTGACCCTAAATTTAAATGAACTCCTCTCCCTCCCTGGTGTTTATCCCTCTGATGTATTTATAGACAGCAATCATATCTCCCCTCACTATTTGATTTGATAGGCTAAAAAAGGTCAAGCTCTTTAAGTCGTCTCTTGTAAAGTAGATTCTCTAATCAACCTAGTAGCCCTTCTCTGCACCTATTCCAGTTTGACTTCATCGTTCTTAAACATGGGACACCAGAATCTATCTTCATTGCATGTAAGGGCTGTGGAAGTCTGTATATATGCTAGTCAGACCTCACCTGGATATATTAGTACATGTTCCACCAGAATTTCTGCCATCACTAAATTGATGGAAGGACCCTCTAAAAGTCTATGAGGGAATGCCAGTCTTCACTCCATTACAATCAAAGACATTCATTACATATGCCTCCAAACTATGATGGGGAACCCATTTGGATGACCTTCAAATAAAAGGTATGTGTGCTCTTCAGGAAAAAATACTCCACATAGAAAATGTCTTGGAGCTAAGAACCATACACAGGGTGTACACAGCTTTCTTCCTACTTCTTGAAGGACTGACCATCAAAATGATGACTGACAATACTACAAATATGTTTTACATAAACAAGCAGTGGGGCGGAGGTGGGAGAGCAAGATGCACCTCTCTGTGTCAGCAGGCTGTGCATCTGTGAATTTTTTGTATCTGCAAGAGCCAAGTGGGGTCATCCAACCATAGACCTATTTGCCACTAGAGAAAATGGGAGGTGTCAAAAGTTCTGCTCGAGGGGGGGCAGAGTTAGGGATGCCGGTCCAATACATTTATAGTCACATGCATCCTAGACCTGATGTAAGCTGACGCTCCAATTCCATTAATCCTGAGAGTTCTCAGGAAGCTCAGGCAGGACTCTGCTAGAATTATCCTGGTAGCTGTAGCATGACTGAGACAGTTCTGGTACTCAGAGCTAAAGAATCTATTTTCCAATACAGTTACTTCCCCAGCCAGAGGTGAAATTACAGAAGCATGGTCAAATGGTTCATCTGAATCCATGGTCCCTGCATCTCAAAAGTATAGATGCTGGCAAGCTGATAGTGGAAAGATCCTGTTAATCTGAAATACAAAACATACCAATACATAGTAGACAAGAATCTGTCAGGCGTACTTTATGCCACTAAATGGAAGAGATTCATGGTCTACTACATGTTCTTTCTGTCCATTACAACAGTCTTTATGGTAGCAATAACATCAGAAGAGAAGGGGACCCCATATACAATTTTTCATGAAGACAGAGTGTCATTGACACTTTTTGTCAGCAGTGGTCTCTGACTTTCACTTCACTCAGGTCATCCACTTATCTATATTCCCCCTCTCTTCCCCCCCCCCCCCCCCCCCCCCCCCCCCCAACCCACATTCAAATAAAGACAAGGCTAAGATCCACACTCTGTTTTCAGGTCACTCTTCTTTTACATAAATAGGTATCCCCTAGATTATTCTTAGTTTATGGAGACATTGTTAAAGCACAGACAATTTCAACACAGACTTTCTAACTGGCTCTCTATCTGTATTAAGCTATCATATGAATTGGCAATCATACCTATGAGGGTAAACACTCACTCTGCTGGGGCACAAGTAACCTCCACTGTTTCTTTGAGAAATATTCACATTCTAGAGATTTGTCGGGCAGCTACTTGGGACACAGTACATACATGCATCGAGCATTACTCTATAATGGAGGACTCATGCTCTGATGGTCATTTTGATGGAGCTTTCCTACAAACACTATTTAGATAGACTCTTAGCACCCACCTCCTGTGATCTAGGTCACTGCTCTGAGTCGCCAACTGTGGAATATATATGGACAAATACTCAAAGAAATTCTTACTTTACAGTAACTGTGGTTCTTTGAGACATTTTGTCAATATATATTCCACAACTTAGCCCCTTCCCTGCCACTACGGAGTCTGATAACACCTGTATTCTATATTGGCAAAAGAAGTAAGGGGTGGTTGAGGTCGCTCTTCCCTTTATGCCTTCAGTTGGAGGCCTGAGGTCACTTAGGACACAATGCAGCTCCCAACGGACAGATTCAAGTGAACTGGACATGTGTACAGAAACTAGTGTGTTTGTGTGTACACAACACATCTCAAAAAAACCCTACCACAGTTACTGTAACGTAAATTAAATAAGTTTCCTCCTTTGCATCTCTTCTGCAGGCCCTGTCCAGCCTTGAGGATTGACAAGAAATGTCAGTCTATCCTGGTAGAAATATCTCACCTCTGAGAGCTTGAGCCTGCCCCACAAGACAAATAATCCTCCTCCAGGCTCTAGTCTATATCCTTCATAGTAAGACAAGATCTGGACAAGATCACAGACAGTCTTATACCTCAAGAGGCTAAACAGTTGATATAAAGCCTCTAGCTTTCACTATTGTTATGTCTCCAGAAGACCTTTTGACATTAGTGCACCTGGCAGAGGCTTTTTCACATATTTCAGTCAGACTATGTCATTGGGCTTTTCATCTATGGAAACTATCATTATTGTTCTAAAATAGCACCCTTCAAACTGTCCTCCACTCCCCAGAATGTCCACGGGGTGCTGATAGTAATGATAGTCTGGCTAATGAGTCTAGGTATTTCTATACCTATTTTTAGCTGTCACCACAACTTAGCCAAGAAGTCCATGGGATTTAGACAAGCAGTTGCACAGTTCTCTTGATCTTTCCAGCAGGAAGCATCTGCTGTCCTAAAGCTGTCTCCTTTACCCAATTTATACTGAGTTGGGTGGATCAGTTATTGAGTGGCAAGTTCTAAACAGAATGGGATATTCCTACAGTATAGTAGAGATTCCCCTAGCCTTGTGCAGGCCCTCTTATCTATCTGCTTAGGTAAGTGTTTTGACAAAATCCCCTGCTAGTACAAGATAGTTAGCCTTAGGAAATCAGCCATACCACTTCCTCTGAATTATATAGGCCTCCGTGCTCTCACCATTGCATCTCC
The DNA here is from genome assembly GCA_003942145.1 of Platysternon megacephalum. NCBI lineage: Eukaryota > Metazoa > Chordata > Testudines > Platysternidae > Platysternon > Platysternon megacephalum. The sequence goes on from QXTE01000003.1 coordinate 28,961,996, forward strand.
GTTCTTTCAGTGAATTTTAAACAGAAACCTAAACTCAGACTGGTTGCATCTCTAGTAAATACCTCAGTACCCTCAGGTTATCTTGAGGCAGCTAATTATTTAAATGAACAGTTAGAACGATCTTTTCTACCTAGAATCTGCTCACAGTGCTACAGACCCTTATAATCCATCTTTTCAAACTGAAGGCCTCTAGTTCCTTTCAGTAAAGACCTGCTTCCTGGCTGCAGTTACATCAGCAAGAAGAGTCTATGAGATCTCTATTTAAAGAGAAGACTTTTTCCATAAGGGACAAGGTAGTCCTTCATAATGAAAGTTAACCGTACAGGTTCCATACTCAACAGGAAATTATTCTTCAGTTATTTTGCACAAAGCCTCAATACCTGAATGAAAATGCATGGCATGTGACAGGTCTGAGAAGAGAAGTTTCAAATCCAGCTTAGTAGAGCTGAGCAATTCATGAAAACATCTGTTTACTTTTACACTAAATGCCTGGGTCTAGGTGTACTTTACAGTTGGGGGTTTCAGTGCTGTACCACTGAAGTATATTCAACCACAGATAAATTGATTCCAGAACCGAAAAGACCCTGTCATACTAGGAACAGAGAGAGTCAGCCTTTATCGAAAAAGATCTGTAAAGTTATCAGCTGATTATCTAGCAACACTTTTTATAAAGCACCACAGGCGTAACCTTCGTTCCTTCTCAGAAGCTTCCCTTTGGAAGAAAGGCACTCTAGCTAGTGGTCTCTAAATAATGTTATAGTACCTTTTGGGGAAAGAGGTAAGTCTTAGTGTGCTGCTTACCTCTCTCTCTTCCTCCCTAGCAATTTGTTTTTCTTTACTGTTCACTGAATCCCAAATTTACAAGGTGGAGGTCAGAGTCTAGAATGGAATGCTTGTTACCTGACCACTTCCTGTCTGGAAGTGATCTCCCCAAGTCCACTCTATACTTTCTGCTCTTACACAATGTCTTCCTGTGGCCTAGTAGAATAAGGCATTACTTTTAAGAAGAATGTTTTTAATATACTAATAAGGATTTAGGGTAGATTCTTTTCTGCACCAGACCTCTGCTTAATGCAGAAGAGAAGGGGGCTGCTGGGGAGCCAATTACTGCACCTTGATTCTCAGGGGTAGCCCTGGCCCCAGTAAAATTTATGTTGCTGCCAGGCAGCTTGTAAGTTCCACAATTGGTTTAGGATCCTTAGTGGACCCTATGCCAGTGAAGGATAGGCATAGCGAAGCTCTGCTCCACCATGTCCCCTTTCCACCCTCCGCACCTTCCCCACACCAGGGGAGTGGGAGGTGGTAATAACAGGGCTCAGAGCTGGCAGGTGACTTGGAGATGGGTTCCAGCCCCTTTCCTCCTCCTGAGTGGTGCGAAGCTGGATCTCAGTAGAGGATCCAGCCCATAGTGTTTTCACTTTGGATGAACAGCTTTGGATGTACTCCTCTAGAGACACTGCAGAAGGAGTAAGGCAAAATCCTGCAGCTTCACAGACAAGTCTGAGCTGCCTGCAGGCTTCCCAAAAATCTCATAATTGGGAAAAGGCCATTTCCAGAAAGGAAGTAATCTAGGAAAGGCATTTCTGTTCTAAATCCACTTGCCCTCCTCTAATGAAGATCCCTTACACAAAAACTGAGGGTACATTTACACTGCAATAAAAGACCTGTAGCAGCTGGTCCAGGTCGGCTGACTTGGGCTCACGAGGCTTAGGCTGCGGGATTATAAAATTGTAGTATAGACATTCGGGCTTGGGATCCTGAGCTCAGGATCTCAGACCCCACGAAGGCAGAGGGTCTCAGAGCCCAGGCTCCAGCCCAAGTCTGAACGGCTACACAGCAATTTTATAGCCCTGCAACCTAAGCCTCATGAACCCGAGTCAGCTGATCTGGGCTCTGAGAGTCGGTGCTGGGGTTTTTTTTATCACCATGTAGACATACCCTCAACTTAATAAAAAACCTTGTTACTTTAACCAAATACGCATTGTACACAAATGTAGCATCTAATTTATTAATTTGGGGGAGGAGGGAAAGTGTTCTAAATGCCTTCATATGGAATATGAAATTTGTCAAAACAGGTGATAAAAGATTAGGTTATAAACAATGTTGAGCATGTTTGGGGGGAGGGGAGTTAGCTCCCATCTCCCCCTTTGTTACAATCATTGGACATTCCTGATATTGAATACCATTAACATATGTGTCAGCATCATGACAGTATAACATTCATCCAGGATTTGCTACTGCACCGTGTTGCTTTTGTTATATGCCTTTTTGGCTAATGTTTCATACTTTTTTTTTTTTTAATATGGATGGTATTTATATTGTCCCATCTGAAATTTTGAAGATTATCACTAGTGTAACTTCCTTGAATAAATACTTTCCTTTTCAAAAATCTTAGCATAACTGTTATTGTATCAGAGATAATCATTTTTCTAAAAGACTGATTTAATATTTTAAGCAGATTAACTTTTTAAAACCTGATGAGCAGTGTCACAAAAGCTATGCTTGTTAGCTACTGGATTATATGTTTTTTGTAAATTGGCAGTTTTAATAATTTAATTTATGAATTAGCAGTAGTAGGAAAGAAATCCAGCAGGGGCATGAACTATGATTTCACCTTCATTGATAGGGCTCGTGTATTGTATCTGTCTTTTATTTGTTTGTTTTTTTGTTTAATTTTTCCCCAACCTAGACTTTTCAACACAGGAATTAAAAATGTTCATTTGTTCCATGCCATCTCTCTGGCTTCAAATGTTTGTTGCAGAGGCAGTCTTTAAAAATTTATGTTTACGGAGGAACATTACTATTTCTGCCGAACCTCTTTCTCTTCACAAAATAGTAAGTAGCATTTGTACTGCTTGATACTGAACTACATTTTGGAATGTAATCTAACAGGCAAATGAGATGGAATTCTTTCTTATTTGCCTTCTCCTTGTCCTACACCACAGTTAGAGGAGATGTGCATTGCCTGTGTGGCATTTCATCCTTGGAGAATTTAAAGCATTTAAATTAAAAATAATATTAGGATTGGGTTTATCTTGCCACAGATCTGAGATCATAGTTCAAATATGGATATGATTTTTTTGCTTACCAAGCAATTCTTAGTGACAACCGTCTTGTTAATGTGGCAGCCTACACCATCAGATAAAGTGAAAAACATTAAAAATAATATTTTTTCATTGCAATATTAAATTCCAGGTGTAGGAATATGCCCAATTTTGTGTGATAAAGTCAATACTGAAAAAAGGCAATTTTTTTTTTTTAAGGTTATCCACTGTATTCTTCCCAAACACAACTTTGTTTCATGCTTCAGGGCAGCAGTGTTCCATCTAAATTTTCTCCTGTTAATGTTCTATCTTCTGCTTCTGTCAAAGTTGCTACCTTCACATCACAATTTCTGGTGCTTGGGTAGGGAATGTCAAGAATGTCTTCAAAGGATATGATGTAGTCAGGGCAAGGGCAAGACGGAGAGGAGGGGGCAGTACAGAGTGGAGCTCTATTAAAGTGGAGAATCAGCCTAAAACCCTAAATTCTTGAAGGTGGATTCAAAGTCAGACAGCTTCGCAAATCTTCTATACAGAACGGTTGCCTTCAGTTTACATATGGATATAGAAGAATTCAAGATAGATTGGAACTTTTTAATGCATTGTTCACCATAAATAGTCTTTAAGCAGAGCACTGGGGAAAGACATATGTAAGCTGACAAAACAAGCCAAGAAATGAACGTACGAGCTAGCTTTAACATGTGTAATCAACACATACACAATAGAAAACTCTACTAATGTTTATATAACATAGTCAGCATTATTAAGTCTTCATTTGACAATTGCACAGTAGAGTAAATGGAAATATTTTTTCAGTGCATAAGGCAAATTCTCATTCCTTTTGCAAATTTTTCTTGGCCTCATGGAGATTCCCCTCTCCTCCCCAGGGTGGTATTAATTTCTGGCCTAATTTTGCCACCTGAACTCCTGTTGAGTAGTATCTTGCTACCTAAGTAGTCCCACCTTAGCAGTATGAACATTCTTAAACTTTTTTAAAGTAATGGGTGTAGTAATGTGATTGTGGTAGGAGACTGTCTTAAGTAGAGTAAATGCAGGAAAAGATGGAGGGAAAATGAATTGTAATTTCTAATTACCAGTTAAGCAGTACTTCTTTTTTCCTAAACACAGCCATAAAAATTGTAACAAACATATTATTTTTGCAACAGGTTTGTTCCTATTTGCCTGCTTTAGGAGAAGTAGGTATGAATGAGACTGGGAAAGTGCAGAAAGTGAAGAAAAAGAAAATAGGGCAGTGGCCTTGCCCTGAGTCTCAAAGGGCATTACTGATGCTAAATGGTGATAAGCAGAACCAAGCCAAACGGCTGCCTGATCTACCGTAAGTAATACCTATAACATCACCAGTTTTATTCTGCTTTGGGGGACAGCTTCTGACCTGACACATTTCTTGAACTTTATGTGACCTGTGTTGTTGTCTGCAAATTACTGTGACTGGCAGAAAGCTCCATTTTAAACTTGTAACACATCTGGGTAGGTTTTTTCCTCTCTCGGTTTATACGTATATTGATACACATTCATTTCCCTAGGGAAGCATTTTACATTAATAATGGGAAAATGTAAGTATTCACAGAATTATTTTTTTAAGTCTGTTCGCCATATAATTACTGCCTTTAACAAGTATGTACTTTGCCAAATGTTTTTAAAATACAATTAAGATTAAGTATCAGAGAGGTAGCCGTGTTAGTCTGTATCCACGAAAGCTTATGCCCAAATACATCTGTTAGTCTTTAAGGTGCCACTGGACTCCTCGTTGTTTTTAATTAAGATTAAATTTCAGAGTCTCTAATTCTGAAACACAAATTGTATGTATGGAGTATATACATGCATTTAATAATTTTCCATAAAGATTAGTTTAATAAAAATATACTTGTCATTGCTTGATTTCCGTTTAGTGAACTGATCTTCAGTAAATTCCCTCCATTATCAAAGAAGTTAAGGATGAAAGCAGAAGTTGAGGTGTCAAACACCAAAGAGAATCGTCACCCTTTGGATGAAGAGATGCACTTTTACAAGACTAATATTAAAGGTATTCTGTATATCTAATTTATGCTAAAAATTTCATATGGTTACAATCGGTACTTTCAGGTTTAATACACTTGCCCTGATGAATGCTGAGCTAAAGTGATGCCCCAAACCCAAGAAATACTTCCTTGTGTATCATATTTGTTGTTTTCAACATTTATTTGAGAGAGAAATCATTTTGTACATGGTGAAATAAAGCTGCTTTCTCTATTCCCCTCCCCCCCGCCCGAAATATTAGCGTGTATAGCTTGTGTGAGCTCATTCCAGTCTTGCCCGTCTTACTTTGCTAATCCACCTCAACCTGTACTTGGTAGGATCAACGTCTTCTGATTTGAAAGTATAATTCAGTCTTCATCTCTTTCAGTCCTAGACATTTTGTGAACAAAGACTGAGAAGTATGCTATGTTGCATAGCTGTGTTAAGCATATGGACGGTTTTCTTCCAGGCATTGAGCCCAGACTATGAAATGCATTTGGCTTTTAGTCTTAACTATACTGGAACCCAAGTACCTTAGAATGAAATAGCACTGCAGTAATTCACTCAGGCCTCACTTATTATACAAATTTAATAAAATGCACTTTACACAAGTCTGTACCTGGCCAGAATCACTTGCTGGAACGGTTTTTTTGTTGTTTTTTTTAATCTGAACCTTACCTATAGTGTTTCTAATACAAATATATCTATCATGTAGACACTCAAGGGAGAACTGAAGTAAAATTGGCAAAAAAAGCCCTCATCATTCAAGGTTTTATATTCAGTAGTGTATGTCACAAACAATGAAGGACAAAACATTCATCCCATTTGGGGATTTTTTTTTTTTTTTTTAAATAATTTCATCAGTAATAGAGCCAGACCATGCATTTTAAAAATTGGTGCCCTTTCCCTTTACTGCTTCTTTAAGTAAAATTAATGTGAATGATTGTATGCTGCCTTTATAAAGGCAAAATGAACTAGAGGAATAGGGCAGAAAACGGTCAACTCTTCATCTCCCCCATCTCTCTACCAAAATCTCAAGTAGCAGCTCAATAAAAAATAAAAATTCTACTGAAAAGAACTAGTAGGGAACTGACAGTTGTACTTTAATGTGTGCATTAAATAGAATAAAAAGACACTGTCTGGGCACTATTGTATAGATGGAGAAAATTAGTCTGATATATTTCATTTCTAACCTGTTTGCTGTTGCATCTTCAGTCAGCTTGCATCAAGATTTTGCTCTGGCTTTTGTTCAGATATAATCACTTATTGAAAACAAACTTATACATACAGTAGGCCTGAAGTTCTTACCATGTATTCATTAACTGTGTCTTTACTTATACACAGCAGTTCAGTCTCTTGCTTTCCAGCTTTAAATGGTACCTTGTCTCTGTGGACGATTTTTTTCCCCCCTTGGTTTTTTTTTTTTTTTTTTTTTAATTTAAACGACTCCTTCATTTCTCTCTCTCTCTCTCTCTCTCTGCTATGGTAGCCAAGTCAGACAGCCTATTGAGAAACAGCAAACCATCTGTTAACGGATTTGAAATTCTGAATTATACTTGAATGTGTAGAGGCACTCGTGCTTAGCCAGAAACATTCATTTGAATTAAGCTATAAATGCTGTGTAAAAAGAACCATACATTTAACGTAGGTTCATGAATAAATTTAAGGGAGGGCAACTGCACGCTAAACTTTTATTGCTTGAAAACCCAGTATTTTTGGTGTTCTGTGATCATTCAGTGCTTTTATAGTGTGATTGAAGCTTTAAACCTTGAATTGGGGGGCGATAATTCCAGTGTTAAACCTTTTGCAGTACAATTTCATTGCTGGATCTGTGACGGAACAGAAGCTCTGTGGGTTGGTTGTTTTTTTTTTTTTTTAAAGATGTTTAAACAGGACAAAGGAAAATCTTACTCATTATTGAATTTTCTGGCATGCAGCCAGATCTCCTAGTTGATTATTTTCTTTAGTTGCTATCTTGCCTAGTCTAGTATAATCTATTAATTTTTTATGGTAGGAGAGACAGCCCTGCATATAGCTTGCATAAGAAACAAAGTGGAGAGATTGATTCAGCTTCTCCCTTTCCCTGGAACAGACATTAATGTTAAAGGTAAGCTTGTTGATTTTCTGTACTGAGCCAACATATTAAACCAACCAAATAATTTTAGTATTTTCATTTTGAAATACAAAGTTCACCTTTTAGAAATAATTAAAGAAAATCTTAATTGTTTTAATAATATGGAGTCATGACTTAAAGCATAGGTTTTATGAACAACTAGTTTGCAACTAAAGTCCAAGCATGTTTTCTATTAAGTCATATGTTAAGTCTTAAAAATTTTCCATGTGTTTTTGAATGAATTTCTTTTTATTACTTTAAAATGGTAAAATGGGATTAAACTTCAAATGTTAAAAGGTAAGTGTGGTGCTATTTAGCAGAATGAAAGTAGTGCTGTGTAATGAATCAGAATTATAATATTATGAACAGTTAACTACTACTTTTGCTCTTTTAAAACTTCCCTTGATTTATAATTCAGACTATGCTGGCTGGACGCCATTGCATGAAGCCTGTAACCATGGTAGCACAGTGTGTGTCCGTGAAATTTTGCAACGTTGTCCAGAGGTAGACCTGCTCAGTCAAGTGGACGGGGTGACTCCTTTGCATGATGCACTGTCAAACGGACATGTAGAAATTGGCAAACTGCTACTTCAGCATGGGGGTGAGTACATTTATGCTAAACTGGTTTTAAGAAATTGTCCAGTGTTAAATGAGTCCATATGAAGTTCATAGCATCCTTCTTTGCTGATGGTTAAAATACAATACTATTTTAAAAGAAATGTTTAAAATAAACTTTAAAAGCTGTTTTGGTCACTATACAGAAAATCCTTATGATTTTTTCATTTATTCAGATTCTCATAAAAATGTGAAATTAACATAATATATCCCTGACTTGTAAAAAATTTTCAGGGTTTGAGTGGTTTGATTTTTTTCTTTGTTTTTGTTTAAAATGTTTTATACTCTCATGATGAGTTAGGGAGTTATATTCTGAAAGATTTTAGTGAGTGAACATAAAGATTACCCAGTTACCAAGCAAATCTACAGAATTTTTAAAATTGTTTTAATCTATATTGCAATGATTTGTATAGATATTTACTAGTCTAGTTTTCCAGGTCATGTTTATATATTTAAATGAAAACTTGCTCAGTATTTATGACAGATGATCTTTGAAGAATACAGTTTGCTGACAAACTAGCTGAAGAAAGGACATTTTGTAGTTGTCAGAACTGCTGTTAGGGAGGGGGGAGGGGTGCCAGTAGGAGGGAGACCATAGTTTAACACGCATACATTGCTCCCAATACAATTTACAATGCATGCTTTTAATATTTTTTTCTTTAGTGACAGGATTCTTAGATCATGTCTTGATAAATGCTATACCAGCTGAATTAACTTACCATGTTCATGAACAAAGCTAATGCAAAAAATTGACTGTTTTTAAAAAGATAATTGATGCCTCATCTGCTAAAACAAAAATGTGTTGCTTGTACTGTTCACACCTACTTCGTGTCAATCTAATCTCTATGCATTATATCCCATGTCCAAATCTTTGTGATAGTGATCATTCTGCACATAACCACATAAGGCAAAAGAATGCACTGTATTTAGATGACTTATAACTTAATTCAGCTAGAGACAAAATTATGTTTGGTTTCTGGCATTATAAGACTTCTGTATTTACAGTCTTCTCCTGCCCCCTAAAGGCTACTTCTGTGTCTGTTGGGCAGACATCATCTCATAATCAATACATTCCTCTGCTATTCTACCTCGGTATGTTTGATGAGCTTCAATGCTAAGTCTCCCAGGTGTTTTATTTATCTACTGACCCATGTGTCTGACATGCCAAGCCAATACCTGGCCTCCCTTCAATTGGTCTAAGTGATGCAAGAGCCAATATTATAGTAAGCCCAACTCTTCAATAGAAAATGGCGTTGCACTGACAGATGTGCATTTTTCCTGAGCCTTTGTGAAGAAGAGGCAGGGGATGATCCTCTTGTCCTCAGGGAGATCTACTTGCACTTGCATTCATCAAGGTCTTCTAGCAACTGTACAGACTGCATGCAGCCTTATCTTTGCCTTTGTCAGATTTTGGGTTTTGGCCTGTCAGCCAGTTTGACACCATGGTGGTGGGAACTGCATTACACATTCATCTTAGATTCACTAAGGCTTGGTAGCTGTAATTTGGAGCATTTCTGCATTAACTTTCATTTTCTCTTTCTCTCTCTAGTATTCAGGTTTTTACAAGGTATTCTCTTTTTCTCCAAAAAGGCTTCACTTTGCAAAAGTTATTGTAGCTACTTTACGTAATCAGTGTGAGATTAAAACAGTGTTATAGTTAAAGCAACATTAACTAAATTAAAATACTCTAGCTATTGTGGTTAGATTTAGTGGTATGCATGTGGTACAATAATCTTCTATTGAAGTTTAAACTGCAATTTACCTTTTCAAAAGATAGGCTAATAGAGAGACGTTATGTTAAACTATGCCATTTTATAGCAACCCAAACACCATGTGTTGGGCATTAACATATTTCTGGTATGGCCATTTAACTTACTCCTGATCAATACATTTGTAAAGTGTTACAAATTTGACAAACTATTTTAGTAATACATTTAGGGATTATTAAAAGGAAGAATCTGACACAGTCTGAAGAGCCAACATGTTGCCTATTTAAAGTTAATTGAACACACTTTAATACAATACCTAACCTCTGTATTGCAAAGATTGCTAAAAACAGGTATAGTAGCTGAGAGGGTCATGGATTCTCATTTTGCCAGCTGACTTGGTGCATGACCTGGGGAAAAGTTACTTGACCAGCTTGTGCTTTAGCTAGCCCAGCAATAACATAAGGTAAATCTGGACTATGCTAATAAATAGATGCTGCATTTGGGCCCAGCTTCTGCAAGTGTACATCAAATAACTGATCACTAGAAATTCTTAATGAAACTGACCACACTGCACCTTAAATCAGCAGGGTGGGGTAAGGGGAGGGAGACATTGTCTGGCTTGCCGGGGAAAAGGGTATATCAATTTAAGGACTGGGAGGAGAGAGGCACAGACGCTGATGCAAAGGCAGGGTGGGTTAGCATTGACACTGACTCATCCCTCAGAAACCGGGGGAGTTGATAAGAGCAAGCCCAGTGGGAGAAGCTCCTTTTCCCCGGAGCAGGTGGAGCAGCTCCCACCCTTGGAAGTGGCAAACTACCAGGTTTGGTTGGGACCCACTGTGGGCATTGCACTAGCTGCTCCTTTCTCGGGGGGCTGGGAAGGAATTTTTCCCTTACCACCAGATTGGCCAAGGCTAAGTGGAGTTTTCTTCGGCTTCCCCGCAGAGTGTTCGGGGGGCGGGGGAGCCTTTGTTAAAGTGAGTAGGGAAGGGAGTTAGGCTATGAAGTCACAACTCACTATGTAAGTGTGGGGCAGATGTCCCGTGCAGGTACTCCATAGGGAAGGGATACAGTGGGGGGGGGGGGTTCATCTTCCTCTGCAGCATAGGGCACAGGTCACAGGCAGGTTGCACTAGTGTAAATGGTAAATTTTCTGTAACTTGAAGTCTTTAAACCATTATTTGAGGACTTCAGTAACTCAGCCAGAGGTTAGGGATCTATTATAGGAGTGGGTGGATGAGGTTCTGTGGCCTGCAATGTTCAGTAGGTCAGACTAGATGATCACAATGGTCCCTTCTGTCCTTAAAGTCTATGAGTCTGTGATACAGTGATCAGATAAATGGCTTGGTAAACGACTTAAAGGAGGTGTTTGTTAAAGGAGCTCAACAGGGTGGGGTTCAGGATGCCAATGACTGGCATTGCAGGGAGCCAACCCCCCATTCCTTTATAGCCCATCTTAACCCTCATTCAAGGTCGGGGGGATGGTAATATCCCAGCAATGGGTTGTCAGGGACCAGGATGGAAAAGAGGGGCAGGGGCTGGCAGAAGCCCCCAGGTGGACATTGAATGAACATGGAGTTACCTGCACTGTACACTTTTATCTGCTGGGTAGTCCCAGACATCTAATAATACAGTTGCGTCCTGATTAAACCATATACATATGTCTCCTTTCCTTCTTCTGATATAGCCTGACAATTAACATTTGCAACACTTCCAATACAATGCATGTTATTTTGTATGTTTGCAGTATATTGTTACTTAAATTTAAAACAATTAAGACGATTGTGATTTTTTTCCTTTTCCAAATAATATTTTGCTTTTCATATAATATATCAGGTGGTAAACCAAGGCTTATATAATTCTGTACAAAACTAGGCAATTGTCTTGACTAGGCAGTCAGTATGTAACTAGTTAATTTGTGCCAACATAATTTAGTACTAAAAGAGGTTATAAACAGAACTCCTAGTGCTGCCCCTCCTCCCCCAAAAATAGCAGCACTGCTCAGCTACTGTCTTAAAAATGCTGTTACTATTAATACTTTATATTTTTCTTGCAGGACCATTGCTCCTACAGCAGAGGGACTTTTATGGAAAATTGCCACTGGATTATGTGGAGTCCCTACCAGTAAAACAAGAACTTTTGGATATTGTCCACCCAGAAGAGACTGTCAAAGACTTCTATGAACGTGTGGAAAAAGATTTCCACAGCCAGCAAAGAGAACTTTGGTTAATTTTATTTAATAAGATGTTGCTAAATTTTTGTTCAGTTTATAACTTATCTTCACCCTCTCCTTTACCTTTTAAAGCCCTCTTAAATTCACTTCCATTAGCGGCTATTAATGGCTGTAAGTTGAAAAGTAGGTCTCTTACTGCTTGGTTAGTAGATCTTTATGTTGGAGAGCTACAGACTTTCCAGAAACTTCCAGAGTTTATTCAGGAAATATCTGAGAACCTAAAAAAATATTTTGGAGAACAGGTATATCCCTTATTGGCAACGTTAGAAACTATTGCAATGGCAACTCAGGTGTCTACTTTTCATCTTTCTAATAATTAAGATTAATTTTCAGATCAGTTCCATTGGTTCAGTTGTGATAGTTTATCATGGGTGAGATTCATTCTTGTGAATACAGGAGTGCACATGGCACATCCTACACCAGGCTGGCCTAGTGCTACCTAGGAAATATTCCTTTGATCCCTTCTGGCATCTTAAAGCACTAAACCAAAGGCTTCCATAGTCCCACTGAAGGAAGCTGCAGTGTGGAAGTACTGAATAAGTGCACCTCCTGGCCACTACCCCTCTGTGGGCAATGTCATCAACTTTTCAGGCTGAACTGAATGCCTGTGGCTCCCTCAGCAGGGGAGAGTTCACTTGCAACCTATCAACCCCTCTTTTTTTTCCCCTTCTAGCACATTTTCTGTCATGAGGAACCTTGTGCCAGAATTTTTGCTGGTTTCCAAGGATGTTGACCCTAAAGTTTAGCTGATTTAGACACTACAGTTGGTTACTTTTTTCCAGGGCGTACAGTTATGCCTGCTGTTCTCATGTGACTAACTTTTTGAATAGTTGTCAAATAAATAAAACAAAAATGGAAAAACAACTACTTCAACAATCCATTTTTCCTATATTATCATCCTAGGAAATACATATCTTTAAAATACATTTAAAAATTTAGCTCAAAAGTTCGTTTTTAAAATTGTGTGTATTTACAGTTTACAATACTTCCCATATTGTCCTTACTGATTTTTGTATCAAAGGATCTTGACAAAGTTGTTCATGCAAATGAGCCATTAAACTTTCTACTAGCTTTCTGTAGCATTGTGGCGCTTGCTCATTCATACCTGCATAATGATCAGCTTGACTCAGATCCTCAGCTACATTAGAACTCTGGTTGGCAGAGCTGAATAGGGAAGGGTTAAAAGTAACCAAGCTTCCTTTATGCTTTCCAGATTCCTAAGGCTGCTGTGGCCCAGTTTGGCCTCCAACATAAGTTACACAACCTTGGGGCTTCTCCAAACTATGCTGACTTGTAATACCCCTATATAGGTCTGTATCACTGACAGGGATTGCCAAAGCATGAAATGCTGTGGTGACATCCTCAAGCCTGTGGTGGTACTTGTGCAGAACTGACATTTTAGTAGCTGGGGAACTCACCCTGTCCAGATATGGCAGTTTTAAGGTAGCTCCATGCTGCTTATTTGAAGTTGGGGCGCCAGCCTCCTTAAAAATTGCAGCCCATTAATATTAGGATTTTGTCCTCAGTACTAAGAATATATGAATACTAGACAAGATAAATCCTCTAAACTGATAAACTAATCCTCTAACCTAATTTAGGATTGTGTGCTTATAAAGTATTATATGGGCTGTGCTTAGTAATTAATTACATAGAAGGAGCAAATCTTGCCCCCTCTTCCAAATGTACATAGGCTGTTCATGTGAGGGAACTGAAGTGATTCTCATTCATAAGAGGAAGGGCTGAAGGAGGACAGAATTTGGGGAGGCCATACTGTGCTGCCCTGCACAGGGAATTGAGAATGGGATGGCAATGGAGGATCTGCCAAGATACAGATACTCTTCACTCCCCACTCCTCTGCACAAATCCGGTGCCCAACTCAATTCAGGCTGAGATCTGGGGAGAGAATTTGCCCATAAAGGAAAATGCAAAGAAATGCTGCTTTATAATAAGGATACTTACTGAAATAGTAGGACAAATTATAATTCATTAAAAGATTAATCTAAAATCTTAACGGTGAGAAGGAATGGACTGATTAGTAATGTTTCAATTTGCAGTTCTTTTCTAATAGCAATGTATAGTGTTAAAGAAACTAAAAGAAAAGGGGATAATAGCAGTTTCTGGAATTGCTATTGCTTGACTAGAGGGAATAAGTTACATTGATACAGCTGGCTGAGGCACATTAAAACTTCCATTTAGCCTTCATGCAATGGAGACGTGATCTCAGCAATAAATCCACTGATGATGCTCAGGCTGGTTTGGTCTTGGAACCAGATATTTATTACAAATGTTCAGTGGTTATTAATGCCTGAGTATTCTTACTAGGCATGTATATAGAGCAAACGGTTCTAGTGAGGATAAGGAGTCCTCTTAGGTTAGATTTGTTTGTTTTGAGCATTTTGACTTTTCTACTCTGATACTTTACAATAAAATAAAACTTTGTTGTAGATGAAATGTGATAGCAATTGTAATTTCAGTGTATGCTGTAGTAAACAGGCATAGTGAAAGTGTTCTTATGTACAGAAGTTGCAAAGAATGCAAAATATGCCCTTAATTGGTCACATTTTATTAGATTTTTTTTTTTTTTTAAATCATGAATTTGAGACTCAGTTACATCATCAGGCCATAGAAAGCCACAGCGAAAGGATAGTGGTAATACGTGTAAGGTGTTGGTTCAGACTTCAGAATAAAAAAAATCTTAGATACAGAGATGAAAGCCTTCATGGCTTTTCCTTGACCTGATGAAGAGAGAATTTCTTATTTGCTTCCTTAAACTTACATTTAGTCCAATATATTTCCCACAGCTACTTGCTATTTTGTCATTTAGTCAGGGCAACAAAGAATAGTACAATTACCAATTCTAAGACCCGTTTATATATAAAATTTATTTTGAGTGTGTCTATATAGCATATCTGTAGAACAGCCATGAGTGGTGCTCTCCTGCAAAGCAAAACATGGGATATGAGAGTCTGGGCTGTGCCTGTAAGACAGTGGGTCTTACGGTGGCTGTAAGCTATCTTTGCACTACCTGGACCTTGAGCTGCTCTGCTGCGGCCTGCATAATTTAGACAGCCCTGGTGGCCCTGTCAGAATTATGGCAGCCTGTCCTTAGCTGCCTATGGGCACAGCACTGCCTGAAATCTCCATAATGCTACAAAGTGCAGCCCCGCCCCCAGCATGCCAAGACTGATCCCTGAAAGCAACCTTATGACTCTTTTTTTCTCCAATTCCTGCACCACAGGAATCTTCTCCTAGCCAGAGTCTGAACATAAGAATGATTCCATACCCCAGTGGTTAGGGCACTAACCTGAACATAAGAACGGCCATACTGGGTCAGACCAATGGTCCACATAGCCCAGTATCCTGTCCTCTGACAGTGGCCAGTGCCAGATGCTTTAAAGAGAATGAAAAAAACAGGGAAATTATCAAGTGATCCATCCTCTGTTGTCCACTCCCAGCATCTGGCAGTCAGAGGTTTAGGGACACCCAGAGCATGAGATTGCATCCCTGATCATCTTGGCTAATAGCCGTTGATGGACATATCCTCCATGACTTCATCTAATTCTTTTCTGAACCCAGTTATAATTTTGGCCTTCAACATCCTGTGGCAACAAGCTCCACAGGTTGACTGTACATTATGTGAAAAAGTATTTCCTCATGTTTGTTTTAAACCTGCTTCCTATTAATATCATTGGGTGACCCTAGTTCTTGTGTTATGTGAAGAGGCAAATTACACATCTCTATTTATTTTCTCCAAACTATTCATAATTTTATAGACCCTTAGACATCTTTTCCCCCCCTAAGATGAACAGTCCCAGTCTTTTTAATCTCTCTTCATTTGGAAGCTGTTCCATGCCCCTAATCACTTTTGTTGCCCTTCTCTGTACCCTTTCCAATTCTAATATGTTGTTTTTGAGATGGGGTGACCAAAACTGCACACTCCAGGTGTGGGCATACCATGGATTTATATAGTGGCATTATGATATTTTCTATTTTATTATCGGTTCCTAGCATTCTTTTAGCTTTCTTTGACAGTCGCTGCATATTGAGCAGATGTTTTCAGAGAACTGTTCACAACATCTGCAAGATCTTTCTTGAGTGGTAACATCTAATTTAGACTCCATCATTTTGTATGGATAGTTGGGATTATGCTTTCCAATGTGCATTACTTTGCATTTATCAACATTGAATTTCATCTGCTGTTTTGTTGCCTAGTCACCCAGTTTTGTGAGATCCCTTTGTAACTCTGACTTAAAGTCCTTGGTCCAATGATTATTCAATTAGTTATACAAAGAAAAACAGCCTCAGCAGGAAAAACTGCAAGAATCCAATCCACCAGCTATTGCTATCCAATAGCCTAGCTAGCAGTAAGGGCACTCATCAGAGAGTGCCCCAGAGTGAGAACCTGGATCTCTCACAGCCCACTACTATTGGGATAAAATGTGACCACTCACCTCTTGTGGTTTTGTGAATGGTACCTAAATCTCTCTGAGAATCCACCCTGACAAATCAAAATGATTCATTTTGAGAATGTTCAAACACACCTTTTCAACACTTCCTTTTTTTTTTTTCATTTAGACTGAAACAATTTGCTGAAATTGACATGATTCACTAAATGTTTTGGTCGATCCAAATCTGCATTCATTGGTGAAAACTACTGTCTGTGTAACAAGTCCATTCAGGAGATCCAGGATTGTTTGATCACCTTTACACTGATCTGCCCCCCTTTCCCAGTAAGGCGCTCACCCAGAGTAGACACAGTGCACCATATCTGAATAAAAGTTGTCTGTAAAGGTTTGTAGCACAAAGGTGGTGCTTTTGTGCAACCTTCTGACATTTCTTTGCTTTAACCCTACCTTACATGTATTCAGGATAGCAAATTCAGTAATTTTAGAATCCTTTATATGTCTAACTCTTGCCTAATGCATACTATATTTCTAGTAAATTAATAGGAAAATCTACATTTTTGTCTCAAAGCAAAACTTTTATGTGAATTAATAATTGCAGTAAAATGAGACCTAAGTTGATGAAAAGTAAATTTGTTTGTTTTTTTCCTCTCCAGTACTGAGGAGATTCTCCATTTCCTCCTGAAGTTTTGAAGAAGCTGTTTCTTTGCAGACCCTTCTTTTTCCACTGGAAAAGTACCCCTTGTCATGGTACCTTGGTAGGCTGCCCTGTTGTCCCATCTCTAGGTCTCCCTGAATGCACCCCACATAGGTATCAGAAATCTGGGATGGAATTCCACAATTCACCCTCTCTCAGACCAGGTTCTGGGTTACAGCCCCCTGGATATCAAGTGTGACTAATTCAGCAGATTTAACTGGGGTTGGACTCTGCAAGGGTTCTCTTTCAGAGCCTGTGACAGCATGAGTTTGCAGTGAGATAAAAACAGCTTCTTCAAAACAAAGCCTGATTTATTTTGCCCAAGAGGTACTCGGTGCTTAGAGAAGTGGATTTAAAATAACAGTGACTTTATCTAAGTGTAACCTCTCTATCCAGAACTCAGGCCAGTCTGGCTTATTCTCCCTTGTGAGGTGGGAGAAGCCGCCTACTTTCTTGCAATCTTCTCCCTCTGTTTCTGAAGGCTGTCATCCTCAGGCTACCAGTCAGTGAGTTTAATATTTAATACCAGTTAATTGTTTGTTTTTGTAAAGTGCTGTGCAAACCCATCATACTGTTTAAAGAATATATTTTGTTGTAAATTAACAATTGCTTGTCTTCAGTATTATTGAAAGTTGCTGTGTCAAAAATTGAATTTGAACTGTAGGCCTTTGCTGACCTGTATGCTTGCTTTTAAGGTTTCTCTTGAACTTGATGATGTTGAATGTACTGGAACATAATGTCATATAATATTTAACATAATATTTAAGTTGGGATGATACAGTGTTGTAATATTTCTGCTTAATATCATGGTATTTTGAAAACAGGCCCAATAAATAAGCTAACTTGAACACAAAGTCTAAATCTAAATCGCTTTGATTTAAACCATCTGAGGACACTTAAATGTAGGTCTGTCCTACAAAGGAAGCTTGTCATTTATTTATCTTTCTGATGTATTAATGGGGGAAAATAAAACAAATATTTATGAGCATTACTAGCTTGATGTCTGCATTTGCAACTAAGTCTTAAATACAAATATCAGTGTCAGAAATTAAGGCAATCCCATTTAGTAAACTTTGAGAAAATGTTCATAAACTGGACTGAGGGCTTACTAGTCTAACCACCAGATGTGAAACACTTACATACCTTGAAACCACTGGTACAAGTCCCAGTTATTCAGCTGAGGTAGATAAATAAAATCTTGATGTGTGGGTGGGTGTGTCTTTAAGATGAGGCCTTAAAAAAAAAATCCTGCCTGCTTTGCATGGATGTTAAAAATCAAATGGTGCTTTTAGTAAGATTAGGAGTTTGCCTTCATGTCACTGGCCAAAACATTTCCCTTTCCCCTACTGTTTCCCCCCCAATGTACTATGTTCAGTTGGCTGCCTCCTTACTCACCCAGCTTGATTTCAGTGATGCTGTATATATTTAATGTGTAAAGAGTGATGGGCTCCTTTTCAATGAAAGGCCCAATAGAAAAGTATAAATTGTTTTATTACCATGATTGTATGGTATCTACATGTTAAGTCTTTAGTATTGGCTTAATTTTAGACTTGACAACATTTAGCAGCTTAACCCATCAACTCATTAAAATACAAGTGCTTATTTTTCCCCATGTAAACCAATGTGGTTCAGGGTGAGTTATTGTAAATTGTGTTATCACTAGGTACCACTATTAGCATATGTGTGCAGTCCTGAAAACTTTACAGCACCTCTCCTTAAGCAAAATTATCTTTGTTTTTAGAGGAACTCCCATATTATTCAAGGGAATTCACACAGTAGGGGAGGAAATCCCTTGTAGGACATGTGGAATTTTAAGGCTCCAAGACTGTAGTGATGCTACACTGAGTATCTGTAAGCAACTATGCTTTAAATGACTGATTAAATTACTCCAAAAATACTTAGACATGATCCACTAGGATTGAGATCTTTTTGTGCATCCCTATCTGTTTAAACTTGATAATAGTTAATAAGGGGGAAAATGGAATATACTTATTTCCTTCATCAGTAATGCTAGTAGGAATTACTGTTGTAGACTGCTACAGTGGAAGAGATTACTGGTTGGGAAGGAAAAGGGAAAAGATGGCAGTATTTAATGCTTTACTGTTTCTATACTATATTAAGACAAGCATATCTGAATCTAGGATCCTGCATTTAAATTTCGCCTATTCAAGCACTCCACCGGTCTTTCAGATGGGTTGTTGCTGTATTGGCCTCTGAAAGTTGAGATTCAGCTTGATTGCAAAAGAATTAAAAACAAAAGAATGATTGAGTAGGTGGTCTATAAAGATTGTTAATCTAGGAGTGCTGACGTACCCAAAGAATTTTATCCGTCATCACAGTCCCTTGTATATAGCTAAAAGTTAGAGTAATGAACTGTAATTCTTCTCTCTCATAACTGAACTTCTTGTATGCATTCCTTAATTGTCATAGATATTCAGGTTGGTAATTCTTGAGGAGTGTCTCACATTTTTCTCTTAACAGCTGGTACATTTAATTCAACCAACATTGCTATTGTATTTACAAATAGGGTATGTTTTAGTCAGACTACTAATCTGCAATAAGACAACTATCGTTCAGTTATCCTGTCTTTTTTCAGAGAAGCAAGAACTATTTTATTGAAAAGTCATTGAAGATAGAGCAGGTATGATGTAATGATTTGTATATGAAGCTCTTTTTAGAATATAAATGCTATTATATAATCAGATTGCAGTAAAACATTATTTCACGTTTTAATTGTTGATTATTTTTCTAATATTGTCTGTGCACTAGTTGTCCATTTATTCTTAATTTGATATTTTCTACTTCACACTTAAGCTGTGATGCTAGCACCCTGTTCCTTACAGGATTTTTTAATGAGGTCTTATCGTGTTATATAGATGGGTATTTTGGGGACATTTAAGGTATGTGCTGAAATTTTCCTCTGAGAATGTTTCTGATCTGTCAGTTTGAGGTGGTCTACCAATCATTAGTTTAAGCCTTCTCAAAGCAGACCTTCTCTGTGTGAGGCACATGCTATCTATAATGGCTCTTAAACTGCTAAAGATTGAACTTTTTCATATGGATACCATGTGGCTTGATGATAACATATCTTCTCTATCAACCCCTTATGATTTTAGGAGTGTTCATGGAACATGAAGAATTACTTGTTCCCCGATGGGTCTTTTCAAACTCAACACAAAAAAGCAGGGAGGGAACTGATAAGATTAAATGATGGGTACACTTATCAAAGGCTCTACCATAGATGTATTTATAGGGAGTTCACTACTGTTATTAGATTAAGGTTTTTTTTTCTTGTCAAATCCAGAAAAATGCTTTCAAATGCATATTGTATGACAGCAGCATCAGGTTTAAGAGACAAAGCTTTGAAATGGTATTATCTAGTTTGCCTACAGTGAGTCCTAGCTACCAGTAAAATTGCTGGCTTACTGTTCTGTCAAAGGGTGCTATCTCATGTCTCCACAGTGGAAAGAAGGAAGGCAACTACTATAAAAGAAACTTTACACAGGTGAACTGTCTAATTTTCAAACTTTTCATTTTATATCTGCTGATGATATTTTTTTCTAAACAGGCAAAGTAGTCTGAGTTAAAATCACCCAACTGTCAGCAAAAGCCAGGGACAGACTGATCAACTGGAAACACAAGTAGATTGTATAACTAGCTGGTTGGTAAACTACTCACTCTATAACTATGGTATACGTAAGTGGTATACACCTTCAGTTTCTCAGCAAACTTTATTTCCTTTACTCTTTCTTCTGCCTGCCTCTGTTACCCCAGCCAGATTTTTGAATTCCTGAACATGTTACATTATTTTTACAATGCACTGGGTATACCCCGGGCTTCATTGATCCATCTAGAAACATGGTCCTTGTCCTGAAGAGTTTACAGTCTTAAGTCCTATATTCCCGTCTACTTTCTGCATGCAGAGGAGAGTACCCATATATCTAGGCTGGGTGGGGACTGTAAATGGATGAGTGCCACCCATCCCACTACCCGATTAGTGTAGGGACGGGTGGCACTGTAGGGACTCCAAGTGGAGCATGGGGTTGGCATTTTCCAATCAGCAGGGGACCTAACTAAGCTTTGCCAGATTCTCAACCTACTCCCAAAACCTATGGGGGAAGCTGGCCTAAATTACTGTAAATAGTAGTTGCAACAAAGTATGCTGTTGGCTTCTGTGCTGATTTGAACCCCTTTCAAGTGGTCCTGTGGAATTCCATGCAGAAGTAAAGGTGCCTTGTCTCATCATTGGCAGTGGGACCATCACCTTCCTAGCCCTGCTATGCCTTCCCATTTCCTCTGGCATAGCAGGGCTGAAACTGGTCCATTCTCTTATGGCTTATACACATTTGTTTTTGTTCTTTAATTATGGGTTACTAATGATAAGTGTTTTATCTAGTTTAGCATTCTACACTAACCATTTAATTGCTTGTCTTTGGTAGCAGGCTCTGCAGATCATGGTATAGCTGAAGTTAAAAGGTGAGGGGGTTGGTTTGAAAGGTTGGCAAATTTGCCAGTCAAGACCAATTATCAGAAGTTCCTGTGTGACTTTGGTGCCTAAGTCTCAGTGAAAGTCCATGGAACTTTGGTGCTTTTAAAAAATGTTTGGCCATCGTCTGTTTACTTTTGGTAGATGATACGTCCCAAATGGATTTCATTAGGATGTACGTATACGAGAATGTCTGTGGATTTGAGATTGTGACATCAATGTTTTAAAAACATCAAATAATATTTGGTTACTAGAGTTCATTTGTAGATGTGGTTTAACACTGAGATGAGGTAAGTATAAACTAGTAGCTTTTGCATTTACTACTTCTGCACATACTGAGTTCAGACACTAGATCAATAGCTTTTTTGGTGTTACAAGGATTTAAAATGTAGGGTAAAATGCTGCTGTTAAATGATAGTGCTGGATGTTCACTCTGTAGGGGTCCGCGGACATGAACTAAAATAAAATATCAGTATAGCAACAGCACAGACCCTGTCGAACAGCTGCAGTAATGTATGTCATATTTCATCAACTGTATGTTAAATGCAAAGAATTTAACTTTCAGGGCTGAGATACACACAAAACCCAGGAAATTCAAAGGTAAGGCTGACAGTTCATCCTTACCTGTTGTCATTTTCCTTTTTAAATTGGTCACATTTAATTTAGTGCTAATGAAAAGTGAGGGATTAATGCACCAGGTTGAGCCAGGAGCACGATGGGCAGATACTATGCAAGCCTCCACACACAGGTATGACAGTGCACCTAAAGCCTCATTTGCATTAACCCTGCTCTTCTAATCCTGGGTACTTTCAGTTGTGCCAGATTATAAGGTGTGTCTGTGATTTTAAGGACTAGCAGACACCAAAACTCTTGAGTAACTGTGTCCTCAGTAAGATCTGAAACCCAATTCTCTAGCTGGGCTGCTGGTATGAACACTTAAGCTGTACCACAGCCTCTTTTTTCCTCCCTTTGATTTACCTCTGGTTGAATTAAAATCTAAATAGCATTCCTAAATTTGAATATCCTCACATTTGACTGTGCATCAATTAAAAAATGTTAATCATTTAAAATTCTATTTTATTTTTAAATGTCATTGTTTTGGAGAGAGTAGGGTCAAAACACAACCTCTGTGTTGCCCTCTAGAGAAAGGGGCCAAACTGCAAAAATCGAATCACTCTGTATAATTATATAAACAACAGGATTTAGCAAAAGAACAGAAAAACTGCAGTGTGAAAATTAGTTTTCAGCTTTGCATAATTCATTAGAATAACCCTCTTCTTCTATCCATCCCCAAACGTCGTGCTTTGACGCAAGTGCTTACTGGAAACATAACACTCTTTACACACCACTGCTTTCCTGTTTTTGTTGTTGTGTCCTTGTCCTTAAACATTTCCAAAATAAAATGCAAATATCTGATTTGATTCTAGTCATTCAGAAGCACAAGTTCCTTCCCTTTCACTGGAGTGCAGCCAGATTCTGTAAATCAGTATACTTTAGCCCCAAATGACCTAGCCCATAGTTTAATGCTTACATAGTACACAACCTCCTGCCAAAGATTGTTTCTTCCCTTTATTCCCAAATACTACTGGTAGATCTTGAGTTCTAGTATTTTTCATTTCTATAGTACCTTTCATGTGGTAGGATTCCCAAATGCTTCAGAATCCGTGCCCACCGCTTAAATACAACTTCCTTAAGCAGTGAAAGTGAGCAGCTAAGTACCTAACCAGCATGGAAGGATAAATGTCTGCCAAGGACAGGGGGGATATTATGTAAAAGCCCATAGCACCCAGTATCCTTAGCCACCATAGTGCTAAATGCTGTAATAAAGTTCAATCTTTCTCTAAAGAGTTTATAACCTAATGTTCAGACTAGGCATAACAAATGGGCATAGTAAATATTTAGAAGAACTGAGGGAAAGCAGATGAGAGTAACAGTAATATGAAGGTATGTTTACACAGGATAGCTAGTGTGTCTTGTGTTAGGAAGCTCAGAGAAGGGGTTTCTGTAGGTCAAGATGGTAGATGAGGGCCTGAACTAGAATTTCAGTGCTGTGGACAAGAAGAAGAGGCCAAAGGTACTGTGGAGGACGAAGTTGAAGATTTCTATGAGATTAAGATATGCAGGATCTAGAAAGAAGATGGGATCCAGGATGTAGGCATGATTGAGAGGAATGATGGCAGTGGTGAAAGAGAAAAGAGGAAGTGGGGGAGGGCTTGAAGGGAAGACAAGGAGCTCTGTTTAAGTTGAGAGTGAGACACATGGAAAAGATGTAGGACTGGACTGGAGACAGCTCCAGGAGTTAGGGTAAAATTGATGTATTGGTTTAAAGATAGTAGTTGAATCTGTGTGAAGAGAGGATTGTCAAGAGATTAGGAGAAGGCGAAGAGAGCGAAGGATAGAGAGGAGAGGAAGTGTACTCACTGAAAATGATACTGAAGGAATGACCAGAGAAGTTGGAGAAGTGGCAGCTGAGAAAGGGCAAGATTTTAAAAAAGGTTATCAACTGTGTAGAAGCAGTCAAAAGGTCAAGGAGGAGGATGGAGCAGAAACCTTGGAACTGGACACTTAAAGCCCTTAGTGAGAGCAGTCTCTAACCATGGAGGGGAATGGCAGAAACTAGACTGGAGGGGATCTAGAAGGAGAGGAACTCAAGTTAACAGTTATAAGTGATTTGTTCAGTGAGTTAAGAGGTGAAAAGAAATTGGATGGTAGGTGGAGAGGGAGGTAGGGACAAAGCCTTTTTGTTTTGTTTACAGGATGGGGGAGAAGAGAGTATGCTTGTGTCATGAAGGGAAAGAAAAAAATAGGACACTGATCCTTCAGTGACTTCTTTAGTATGTGCTCCATCCTTTTTCCAGTAAATCATGTTTGTTTTCTTGTAAACAACATTCACTTTCAGGAGCATATTGGAGTTAAGATGCTGGTCCTTTAAATTTTATTACTAATCAGTGACATCAAAGTTCTGTTTTTAATACATTTTTCTATGGCAATTAACATTTTTACCTAGAACTGCTGTGAAAAATGTATTTTTTACCTTTAACAATAGCAAGGGGTATGTGGTCAGATTCTCAAAGGTGGAGCAGATCTTGTTTAAATATACATCCTAACAAGCCTTAAAGGATTACTGTGCATGTGCTTGTGGCCACTTTCCTCAGTTCAGCTTCACAATAAAAATGCCCCAGCCGACCTATTTTCAGAGATGGGGCAGCAGGGGAAAGAATACCCTGAGACTCCTTTAAGGATTTCCATCTTCTTCCTGGGCTTGAGAAGCAGGAAATTAGCTGGGGCAGGGGAACTTCCTAGTTGATTAAGGGGATTGAAGGGTGCAGTGGAAGCCCATTGGCTCCTGTGCACCCAAGGGGAGGATTAATTGGCACCCTGGAAAGAGGAAAGGGCCTTTGTTTTGGAGGAGGGGTTGAGGCTCAGAAGGAATTTTTCCCTCACTGACAAATTGGCCTGGGCAGTGTGGGATTTTCTTGGCTTCCCCTTAGCAGCCCAGCCCCTGTTAAATAGGTTAGGTTGCAAAGATCGTGTTGTTGCATCTTGGCAGGTGCTCAGTGCCACTCGTCATTCACTAGGGGGTCTGGTTCCATGACAAACTACAGTTGGAAGCAAGATTAGAAGAATGCATCTTTGAAGAGGTTGTGGGGGATGGGAATGAGGCTCCTAATATGTGGTACAGTAAGGAACCAATCCCTATTCCTCTCATCTTTTTAAACATCTTAGGAACAAAAGGGGTCCCAGCAATAGTACTGAGTTCAAGTTAAAGGTGTGGAAAGGCTGCGAGTAGCTTCCCCCTGGTGATGCAGATTACAGAAAAAAAAAAGACCTGCACCTAATGAGTTATTACCAGATAGTTTCCCAGATGTGTTTAATAAATTAAAACCAAAATCCTGATGTATTGTCTGTGTTCCTGCAGTGTCCAGAACAATCTTATTGTAAAACAGTTGTTTAAGACATTTAATTTCTTTTCTAAATGGAGAGTTGTGAAGATTAATCAGGCTGATATTCAAGGTTCCCCTTTATTTAATAAGACTTCCAGCTAACTGTCCCTCCTTTGCCACTGGTCAATGCATATCATTGTACCCAAATGCAAGCACAAAGTTACATGTACTGGAAGTAATAATGTTTGCCTATTTGTTTTTTAGTGGTTTTTTTGCTCCAAAAAGTTTTTCTTTATCAACTTTCAGCCTAAAAGCATTTTTTAAGAGAAAAGTCTATAAAATTATTGTATCACTAGTGATACAATTATACTATTGCCTTAGCTTTAGTATTGAATCATCCCAGCAGGATAAAGAAGGTAAGCAAATGTCAGCCCATTTGAATGCTCTTTAATCAGCTTGATATCAGTAAGCAAATAATTTTGTGGACTTTCTGTGAATAACCTGTTCTAATTTATTTGGAATTTGACTGAGAAACAGAGTTTTGACTTGGTTTTCTATTGATCTTTTATGTTAAAAGAAACATTTGTGTTTACTTATTGCTACACCAGTAGCGGCTAAACTGTTTAGGCTTTTCTACTGAATAATCTGACAAATATAAAAAAGCATTTTTGACATAATTGGATGTTTTTGTTGTATTACAATTGATCTGGGAAATAATGTTTATATTTACTTACCATCTTACTGGGGCTCAGGTTGTCTTTTTAGGATTTTTATATTAAATATCCAGATTTAATTTAACTGATTTAAAAATATGGCTATGGCTTAATTCGTTAGGTAATAAATTCTTACACCCCAAAATGAAATTTTGTAGAAGTATGACACACACTCTCTCTAATAGATACTTATTGCTCAGCGATTATCTTACTTCTTTGGATAGTAATACCATAACAGTTCATGAAATGTGCGTGTCAGTTTTTAAATGAATATTTTATTGATCTAAAAATCTTAATTTATAAGTAAAACTTACATCACATTAATAAATCCAGGGAATTTAAGGGATATATTGCATTTACAGTGAATCGTGCTGCAAAAATAATCTACCTTGCCTGATGCTCTGACCTTGTCCTTTTCAAATTCCTTAGGACTACTAGCAACAGTGTTACATGCTCCTTAAAAATTTTTTTTTTTTGCCTTCAAGGACCTACATGCTTTAGTTCTTGCACCTCTCTTTCCCATCATCACTCCTTTTGCTCTCCCCCCAGCCACTTGACTAGCTGCTTCATGCTCCCAACCTCGGTCATCTTCCACCTAGTTCTCTAAGTGCTCTTGAAAAGATACCATGTTTACATCAATCCCGTTGATAACCTAAGTATCTCACAGGTCTTTCTGAGAGCAGTCAAAGTTCCCTAGTAAAGGATTTGAGGATTGGTTTCTTTTATGCTTTAGTTGTCTTAAACTGAAATTAATATAAAATGTTCCAAATGTTTCTACTGCCCAATACCTGTAATTGCAGTCCTGTTCTCTAAAGCCTCTGGAAAAGGAAGGTTTCAGATCAGAGGAATTAATCTGTGGTGGAAGAATAGGAGAGGCGGCCTCTTCCTAGAACCTAACAATCACCATTTTAAAAAGGGAGTGGCCTCTGCTTCAACCAGCTGTTTCTTGCAAAGCAATCTGGAAATCACCCCACTAAGACTGTGGCATGCTGGGAAATGAGAAAAAGTCTGTTTCCCCTGTAAACATAGCCTTTCATAGCAGAATAGATTAAGGAGAACTAGGAGGCTAGTGTACCTGTTTAGAGCCAGCGAGCGTATTGCTGCTTGGGAAAGAGCTCTAAAGGTTTATATGGGTTATCTTAGCTTTCTGTGATTTGTTAAATAGTAGAAAGGGTAAAGTATTGTTGTGGCTGCTTTCTTAGGGGGTCTCTCTTCTCCCTCCCTTATTTTGTGCTGTCTATATTAGAAGAAATGTGATTTTCTATTATCTTCATATTGGATAGCTGTTGGTAGTTAACTCTTTTCCCCTTCCTTCTAAAAGTACTGCATGCCACAGTCTTACTGCCTAATAGCATAGTAAAAAAAAAGTATTGTTATAACATGCAACCTTCTTAATTACTGTGCTTATATTAATATTTTAACTCTTACCTCTTCTATAGTAAGTACAGGGTAGCACTTTTCAGTTAAGCGTCTCACTAGTTTGAGAACTACTTAGAGCACAACTAAGGTACTAACAGCCTGAGTCACTGACGTCTGGTCTACACCAGGGTGGGGATCGATCGAAGTTACGCAACTTCAGCTACGTGAATAACTTAAATCTACTCACTGCGTTGAGTCGACAGCTGACACTCCCCCGTCGACTCCGCCTGCACCTCTCGCTCCAGTGGAGTACCGGAGTTGACGGGAGAGCGCTCGGCAGTCGATTTGTCACATCTAGACTAGACGCGATGGATTGATTACCCGCAGGATCAATGGGCAGCAATGTAGACAAGCCCTGAGTCTCACCCCTGAGCTGAGAATAAAGTCCTCCTGACTGCTAGTCCCTTGCCACATGTTATCCTAGAGCACACTCCACCCTACATATTTATTTTGTGAAAACCCCTCTGTTTGACCTAAGTTATAATGCAGCATCCCTTTCTCGGAAAAGGTACTAAATGAGTGATTAAACCAGGGGTAGGCAACCTATGGCACGGGTGCCGAAGGCGGCACGCGAGCTGATTTTCAGTGGCACTCACACTGTCTGGGTCCTGGCGGCTCTGCATTTTATTTAATTTTAAATGAAGCTTCTTAAACATTTTAAAAACCTTATTTACTTTACATACAACAATAGTTTAGTTATATATTATAGACTTATAGAAAGAGACCTTCTAAGAACGTTAAAATGTATTACCAGCACGCAAAACCTTAAATTAGAGTGAATGAATGAAGACTCGGCACACCACTTCTGAAAGGTTGCCGACCCCTGGATTAAACCTTTTCCCCCCTCCCTTGTGGCAGAAATGAGAAGGTATAGACTAACCCTGGTGGGGGTTTTCTGTGAATGTATACATTACCAAGAAATTAACTTTTATAAAGGTAGTAATGTTGCTGTACAAAAAATGTCAATTTCACATTAAGTATTTAAACAGCTGTAGAAATTACCTCTAGAATTAATCTACTAACATGAGGCACTAGTCTCCAAAGTGGCGTCCTATACAACAGACAACCCTCGGAGAGCAAGAATGGAGCCATAGACAAATCAGTGAGACACCCTGGTGGAGCACTGACTTTAACTGCTGCAGGCCCATCCTATATAATGAGGTTGCATTTTTAATCAGTGTCGCTTATGTAAATTTCATTTGCACAATGCGATGCACTGTAGGTGGGTGAAGCATTAAAAATATTAAGTGATAACTCTCTACTTTTGATTTTAATCTTGAAAAATTTACTGCTGTATACTGAAAAAATGAAGTTTTCATTCTGCTTCAGCATATAATTCACAAGAAAACAAGAGTACAGGTTACCAAAGAAAAATGCTGCCAAATATCGAACATACTGATCTACCTCATACTGACAGCTTCTTCTTGTTTAATGATCTCACCGTACATTAAGCAGTGGAGGCTGTTGTCTTGCTTGTTGGAAAAGGTGTATGCCCTTTAAGCCAGGGAGTTACTTTCTGCTACAGACTAGGTCAGCTGGGGAGGCTGACCCATTCCTCCCCACCTCCTGCTGACCAGAAGAGAGGGGAGGGACTATACAAGTCCATGCCAGTGCAGCAAAAGCCCTCTTTTGGGTGGAGCAGCACCCACCTTCCCACCTGTGGAGAAATACCAGGTATTGGCAGAATACACTGTGGGCATTGCAGTAGTTGCTTCTTTCTCCCTCCCAGCCCATTAGATTGGCTAAAGTAAGGTGAGGGGGTTTATCACTTTCCCCACAGCAGGTTCAGGGGGCTTAGCTGGGGCAAACATGAAACAGGAGTTAGGCTAGGATGTCACAACTCCTTATGTAAATGTGGGGAAGCTGTCCCATGTGGATACACCATAGGGAAGGGACAGAGTGATCAGATAAAATGGATTGGTAAAGGATTTAAAGGAGGTATTCTTTTAAGGAGCAGAAACAGGCTGTTTAGAGCTCCTATGACTCATACAGGCAGGAACCAATTAAACAACCACCCACATTTGAGGGGGTGAGGGGACCAGAATATGTAAGGAGGAGAGTGACAGAAGCCCCCTCCCTATAGGTTTATGGAATTACCTGCACTTTCAGCTGTGAGTTACACCCAGACATTTAAGAATAAGGTTGGCAGCTCATTAAACCACAGCATATCTCCTGTCCTCCTTCCAGTGTAGCTGAACAATGCTGTAAATGTTCATAGGGTAGACATTACCATTGAACTAAATATTAGAAATTCAGTATAGGAAATTGCACAACAACTGATGGATAAAAGAGTCCAAGGCTTTCAGTACAGCAGAGAACGTCTGGACACATCAATGGGGGACAAATTTTTACACTTTATCAAATTGAAAGTTATTTCAAACAAGAGTCCCATCAATAATGATGCTTTAGTACGGTTGAGTTGTTCATTAATGGTGTATTGTTCTTCAGCAACCAACAGTGACAGGATGGGTATGGGTGCATTTTAAATAGATCACTATAACATAATGATCTAACTGGAGCACATTTAGGCCAAAGGCTTTTCACAGAAAGGTAATAGGAGTGGCATTCTTTCAGGCATGTTATACAAACAGAAAAGATCAAAATAGCTCTATTATAAGAAGCAGTAATTAGCAACATATCTTTACAACAAAAATAAGTTTCCAAATTAAATAATTAACTGCATTGCTCATGAGAGCTAGACACATATACATTTCCCTGCACACGCTATTTCTAAATATCCTTTTCAAATACACAGTGCAATACAACTTTCCCAGCAATCACAACACAAGCCAGCTGCCCCACAAAGTAGGGCACAGAGAATTTCTCATGGCCACAATCCTGCAGTTCCTACTCAGGGAAAATTCCATGTAACTTTACTAGGAGTGTTGACTAAGAGTCAAATAAGTAGGCCCTTAGTAGTGGATAGTACACTCCTATGTGGGGAGTTACTTTAGGTGTAGAACTCTTCATGCAGAGATAGGAGAATATATCTCTAAGTATTATTTATACAATGGCTATTAAAACATTTGAAATGTAAATCATTTTTGTGTGCACGCCGTTTAATTTACAAAATAGACTTTCAGGCAGTGGGGCACGTCTGTATCAGGAGGACTGATTACTTTATTAAATAAAGAAATAAAACTGGTATATCACTTTTACCACTGCATTTTTCCCTTACACTGTATGTCACACCAGTAACAGGTAATATAATATGCCATAAAGCATTTTAATATGACTTTGTAATTAGAAAGCAAAAACATTTTCTGTAACAGTTTAGTATTAAAAGTCTTTATGTGCACAAATGGTGTTCATAACCTGACACCTGAAGCAGTATGGATTTAGTTTGATAGTATTTTCTTTACAATTGAACTATGTATTTAATTCACTAAACTAGTTAGTACAAATTAATATTAGTGGTACATATAAAAAGAGATGTAGTCAGTTACAAACCTGGCAGTATTTTTAGATATATGTATGTATTTTGAAGTCTCATGATGGAATGATAAAAAAGACAGGAATCTCTTCAATTAATGGAGCTCTAATAAGAGATTTGCACTTGGTGTATTTCTCATTAGCTTACAAGTAGCCCAAGTCAGTCTGAATACACTGCACCAGAAGTTAACAAGAGTGTCTAAAGCTTTGATAAAACTTAAATGCAGTAGGTTCCATTACATTGTATTTCCGTTTAAATTTATAAAAAATAAAAAACTGTAATGGAAACTTATTGGATAAAAATATTAACGTTCAAATAAAACTGCACTTACATTTTCAAATCAGATTTAAATTTATATTTTTGCAGATTTAATCAGCATGACTTGAATATTTAATTTAGTTTTATGTGCCTTCTACTATCAAAAGATATTACATATCTACCACTTATTTTACATTAGCTATTTTTATTGTGTTATGTTATGAATCACAGGCTTTCCCCACAGTATAACCCATATTTGAAGGCTTCATCAAATTTGTCTGTACAATGCTAAATATATTTTGAATGATAAATGCCTTTGTACAATATTTATAAATTCTCTCCACTGTGATAAAAAGGCAAAATAAATAAAAAGCTTAGAGAAAGGAAATGCTGCCTAGGCTTTGGGCTTTTCCTTTTATCTTCCCTCAGCAGATGCTAGACTCCTCAGGAGATGAAGTTGGCTAGCCAGGATTGTTTCTCTTCCTCTTATTTGGGCTGTGACTGGGATCTTGTTTCAGTTCTTGGTAGTGCACCTGTTTAAACACAACATTCAGAAAGAAATTGGTCAGGTGGCCACTCACCAGCAGAAAAAAGAGCACCAAAGGAATAAGAGATTTTTTTTTTCCCTTGGGGGAAAAAAGTGCTATCCTGCTTCAAACTGTATGGGATCTGCAGCTGGGCTGCAAAAACAATAGAATGATAGATCTGGAGTAAGAAGAAAAATCAGAATTCGGAAAATCCTGCCAGGAAATAAAATAGGGTATTGATTTAGTGAAGTCTTTTTGTTTTCCTCACAAAATATTACATTGAAAATAAAACAGTATCCTGTTGAAAGAGATCAATACAAATTCCTTACAATCTGTTATTTAATACATTCTCCAGTAATGCAAAGCCCACACCATGTAGACGGTCAGAGTCAGACATAATGTATGCAAGTGCAACACCAAGTATGAATTGTACCCAGCATCTGAAAATGTTAAAGCCTATCCTCTTGATCTACCTAGTGATTTATGAGAACAACATGCTGTAACACTTAACAGTTTATGTAAGATCCCACATAAGTGCATGAACTTCATAACACATTTTTTTTTAAAAGGGCAACCTCATCCCCTATAGTAAATAAAACAATTTTCACCTTAGAAAAATAGGTGGCAACAGCAACCCAAATTCACAGTGCTACCACAAGATACTGGGCAAAACAGCCTGCCATTGACTGCACTATTGAATTTCCTTTCACTATCTGATATCCCTATTACCTCTCTTCAGGGGCTGATGGCTTTAGGCAGCAGCACTTCCTACAACAAACCCCAGCACTACATTACTTCAGCGATATTTACAACAGTCCCTGGCAGTTGGTTAATAGCAACTCCGTCACCCACTACCATTTCCCAAACCTTCTTTTTTACTGATTGCCCCTGAGGCTCCCTAAAGACACAACCAAGGCAAAAACTAATTCCCTAACTGGAAAAATTGCAGAAAACTCACCAGCTTGTTTGAGTTTCAATTTCTATGAGCCAGAGAATATAAAGTCAAAACAAAATACAGTTTTTAAAATTATAAAAAACAAAGACATAGAATTATGAATCAATGTTAAATTGACAACCATATGAGAATTAAAAAAATATATACACACCACTTGTACATCTGAGGGAACTCTGGAAAGGAAGTCAAGTAGCTCATTGTTATCAATTGCATATGGACTGCGAAGTTTCTTTGTAAATTTATTGATGCCTGGAAAAGTGATAGTTCAAACGTTATTAAAATCTCTGGAGTTTTTATATCAGTTATTAAAAAAACATTTTTGGCAAACTTCTGACAAAGATTTTAAGATACATTTCATAGGCTGATTTTTAGCATTAACTTAGTGCACTCTATACTCAGGTCTGGTCTATACTACAAAGTTAGGGCACTGTACGTTGACTTGCATCAACCGAGCTGTGGCATGTGTCTACACCAAAATTTGTCTCCTGCCCACATATGCACACCATTACAGTGACACAATGACACCATCTCCCCAAGTGACACAGTTGACCTACTTAGGGTGACAGTGCGACTATAAACACTGCATTTCCTATGTCAACTCTAACTGCTCTCCAGTAGCTGTCCCACAATGCCCCTATTCCTGCAACAGTGGCCTCTCTGGTCACAAACTCCACAGCCAAGAGGTCACAGAGACCCAAAGCTGCCCACCACCTCCTGACCCCTCTTTTAAAATCTCCTGTGTGTTTTTGAAATTCCTTTTCCTAACTGCCTCACCCCTGAGGAACACACCTACCAGCTCACCTTTGTTGTGTGCATCAGACCTTGCCAGCTCCAGAGGCACTAGAAGCACTCTTGCTGAGAGCAGGCAAGCCGTTCTGGATCTACTTGTGTGGGGAGAAGAGGCTGTGCAAGCACATCTATGGAACAGCCACAGAAATATTGACAGCTATGTGCAGATTGCACAGGGGATGCTGAAACAGGGGCCTGAGAGGGATGAACAGTAGTGGCACCTGACATCAAAGGAACTTTGCCTGGGATACCAGAAGGCAAGGGAGGGCAACAATAAATCTGGTGTTTTCCCCAGACCTGCCGTTTTACAACAAACCATGTCATACTTGGTGGTGACTCCACCGACATGCTACAGAGCACTGTGAATGCTTTGCTGGAGCCTGAGGAGGAGATCCCGGCTGTGAACAGTGATGAGGGGGCGGATGTGGACTGGAAAGGGGTCATTTTAAATTGTTGGACATGACGTAATTTTATTTTAAAAATTACTAAAACTATTTAGCTGAGAGAAACACGAAGCGGTAGGCCAACTCTTACTAATTGTTTCTCTGGCTGCCAACCCAAGGGTGTGGCTCCCACTATTTAGTCATGGGGGGTCTTTTACATACTTTAGAGGACACCATGATTAAGGCAAAGAAAAATAATCACAATTATTAATCATTTTATTATTAAATAAAGGAAAAGAAAACAACACAAGTAAATCACTGGTGACTTCCATTACAATCTCTCTCTCTCTCTCTCTCTGGAGAGCTTTGAAAGAGATTACACCCTGGAGAGTGAAGCAGTCCAGGGGGTGCTTTTCTCTTAGTAAGTTAAGACCAAAGTATATTGTTTCCTAGAATTATTGTGAATGCAGTTTAGCATCGTATTAGATACTGAAACAAATTATTGTTGCCTCTACATAAACAGCTTAAGCTTAAATAACTAGACAGTTTATAATTGGAGAAAGTAAGCAATCTTAATTAATCCTACGAAATTGAAGAACATATTTAAATTAGTTACCTAGTAGAAGCCATTTCAGGCCAATTAACCAATAATAAGAATCCTAAATCCAATTAAAATCCACTATTTCTGTTTGCCAATGTTTAGCCCATCTCCTCTCCAGGAAGACATGGTTTAACCATCTGATGATTAACAGGAGAAAGTTAATATTTTAAGTTACAAAAGCATTATAATATCCCAATAAAATCATTACAAGGGTCTTGGCAGTGTCTTAGTTAACTTTCTCTCACCAAACCAGGTTGACGTTTTGGGGAGGTTTCCTTGGTTTCTTCTTGAGTCTTCTGTGTTTTTCCTATCTGTCTGGCAGCTTGCTGGATGGATAGGGTGGGTTGTGAGGTGTTTGCTGTCTAAGAAGAGTAGCCAGGGGCAGGGTAGGGGCAAGGGGCTGTATGCATGTGTGAGGTGCTCACTTCAGAGTTTTTACACCCGTCTGCTTCCTATTTTCAAGAAATTATAGAAAAACACGCCCTTTTGAGGTTTTTAGATTTAAAATTTTTAGATTGAAAGTTGATTGCTGTCATCCTTTCAGGGTTGGCTTAGGTGACACTTTCAGCTCTTGAATATGCAGTCTGTTTAATGAATATGCAGCATTTCTTTAACTGCCTTTGTTCTTGGGGATGGAAAGATCCAGATATCTTTTAAAATTAAAACTTTTTCTTTTTGTTCAGTCCATTTTCTAAGATATTTTTTCAGTTTTATCTTTTAATCTTTTTCCAATAGTCCAAAACATTCCTGGTTTTAAATTAAATAATTCAAATAGTCTTGAGCTTAAATAATTAGGTGTTGACGACTTTGGAGATTTGATTCTTCTATTCCGGAGTTGGTTGAGGGTTTGCTTGTACACTGCCAGAAATTAATTTCCCATTAATATGAATATCCTATACTTAAATGGCTTCTCACACTAGTTGAGCAAGGTCATTAGATTCCATGTTGGTCCATAAGGCATTTTAACATTTACACAGCAATGACTTCAGGAGCTATATTTGCAAGTTTTCATTTAGCTAACGTATTTGGAAGTCTGCATTTCACAGAGGTGTTTGTCATTTCAACATTTAAGAAATAAATAAAAGTTTAAAACATCTCCAACTAAACATGTTTTTCTCTAAAGTGTTTAAGAACACAAGCAGGTTTTCTTGCAAGAGTGTGGGGGTTGGTAGAGCCCACTTTACCTAAACTTATTGCTCTGATAACTCTACATTCCTTTCACAATCATGTTTCTTCCTAAAACATTAATGTTTACATGCTTTATTTCTTGATATTTGCTTGTCCATGGGAAATAAAAACAGAAACCTGGAATTTCTTTGATTAGCTTTAACATTTCCTAACATAACTAGCCAAACATATGTATTTCCAAACATCCTGACTATAACCTTCTTAAAGCTATATCTTAATATTCAATAAAGGTGCAAACAAGTTTGTAATGACTTAAGAAATTAAGTCAAAATAATTTTGTTAATGTAATTTTTGTATTAATATTGAGGTCTTTCCTCCACACGAAAGGGGGTGGGGAGGAGATGTGGCAGGGACCATACTGTGATGCAGGATCTGTTTGAAACTCTGCTGGAGTCAAAGCCAGTCCCATCAGGTGAGTGGAGATGTGCTGATGAAGGGGAAGGGAGCTCAGGTAAGGTGGTATGGTACCCCGATTACACAATTCACATCAGATCAGTTCCTGTGCTTAGGTCTGCTTTTCAATTTTTTCGCTTGTTGAGGCAGGCAGGAGGGGGCCATGCAGAATAAATTGTTTATCTGAATAGGGATGTCTCTTCTATCCTCATGAGAGATGTCAATGAAACTTTCATGGAAATATTCTGCAGTCCTCTTCCGAAGATTCCTAGGGAGCACATCCTTGTTTCTTACCCCACAATAGGAGACCTTTCCACCCCACTCTGCAATAAGTTTGGCTGGCACTGCTGCAGTAAACAGGCTAGCAGCATACAGGACCAGGTGGCTTTGGGATGTCAGTTGCAGCTGGGTTCTCTGTGCCTTTGTTATCCTCAGCAGTGAGATATCAGCCAAAAAAAATCACCACTGTCTGAAAATAGTGCCATTATTCACTGCACTTTCCTTATACCCGTATCCAGAGAGGGGTGCCAAATAATCAAAGCTTCAGTGCAACAGAACACTCACCATGGTTTGAGCTGCTGAGCGGTGCTGTAGTGAGGTGCTCCAAAGCTAAAGTGACAATGAACATTTCACATTAAAGGTATGTAGGGGGATAATGTAAGACAGTTTTGAGACTTATCTTTCCCTTTCCATTGTGACTGTATATCGGTGCTGTTTCTGTCTGTTTTAATCAGCAACCTCTGGCAAGGTGGCCTTGAAAGATGTCCCTGAATGTCTGACCCTGATCAGGAGGAGAAAGAATAGGATTCGGAAGGACTTGCACTCTGACACCCTCCCGTCTTCTACTGCCTCAAGTCTGTGAACATAGGGCTTGGGAGGAGCCATATGACCATGAAAGACTGAGAATGGAGCAAGCAGTTGCTGCAGGAGAGGGAAAAAGACAGAGAGAGGTGCATCGGGAAGCGCACCAGGACATCATGAATTTGCTCAGACAACAAACTCAGATGTTGCAGAGCAGTATTGACCTACATGCCCAAGATCCTGGACTCAGCAGCCTTTCCAGTTATTGGAGAACTCCACAGTCGCAGCTCCCTACATCCCCCAACATACCAGATGGTAGCCTAGTCTACATCCTTATCCCTACCACTGCACACGGGCGGGACAAGAAGAAGAATCATAGCTACACATATACAGAACTGTGAAAACCACACAGTGCATGTGTAGCCACAACCTACTATACTGTAGTAGGTTCTACATATATGAATATTAATGATCACTCTTTACTTCCTTTTTACTTGGCGTTTTCAAGTATGGTTCACCCTTTTACAGTGTTGGTAGAAGACTTAACTTTGTGTTTGTTGGCTCTTTAATTTTGTTGTCTGTTTCTTTGCACACAAAGTTCTTTTTTTGGAGACTCGGTATCTTTATTAGTTTACACCAAGCATTACAGAATTCACAGCAGGAAGCAAACACTCACTGATATTTAATCTTCGTACACACGACAGTCACTTTCATAAAACCATCAGACAACATGATTGTGGTTGACTGTTAAAAGAGTCTTTCTTTAATGCCTCCTTTAGCCATATATCTCCAGTTGGCTCTTCTATTAGCCCATGTGTCGGGCTGTTCAAATTCAGCAGACACCCAGTCCACCCTGACAGTAGCTTTTCTGCCTTCATCCTCACAGATATTATGTAATACACAATAAACAGCTATAACGAAGGAGGTGTTGGCCTTGCTGAGATCCTAGCTAGTGAATAAACAGCACCAGCACCCTTTCTATCTACCAAAAGCACATTCAAGGGTCTTTACCTGCTGAGCTAGTAGCTGAATCTTTTTTTTGGTGCTGTTCAGGTAGCCAGTGTACAGCTTCAAGAGCCAGGGTAGCAATGGGTGGGCCGGGTCCCCCAGAATCACTGTTAGCATTTCAACATCACCAATGGTAATCCAGTGGTCATGGAAGTACGTTCCTGCTTGCAGCTTTTTGAGAAGTCCTGTGTTCTTAAAGATAAGAGTATCATATTGCTATCAATTAAGTGCCCCTGGTGATCCACTAGCACTTGCATAACCATGGAAGAGTATCCCTTTCTGTTGATGTACACAGTGACAAGGTGGATTAGTGCCAGAATAGGGATATGCATGTTGTGTCTCACCCCGGTATAGTCTGACAACCCGATTGCTGCAAATCAATCCACTATTTCCTGTACATTACCCAGCATCACAGTCCTGTGTAGCAGGAGATGATTAGTGGCCTTACACACTTGATGACAACTGCCTCCACTGTGGATTTTCCAACTCCAAACTGATTGACAGCTGATGGACAGCAATCTGGCGTTGCAAGTTTCCACATCATGATTGCCACTTGCTTCTCCACTGTTACTATAGCTCATTTTGATGTCCCTGTACTGGAGGTCTGGGGCAAGCTCAGCA
The DNA here is from genome assembly GCA_003942145.1 of Platysternon megacephalum. NCBI lineage: Eukaryota > Metazoa > Chordata > Testudines > Platysternidae > Platysternon > Platysternon megacephalum. The sequence continues at coordinate 29,000,282 of QXTE01000003.1, forward strand.
CACAGATACTGGAGTGTGGCCTGTCATATCCAAGAGTTCTGAAGCCACTGCTAATCATCCCAAACCTGCATTACAATGAGATCCTATTAATCAGCCCTCATTTCTCAGGCCCATAAGCAGTGATCCACCATGTGGAACGGCTCCGCAATCACCAGCAGCAACCTGGCATTTTTTTCATCAACCCCATGAGTATCTGGTTATTGTGCTTGAACATCTCTTCATCTTCCTCATCACAATCTTGGTTGTAGTAGTACTGGTTCAAGTTCTGCAAATACAGGCAAATCGTGCAACTTCTATTAGCAACTCTCATGAGAATGGTGCTGAGCTGTGAAGGATCCATGCTTCTGCCAGACAGATGGCAGAGACAAAAATGCAGTGCATGGGGCTGTGGGGATTTTTTTAAATGGTGTGAAGATTATAAGATGTGGAAATTATTTCAGGATGGAGAAAGCAGCATGGTGGTAACTTGACCTCTTGCTCCCAGAAATCCCTAGGCAAATCACTGATATCCCATAAAGCACCACAAAAATGTCCCAAAAGACAGTGGGCTGGGCGGTGGCACAGGGCACACTGGGATACCTACCCATGGTGTGCCAGATTTTACACTGACACAACACTTATGTTGGGTATGTGTGGCACCAATGAAAGCACCCAAGCGCGCAAGTACCCAAGCGACATACAAAAGTCAGCGACTGTTTCCCGATGCAACTTGCACTGACAAAACTTTGTAGTGTAGACATGATATCAGTCTCTAAATGTGCTCATGGAGTATTTTTTCCCCACTATCCCCTCCTTTAATTTTCATCTTGGCAGTAACACCTAAAGGTGATTGGAAGTTTTCAGATGGAACATTTTTCTGTTAGAAAATGCCAATTTGTCAAAAGCAAAACATTTTGTGGTAACATGTAGATTTTGACCTTGCTAGTCATGTTTCAAAACCTGCTTGCTAGGCACGTTTCAGTAAAAAACCCGCTTGGTTTCCTGCCAGCTTGCCTGCCCAGCTCCCTGGCAGCTGGCCTGAAGAATTGCCTTAGAGTTGGAACCCCAGGGCTTCCGGAGTCGACAGCTCCAGGTAAGCTCTGCCATGATATCAGACTCTTGGGCCAGCTGGCTGCCCAACTTTTGGAGTCTGGGGAGCAAGCTGCCCAGAGAGCTGGGGAGTCCTGACATCCCACAATATTTCATCCCAGAAACACTAAAACATGACGTTTCTGAAATATGCAATATGTTGCTGGGGCTGGCAGGCTCCATGGCACCCTCAACTCTGAACATTCAGGGACTGTCATGGAGCTGGGTATCCTGGAAGCCCTAGCAGCTTCTGATTACAAAATTGCATGTCAGTTTCAGTCAGCAACCACCAAGGGTCCCGGGGAGCACATTTCACTCCAGAAATGTGTTTTGGTATTTCTGAAATTAAATATTGCAGAACTTCAGTTCATGAAAAATTTAGACTCTTTGGCCCGATTGGGACAAATTTTCTGAAAACTCTTCCATTACTGAAGAATGGAAATTTGATTTCCTGGTCAGCTCTAGTGTCAACTGTTTTGTTTTTACCTTCTGGAACTTTACAGTAAATCAAGGTAATGATCTTTACTCCTCTGCTTCAGAACTCTCAGGCTATACTGTCAGATTCAAGCTCCTGTCACAGTTTTGTTGTGGGTTTTTTTTATATATATATTTTGACTTAGGAATATTATTAGAATGGAAGGTTTTATAGTTTATTTTTCCACAAAAAGAAAAGCTGTACTGGGTTATTCAAATCAGCAACCGAAGTTCAAAGGCACCACGCCCATCTTACCAAGACTAAGCTAAAACAGCATTTCTAAATTACAATTGCTACTGTATATTAGACACTGGATCTGAATCACCCCGGAGGGCTCCCTGGGTAATAGCCTGGCAAGGCCTAGTTTGTGGGCTGTGGAAACAAAATATGTCCAAAGCAGGACCCACAATGGCACAAGCCTCCCAGAATCCCACATCAGCCAGAGAAAGCTGGGACAGCACTCAAAATGAACTGGGCCTGCTCTGTGGGTTTTGGGACCAAGCTAGCTGGGACATAAGCTGATCCAGTTTCTCATTCAGGCAGCCTTTGCTGGTAGATCATCTATGAAACTCTAGCCAGGTTATAAAGCTTCATGCCCTTGGCAGAATGTGTATAGCAGAGCAGCAGTGGTAACACCACTGGCCTTCCACAGAGTGAATCAACAATCCTACACAACTGCCCTGCAGTGCAGGACGTGAGGAGAGGAGAAAGTTGCACCCTGAGAGGGTGAATTTGGTAATTGGTGTACGTTTTGAAATTCCAGCCCTTACTAAAATTGGTGAATAGGGAATCTGAGACCCAGCCACATCCATTTCAGGGGACTCAATTCAACATGGAGGCACTGATAAATCAAGTGTCTATCCCAGACCTTCTCAAACTGATCTTGGACCACCTGTCGGTAAGGAAGAGCTGGCAGAGCACATGGAATCAGCTGCTTCTTAACAGAATTAGATTGCAGGTGGTCCAGAAGAGACACTGGACAAGTTTGAGAATTCTTAGTTTATTCAGAGGAAAGAGCAAAGAATCCTTTGGAATGAAGAGTCTCGGAGAAAAACTCTTCTGTGGGTGGAAAAGAGGAAAATGTAGCAATGCAGATGCTATCTGACATTGCATGGAGGAAATTTCTTAAGGAGAAGAGTTGGCTCACTAAACAGCAGCATGGCCATATGAATTTGCAAAGCAGCTCAGAAACTACTTTCCTGGAGGTGACCACCTGTCTTTCACTAAAACAAAATAAAAATAAGCATTTGCTTTTAAATGCAGAAAAAATGAATGAGAAGAGGAGTTGAATATACACCAATGAGGGTAGAAACTCCAAATAAAGTGAAAATGTGTGTGTGTTTGCTGGGTTCCATTTCAAGAGCAGTTTTCTGGACTTAAGTCAACAGTTTAAACTTCTGTCACAAATGGTCTATCACCTGGTCTATGTGGGGAAAAATGCAATTTTAGAAACAAACTAAAAGACTGTGCCTCATAGCAAGGGAATGTTAGCAGTAGAAAAGTAAGTAGTAAGATGAAATCTTGAACATGAAACACCTCATACCTGCCTCTTTCATTTGTATAGATTTCTTTTCCTAAAACTTCTTAACTGCTCCCTGTTTCTTCTGTGTTCATAGCTCATAAAATACAAGTTTTCTGAACTGTATAATCAATTTTGGTGTCATTTCATTTATGGGTAAGGACTCAAAATATTCTGCCTCCACCCAGTTTGCTTCAAGTTTCCTAATCCTGATTTAGATATAAGAAAATAAACTACACCTCTACCCCGATATAATGCGACCCGATATAACATGAATTCGGATATAACGTGGTAAAGCAGTGCTCCGGGGGGGCGGGGCTGCGCACTCTGGTGGATCAAAGCAAGTTTGATATAACGCGGTTTCACCTATAACGCGGTAAGATTTTTTGGCTCCCAAGGACAGCGTTATATCGAGGTAGAGGTGTATTTGAAGTCATTTTAGTGATTTTATATGTTGTCCATGGAGTCTGAACATTGAATTCTCCAAGACATGAGTTTTTCCAGAAAAGAAAAGCTAGTCACTCCCATAGACTTAAATGAGAATTTTCTCTGTACAGGGTGTGTACTTACAGAATGCAGGTACAGCCGCTACAGAGGTGGGGGGGTGTTAAAATATATGATTGAAAACATTGAACAATCTTTATAACTAGTATACTGTACAGTAGCTTTTCTAAATCAGTATAAAGAAAATACACAAGCCTATACGAGAGGTTAAGCTGTCTCCTCAAAAAACAAAAAAGCCAACCCACTTTTGTTCATTATCCACCAGTAAAATAGCATATATGTTTTTGTTAGTCTAAAGGTGACCCTTTAAGCAGGTGTCTAAGCACTGTGTTTACATACACTTACACAAGATAAAGTGCTGCAGCAAAAACATATTGTCCTAAATGCACTATATAGATTGAAATGCCTCTGTTTGTGTATAAGTGGTGAAAATAAATCAGAATAATATCTAGACAAAGCTACACTTTGATATATGAAGAATCCTCATGGCTACATGTTTATAGTATGATGAAGTCTAGAATGCCAGACAAGAAAAATGCATTTTGCAGGTGGGCCTAAATCTTTACACAGTTGTGATTTTTAACTAACCTGTCTGTTTCCATCATGGAATAGCTTCATGACCATAAATACTGAAAACTACTGACAGTATAACTCATCCCTTAAAAAACAGTTTGTTCTAAGTGGCACAGACAGTTAAAAAAAGGCTTTACTTACCCCAGACAAGGACAATGTATCTCAGTGGAATGAAATACAGGATGACTGTGAACACACAGAGGGCAACAATTGCCAGCCAGCTTAAGAATGGGACAGTCCAGTTGAATGTACTGAATGAAAAATTAACATAAGTCAGAAGTCTAATCACTTCACAGAACTAATAAGAGAACAAACAACGGGCAGGCAGACTACAACTCTGTAAATGGAACAGTCAGTCTTCAGCAGTGAGAGGACTGAAACTGCATATGAATGCATGCATGCTAAATATGTTGGAGATCTCAGGTTTGATCCCACCCCCTGAGAAGATGAAACTGGGGCTTAGACTCTCTATCCCATGCAGGATGGCACCTATAAGTGCCTGCCTGCAAGCTGAAAACCAATGCTTATGGCCTTAGGAGTTCCAATACTTTCCCCTATTTTAGCCCCAGATCCCTGTCCTCTGTTCACTTGCTCAGAGTCCAAGGCATCCCTCCGCTCTGTCTGAAATACATGGTCAGAGAAAGAAATTAAAAGCTGATCAGAGGACACGTCTTTCTCTGTTTAACATGTGGCAGCACTCCCTGTCAGTGATCACTCAATCACAGTGGGGGAGGACTGAGTGAAAAGTATGCCTATGTGCAAGGTAGGCAACCTTTTCACAGTACTGTTAGTGGGTTAGGGAAAGGTAGGTATGATGGGTTTTGCTGAAGGTGAGGGACAATATAGGGAGGAAAGGGAAGGAAAAGAAGCAGGGCAGCAAAGGAAAGGAAAAAAGGGGTGGGGAAAACAAGAGAAGGGAGTGGTCAAAGAGAAAGGAAATTACAATAAGGAAACAAGCTGTACCAATCTCAAAAAAATGGGAAGGGCATTATTCGTTCAAAGACAAAGGAAAAACAGAGGGATTGGGCTCCAACGGAAGTTTCAGGGAAATGGGTTGTCACATCAACCCTTCAGATTAAAAAACCCCTAAGTGTGTGTCCCAGATTTCAAAGTGTAATAAAGATCTGCTGAGCAGCCAGTTTTGTAGAGCCTGAGTCTGGAAGCAGCTATGTTGTGGGTCTCCCACCCTGAAGTGCAGTGAAGAGATGAAGGCCAGATGGCCGATTTTAAAAAATCCCAGGGGAGCTTTTGTTAAAGAGTTTGGTTAAAAGGGATTGTTATATAAAAAGCACCACCACTCCAAGGATGCTCCCTGGCATTTGTCTTCCCATAAGAAAAGTATGCTTTTGTCTCTAAAAAGGTTGACAGTGTCCCTTTAAATTATTATTAATAGATATGTATCTGGATCATTTTTGCTAAATGATTCTGGCTTCTGTGGTTCTGAGTTGCTAGCTATAATTTTTCATAATGATCTCTGGATTCTTTTGGTTGTGTTTGTCTTTTTCCTCCCCAGCAATTTTGACATGTCTCCAGAGTGAACATTATGTAAGTGTCAATTGCTGTAGGATCACTCCCTAAATCCTGGGGGACACCTGCTCTTTTCCCTTCTTCTGCATGTATTGGGGGGAACAGAAGGTTGCGGGTCTGCTCGCATTCTTGTGACTCGCCTTGGGTGCTATGGATCACAGACACCCCATGTGTGGGAACACTGGCTCCTCACTTAGCAAACCTCCGTATGTGCTGTGTTAGCACTGTATTCAGTACAATTTTCCTATTTCATTTTTAGGAACAAATTACAAAGATTTATAGGAAGTGTCATTAATCTCACTCGTTTAGCAAGTTATGTTGCTTTCTTATACAATGGAGCAAAAATATCTAATTCCAAAATGCACAATTTAACAAAATAATCAAGATGACTTCCCTGTGCAGCCTTTTAATGAAAGGTTTCTTTCAAAAGGAGGCTTGTTTTTAGAGCTTGCACAATATAAAGTGTCTGTGCCTCTCTCTGCTGGTGTGCATCTGGCCTGGTTTAAAGTTGCATAATGCACTATTTTACACACATACTCCCACTGGAAGAGCTCTCAGGTTTTCCTTTTAAAGCCTTTGTTCTGAAATTCATAGACTACAACTTTCTGTAACACCATTTTCATAGAGTCACAGAGTTTAAGGCCAGAAGGGACCATCAGATCACCTAGTCTGACCTCCTGTTTATCACAGGTCACCAACACCACCCAAAACCCACACCCTAAACCCAAAACATCTTGATTCTAAAACACTTTCTACTAGCCTATTAAGAGGTGAAGGAAAGCAGCATTTGAGAGCATGATAAGCCTCATATGTCCTGTGGACTGGCCACTTGCCAATATGCCATTTTCTTCTGATTCACTTCCACTGGGAGTATTTCTTTTGTGGCTATATCACTGTGCACATATTGCAATCTCATAAGCATGGAATATAAATGATCACCTAGGCCAGATTCACCAAATCTAGTACAGAGATGTGTGAAGCCTGGACCCTGGACGGTATTCAAAATGAGGCAGGAAAACAATGCTTTCACTGTCACTCAGCTTTAGAGTCCATTGAGTGCATCACAGGAACCCTGCTGGTAGAGGCTGTTGAGGGGATGCTCTGAATCAGTGCAGCTCCCTACCTGTTTGGCTGCACTGACATAGCAGAAAGGAGGTTGTGAATACTTTGCACCAAACATTCCATCTTAGGGGGACATGTACCTGACTTTATGTTGGCAGAAGTCCAGGTTGAATTTAGTCCTGTCTTTTAGTTGAGAGAATCTTTATGGAATGTTTCTGGTCTCAAATAATAAACATTAAATTACTCATTCATTTAACATGTCAAACACATACCAAACTTCCTGTAATGGGCCAGCATCAATCAAGGCAAACACTGCATAATTTTGTTTTCAAAAACAATCTATACATATGCTGTATAGTTTTAAATCTTAAAAAATAAGCAGTGGTTAAGTATGTTGGCAAGTCATATATTTTATGCACAAAGACTATAAATTACACATAAAATAGGATGAGAAATTGTTTCAAGGATCTAAATAAAACCTTCCTAGTAATAGAATACATGTGTATCTTTAAAATCTCTGAAATCCTTATTTAGGTCTGCTTATTTCTTTTATCATGACTTTGTATTGATTTTTTTTAAATGTCTGGGTTAAAAAGAGTGTTGTGTCTCTCATCTGAAAGACAGTCTTATTTCTTACTTCAAAGCCACAGTTCTGATTCTTTTCCAATTCATATATTTCTAAATTCCAGAATTAAAATGACAGGACTTTCATGCATCCAAGGGCCAGCATAAAGCAAAGTAAATAATGATGAGATTTAGCAATATATCATCCAAAACTGTCGTCCCCGCCAAAAGAATGTAACATTTTGCAGCTTGGATGGAGGGAAAAAATGTGAGCACCATCAGAGAGCAATCCAGCACCAATGTGTCAGCACTCACTTCTTTATCCTTTCTCCAAAGGAAGCCACTTCATCAAGGACATTCTGGACACTGACACACACCTCCTGGATGGCATAGAGTTTATTCATAAATCCTTTTCTTTCACTATCCTAAAAAAATAAGAAGGAAGTAGCAGCAATAATTATGTGAAAACTTTTTTGATCATACTCATTGTCCTATATATTTCTGAAGTAAATTTCAAAATCATTCATATTGCAGACATACACAATGCTCATCAGTAAAAGTCAGCATTTAGAAACTCTTACCACATTGTGTACAGACAGTGTATAAACCAGGTACATAATGGAGCATAGTTTCATCTGTCACTGTAACAGTTTCCTAAATACATTTCAAAAGTTCAACTCTCTGGCTTATTGAGGATGCCAATTTCATATCCTATGAACTCTGGTCAGTGATAAGAGTCAGGCAGCTATATTACATCTCAGATTTCTGAACTGCACTTTCTTCAGTTGATGTGGGTATCCACATTTCAAGATGATAAAAGCTCCTTTGGAAGTACAGGGAGTAAGAAACCAGACACACTTCAGGTCCTAAGGACAGGCTGCTGACCTTAGAAAATGACTTGTCAAGTTTCTGTATATGATTTTTCTCCCCCTCCTCTCACCGTTGGGCAGGGATTACTTTAAATTTGACTGAGACACTATTGGGAAATGCCAAATGAATTAACTTGAATGTGATAGGAAGGTTTGCAGCTCCTCCCTTCAGCTCTGAATATTATAGACCAGGGGTAGGCAACCTACAGCACGTGTGCCGAAGGCGGCACGCGAGCTGATTTTCAGTGGCACTCACACTGCCCGGGTCCTGGCCACCGGTCTGGGGGGCTCTGCATTTTAATTTAATTTTAAATGAAGCTTCTTAAACATTTTAAAAACCTTATTTACTTTACATACAACAATGGTTTAGTTATAGACTTATAGACTTATAGAAAGAGATCTTCTAAAAACATTAAAACGTATTACTGGCACGCAAAACCTTAAATTAAAGTGAATAAATGAAGACTCGGCACACCACTTCTGAAAGGTTGCCGACCCCTGTTATAGACATACAAAAAGAAACCCTTGCACTGCTGGTCCTCTGCTGCACCCACTATGCTGCTATCATCTATTAACATTCCAATTAAATGTATAGCCTGTTAGGACGTCCTGGTACACCCACAGCACAGCAGCTGTAGTCTCCCCAGACAAACCTGTGTGCACTATTTAGCAGCAGACAGATGTGTGTTTAAATTGTCAGACATACCAGTGACCTCAACAATCATTCCACTGAATTTAGCCAATGAGCATACACCCTCTTCCCAGGAGAGGTGGATTTTGATTCATAGAACCATTACTTTATCTACATAAGAAGATTCCAGGATTGTCACTCTGTGTTGTCACTCTGAAGCCTAGAACATCTGTGTTGTTGTAGCCACGTTGGTCCCAGGATATTAGAGAGAGAAGGTGGGCGAGGTAATATCTTTCATTGGTCTCTCTGTTGGTGAGAGAAACAAACTTTCAAGCTCACACAGAGCTCTTCTTCAGGTCTTGGAGAAGAGCAGCTCCGTGTAACCTCAAAAGCTTCTCTCTCTCACCAACAGAAGTTGGTACAATAAAAGGTATTACCTGGCCCACCTTGTCTCTGTACAGTCAGTGTGAAGCAATGGAAACACCTACAAGCATGGTTGAGAGTTCTTGTTTTGTTCCGAATATCACCAGGTTCAATCATCACGGATTTGCAGTCCATGGCCATCCAATTTTTAAGTTCGCAGCCATTTTTGTCTTTTTTCCACTTTATGAATTACACCCATGCGACAGCATGCACCTAGTGTTAATATAAAGGTCTAATTAAGTATACATCCAATTTCATTATCTTTTTCAACTTTTAAAATCCTTTGATCAATTTTTTTGTGTGTGAAACGACCAAAACAGGGTGACCATTTGTCTCTGAAAACTAGGAATCATCCCTTACAAGTCCTTTTCATGCTGATGGTTTTACTAACAGCAACATTTTGTCTGGGTTTTTTTTGCCTCCTGAAGGAACCGTTAGTCAGTGGAACAAATGAAACTGACAACAAGTAGGCTAAGCAGATATGCACCTGAAGGACCACTCCTCACAAGGTATGTCCCATGTTGATACTCTGTTCTCTTCCCCCAGGAGACCTCCCCAAGAATCCTTACCCAGTAGCCACATAGCATCAGAGCCATATGGAGTCAGATTCTACCACTGAAAAATGCTGCATGTAACGACTCTACCACTACAGTGGCTGAAAGTCATTTTCTCCTGGCCTGTCTCAGAACACACGTGATTCGGAGGTTTGATAAATAGGCCAAACATTTACTAATGGATTCACTGTCATTCTGCCTATAATGTATTTTCTTAGAAGTGTTCTATTTAAAAAGATGCTTTTCAGGTTTTGAAAAGCAAAATGTTTGGAAAGAAATTTTTTACTTTAAAACTTCTTCCATTACAAAGTACATACTAACGTGGTCCCCTATGAATGAAGTCATTACTCTTTATATATTGTATCTGACCCAAATCCACAGTAGGTAATGGAATTGCTCTGTGTTGCATTCTAATATTTCTTACTTTTTCCACTAATGTTCAATAGTTTATGAGTAGAAAATGCATTGGTATATTTCTTATAGTGTCATTTTTGCTTTTTTCCTTATAAACCAGCTTGGATGAGGGAAATATCATCTAGCGTTTAAACATCCAAAGGTTCTCTAGTGACACTGGTTCAAAAACTGCAGTGTCAAGATTTCTTCTGAAGATGTTAAAAGAATTGAGGCACAAAAGATGGGTTGGCTGTAATGCAGCAATCATATGAGGGATATATATGACAAAACTATTTCTAATGATTCAGTATACTTTAAAAGCTGTAAATACCAGGGGATGCAAAACATGCAAGTCATTTTGAACCCACTTATAAGAGTCAGATTGCATCCTCAATTCATTTGTGAGGTTAATAACCGTATTGCTGTTAGTTCAAATAACGTATTGATCAAGCAAAAATGAAACAGTGGTACCCTTAACCCACCCAACAATACTGAAGTCTGTTTTTGAAGTTTTTTTGTTGGAATATGCCTGCTTTTAAATCTGTTATAGAATGTCCGGGGAGATTGAAGTGTTCTCCTATTGGCTTTTGTATGTTACCATTCCTGATGTCTGATTTGTGTCCATTTATTCTTTTACGTAGAGACTGTCCGGTTTGGCCAATGTACATGGCCAAACCCCTTTGCCTGCTCTGTCCCCATATCTACTCTAGCGACACCATCAGCGGACCCAACCACATCGGCCACACCATCAGGGACTCATTCACCTGCACATCTACTAATGTGATATATGCCATCAGGTGCCAGCAATGCCCCTCTGCCATGTACATTGGCAAAATCGGACAGTCTCTACATAAAAGAATAAATGGACACAAATCAGACATCAGGAATGGTAACATACAAAAGCCAGTAGGAGAACACTTCAGTCTCCCTGGACATTCTATAACAGATTTAAAAGTAGCCATCCTTAAACAAAAAACCTTCAAAAACAGACTTCAAAAAGAAACTGCAGAACTAAAATTCATTTGCAGATTTAACACCATTAATTTGGGCTTGGACAGGGACTGGGAGTGGCTGGCTCACTACAAAAGCAATTTTCCCTCTCTTGGTATTGACGCCGCCTCATCAGTTATTGGGCGTGGACCACATCCAACCTGATTGAATTGGCCCTGTCAACACTGGTTCTCCACTTGTAAGGAAACTCCCTTCTCTTCATGTGCCACTATATTTATGCCTGTATCTGTAATTTTCACTCCATGCATCCGAAGAAGTGGGTTTTTTACGCATGAAAGCTCATGCCCAAATAAATCTGTTAGTCTTTAAGGTGCCACCGGACTCCTCATTGTTTTTGTGGATACAGACTAACACGGCTACCTCAGATACATGAAAAGAAATCTGTTTTTTAATATAGTAGGAAACAAACCACACTTCAGCCACAGCTGCTTTCTGCTCTTTATACTATATGTAGTTTTGCTTCTTCAGTTTACATTCTCAGATGCTGCTTTCGTTATAAATGTATCTTGATTTATAATCAAATTGTGTGAGAAAAGAATTATAGCTATGTAATAAAAACAATGCCCTTTGTGACGTCTCCAAAACTCAACAGAGATTACTTTAGGAGATCCTGAGGCTTTCTCTTTACAAATATTTTACAAGACAAACTTGTACCATTTTCGAAAGCACGTCTGTTCTAAATTATTCCCTAAAAAAAAAAAAAAAAAAAAAAAAAGAGAGAGAGAGAGACAGAGAATCACCGTTCCTTCCCCCCACCTTCTGAGCTTAGAGGAAATTTGTTGACATATTCTGAGGCAGGCATAGACAAAACAGCACAGGAAAGATGAGGCGGTCAGAAGGATCAGGGTTCGGCTTTGCTTAAACTAATTCCACATGCCCCTGCTCCAAAGATTTGTAGAGAAAATAATCTGGGATAGGGAAAAGCTGCACTTATTTTTTTTTCCAGTAAGATGCTGTGTTAGCAAATAGAACATATGAGCCACCTTCAGAGAACCAAGGTCCTTAATAATCCATTTTTCAAACACTACTGGCATTTCCTTTCCAGACAAAGATGGACTGTGACGGGAATCAATTTGATCGTTGGTGTGGCTACAATTGCCAAGATTCTGGAAATAATTGCCATTTAAATACTGGATAAAATTTATGATATGAAGCCAACAACCGTTTTATTACTATTTAATTTCTATGATTTGTTTGTTTGCAGTAGGCTTAAGGTAACTCAAAAAGCAAGCTGTTTGGCGAGGGATGGGTTTAAGAATAAACCACAAAAAATGTCAAATTAATGTTGGTCTGACTTGAATTTGTAAAAGGAAGGGAATTCAGAGTAAGGATTGAGACTGTCTTCTCATAAATTGTGGTTTACAGTGAATATACTGCCTGACAAATAAAACCACTTGGCACTGATACAGTGATTTTCAACCATCTCTCTATTTTAGATATAGTGAATCTGAGGAAGAAAGTTAAATGATTTCTCCCAAATCACATTGCTGATCCTTATGAGACACAGACAGAATATAACCCAGTTCACCTGTGTCCCATGCCCTACCACTGGACCATACTTCCAATAGCATGCCACAATGCGGTGATTTAAGAAAAGAATAACAGCTCTAGCACCATTTTTGGGGGAGTTAGAGGGCAACCCTGAAGCATGTATTTTAAAAAAGGAAAAGGGGCAAAAATAAAAAGGATTCTTCACTCATGTTGCTGTAAATCAGGAGTAACTCTACTGAAGTTAATTGACTCAAACATGTGAAGAACTGATTTTAAGTGAGAGAACATTTTAAAGGTTGAAATCAAAGCTCTAAATAGTTTACAGTGGATAAATGCCCTAGACATAGAGGTAACTTGACTAACTGGAAGGAGTGGGGCAGTTTTGGAAACAAGACAGATAGGTGAAGTTGGAGGGCAGGGGGAAGAATCACAAGTGGAAGTAGGTAGTTTCTAAGTTTTTAGGCAGTGCCGTGGTGGGGAGCAGGAAGACAGAGCATCCCTCATTTCCTGAGCCTTTCTTCCCACCTGCTCCCTCAGGATAAGGAGCAGCAAGGTGTGTGTTGGGTGGTTATTTGTACAAAGGCTGAAGCTGACTGGCCTGTAAGGAGAAGAGGAATCTAAGCTATCAATGGTAGAAGACCAGATATGAATCTCCTCATTGTGCCATAGGGAGTTTTTTCTAAACCTATCCCAGGGTTGTGGTAAAGACAAACATTTAATTCTTTACCTCTGTCCCAGTGAATTACCAGTCACTGCACATCAGTAGGGACTCAACCTGTGACCTTCAGCACTAAAACCAAAGGTCTCAATAACTTGAGATGAGGAAGAACTACTTTAGCAGTAGGAATACCATCTGCAAAATCCTACCCAGCAGCCCCATTCCAAGTCATGCGTCTCCCCATCAATATACGCTGCCTTTACAAGGTTTCAGAGTCGACTGCTTCTCCCTATGAGGAGTTTCTCATCTTCTCTGCAGATAAGAGTGATTAGATTTGGGTCAGTCTCAGTAGTAGAGTAGATGCAACATCAAAAGAGAAGGAATCACATGCAGTGCCTCCCGACTGAGTTTCAACCAGTCTCTCAGTTGAAATGCACTGGGAAATGTCCATTCAGCCACCTGTGAATTAGACCCATGTCAGTTGGGAATGCCTTAGTCCTTTATTGGCAGGAATTGTTAATGCCTCCCTTACGGGAGGTCAAACTGGCAGCTACTGTTAAACACTATGCTATGGCCTGGCCCTGGCTCATAAAAACTGTCACTAGGTATTAACAACCTCACAATTACCTGCCAGACTGTAACCCCTGATTTCTGGGGAAGATCACTGAGAAGGTGATAGCAGGCCAACCCCAATAGTATTTGATCTTCTCCAGTTTTTCTAAACCAGTATCAGTTGGGCTTCAGACCTGGGCATGGCACACAGATGATTTATTAGCATATCATTTCCTTGGGGAAATGAGAAGAAGTCAGACATCCACAATGATACTACTAGATCTAAGCAGGCTTTGATGCTGTGGGTGCTGCTGATTTGTCCCTGGGACAAATTTGGGGCTCATAAATGATCTGGAACTGGTTTCATTCATTATTTTTGTAGTGATCTCAGAGGCTTAGGATTTTTTTTGCTCTTCTTCCTTACACTTGTCACCTGGGAAGTACCATAATGGTGCAATTTTGTCATCCCTTATTTAAGAAGTATGTGAAGAGATTGTGAGATTCTTTCAATGGCAGTTGAGGGTGTTTAACAATTCGCAGAATCCAGTCCTTAATCTCCTAGCTAGTGATATCCCACATCCTGGTCCTTTTTCACAGCAGCTGGTTGGATCCTGGAGAGAGAGATGGGGTACCAGTATGTGCTCCCCATTTTGAGCAAATCTTGTAGTTTCCTAATCTTAATCATGTAAAGGGAATGCAGATACTGGGGGGAGGAGGGGGACTTATTATATTGTAATTTATTTTATGTATTACAGAATACATTATAGTAATTCTGAGAGAGACTTATATCATGACGCAACATACTGGACTTCCCAAGCCAGCCCTTTGGAGTCTACTGTTATATGAAAGGCCAAGGTCTACTGATGTTATGGAATGGGAAGGTCCTGAATCATAGGTTGTCTCACTCAGCCAAGAAATATGAAAAAGCAGAACCTTACAATAGTCATACTTATCATGAAAATGAACCATTGAGACAAACTTTACATTCGATAATCAGAGCTTGATTTTCAGATTCTGGCCTCCACTTGTGCATTACAACTTTTCACAATCACATCAATGACTGCACTTTTGGTGTACTGACACCTGTATGCAAAAATGCCAAATGTTTCACCTGCAAATTCCATTTGCTAACATAATTCTGTATATGCCAATTCTACCACTTGCATCTACAGATATTAGTGCACAGATAGTATGTGCATGCACAGTTGCATGCCTTACTGAAAGTCAAAACTGGGGGGCAAAAGGCCAAATGACTATTAACAACACTTTATGGAGAAAAGGATATTTGTGGTTATCAGTTATTAAAGTAAAACAAGGTTACTAACTAATAAGTGTTCAATATTTAAAACTGCAGAAACTAGGCAAGAAACAATGTAAACATACAGATAAAACACTGTAGAGTCACTGTTTATGAAGACACCATGACTGTGAGCATGAACATTATCACAATCTGCTCTGCCTCAAACATACCATGCAGAGCTGATAAAAAGCATTTTGAATCTTCTGTTGTGTGTGACTTTTTGGCATTTCTACCCATGTTACAAATTAGACTTTTTACGTGTGAACTGCTGCTATGATAGAATATAAATATAAATTTAACCAAATTAAGTCAAGAGCGACACTAATAATCTAAGGAAACACAGGCAACATTAAAATCTATATGTTGTAAAAAAAAGAACATTGTAAAGACAATTTTCACTTATCCTAAATATAAAGATTTTCTTTTCAATTTCTTTATTTTCTCTCTGCTCCTTTTCCCCCCACTGTTACCAAATACAATTTAAATCTTTTCCTTCATGATCTTACTTTCATCGTATGCTTTAATTCAAAAGAGATACCACTCCAGATACAATACAAAAACATTAAAGCAGTAGTGCCAATTAATAGTCTGACATGCCATTTTACTGAGAAGCCATCTAGTGGGAAAAGAATAATCCACTTAAATTTTGACCAAAGAATGGAAACATTGGCCGATTTTGGCAAACATGACATATTTATGAACTACTGTTTTCAAAAATATTCTAAAACAAAATGATGCTTCAAGAGGACAGCAGGTTTATCTGTTGCTTGCATAAATACTTAGTTCCTTATGTTTCTAGCAGTCTATTGTGGGGTAAATCACTGGGAGAAAGGGAATCTATCAGGCATGCCTCCTGAAAGTGCAAGATTGAAAATCCTGAGATTTTCCTTTTGGCTGACCTTTTCCTTTTTAAATGGGAAAAATAAAATCCTCTATTTTAAGTGAAACTGAATCATGCTGGAACTGAAAAACCATTTTCTTTGTGGCCTGCCTGTATAGTATTCTTTTCTTTTTAGTCTAGTCAACATCACTATCACAAAGGAGAAAGTCCCACATAGACTAAGACTCAGGTCAAAGGCCTACGGTTAGGCCAGTGTGCTGTCAGGTCAGTTATTGGCCTAACATTTTAAAATGTTCAAAAACAGATTTGTTGTCCATGGGATTATGGGGTATATGTAGGTCTCACTATATTCTAGAATATTATTGTCAGCAAGTTGGAGGACAATCTTTTTTGTATCTTAAATGCTTGTCAGGCTGTAAAATTATTGGGATTAAATAACAAAGATATATAATAATTTGATTCTGGTTATTGTTTGGACTGTGTGTTTTTGTGACCATAGAACAACAATTAGCCACAAATGGGAAAATCTAAAACACCAGCAGGATATTCCATCAGCCCTGCAAAGCGGTGCACCCAGTCAGCTACAGTAAGACAATTTAAACTTGTACCCATCCTATCTACATACTTTCCCCAGGACTGTAGTATCTGAGTGTCTCACAACTCCCCTGTGAGGCAGTGAAGTATTATCCCCATGTTACTGATGGGAAACTACGGCAAAGAGAATAAGTAAATTTCCCAAGATCACCTAGAGAGTGTAGAAATTGAACCCAGATCTCTTGATTCCCAAGCTTAGTCTTTAATCAGAAGCCTATCCTTCCATCCCAGGTTCAAATAGTTCCCCCTCTCCTTAATACCTTTGGTAGTGGATCATCTCTTTGCTGGTGTCAGCTCTGGGCACTCTTCCATAGCACCCTGAAGAAGCCTCAAACCCTGGCATTCTGGGATATCACTAATGGGTTGTCTTCAATAATTATTTATATTGAGTTAGAACCCAGCCTTGAGGAGCTGCATTAATGAACGTGACTTATCCCTATCTACACTGGTGACTAAAAGTTTCAGTTAACATTGTGTCACTTAACATGACTCCTCAAGGTTTTGTTCTAGTGTGATGTAAATTTTTAGCAAAGACAAACTGTAAAAGTAAAACCACAAAGGAGTCACAATTTAAAACAGGCAACAACAGATCTTGCCAATGTTATTGGAAAGACATCTACTTCCTCTGGGAAAGGCCCTTGATGTTGGACAGGCTGGAAGGAATGTAGGGAGAAGAAAAAGCACAGAAATTCCCCCTGAAAATGTCTTATGAAGATAAGGGGATTGGAAGAGTGTTGAGGAGCCAGAAAGGGAAACTCAAAAAGGATCGGGGGTTAGATAAGCATATGAACTTTTGGATGCTTATCTAAACCAGACCTCCAAGACTTTTGAGATTCAACCTTCATTAACAAGACTATTCAATACAAAAATAATGAACTGTTTGATATTGAAAATTTTAAATAATTTTCAATAACTTCTTTATTCATAAGAGTCATTTTTCAATGTACGTCTCTACAGCGCTCTGCTCTATAAAGAGGGCTGATTATGTAGTTCTGCTGGAATTATGTTAATTTATCATTTTAATCATAATTATGAAGTACATTTGCTCAAATATAGCAGATGTAAAAGTTAGACCGATGTTTCAGTTTAGACCATGGAACGTAATTTTCATTTTCTCTTTGAAAACATTAGGATAAACAAGTTCACAGACTATAGAACCTAAATAGTCAAGATCATCTTCATCATACAGATTTATGACATTTTAACTCAGTGTCAAACTATGCTTTAAAAATTTATTTTGTTTTGAAAGTCCTTGTCAATAAGATATTATGATTTTATAACTCTCTCTTGAGTCCAACTAAACAAACAGAGATGAAGATTTTAGGCTAAATTATGGCTAGACCTGCACACCCAAGAGAGGGGCGTCTAATAGAGAGCTGGTGTAAATGCTGCTGCTGCTGTTGTCTCAGAGCTGCAGCTCCAGGAAGGATGCACCAGAGAGAGGAAAGCTTAAAAGATGCTACCACTGCTGCAACAGCTGTCACCCAGATAGAGACTTACTTGCTCAACAACAGATACCAGAGAGAGGAGCCTATAAATCCTGGCTCCTTTCTAATCAGTGTCTAGACCCTATTGCTCCAAGTGCCTCACTGCTATGGTTGTTTCACAGTTATTTCCACCCACCCACCCATACACACCACCTTTTTTATTGGATCAGGGGTTTTCAAGTCAATGATGTTTTGATCCTTAGCTGCTGAAATTATTTGCTTCGACCTTTTGATTCCTAAAAATACTAAGTGACAGGGAATTTCCCCCCCTAGATTTTAATTGTAAATTACCTGGACGTGGTCACGGAGAGCATACTGTACTCGAGGGCTCTAAACACATCTCCCCTACAGAGACCAGGTTATCTATTGTATATACAGTATCTGAGGGAAAAGAACATAGGCCATACTTAGAAGATAGGGGATTCTATCCTGGGAAGCAGTGATTCTGAAAAAGATTTGCGGTCACGGTGGATATCAGCTGAACATAAGCTCCCTGAGTGACACTGTGGCCAAAAGAGCCAATGTGATCCTGGGATGCATAAACAGGGAAATCTTGACTAGGAGTACTTGGGCACTGATGCAACCACAGCTGGAATATTGGTGCAAGTTCTGGTGCCCACAATTTAAGAAGGCTGTTGATAAATCAGAGAAGAGCCACGAGAATTATTAAAAGATTAGAAAACCTGTGTTATAGTGGTAGACTCAAACAGTTCAATATGTTTAGCTTAAAGAGAAGGTTAAGGGTGTAAGTATCTAAATGGGGAACAAATGTTTAATAATGGGCTTTTTAGTCTAGCAGACAAAGGTATAACATGATCCAATGGCTGGAAGTTGAAGTTAGACAAATTCAGACTGAAAATAAGGTGTAAATTTGTAATAGTGATAGTAATTAACCATTGGAACAATTTACCAAGGGGTAGTGGTAGATTCTCCATCAATGACAATTTTAAATCTATATCGGCTGTTTTTCTAAAAGATCTGCTCTAGGAAATATTTTGGGGACATTCTATGGCCTGTGTTATACAGGAGGTCAGACTAGATGATTACGATGGTCTCTTCTGCCCTGGAAGTTATGAATCTATTCCCCCAAACAAGAATCTTTTGTTGCTGACCAACCAAAATGTTTTGGCCACTTTTTTCAGTTTATTGATTTAATTTAATGTGACTTGTCATGAAAAACCAGAGGGGGGGAAAATACTACATTCCTGGGAGAATTATTTCTATGGATCAACAGTTCAGTTTAACACTACAGACCAGACCCTCAGCTGATATGTATCAGTGTAGCTGCACTGAAGCCAAGACTGCTAAGTTGATTTACTATGATGAAGATCGAGCCCTAAAATTTTAAACTGAAAAGATCAGTCTCAAGTACTTGCTGCTAACGCAGATTCTTTGCATACAGTATTAAATACAGGGATTAAAGATATTGGCTTGATTCTTAGCTGGTGCTAATCGGTATAGATTCATTGAAACCATTCATTCTAAATAGGATTCTATAAAAACAGTATTAAAAGTAATAACTTGGGAGTCCTGGGCTTCCTAGCTCATAATGAAAGTTCTAATGGTGGCAAAAACATCTTGGGAGAAGTTTTGAGATTGAATTTCAAAGCAGCAAATCGATCTTTATAGAGCCTACAACATTTTTACTAAAAGTTCAAGAGGTGATGGTAAATAAAGAGGTGAGCCTGAAGTGCAAGATGTACCACTATGATCATCTCTTCAGTTACCACCTCACAGAGATCTTATTTCTAGAGCAAAGATGATTAACTAAGCAACTTTGAGTATATTGAATATATTTATTTCAAGGGATAGTTAAATTATTCAAGCACACTGCTGAAGATTAATGTAACTGAAGAAGGAATTTCAGAAAAAGCACTACTGCTTCTATGGCCTGGTCTACACTACGATTTTAGTTCGAATTTAGCAGCGTTATAGCGAATTAACCTTGTACCCATCCACACAACGAGGCCATTTAATTCGATTTAAAGTGCTCTTAAAATCGGTTTCTGTACTCCTCTCCGACGAGGGGAGTAGCGCTGAAATCGACATTGCCGGTTCGAATTAGGGTTAGTGTGGACGGAATTCGAAGGTATTGGCCTCCGGGAGGTATCCCACAGTGCACCATTGTGACCGCTCTGGACAGCAATCTAAACTCGGATGCTCTGGGCAGTTGGACAGGAAAAGCCCCGCGAACTTTTGAATTTCATTTCCTGTCTGCCCAGCCTGGTGAGCACAGGTGACCACACAGAGCTGAACAGCACAGGTAGCCATGCAGTCCGAGAACCGCAAACGAGCACCAGCATGGACCACACGCGAGATACTGGATCTGATCGCTATATGGGGAGAGGATTCCGTGCTCGCAGAACTGCGTTCCAAGAGACGGAATGCAAAAATTTTCGACAAGATCTCCAAGGGCATGATGGAGAGAGGCCACAATCGGGACTCCTATCAGTGCCGTATTAAGGTGAAGGAGCTCCGACAGGCCTATCAGAAAACCAAGGAGGCAAACGGACGGTCCGGGGCAGAGCCGCAGACATGCCGCTTCTACGAGGAGCTGCATGCAATTCTCGGGGGGGCCGCCACCACTACCCCACCCCTGACCGTGGACTCCGAGGAGGGGTTAATCTCATCCTTGAATGACGAATCTGCGGACGGGGAAGAGGAGGAGGAGGAGGAGGACGAACTTGTGGAGAGCACACAGCACTCCATTCTCCCCGACAGCCAGGAGCTGTTTCTGACCCTGACCGAAGTGCCCTCCGAACCCTCCCAAGGCGGCATCGCAGACCCCCTGGAAGGGACCTCTGGTGAGTGTACCTTTTCAAATATATCAAACATGGTTTAAAACAAGTATTTGTTTAATGATTAATTTGCCCTGGGGACTTGGGATGCATTCGCGGCCAGTACAGCTACTGGAAAAGTCTGTTAACGTGTCTGGGGATGGAGTTGAAATCCTCCAGGGACATCTCCATGAAACTCTCCTGGAGGTACTCCAAAAGCTTTTCCAGAAGGTTTCTGGGCAGGGCAGCCTTATTCCGTCCTCCATGGTAGGACACTTGACCGCGCCATGCTAGCAGCAAGTAATCCGGTATCATTGCTTGACAAAGCTTGGCAGCGTATGGTCCCGGTGTTTGCTGGCATTCAAGCAACATCCGTTCTTTATCTTGCTGTGTTATCCTCAGGAGAGTGATATCGTTCAGGGTAACCTGTTTGAAATACGGGAATGTAATTAAGGGGACAGAGGTGGCCCCGTTCCTACTGGGCTGTTTGCCTGTAGCTGAAAAGAAATCTTTCCCTGCAGTTAGCCAAGCGGGCGGGGGGGAGTGGGTGGACAATGGCGCTGAGGTTTTCGCGTTTGGCTAGCAGGGGTCTTCCCTGATACCAGCCACGCGGTGGGGGGAGGGGTAACGCGATCATCCCACAGAAGTGGATGGGGGGGCTAGTTTGTTATCTGCATGGATCTTCCATGATACCAGCCACGTGGTGGGGGGAGGGGGTCAACCGATCATCCCACAGAATTGAATGGGTGGTGGGTGGGGGTTATTATGTTATCTGATGCTGCACGGTAACAGGAAAACCGCAGCACGTAAAGGGCTTTGCTTGCTATGGGAAAGGAGGGCGCTGATTTAATGCAGAAGCCGCAGGACAATGGCTTACCATGGCTGCATACAAGCCGAATTCTGTTGCCCGGCCCTGCGTCTGCTGTGATCTCTAACACCAAAGCCGCGGGCACTCAATATAAGATGCAAAATGCGACCTTGTACATTGCTATGTAATGTGAAAAGTGTTCACCGTGAAAGAGTATAAGCATTGTTCTATAAAATGTATCTTTTTACATACTTCTCTCCCTTTTTTTCCCTCCTCCTGCAGCTGCAAATTTTTCAATCCTCCCGCCCCCGGCCCGAAGGCTCTCCCAGATAAGGCGGCGAAAGAGACGCACGCGAGACGACATGTTCTCGGAAATTATGCAATCGACCCGGGATGAGAGAGCTAATTTCAATGACTGGAAGGACACTGTATTAAAATTCCGGAAAGAGGCCAGTGACCGTGAGGAGAAGAGGGACCAACGGGAGGACATGAGGGACCAACGGGAGGAGAAAAGGGACCAACGTGAGGAGAGAAGGGACGAACGTGAGGAGAGGAGGGACGCCCGAGACGAGAAGTGGCGGGATGCAACGCTGGGGCTGCTGCGTGAGCAGACAGACATGCTCCGGCGTCTGGTGGAGCTCCAGGAACGGCAGCTGCAGGATTACCGAGTGCCGCTGCAGCCCCTCTATAACCGCCCTCCCCCCTCCCCAAGTCCCGTAGCCTCCTCACCCCGACGTGTAAGAACGCGGGGGGGGAAGCTCCGTGCAACCTGCCAGTCCACCCCATTAGAGAGCCCGAGCAAAAGGCTCTCATTATTTTGAATGTTGTTCCTGCCCTGTTCCTTCACTCCTACCCTCCTCCCAAACCCCACCCGGACTACCTGGTTATTTCTCTCCCTATGTTCATTACCCCCCGTTAATAAAAAGTTCTTGATTTGTAATTTGAAAACGACACTGACTTTATTTTTTTTTAAATAAAACTGGGATCGAAGGGGGAAGGGGGAAGGGTGGGTTGCTTACAGGGAATGAGTGAATCAAGTGGGCGGGTTTTCAACAGGGACAAACAAACATAACTTTCACACAGGAGCCTGGGCAGCACTGAAACTTGTTTTCAGAGCTTCTCTGATGCGCACCGCTTCCTGGTGTGCTCTTCTAATCGCCCTGGTGTCTGGCTGCGCGTAATCAGCGGCCAGGCGGTTTGCCTCAGCCTCCCACCCCGCCATAAAGGTCTCCCCCTTGCTCTCACAGAGATTGTGGAGCACACAGCAAGCTGCAATAGCAATGGGGATGTTGGTTTGGCTGAGGTCCGAGCGAGTCAGTAACGAGCGCCAGCGACCTTTTAAACGTCCAAAGGCACACTCTACCACCATCCTGCACTTGCTCAGCCTGTAGTTGAACCGCTCCTGAGTACTGTCCAGGCTGCCTGTGTATGGCTTCATGAGCCACGGCATTAAGGGGTAGGCTGGGTCCCCAAGGATAACGATGGGCATCTCAACATCCCCAATGGTAATTTTCCGGTCTGGAAAGTAAATCCCTTGTTGCAGCCGTTTAAACAGACTAGTGTTCCTGAAGACGCGGGCGTCATGAACCCTTCCCGGCCATCCCACGTTGATGTTGGTGAAACGTCCCTTGTGATCCACCATTGCTTGCAGCACCATAGAAAAGTACCCCTTGCGGTTTATGTACTGGCTGCCCTGGTGCTCCGGTGCCAAGATCGGGATATGGGTTCCATCTATCGCCCCACCACAGTTAGGGAATCCCATTGCAGCAAAGCCATCCACAATGAGCTGCACATCTCCCAGCGTCACTACCTTTTTTAGCAGCAGCTCAACGATTGCTTTGGCTACTTGCATGACAGCAGCCCCCACGGTAGATTTTCCCACTCCGAACTGATTACCGACTGACCGGTAGCTGTCCGGTGTTGCAAGCTTCCACAGGGCTATCGCCACTCGCTTCTCAACTGTGAGGGCTGCTCTCATCTTGGTGTTCTGGCGCGTCAGGGCAGGGGAAAGCAAGTCACAAAGTTCCAGGAAAGTGCCCTTACGCATGCGAAAGTTTCGCAGCCACTGGGAATCGTCCCACACCTGCAGCACTATGCGGTCCCACCAGTCAGTGCTTGTTTCCCGGGCCCAGAATCGGCGTTCCACAGCAAGAAGCTGCCCCATTGCCAACATGATCTCCAAAGCGCCGGGGCCCGTGGCGCGAGACAATTCTGTGTCCATGTCCATGTCCGCATCACTCTCGTCGCCGCGCTGCCGTAGCCGCCTCCTCCTCGCCTGGCTTTTCTGGTCCTGGTTGAGCATAAACTGCACTATAATGCGCGTGGTGTTTACAATGTTCATGACTGCAAACTTGAGCTGAGCGGGATCCATCCTTGCCGAGGTATGGCGTCCACTCAGTTCAACAAGGAAAAAAGGCGCAAATGGTTGTCTGCCGTTGTTTTCACGGAGGGAGGGGGAGGATGTTCCCAGAACCGCCCGCGACAATATTTTTTGTCCCATCAGGCATTGGGATCTCGACCCAGAATTCTAATGGGCGGGGGGGACTGCGGGAACTCTGGGATAGCTATGGGATAGCTACCCACAGTGCAACGCTCTGGAATTCGACGCTAGTCTTTGTACATGGACGCGCACCGCCGAATTAATCCGCTTACTGTGGCCGCGTACAATCGAATTTAAAAAATCGGTTTCATAAAATCGAATTCCGTAAATTCGGACTAATCCCGTAGTGTAGACGTACCCTAAGAGTTCTCCTGATAAGGTTTAAGTTTGGCTAAAATATATTTTTATCCCCAGTTACAACAAGGGGAAGGGTGAATGAGTTGTGAGACATTGGAGGATGGAGTAAAGAAATCCATCTGTCTGTCCATTGTTAGCAGCATCTATCTCAGTGATACTCAGACTGAGGCTTTCAAGCCACAGTGGCTCTTTAATGTGTCTCATGCAGCTCTTTGCAGCACATATTAAAACACCGTGTGATTGAATATATAATACTACAATAAATGAAACAATGGAATCATACTATTACTGTGGCTCTTTTGGGTAAAATTGATCTCTAATCTGGCTCCTGAACCACTGAAGCCTGAGGATCACTGATCTATCAACACCCTCGGGGCACTTTTAGCAAGGAGCTGGATGCCTGGACCAGAGATCCCAGGCTAAAATTCCATGATGTGCTGGGAGGAAGTGTCCCAGAGAGGGGTCTTAGGAGGCACACCGCCTGCTTATTATCCACTATACCAGCTGACTGAGGGGCCAGTTAAGGAGCAGGTTGAAGCTACTTGAGTGAAAGGCTGCTGTAAGGGTTATCTTCTTGAGGCATTTCCCCTTCTGCTTATTGGACTGTTTGTGCTAGGCATGGCGCACTGAAGAGTTACTGCCTGATCCCACTGAAGGCTGCAGGACTTCAAAGGTTTGATAGGCTAGAGCTTCCACAGTGTTGAGACTCCATTCTAGAGCTGCCTGCCTATCTGCAAGGGAGTCAGAAAGGCTACTTGCTTTCTCAGACTTTATGCTCCATACTGGTCACGGATGCTCCATACTGGTCGGCCTGGTGATTTTATAGGACACTCCTCCAGGTCAGAGAGGCCCCTTGGGATAATCTTTCTTGGGAACAAAGCAAGCAGTCCTCTTCTACAAAGGAGGCCCTGCACTTGCAACAGGATACATACTCCTTTTGTTCCTTCTGCTTCATGCTGCTGAGTTTTTCTACTTTAAGGTCCTGGGGACAGGTAAGGCTAATCTGCCATAAGGAAGGAAGCAGGGGACAGAAGAGGAAGGAGATAGAAGACATGGAAAGGAATAAGTTTAAGGCAGATGGGAATGTTCTGAAGATAAAGCTGAGCCCTTCCCCTGTATTAAGTGACTGACACTATCTGACAATTCACGGTCAGGTGAAGGATCCAGCAAGAGCTGGCAGAAAAATGGGGTGAATTTTCATGAAAAAATTATTCCCTTTGTTTAAACTTTGAAATTTAACATTTTTGGACTAGCTGCAGTTTCAACCATCAGTTTAGAATTATCAGGCCCACTGAATCTACAACCTCGAGGTGCAGGCTCTCCTGTCACAACATGATGTTAATGTGTAACTATTTCCAGGGTATTTTCTACATACATTATATCCTTCTCATGCTTCATCAGAAAAAAATGCACCTATTTTTCCATATTCATACAGGGCCCCAATGAATTAAAGTCTGAGTAAAAACTGATTAAGGTCTTTAGGATTTGGAGTACAAGTTACATTAAAATTTAAAAAAAGGTGCTTACAAGCAAATATTTCCACAAACATCTATTTGCTTCTTCAAATAAACAAACATTAAGCCATTATGACTTGCCAAAGCTTTGAGTGTGTACAGTGCGTATATACTTATTACATTACAATACAAAACCTTGTAGAAAAACCTGCTAGGTTGTTTTCAGTCACCTTAGGTGAATTTGCTTTTGAGAGATGAATAATGAAACTCTCTCAGTTGAAGGGATAATGAATGTGAATGTTTCAGATGGCAGAACAAAAACTGTTAGAATTAAATGCAAACTCCACATGATTAGTGCAGCATTAAGAATGATAACTGAAAAAAACTAATGGCAAAAAGCACACGAAATGTTAGGCTACTCTTGATAATGTTAACTTGCTACTTATGCAGCATTTTGGATCACTGATGATGATATAATATACTAAAGCAGGGGCTCTCAACCTTTTTCTTTCTGAGGCCTCCCCAACATGCTATAAAAATTCCACAGCCCACCTGTGCCACAACTACTGTTTTTCTGCATATAAAAGCCAGGGCCGGCGTTAGGGGGTAGCAAGCAGGGCAACTGCCTGAGGCCCCATGCCACAGGGCCCCCCGAGAAGCTACATTGCTCAGGCTTTGGCTTCAGCCCCAGGTAACAGGGCTCATGGCCCCGGGCTTCAGCCCCATGCGGTGGGGCTTCAGCTTTCTGCCCTGGGCCCCAGCAAGTCTAATGCTGACCATGCTTGGAGGACCCCCTGAAACCTGCTCGCAGTCCCCCAGTGGTTGAGAACCACTGTACTAAAGCATACAGTCAGCAACATAAGCAGAAATCCAGTATACTGGAACAGAGTTGTATGTGTTTATATTTTATTTTCCCAGCTTTGAAAAGAAAATAAGAAATAAACGGCACTACTCTGGCTCCCCATCACCTCTAGCTGCCCACTCTCCTGACCTCTGTGACAAGTCCACCATCCCCTTCCCAGAACTCTCTCTGATTACATACTGAAATTTGAACATGGAGATATGGATGTTTGGAGGGTTTCTGAAACTTGTGAGGACTGGTGGGCCTGACAGCAGCAGAAGGAAGGGAAACCAGAGGATTCCTACAGTTTAGGGTTTTGAGTTTATCACACAGGGGACAATTCTGGAGGCATGAGTGAAACAGTGGAAGAAGGGGTGAATTAAAAGAATTTGACAGTTGATGAAAGATCTCATATTTGGATCACATTATACACCCAGTGGGCCCGCAGGCCTTTACATGCAGTGTCACTTTCAAGGGTGGAGGAAGACCAGCAGAAAGATCTCCAGACCGCTACATGTAATGATGTAATCTAAAAAGTTAATCCTAATCTTCTCTTTTATTTCTACAAGTGCCTGTACAATCATATTTTGGCCCAGGATTCCACACGGGGGGGAGGGGGGGGGAGAATATCTGCTCTGAAGGCCTGGATGGGGATTTGTAGTGTTTCCCAATTATCCTTGACCTTGGCAACTGCCCCCCCCCCTTCCCCTTCTGCAAGGTTGCCATCCCTGTGCAACTGAGGGAATGACACAGTACACAAACTGTAATAAGATGCAGTATTTTTACAATGCTTTTTTATTAAAATCCCCCTGGGTTTTGTCAGTGGAGGGGATGATTGGGCCCCTTTTCTTCCAAAACAGAAAAATCCTGGCTTATTTTAGTGAGACTAACAAAAAGAAAACATCACCAGCCACAGTATGAATTCAATGACAGCTCTCATCTTCAACATTTGGCAGGCAGGTTTTGTATTATTTATTGTCTAGTAAATAAAGTTTAAATGTTTTTCAGGCTTGGTTGCAAACTATCTACCCGTTTGCAGTCCAACAACAGCAGGGAATAAAAGCTGTCATCATCTAATGTCTTTTTTCTCCTCTGTGTGCCTCTTTTCCATAGATTTCATTATTACTACTGGATCTGCACACGTTGTCATATCTAGGGCACAGCAGTACTAAGTAAACAGGGAGGAGAGATGTGAAATTTTTATTATCATTGAAACAACTGGTTGGGAGGATATACTGTATTCAACCTTTCCCAAAGAAAACAAAATCAGGAAAAGAGCAGGTGCTATTCCTCCAGAAAATGATCTGCACTTCTCTAGTCTGACAGTTTGAGATTAAATGCACAAACACCTCTGAGATGTTTATACTTCACTGCAAAATGGTTAGGAACAGACTGCTGAAAGCAACCTGATCAGGATTAAAATAGCTTTTTTAAAGGGCCAGATTTATATTACATGATTTTAGTAATATACAGAACAGTTCTAAGTTGATTGTTGTTGAAATTGTATTGATTATTCCTTGTTGTAACAGGATGACTTGTCCCTTTTAAGCACTAGAGGCACGGGGTAAGCCAACCTTAGTAACTAAGTAGGCACATATGAATGGGATCAAGTATTTCCCCTATAAGAGCAGTAGAAAGCTTCAGCCAGTGGGGGATGGGGGTGAGTGGGGGTGCTTTGGGAGAGAACCAGAAGAAGCTGTGGCAGAAACTTCGGAAGAGCTGCAGTGAGCAGGGGACCCTTAATCAGGGGTAAGGTTTGGGCCTGGAAGTCAGAGAGCTAGCGATGGCTGAGGGCCAGGGAGAGTGGACTCCACATGAGTAGAAAAAGACCCCAGTCAGGTAGCACTGTGAGTGGCCTGCCAAAGCAGGAAAGAGCTGCAAAGAGCAGACTTGGAGGGAAGAAGAGAAGCCTCAGGACTTTGGTGTTTTATGCCAATAAATTAGATCCTGGGAAAAGGGGCATTATTGATCAAAAAAGCCTGTGTATAGTTTATTTAAGGAAGCCCATTATGGGGGAAACTGAGGCAGGGCTGCTGCAGAGCAGCCCCAGGCCACAAGGAGGTACTGGGGAGATGGCCTGCCGTACAACACTCATGCAGTATGTTGGGGGTACAATTGTGAGCGGAGGTGGTGCTGGAAGATTTGATGGTTAGAAATATTGATAGCTAGATATCTGATGACTGAGAATCTTTTGGTGGTTTTCTATGCAAAGAACATGCAAGACAAGCAAGTGCTAATGAGAAACCTGCGGTTGTAGCATACAACTTGACCAGTAACAGGGCAGTGTAGGAGAGAGGTCCTGTGTCTGAGGGACATTCTGGCCAATTTCAGTCAATGGGACTTTTGCCATTGACTTTAATGGAGCCAGGATTTCACTCTACATTTAGATTAACAGAAAAGGGCTTAAATCCAGTACCTCTATGGTTACATCTACACAGAAAAACAACAACAACAAGACAGCAAGTCTCAGAGCTCGGGTCAACTGACTCAGGCTCACGGGGCTCTTGGTATGGGGCTAAAAATAGAAGTATAGATTTTCCTGCTCGGGCTGGAGTCCAGGCTCCAAAACTCGGGGATGGTCGCAGAGCCCAGGCTCCCACATTTTTCAGGAATGTCTATGCTGCTATTTTGAGCCCTGTATAGCACAAGGCCAGCAAGCCGAACTCAGCAAGGCTCTGAGACTTGCTGTCATGGGTTTTTTTGTTTTGGGGCTTTTTTTTTTTCTTTCTTTCTTCTTTGCAGTGTAGATGTACCTTGTGGAAGCTCTCTTTGAAATGCTTCTAGTTCCATGTGCAGGGCTATTAGGCAGTCTCAATGTATGGAAGACAAGCTGGTGCAAAGAAAAGAGCGTTAAATTCATTAGGAAATGGAATTTTCCTCACTTAAATCAGTTAGGATGGAAGGTAGCAAAAGTACCTGGTCTTTAAAAAAAAAAAATCGATTAAGTGGTCCTTGGAATTACAGCTCAATAAACCTTACATCAAGACCTGGTAAACTAGATAAAACAATTAAATACAGAATTATAAAAAAAACCTAGATGGGCATGATAGATTAGGGACAAATAGTATGATTTTTAAAGGAAAACTGACGGTCTAATTTACTGCAGTTCTTAGAGCGTAAAGAAAAGAGAGGGGAAAGGAAAAACAATTGACAATTTATTTGGCCTTTTAAAAAGCCTTTCATGTAGTCCCTGATAAACGGGTATTAAAGTAACTAAGGAGTCAGGAGTGAGAGGTAAAATGCTTACTCGGATTGGAAACTGGCTAAGAGACAAAAAGAGAGTAGGAATATGTGGTCAATTTCTAACATTTCATAAGGTTAACAATAGAGTGCCACAAGATTCCCTATAACTAATTGTTATTAATACATTTATTAATGTGCTAGAAAAGAAATGAAGATTGAGGTAGCAAAATTTGCAGATGACAGAATTATTTAAGCTAGTCAATACCAGAGAACACTCTGAGGGACCTAACAAATCTAAACAAATGGGCAGCACGGTGGCAGATTAATTTCATTGTTGACAAATCAAATTATAATCAGGTATTATTATAATACTATATAAATCAATTATATGCCCTCACCTGGAATACTGTCTTCAAGTTCATCTTTAAAAAGGGCAGAAACAGAAAGGGTGCAGACACGGGCAATGGAAACGATTAAAAGCATGGAGGAGAGACTGAAAAAAAGACAGTTACCTTTTCCGTAACTGGTGTTCTTTGAGATGTGTTGCTCATGTCCATTCCATATTAGGTGTGTGTGCTCACCACATGCACTGGTGCTGGAACTTTTTCCCTCAACAGTATCCGTAGGGGACTGGCTCTAGCACCCCCTGGAGTAGCGCCCGCATGGCGCAGTATAAGGGGCACCGCCGGCTCCCCCCACTCTCAGATCCTTCTTGCCAGAAACGCCGACAGTGGGGAAGGAGGACAGGTCATGGAATGGACATAAGCAACACATCTCAAAGAATACCAGTTACAGAAAAAGTAACCGTCTTTTCTTCTTCGAGTGCTTTCTCATGTCCATTCCATATTAGGTGACTCCAAAGCAGTACCCTTGGAGGTGGGTAGGAGTTCACGAACGTGTAGATTGCAACACAGCTTTGCCGAACCCAGTGTCGTCCCTGGCCTGCTGAGTGATGGCATAATGAGTGGTAAACGTATGGAGAGAGGACCACGTTACGGCTCTACAGTTGTCCTGGATAGGAATGTGCACCAGGAAGGCCGCAGAAGACGCCTGAGCTCTCGTCGAGAGGGCTCAGATAATTGGTGGCAGCGGAACCCCCGCCATGTCATAACAGGTTCTTATGCACGAGGTGATCCAATTAGAAATCCTCTGCGAGGACACCGGGTGACCCTTCATCCTATCAACTGTAGCGATGAAGAGTTGAGTTGATTTACGGAAAGGCTTGGTACGTTCTAAGTAAAAAGCCAAGGCCCTCCGGACGTCCAGGGTGTGAAGACGCCTCTCTTCACTGGTCTTGTGCGGTTTGGGACAGAACTCTGGGAGGAAGATGTCCTGGTTCATATGGAAGGTGGAGACCATCTTTGGCAGGAAGGCCGGGTGAGGCCGCAACTGAACCTTATCTTTGTAGAAGACCGTGTACAGCGGTTCTGAGGTCAAGGCTTTAATTTCCAAGACCAATCTCGCCGACATCACCGCCACCAGGAATGCGACTTTCCATGACAGATGGGAAAGGAAGCAGGACCCCAGTGGTTCAAAGGGGGGGCCAGTGAGCCTAGAGAGGACCAAGTTAAGATCCCACTGTGGGGCCGGAGCCCGCACCTGTGGGAAGAATCTCTCCAGCCCTCTCAAGAATCTGACCGTCATGTCATGGGAGAACACCATCTGACCTTGGATTGGTGGGTGAAACGCGGAGATGACCACAAGATGCACTCTAATGGAAGTGTGTGCCAGGCCCTGGTTCCTCAAATGGAGCAGGTAGTCCAGGGCAGCCTGTATGGAGGAACGCGAGGGAGAGATGCCCCATTCAGACGCCCAGTGGGAAAACCTCATCCACTTGGCCAGGTAAATCAGTCTAGTTGAGGGCTTCCTATTTTCCAGGAGGACCTGTTGGACTCCTTCTGAACAGGTCCACTTCTCCGGGTTCAGCCACGCAGCATCCATGCTGAGAGGTGGAGGGACCTGAGGTTGGAGTGTAGGAGCCGACTGTGGTCCTGTGACAGCAGGTCTGATCAGTTGGACAGGGGCCAGGGAGGGGCCACCAAAAGGCTCATGAGCATGCCGAACCAATGCTGGTGAGGCCACATCGGGGCAATCATGGTAACCTGTGCCTCGTCTCTCTTGTTCTTTGCCAGGGCCCTGCTGATGAGTGGAATCAGAGGGAACGCGTACATCAGGCTCCCTGACCATGACAGGAGGAAGGCATCGGAAAGGGGGTCCTTGCTCAGACCCTGTCAAGAACAAAACTGGTGGAATTTCCTGTTCTGTTTGGTACCGAACAGGTCCACTTGGGGAGTTCCCCACTTTTGGAAGATCATGCAGTCTACCTCTGGATGGAGTGACCACTCGTGGTGAGAGAAGAAGTCCCTGCTGAGCTGGTCTGCCAGCGTATTCCTGACGCCGGGAAGATGACAAGCTTCCAGGTGGATTTCATGGCTGATGCAGAAGTCCCATAGATGGAGCACCTCCTGACAGAGAGCCGATGAGCGCACCCCCCCTTGCCTGTTGATGTAGAACATCGAGGCTATGTTGTCCGTCAGGACTCGTACTACCTTGCCCGACAGATGGAGCAAGAAGACTCCGCACGCCAGCCAGACTGCTCGGAACTGCTTGACTTTTATGTGCAACCGTGCTTTGTCTGGGGACCACATCCCCTGAGTCTGGAGGATGCTGATATGCACCCCCCAGCCAAGGTCCGAGGTGTCCAACACCAACTCGATGGAGGGGGGAGGGTTGTCGAACGGAACCCCTTCCAGGACTGTTTTGCGGTTGGTCCACCACCGCAGCGAGGCAAGTATCCATCTTTGGTAACGGTCTTTTCCAGGGGGTCTCGGAACTAGGAATAGACTGTCACCTGCCATTGCTGCAGGGGCTGCATCCGGAGCCTGGCATGGCAGACCATGTAAGTGCATGCTGCCATGTGGCCCAGCAGGTGCAGGCAGACCCTGACAGTAGTCAGAGGGAATGCAGAGACTTCTGCAATGAGGTTCGTCAACGTGTGGAACGTTTCTATCATTTCCAGGAATGCCCTGGTGCAGGTCGAGTTGAGGACCACTCCGATGAACTCTATCCTCTGCACTGGCACTAACATTGACTTTTTGTCATTTACCAGTAGGCCCAGAGTGCGGCACGTAGCTTGAAGCACTGCGACATCCCTTTGAACTTGAGACCTGGAGCTGCTCTTGACGAGCCAGTCGTTGAGTTACGAGTAGATCTGGATACCCCGATGTCTGAGGTAAGCCGCTACCACCGACATGCACTTGGTAAACACTCTCGGTGATGTCACCAGGCCGAATGGGAGGACCATAAACTGGTAGTGGTGGGGCCCCACCATAAACCAGAGAAAGTGTCTGTGCCCTTGAAAGATCGCTATGTGGAAGTATGCATCCTTCAAGTCGAGGGTGGCATACCAGTCTCCCGGATCCAGGGAGGGGATAATAGAATCCAGAGAGATCATGCGGCTCTTTAGCTTCTTTAGGTACTTGTTGAGGTCTCGCAGATCCAGGATGGGCTGTAGACCGCCCTTGGCCTTTGGAATTAAAAAGTACCGGGAATAGAACCCCTTGTCCCTGTACTCGAGAGGAGCCTCTTCCACCGCACCCAGCTGTAGTAACCCCTTTACCTCCTGCGCGAGGAGACTCTCGTGAGAAGGGTCCCTGAAGAGAGACGGGGAGGCAGGTGATGGGGGGGATAGAAATAAACTGGAGAGTACTGAGGACCCAGTGGTCCAAAGTTACAGTGGTCCACACCAGGAGGAAAGGGGAAAGGTGGTCGGAGAACACTGGGAAAGATGGATCCGGGGAATAGTCTGGTAGATCGCCCTCAGGCGCACCCTCAAATGACTGTTTGGCCCCCTGCTTATTACAGATCGAACCTGACTGGGCCGAGAGTGGAGGCAGGTGGCTTGAGGGGGTCGGGGCAAAAGAGGCAATGACATTAAAGCGCGGTGGCAGCGCTTTAACGTCGTTACCCCTTTTGCCTCCCGCGTCGGCGGCCCTGCCGGTAGGGTCCATACCAGCAGGGCCACTGACGGGGGAGGCAAAAGGGGCAGCGCTTTAATGTGGGTTGTATAGGGGCGGGTACCGGCTTCTTACTGGTACGCTGTACTGGCCCACTTTCACCCCTGCAAAAAAACAACAACAACAGGATTTTCAGGGTGGTGCAGGAGTCCCTGAGGCCATGCAAATTGCTGTCTGTTTGCTCCGCAAATAGGGCTCTGCCATGGAAGGGCAGGTCCTGCAATGACTGCTGGGCCTCGGTGGATAATCCAGAGAGAACCAGCCAAGAGGCTCGCTGCATGGAGATAGTGGAAGCCATGGTGCGGGCAGCAGCATCCACAGCATCTGACGCTGCCTGGAGGGCTACCCTGGCTGCAGTCGTGCCCTCATCAAAGATCACTTGGAACTCCTTCTTGGAAGCCTTGGGGAGCAACCCTTCAAACTTGGCCCTGGCTTGCCCCATATTAAAGTCATATTGGCCAACGAGGGATTGGTGGTTGGCCACTCTCAGCTGAAGGCTGGAAAACAAATAAACCTTATGTGAAAAGATATCCAACTGCCTCAAGGCTTTATTTTTGGGCATGGCCCCAGCTTGTCCTTGCCTCTCCTTGTGGTTAACTGCCTCAACCACAAGGAAATTAGGGGCTGGGTGGGAGTATAAGTATTCGTGCCTTTGGTCGGCACGAAGGACTTGCTTTCGGCCCTTTTAGTGATAGGGGCCAGGGAAGAGGGGGTCTGCCGCAGGGCATTAGTGATTTTGGAAACCCCTTCATGAAGGGGTAGAGCCACCCTGGCAGGAGCTGAGGACGTCAAACAGAAAGTCCGAGGGCTCTTCCAATTCCTCCGCCTGAAGCCCCAGGTTAGAAGCGACCCTCTTCAAAAGTTCCTGGTGCGCTTTGGCGTCATCCTGAGGACCTGGGTGAGGGGGCCCCGTTATAGCCTTGTCCAGCGACGACAAGGACGATGCTGGCACTGTGGGAACCTCCACGTCCATTGGTGGTCCAGGAGCTTGCTCCCCTGGGTCCTCCTGGACCTGTGGGGTCTTACCTCCCCGAAGCCTCGAGCACTGGAGGGGGACAGCATACTGAGGCTTCTAACCTCTCCAAGGCTCCCGACACTGATCGGGCAGCCTGGGAAGGTTGGGTAAACCCCCAAGGTTTCCACGGATACCATGAGCCGGCCACTGCGCTTGGGGCCATGGGACAGGCTTCGGTGCTGATAACTTAGTCGGCACCGCCGGTACTGGGGCTTGTCACACAGGCAAGGAACCTTGTTCCAAGCCAGAGCTACCAGCAGAGCAGTCGGTACCAGGTGACCACGATCAGGCTGAGCGGTGGCTCTTGTCCAACCGGTGCCAGTCGCTGTGTCCCAAAGTTGATCTGTCCGGGCGAGACTGTCTTGATCGGGCTCTCGGCGACTGACGGCGTTCGGCGGATCTGTGTCAGATACCTGGCGATTCACACCTCATGCTTCTCGACCGATACCAGGACGTCGAACGGGACCGGGAGCTACCACAGGCCAGTTGCCGGGATGATCGTCCTGAGTAGGGTGACCTCCTTCTCGGAGACAGATGATGACGGCCCAGCGATCGGCGGTCTCTGATGTCCAATCAGTCCCAGGATCGGTACCGGGTCCTTGGAGATGGCCGGGGCTGGTCCCGGAGTTCTTGCCAGGTGGCGAGAGACTGCTGAATTGGAATTAATTAATTTGCAAATTGGATACCATTAAATTAGGTTTGAATAAAGACTGGGAGTGGATGGGCCATTACACAAAGTAGAGAAGGTTAAAGTATCTAATACTGGCCACGGACAGAGACAGGATACTGGACCAGACAGACTATTAATCTTGTCCAGCATGACAATTCCTATGCTTTTAAGTGCTAAGCATGTTGTTCTTCTGAGATGGCAGAAAACTTTATGACCAAATTTGCAAGTATTTTTTCCCCCATGGTAGAAATTGTTGCTGCTGTTTTTTACTTATTTACTCAAATTCACATCTTGACATATCCATGTGAACTGTGGGTGCTCGTTCCCGGTCATGATTAGGGCCACAAAAAGGTTTGGGATGATTAAAAAAAATGACTGCAAAGTAACGATCCAAGAACTTGAATTTTTGGAGCACATTCTGCATTGAGAGCTTAATCCAGCTACCTGTTCTACTGCCACGAAGATGGGCAATATGAGACAAAATGCCATCTAAATATCTTGTAGCATCAGAGAAGTGCATTGGGCTGGGGAGCCATTAGACCATGAGTTCTGGTCTCACCTCAGCTGACAACCAATTCTATTTCTGTACACTTTACAGACCAAATTTCTGATCAAAACATCATACCCCAGGCATAGAAATCAGCCCAGGAGTAGCTCTCCTATTTTATAAATAAATTAAAAGAGAAGTTGCATGTCACTTTAGGCAGAGTTGGGAACAGAAACCAGTCTCTAATATAGCAGACCTAAGCTTAAGCCTTCATCCGTTGGCCACACAGCCTTTCAGACTGCCCGAGTTAAATCTAGGTGCTTTGGTTAGGGCCATATCTAACCACAACTATAGCCACACTCCCCTTCCAAAGACAGGGATACAACCCAGGATTCCTGATTGTTAATATGCTACTGCAATGTAGCAAACAGATGTTTAGCCCATTTCCAAAATGTGTGTCAAATCCCCCTCCAGTGACTAATCCAAAGAGAGAACAATGATGACTCCTGTAGCCCAAGTAGTAGAGCCCTTGTGATGGAATGTGAAAGTCCAGAGTATTCATATCCTGCTGATGACCTATGTGGGAGAATCTCTTGGATGCATGTGACAGAACATGTTTTTTTCCAGTTTCCTTCTTAAAATGGTTTCTCACTGTATGAATTAAACCATCTTTTAAAGCAGATTTTATAGTTTAAAAACATTTATTAATGTCCATTATGGTGAAACATGCAACCAAATTCAGGTGTTGTACATTATGGTCATTTGTGACAAATTTTGATTGCTTGTGCCACATTGACAGGTTTGAAATTTCACAAATCAAATAATGATATCTGAACTTTATTAAGACACATTATGAATATTTATATACGTGTACATACGCACAATAGTACCTACTCTATTCTATGTATAAGAATTCTCTCTCAAGCGAGTTAAAATTACCACATTTTTTAAGTCTGACCACTGTGTGTGTGTGTGTGTGCGTGTGTACGAGTCAGCATTTTTCAATGAGATTTCAGAAAGTGGCATTTTATCTTTTTTTCCCCTTTTTTATTCTTGAGTTCACTCTTCTATAATGTATACATCTCTTATATGCACACTGATTTACAGGGCTAATTCATTACAATTTCTCAGCATATGTATAGCACTACTCTCTTTAGCCTCTTTCTGTTACAGCTATCAATAGGATACCACATTTATTTTCTTTTCAAAACACTATATAAATTGTTATTGTTTATTAAATTAGGTTTCCCAGTCTTTCAGGAAGGGAAAGTTAATTGAAATGCTGTATGAATTTATTCTATTCCTTGTAACTGATTACTTTTAAGGGTTTTTCTTTCATTTCCTATGTTTTTTCTTTTCTCATTAAAATGTTTCATCTAACATTCAGAAATACAAATGAAAAGAGTCAGATTCTGAAATTCCACTCTCACTGCTTCCTGAGTGAACCACAAATAGTCAAAATTTCCTCTTCAAATTACAAACTATGCTTTTACAAGCGCATAAAACCATTTCCTTAAACCTGCTATGAAGAACCATGTCTTATTTCCTACAGGAATCTACCCAAAGGTTTCTACAGATGACTGCTTTCCGATAGGAAATCAGAGCTATAGAATTTTTGTCATTCTTCTATTCCAATTGTAAATTCCAGCTTAGTTAAATTACAGAAACTTTCTGCTCGACACAATACTAGCAATACAAGGGTGATCTTTAGAAGCAAGTAAGTGTCACTGGGTCACCAAACCTGCTCAAAATATTTATTTAAACAAAACAACATATACATGCCTTGACTACTTCACTACAGAAATACACAATATGAAAGATGATCATTTTAAAAGTATTAATGTAGGTATAATGGGACATGCTCTGTCCCCGTCCCCTAATGCCCCAGAAACCTTACAGATTTTGTCCAATAAGTGGTAGTTTCATGGGAGTGTATTTATATCCCCATTACCAATAGTCTCATGCAACAAAGTATTTCCAGTGTTTCTTGCCCTTTAGCCATTTCCCATAGGCCAGGGAGGAATAGATATCTCCTTTCCTTGAGCTCTCAGAGCATACAGGGCTCAGCTAGCCCAAGTCCTCCCACATTGTTTCTTTTATACCCCTCTTATTGTCTTTTACCCTCAGCTGATGGCTAACTGGTTCATCAGCCCTCCCAGCCTGATCCGCCAATTAGCCGTATATTGCCCAATCAGCCTTCTCCAGGGAAACTGATTGGTGCCTAAGTGATCAGAGTGCTGGCTCACCTGCTAGCTTCTATCACTTTGTCACAGTGGGTTCTACTCAGGATGATTGGGGAAAAAAGAAAACAAAACTATGCATCATAAATGAAATCATATTTTTCCCTTTTTGTTTTGCAGCCAGAAGAGGGATATGTTATTCATCAGGGGGCCGATCCAATTCCAACTGATTTTAATGGGAGCTAGATAAGGCCCCAAGAAAGCAATACGTTATTAGCAATTACTATGCCAAATATATTTACATTTACAAAGAACTGTGCTTTCCTTTCACTGGAAATGAGGGAAAAACTACATTTTAGCTTTCTTTTGCAACTTCTCTTCATCATCAACTATAGCTACCAAACAAACCTTGGAAGGATGCTTTCCACTGCTTGGAGCCCTTCCATGCCACCTGAGAGGTGCGAAGGGGCTGAAACCAGAACACAGCAGCATAGCTGAGAGGTCCTGCAGGAGAACTCTTAGCTGATATAAAGCAGGCACAGCAGTCTCTTCTACCTCTCAGCTCTGATATAGCCTTATTTTGACTTAAGGATACGGAGGGGGTGAATTTCATTCTAAATGAATAAGCCTCACAACTCCTCTGTGAGACAGATTCATAGAGTTTAAGGCCAGAGGGGACCACCAGATCTATCTACCATAGATATGGCAAGCATTATTTCTTTTTACAGATAGGAAACTGGGGATAAGAGATTTAGTGACTTGCCCAAGGTCGTAGCTTTAGTCACTGACATAGCCAGGAGTAGTACCCAAGATTCCTGACTCTTAGTCCTATCTCCTAACCATTAGGCCATGTTCCCCCACCCATACCCCTACCTCTTCCCCTTTGAAATTTGCCACTTCCTGCTTTGAAACAGATTACATTTTATTAAGATTAGTTAAGAACAAAAAATTTAAAAGACAAATTCCTCCAATTCATGACAAGAAGAATACAATCAGAGCATCCTCACGTCATTTCTATTTGAAAGTCCCCCCACCACCACCACCACCACACACACAATAATATCCATGTTACATGGATGAATGTTAACACCTGGCCAGAGTCACAGCCAAATATAAAAACCACCTGAAGATTTTTTTTTTTTTTAAAAAGGTGCAGGGATTTCCTTGGTGGTGGTTTGTTTTCTGTTTTGTTTTGAGATTTCTGAGTTTGTTTTGTTTTTCTGATGAGGGAGCTTCAAAAAAAAAATCAGTGCATAGACCAGTGTTCCTGCTTCAAAGTGAAATGAGGATGGCAAAAATTCCTCCTTCCCATTCAGAAATAGCGAGTGTCACCTTCACAAGGCATCAAAGCTTATGGGGAACCTCATGGTTCTCCTGAGCTTGTATCTTCTGCACAGTATCCCATTATATTGCCACAGCCAAATCACTGAATCAACCCAGCAATTTTATTCTTTGTATATTGATGTTAGTGTTTTTGATTCCTGTGCAGAAGAAAATATTAATATATGTCAGTGGGGGGAATTCAATAGCAAGGCTTATTCAAAACACTGGAGCAAAGACTACAGAAGTATCTAGTGTGCAGAGCATTTCTCCCAAGTACCTGTAAGCAACTGGGAAATACCCCCATTGTATTATGCTAATGTGAGGTGAATATAAGAAAGTTCCCTTGGCAACCAGAGATGGCAAGTCCTGATTGGATGCAGTTCAAGTGTTTTGTTTGAAATTGCTCCTCACTGCAGGGAGAAGGATTATTAATATTATTATTAAGAGGTTTTTGTTCTGAGAGAGAGAGAGAGACACACACACACACAGACAGACAGAGACAGACACTGGAATTTTTCTCTCTCTCTCTCTCCTGACTGTGCCAGGAATGGGATTCTGGGTAGACATAGGTAGCCCCAGAGGCTTAGCCTAGCTTGGGTATTGAATCAGGGGACGGGAAAGAAAAACAGCTAACTAGATCAAAGAAGGTGGGTGAAGGAAGTGAAAGGACGTCAGAGATTAAGTTAGCAAGTATCTTTAAACAAGCTTAATGATGATAGAGTTACAGGGGTAACTGTGCCCACAAAGCCAAAGTGAAGCTGAATTTATTGCTGACTGGTGGTCATTATTAATATTTTCTTTGTACACATAGCCTTTATGCATCTCACCAAGTTATTACTAATATTTATTATTTGTATTAAAGCAACGGCTAGAGGCCCCTTTCAGGATTCAACTACCAATATGCTAAGCACTCTACAAGCAGACTAAAAAGATAGTTCCTGCTCCAAAGGGTTTAAAATCTACACAATCTAACCCTAGTGGCTTTTATTCAGTAAGCTTTTCTGTATGTGTTCATGTCTTTCCAAGTTCATGATTTTCCACCTATGCACCATAAAATTATATGACCAAATCCACTCTCACACAAGTTATGGAAAGAAACAAAAGAATGGAGCTATGGAATTTTAATATAAAAACAGAATGATTTGTTTGAAATTATTATTAGGAAACAGTATATTTTAACTTTATTTACACATTTAGTTTGCCTTATTGCTACTATGAACATTTTTTAAAATGATAAATCATTTGTAAGCCATGATTTAGTGGTTTAAAGAGAAAGAAATTTAAATCTATGAAATGACAGTGATGACTTAATATTGCAAATTATAGTTTTTAGTACAGGTAATTTATCATATCAAATCACAATTCTAATTTCCTTCTACAGAGCAAAAGCAAGAAAGATTGTACTTGAGAAAAGAAGGGGGAAGAAGAAAACCAAAAGACCCATAAATATATAAGTAAGGCTTCTGATTTTAGGTTTTAACTGATACAATAATAAAACACCCCCAACACACAAAAAATGGCTACTTGTATCTAAGGGCTTATCTACACAGAGTAATGTGGACTACAGGACTGTAATTTCTGAAGTGCATTAACATATTGTACATGAATTAGTCCACGTAGACCCCGCTGGTGTGCACTAACGGTTCCCTAGTGCGCTTCACTGTAGTGCTGGTCTAAACCAGGGGTCCTCAACCTGGTGCCCGTGGGCGCCATGATGCCCACTGGGGCGTCTAAGTGCGCCCGCGTACTGGCCGTCGGACGAGCATCCGCCAAAATGCCGCTGACAAGCAGCGTCATCCATAATAATAATATATGGAGATATATCTATCTCCTAGAACTGGAAGGGACCCCGCAAGGTCATTGAGTCCAGCACCCTGCCTTTACTAGCAGGACCAAGTACTGATTTTTGCCCCAGATCCCTAAGTGGCCCCCTCAAGGATTGAACTCACAACCCTGGGTTTAGTAGGCCAATGCTCAAACCACTGAGCTATCCCTTCCCCCCCATAAGTATATGGAGATATACCTATCTCATAGAACTGGAAGGGACCCCGAAAGGTCATCGAGTCCAGCCCCCTTACTTCCAGCCCCCTTACTTCGGCGGCATTTCGGCGGCGACGCCTCTGGATGACGCTGCTTGTCGGCGGCATTTCGGCGGCGACGCCTCTGGATGACGCTGCTTGTCGGCGGCATTTTGGCGGCAACGCCTATTGACGTTGCCGCTTGGCGGCATTTCGGCGGATGCTCGTCCGCCGCCATGGTCCTCCATGGCTTGTCGTCTAGCGCCCGCCAGACGAAAAAGGTTGGGGACCACTGGTCTAAACAGTACTATGTTAAAGCACACTAGGGCACATTACAAAGAGATTACTCTAATACAGACTAAATAAGTAATGCATATATTATAGTACATAGAAAAAGAAAGCCACAAACCCTCCGATTTTTAGACAGCTACATAAACCTAAAAAATTGCTAAAAATTACTCCCCAAAATGAAAATAATAACCACTGAAAAATAGAAGCCATACGTAAGTCCTTGAAAGTACTAATAAAAAGTAACCTGCCTACTATAGTCTGTACTTTATAAACATGTGAGGTTTATTGGTATTATCCTCTGAAACACAATTGTCTTTCCGGGCTTTTGTTAGGATATACTTCTGGATAATATCAACCTAGGGACATAGTGCCTAGAAGAAATGTATAAAGTATGCATGGTATTGACATCTCTAAAAGGAAAGAATGACATTAAGAATGTCAAGGTAGAGGTGGGTGAGTTTGAATGGCATGTGTCCTTGAGTATGCTCAACAATGAATGAGGAAAAGAGGGCAAAGAAGGATATTACAAGAATATAATTGTAACAATCTTTCCCCTGTTTAGTTTCATCCTTGAGAAAATACACTACCTTTGATTCCCTGGCAACCATTACAAACCTCTTTCTTGTAAATGGCCTCTTGACATTTATCCAAAACTCATCTAAGGCAGGACCTATAATTTAGGCACACATGATGGAAGAGACAGATGTTAGAAGTACATGAGGACTTTGATTTTCAGCAGACTAAAGTTCCAAAGATGGCAAGCTTTTATATTTCATGATTCTCTTTTGAAAGTGGTTATATTACATTCTCTAGGTATTTTTCAGCTAGGAATCATGAAGACTCATCTCTTCAACCTTCTTTCACCTTGCTGTGAAATTGACAAGAAGTATGGAAACACACAGTCTTTGGAATGGGGAGATGGGTAAAGAAGAAAAAAATACGAGAATCTGTCAAATTTCCAACTCCTGACACTGATTTTTGGAGTGCATTTTGATTAAAAAATAATGGCCAATGCTCTCAAATGGAAGCCTATGTGGATTGTAAATTGGAATACTTGATGGACTGAAAAGATCATTTTAATATATGGTAAATCTAATTTCTAGTGAGCATTTTGTAGGCTTTTAAACAAAATAGATGCATTTTATGTCAGAGTGTATACACAGACGTTATTTTAAACAACATGTGCCATATCATGCTCTGTGCCCCTTGAGTATCCAGAATCCGGAGGTTCCTCAACATTTCATTCCTTCTAACTCCAAACCTATAGAAGCCTCTTTATGGAGCTGTGTGGGGTCCTGGATCTGAACGTGGAGAGAAATAGGGTCAAAAGGATTGTCCTGTGGTTGGCCTTAGATATTTCACCATCTTTTCCTCTTAAAATTTGTTCTGTTCTTTTACTAAGAACAAAAGACAAACATTAATTG
Source organism: Platysternon megacephalum (assembly GCA_003942145.1). Lineage (NCBI taxonomy): Eukaryota > Metazoa > Chordata > Testudines > Platysternidae > Platysternon > Platysternon megacephalum. The sequence continues at coordinate 29,043,602 of QXTE01000003.1, forward strand.
TGAGGAAGATTCCCCTTTCACTTTTGAAAACTGGTACTATAATTTGTTTTTCTCCAATCATTCGATACCTTCTCAGTTATCCATGACTTTCCAAATGCAAGTGTCAGTAGTACAGTAAGATTCTTAGATAATGCCATTAATAACCTAAAAGGTATGTCATTCCTAATCATCTTATTTACATATTTTCCAAATTTTTCCTTACATCATCTTTAATAACAAGTATTTCTTTCTTTTTGCTTACAATTCTATATGGTTTGCATTAAAAACTTTTTTAAAAAGGGTGCCGTGATAGGTTGGACCTCCCCCCTTCTGGGATGCCACCTGATGTACTGGGATTTCACTGAGCCTGCCTGCTCCACTAGCCTGGGCTCCCTCTCCTTGTTTTGCTGAATTAGGCTCTCCAGCCTCTGGCAGCACACACAGACACGCACACACACACAGGTAGGGAGCACCAGCTGTAGAATCGCACAGAGTCTGCATGCAGTTCTCTATGAGAAGACTCAGCTAGGAAATCGCCCAGCACTCAAGTGCAGCTCCCCTCTGGAAAGTACACCCAAATTAATATTGTCTTGTGCTGTAGTGAAATCTATACAACGTAAGCTCATAAATTCGCCTCCTCCATCAATGTGGAGGAAGATTCTTGCCCCTGCTCACTTAGAAATTGCACAAACTGAGTTTAATAATAAACAAAAACAAGTTTATTAACTATAAAAGGCAGATTTTAAGTGATTAGAAGGGATAACAATCAGAACAAGGCAGATTCCTAAGCAAATAAAACAAAACATGCATACTAAGCTTAAGATCTTAAAGAGACTGGTTTCAAGAATCAGAGGGGTAGCCATGTTAGTCTGTATCCACAAAAGCAATGAGGAGTCCGGTGGCACCTTAAAGACTAACAGATTTATTTGGGCATAAGCTTTTGTGGGTAAAAAACCCACTTCTTCAGATGCATGGAGTGAAATTTACAAAGGCAGGCATAAATATATTGGCACATGAAGAGAAGGGAGTTACCTTACAAGTGGAGAACCAGTGTTGACCAGGCCAATTCAGTCAGGGTGAATGTGGTCCACTCCCAATAATTGATGAGGAGGTGTCAATACCAATTGCTTTTGTAGTGAGACAGCCACACCCAGTCCCTATTCAAGCCCAAATTAATGGTGTTAAATTTGCAAATGAATTGTATCTCTGCAATTTCTCTTTGAAGTCTGTTTTTGAAGTTTTTTTGTTGAAGGATGGCTACTTTTAAATCTGTTATTGAATGTCCAGGGAGACAGAGTGTCCTCCTACTGGCTTTTGTATGTTACCATTCCTGATGTCTGATTTGTGTCCATTTATTCTTTTATGTAGAGACTGTCCGGTTTGGCCAATGTACATCGCAGAGGGGCATTGCTGGCACATGATGGCATATATCACATTAGTAGATGTGCAGGTGTACAAGCCCCTGATGGTGTGGCTGATGTGGTTGGGTCCTATGATGGTGTTGCTAGAGTAGATATGGGGATAGAGCAGGCAACAGGGTTTGTTACAGGGATCGGTTCCTGGGTTAGTGTTTCTGTGGTGTGGTGTGTAGTTACTGATGAGTATTTGCTTCAGGTTTGGGGGCTGTCTGTAAGCATGGACTTGATGCTTGATGAAGATCTTGTAGGGGGTTTGTCTCTGTCTGAGGGATTGGAGTAAATGTGGTTGTATCTTAGGGCTTGGCTGTAGACAATGGATCGTGTGATATGTCCTGGATGGAAGCTGGAGGCATGTAGGTAAGTGTAGCGGTCAGTAGGTTTCCGGTATGGGGTGGTGTTTATGTGACCATCACTTATTTGCAATGTAGCGTCCAGGAAGTGGATCTCTTGTGTGGACTGGTCCAGGCTGAGGGTGATGGTGGGGTGGAAATTATTGAAATCCAGGTGGAATTCTTCAAGGGCCTCCTTCCCGTGGGTCCATATGATCAAGATGTCATCAATGTAGCGCAAGTAGAGGAGGGGCACTAGGGGACGAGAGCTGAGGAAGCGTTGTTCTATGGGCACCCATAGCAATGCCGCTGACTTGAAGGTATAAGTTGTCCCCAAATCTGAAATGGTTGTGGGTGAGGACAAAGTCACAAAGCTCAGCCACCAGGTGTGCCATGGCCTCATCAGGGATACTCTTCCTGACAGCTTGTAGTCCATCCTTGTGTGGAATATTGGTGTAAAGAGCTTCTACATCCATGGTGGACAGAATGGTGTTTTCAGGAAGATCACCAATGCATTGTAGTTTCTTCAGGAAGTCGGTGGTGTCTCGAAGATAGCTAGGAGTGCTGGTAGCATAGGGTCTGAGGAGAGAGTCCAAATATCCAGATAATCCTGCTGTAAGAGTGCCAATGCCTGAGATGATGGGGCGTCCAGAATTTCCAGGTTTATGAATCTTGGTAGCAGATAGAATACCCCTGGTTGGGGCTCTAGGTTTCAAGAAGTAATTTCTCACCCTAAATGTTGTTTTAGGCAAATTGCAGAGTTTCTGTAGCTTAGAGTTCCAGTTATTTCTCTTTACAGACTAGACTCCTTAGGCCTAGTCTACACTGGGGGGGGGGGGTATCGACCTAGCGTAGCTGAAGTCGACATATCTTAGGTTGACTTACCTCGTGTCCTCACGACGTGGGCTCGACTGCCACTGCTCCCCCGTCGACTCCGCTTCTGCCTCTTGCGGCGGTGGAGTACAGGAGTCGACAGCAGAGCGATCGGGGATCGATTTATTGCGTCTACACTAGACGTGATAAATTGATCCCCGATAGATTGACCCTCCCCCACTTTTAGTGGAAAATTACTAGAAGTCCAAGATGGTGTTTAGTACCAGGTGACAGGACCAACTGACCTAGTAGTGTTACAGCTAGGGGACGCCTCTCAGGAAGGAGAGAGATTAGTATCTTCACGGTCTTGTAGTTTCTTTCTAATGGCCCATCAAAGCTGATGGCCTGTTGTCTGGTGGATGTCTCCCAAAATACACACCCAATTGTAATTGTTACATAGTCAATATTCCTAACTTTAGGTACAGAAATGATACATGCATACAAATTGGATAATCACAGTCAGTAAATCATAACCTTTCGATGATACCTTACAAGACCCACCTTGCATAAAATATATCTCAATTATGCCATATCTATATAATAAGCATATTTCCATAAAGAATATGGGGTGTAATGTCACAGGTGCTCAGTACCAGTTATTTTAAAATAATTAATTTTATGCCTCTCCTCATGTATTACTGGACCTAATTTCTCCTTAGCACTTCCCTTTTCACTGTTATACTTGTTAGAGCCCTTCTTATTCCCCTTAATCCCTTTGGCTAACAAATGCATTCTACTCCTTTGCTGTCCTTTTCTTTGCCCTAAAAGCCTTAACTGACTGAGTAATCTTATTTGGTCAAATCCTTTTCTATTTCAGTTTTGTTTTAACCTCAGTTATTTGTGCTCTCTCTTATGAAGTTACGCTGACTGACTCTTATTTCTCACATTCTTTGTTTTCCAGAGGAATTGTAGACTGCTGTACCTCACTTTGCTTTCCTGAAATCTAATATCCTTCATCTGCCACATTCTGTAAATTTCTTAATTTGCTGGACTCAGATAGCTAATTCCAAGTTTTTTCATTTTTCTCTCATTCTGAATCAGTTCTAACAATAAGTAGATCTGGGATGGCTTATTTTCTGATAGAAGTCTCCACAATCTGGTTCATTGTCTTCTGCATATTTTAATAATCTCTGAGTTTACATTTTCTGCTGTATTTGTTGTCCAACTGATATCTGGACAGTTGAAATTCCCTATAAGTACACCATCTTTCAGATTATAGAATTTTGAGAGCTGGTCTGGGAATTGTTCATTCTCTCTCTATACTTCTCCAGGTGAACTATAGTAAATAACTAGTGTCATTTTCTCCTTTGTTTTCTTACTTTCCTAAATAATTTCTTCACCATACTACTTTTCAAATTGTTATTTCCAAGAGCTATTCATAATTTTGGCATATGACACCACTCCTTGTCTTTTAATAATAAATGGAGATATACCTATCTCATAGAACTGGAAGGGACCTTGAAAGGTCATCGAGTCCAGCCCCCTGCCTTCACTAGCAGGACCAATCTTTTGCCCCAGATCCCTAAATGGCCCCCTCAAGGATTGAACTCACAACCCTGGGTTTAGCGGGCCAATGCTCAAACCACTGAGCTATCCCTCCCCCCCTTTTTATTTATTAGGGACTGGAATTATGCCTACCCACTATATGGGGTGGAGGAGAAGAGGTAGAAAGGGGGAATAATGAGAGGGGAATGGCCCCTTTCGCTCTCAATCTTGTGCATCCACATACTGGCTTGGCACAATTTGGCCCTATTCTTCCTGTATTCATGTACAGGCTTTTGAATGGAATTATGAGAACAAAACATATTAGTACTGTATGTTATATAGTAATATTTAATGTTAAAATGAGAACAAAAGAAAAAAGTCCAAAGGGGGGGGAACCTTCATAATACATACATATATATATACACACACACACCACTACCTCAAGTAATGTTTCATATAGGCTTAGGAAGACAGTATTAAAATTTCACTGATACTCATCAAAATTCAAAGGAAGCATTATCTACTATTCTAGTCAAAGTATCTGAAGAGTAAGCATCACATCCTGCATTCTTCACGGGAGCAAAAATCTTACTGAATTCAATAGGAGTTTTGCTAGAAGGAGGACTGCAGGATTTGGCCCTCTGTGCCTGTGGGACAGAGGGAGAGAGAGAGATAGAACAAGAAATGAAGCTTATTTCAGTCTTCTGAAGTAGTAAACATGTATTGGATGGGGGGAAAAAATCAGAATTCAGTGCAGAAAACTCCAGTATTCAAATATTACTGTTTCATGCTTAAGAAGAGTTACAATGATCTGATGTGGTTACACAGAACATACATCAGACTTTGTTCAAAAGTCTAAGGAAAGTCCTGGACAATCAGGTCAATCTGATTACCATTTTTACTGTCCCCTGAATTTTAATCATGGCATGATTTTAGTAACCAAAATTTCATAAATCACTAATGTTAGAGATTAAGGGCTAGATCCTTGGCTACAGCCAAGATTCACTCAAGACAGCCGAAGCTGGCCAGATACAAGGAGGTCTGGCCGCAATTTAAGTTACTGACTGTGGTCAAGAAGAAATTGACTGGACAGTTCTAAGGGCTGTCCTTAAGCTCACAGGATGATAGGACAACTGCTCTAACATGCCATCCTGGCCTTTAGGAGCCAAAGAATGTTAAGAGCTTGGGGTTTCTGCTGGTCTCAGTTAAGGAGGCGAGACACAGAATCCTGCAAGATGTCTTCTGAAAAATGGACTTACAAATAATTAATTTACCCATTTTGGTTCTAAAGATATAAAAATTTTAGAATTATTATTAGTAGTATTTGCCTGAGACTCTTCATGCCCATAATGGTCTATTGAGTAAATTCCTAATTAGGCCTTTTCAAAAAGCACTTTAAACCTACTTGAAAATTATAGTTTTTACTGAGGCATTGCAGTACCTCTCCTTAGCTCACAGATTATTGATCAGCAAGTCCATCAGGATCTATCATCTCAATGCAGCTGCCATTCATACCGTCTGAGTCTACGTTCTAAAAATCCTTATGAAATGTCATTGGGGGGAAAAAGCCTCACTTCAGAACAGTTATAGGAAATAATTCCATATTTATGGACTAAACCTACAAAATTCAGAACAACATAACAGTTTTCAAGATAGGAGAACATATTTTGTTCTAAAACAGATATATGTATTTTCTTCCTCTCCTCCTCCTTCTATAAATTAAAAACAGTGTAACAAGTATCTTCAAAATTTTATTTAAAGGAACTTAATTCTTGGGCTAATATCCTACGTGCTACATTTCAATTCAGGGCAAATTTTCATAGCTGAGTTATTAGACTTAGAAAACCCTTGTTTTTACTAGAAGTGATCACACAATACAGCTATTACTATGCAAACCACGTCACTATCAAAATGCATGGGTGTATGTTAAACTTGGGGAAATAGATGACTAAGCTATTTCCTATATGCTGTATGTTGATCTAAAGTATACCAATGTGATTTATTTACCGAGAAGGGACAGCACAACAGTGCTGGAACTCCACAGAATCAACTCCACAACATTTTAATGTCATTATATATGTTAGACTATCCCAAAAAATTAAATAATACAGCCACAAACCAGAGAAGGAAGTATCCCCTGGGACTGCCATCTCTCTTCTCATACGGTTACCATTATTTTAAAGTTTTAATCAAGAAATATTTCAAGGTCAACAAAGAACATGCCTGCACTTAATTTCGAGTGACAGCTAATATGATGCACTAAAGGTGTAACAGAATACATGTGGTAGTCACATATAGCAAAGTTAAAAGGGTTACAACATTCATAAGAAATCCTAAGTCTAAAATACTTAAAAAGCATATTTGCTGAATAGCTCAGGTTAAATTATTTTAATTGGCTGCAAGAAGGCTTCAATATTACTGATTCAGTTTTGACTTTTTCAGATTAGAGAAAAATAAAAATGAATCATTTTTAGATAGACTAACATCAGCTTCCAAGCAGACTTTTTCTCATAACTTCATGTTACTTAGAGGCCATTACATATCTGTTAGAGTTACTTTTATATAAATGGATTACATAAATTTTGTTTTTTCAAACACATTAGCCTTTCAAACAACAATAGTTCACTAATGTAAAATATTCCTCCCCCCATCCCAGACTTTATTACCTAATGACTTGAACAAACTAAAAAAGAAAAGGGGGGAAATAAATATTTAAGCTTTGTTTCTTAACAGCCATTTTACTGATGTTGTTTTTGAAAAGTTTTTGAAAATAATCCAGTTACATTCTTTAGCTTGATTACTTACAAATAACTTATCTGTAAATCAAGTAAATCTGTCAGTTGTGTAAGTTTATTTTTCCATGTGCTATCTAGAGATAAGCAGGTCTGTAATATTAGATTTCCACTGACACAATTGTGCATGAATTCTGATCTGATTTGGTATTACATGGTGCAAAAGGTGACACATTTTCTCTAATATAGCCCATTCAAAAAGGAAAGAAATTGCCAATGTATGAAATCTGAGGCGTCTGATTCAAAGACTGGGGGACTTTGAGGTCAACTCAATGGAAAAGTAACTTGTTCGATTACCCCAGGCACTAAGCGCTGTGACAAGCAAACCTAATACCCATGGTAGTTACTCAGTTAGACAATCAATAAAAACATTACATTATCAGACTGCCGCAGCTGTATGTTAGCCTATCATATTACCTTGTCTGTTCCCAAAATGCTCAAACATGCATTTACTGATCATTCAGATAACAGATACCACCCCAATGCCTGTGTTGCACCTAATATTTAAAAAAAAAGAGTGCTGTAAGGAAATTAGTGAGCATTTATATGTTTTTACATATACTGTAACATGATGAATTCTAATTTTAAAGTTATATAAATGTAGGTGTATATATAGGTAGATCAGGGGAATGGATATCTATTGTGCACAACTATGGAACCATTATTCTTTAAAGAATTTAGCCTTCAGTTTCATTCAGTGGTGGATTAATGATTTTGCAGCTCCTAGGCCCTGAAATAATTGCCGCCCCTGGCCCCATATGAACTCGTTTTAGTTTTTTTATAAATTTGTTTGAACTAAAATGAATCTAAATATCATTAAAATAATTGAACATTTACAAATTTTATTATAAATAAAATTACAAGTACAGCGGACCCTCACTTGAACGCGCGTCTGTATAGCGCGATTTTGCTTATAGCGCGGGACCGCGCATGGATCCAAAACTGAGAACCGCTTAATTTCTTCCTTCCAGTCATATTATTAACATTTAGGATTCTCGCGATTATGTTTACTAAATGGCGTCACGCTGTCATTGGTGGTTTCAATACACGCTATGATTGGTAGAATCGCAGCATCACTGATGCCGCGATTACAAAAATGCTGCTATTATAAATTTGCTGCCCCTGCAAATTTGCCGGCCTAGGTGATAATACACCGCTGGTTTCATTGGTTTGGATTGTGAATACTGGGGAACTAGGATGTTAAAAATGTTGTGTGTGTATCAGATGTTAAATGGCACCAAAATGACAAACAGAAAATCCATACAAAATTAGCAATTAAGAGCCATATCATCCCCTTTGCCACTGGAGACTGGGCTCCATGGAGTAGGAGAGGGATGGGCCTGGGATTTGGCTGCTCTTGGCAGCACTGTACTTTAACAACTCTGCGCTTTAACATGCTTCTCCCCTCCCTTATGTGGAACACACACACCTGGGGGTGAAAGCTGGTTATGTGGGGCAGAGGCTATTGAAACCAACCCTGGAAACATGGGTTCTGAAGGAGGCACAAGGTCTCCAGATATCACAGGTGATGTGTCAGGTTTAGAAGCTCTAACTTCTGCTGGGGTGGATGGAGCAAACCACACCTCCTCCTTTATGAAGAAAACTATAAATGCAGTCTCATGCAGTTTCTAGGCACTGCACTCTGTAGGGCTCTTACAGTTATATATATATCCATACAATGAAAAGGAAGTAGTCTAGAGCTGATTATATGTACTATTTTTTTAGGAACTCCATTTATGACAAATTTGCCTCTCTGCCTGCTAATCCATGGAAGCTCAGCAGCTCCTGAGGCTGCTCTCTATTGCGGGGAGTTCTGTCCTCATGGAGACAACTATACAATGCTAAATTTGTCTTTTCAAACCACATTAGTCTCTAGGTGATTTTTCACTTATGTTCTTTTGTTTTATTTTGTCAGGATTGTACCTTGTTTAGCTGATCTCTCCAACTACTTCTTTGCATGTAAAACAACTAGTAACAGCTATTAGCATTATGTAAATAATAAACATTTTTATCCTGATACTGCAGAGTCCAAACAGCATATAAAACATATACAAATTGTGAGCACAAAATAAAATTTGCACAATATTTGTTCACATTCTCATACATCTTATTAATGGCTATTGCATAAAGCACAGCAACGTTTGATCAGCTGTGCTGCAAAGTTTTGTAGTTAGGATTGCAGCTTTTTGTTACATGCCTCTCAGTGAAAAGAAAAGCACATCACAGATTCACAAGCTAGATTTTAACTTGTGATATGCCATAACCCTTATTGGCATGCCTCAACTGAAAAACTGGAGCATGACATGCCTTCCATTTCACAGAGAACCATGCTGCTGGGATATGCCAGAATCTGCTCCATTCCATGTGAGTTGCAGGCTTCTCTCCCACTTATCTTAATTCTGTGTCCATAAAGCACTCACCCCTAGGCTAGCATGTCTCACCCCTGGTTAGAAAGTTCAAAAGGACCTGTGATGTGTTGCACTAATTTCTTTGAGTGCCTCCTGGTATCTGGGCATGGTGCTGCCATTTTATTCCCTGCAGGCTATCAGGTGGCCCCTGTGCGTCTTCTGTGGCTGAGTCACATGGTCTAAACCCCTTCCCTGGTACAACAAACTCAATTAGAAAATGTTCCATGCCCTTCAGTATCAATTATAACTAAAATGGTCTGGGCTTAATTCCCTTTCCAAAATTAATTCAGTAGGGGTCCTCCTGCCTGCCCTTGGTTGTGGTCAGAAACAGGGCCTGGCTTGGTTCCTTTGGCTGTGACCTAGGGCTCATCCTTCCTTATGCCATTGGCTCCAGCCAGGAACTCTCTTGCTAAGAAGCAAGCAGCTCCTTTTTTTTCGGTCTGCTGGGCCTTGATTGGCTGTTCCTGGTTCCCAGCCCTTCTACCTACTTGAGGACCAGATCTCAATGGTTTCCACAATGGCTGTTCCCAGAATGCCTCTCTAGACAAGCCTGGAGGTCTAATACTCACTGCTCTTTTCTTCTCAGAGAAATATTTCCTGGGGCTGGGTGCAGCAGGTCAGTGGGCCTCCTGCAGGGGGGTCCCCAAAGACCCGGTACACTCCCCACCCCATCATAGTCCCCCAAAGTTTTGCCTCAGTTTTACGTCGTCTCTGATTTGTCATAGAATTAGATAAAAGGTTATTTTATGCTCTGGGCCTGTATTTGAAAATCACTTTTTTCTGGGTGCTCAGCTCAGAAGATTCTATCCAAGTTGGATATATCAGGCTGAATCCACCACTGTGCCCAATAAGCTCTGGGAAAGGCTAAGGTGGGGAACCATAAAAGAGCTTACGTAGAGATTTAGATGTCTGTCTAACTTTATGTCAAAATGTTCAAACTTTGATGTTTATGTGATTTGCCTGCAGCTACACAGAAGGTATGCGGCAGGGGCTGGAATAGAACCCAGATCTCCAGACCCTCATTCCTGTGCTTCAACCTAAACACAGTCTCAAAAGTTTCTCTGAGAGTCAGAAATGGCTCTTCCCCTTGGTTTCTAAAATGCCATAATGAATGAATGCCCTCTTTGTAATTTAGGAGTCAAACAATTATTAGGCCTACATTCACATTAAGGTCCCAAGGGTGAGGCTAATAAATATTTCCCTTCTTTTGAGTCACAAAAGTGGTACTAGAGGCACATCGCTTATACCCCTTTCCATGAGTAGTTAGTACAAAAATAAATCTTTCCCTAGACAAAAATAAATTTCAATTTGCTTAGTTACCATAGGAAATAATATTAAAAAATAAAAAATGTGCAGGGGTAAAATTATGTCACATTTTGTAACAGATAGCATAATTTAGAGATGGTCTTCATTTGATGTAATAGCTTATTGAATTATACTTGGATTACTTAATAAATGAAGAATATTACCCATATTATATTAGTCACAGGTGAAAAAACTACATATATGGATGAGTGTAATCCATTCAATAGTTTATGGACCCAAAGTCCCCCAGAGACTATCACAGATGCACATGATATCCCTGAGTGTTGAACTTTGCATCTGGATCTGAGTTATCCGTATGTAGTCAGTGGGCCACCCGGTGTAACTCCAGAGTCACCCCCAATTACTTCAACAGAGTTACTCCAGAATTATACCGGTATAACTGAGATCAGAATCCGGCTCCCTAGTGACTAACCACCTGAGACGGCTTTTCTCAGTTGTTGTTCCCACAAAGAATATGTTGTGTTTATGAAATATGTCCAGGATACACTAATACCAGAGGGGGCACCAATACCAGACAGAAGCATGGGTGAAATTTGCCTTTTTGGGAGGTGCTCATGCAAAGCTCCACATGCCTTGGGGTAGTTCTGGGGACTGGGGAGAGAAAGGACACATGGAGTGGGGTGCCAGGGAGGCAAACCCCTGCACAGGGGCCAGGGAAAGACATCAGTTGCTATTCCAGCCTATAGGCTGAAGCAGCAGAGACAAAGGGACCCTGGTTTTGCCATACCTGGACCCTTTGTTAGAGGTAGTAGCTTTCATCATCCCTTCCCTTATGTAGGAAAACTATATAAAGTCTATTTACTTGCCCAATTTATGGTGATTTTTTGAATATCACCCTAAATGAATAATTGGCATACAGCGATAAAAAGTTTCACTTTTATTCTAGCCACATATTTATTTCAGATTATTCAATCACATATATTGAATAAGTGTATGTGTCCTAACTAACTTTTCAGAGGACAGCAATATCATATACAGCTACAATTTTGGTTAGAGGCTCAAACACTCAATATGTTCAAACGCATATATTGTTTCTTGTTTAGGTGGTATACATGTACAGAATCTAAGATCAGAATCAAACCATAAGTGTGTCTGAAGATTTTTCCATTCAATTTTAAAAAAATCCCCTTTCCATCTCCTCCCGTATTTTTTTTTAACCTGTTTTCCTATGGAGCATTTATTTTTATAGAAAATAACTGCCATTTTGACAGATTAGAATATTTTTCTTTTATATCATATCACAGTTATCTCCCTCTCCACCCCACCCCACCCCATGATCTACTCAGGATGCACAGACATGCTTCTGAGGCAGGTTACAAACATGTTTGGGCTTGAAAACAAAGTTGGTATGTCCAGGCAGCTATGATTAAAAGCTTAAAAATATATTTTAACCCAACTATGTTTCATTATAATAGCATCAAGTTATCTCCATACATGGTAACATTGACTTAGAACTACAGAGATTTTTCCAAACAAAGTACAAATGGTTAGAGAAAGAAGCTGAAGGTGGAAATGACCTGAATATTTTAATAAATCCTTTTAACTGATATAGTTAAAATCCAGAGTTCACATTTTTTTTCCTCTTACAAATCTGAACTATTACTACTATTTGGGGGTGTGATTCTGCAAAGTGCTGAGTGCCTCCTGCAAAATGCTGAGCTAGATGCTCATCACCTCACCCATCAGTCCCTGTGACTGCCTGGACCTTGTTAAAAGCATAAGAAGCTATATGAAAAGCATGCCTAAAAACTTCTTAAGCCACAGAAAGAAATCTTAACTTCATTACTTACATGACTAGATTATGCACATTAACCACTATATTATTACTACATAAAACTGTAAAAAGCCATTTTATGGTTTGTTGATAACTTGACTCCAAGTAATTTAACTAACCCTTATTTGCAAAGATACTGTATTAACCACAGAGTCAGAGTTTGGAACAGGGTAAAAAAATAAGATCCAACTGTAAATTTGTGGTTGGCACAGGTTTATTGGAAAGTACAGAACATATGGAATGCAGAATGCAGTGTTATCTTTTTGAAACATGAGTATTAAATTTATGACAAATGTCTGAACCAAACAGTAAACTGCAACAGCATTTCAGTTCTTAAAAGCACATTAGTAAGTAATACTATTAAGAAAGTGGTGTCCCACTGTTGAACAGTAGATCGTAACTGATATAACATTAAGTATACTTGCCATTTTTAAGTATTAATCATATTTCAATTGAAAACAAATGTTAATGTCCTCTAGTTAAAAGAGCGTTAGGCATCACACGACCTTAAATCTTTAATCTTGCCTGTCCGATTATTTGTACTGCAAGGTGAAATAAAAATGTAAAATGGTAAATCTGGAACAAAACCAAAATAAGGTTTGAGGAAACAAGCAACAACCTAATTACAACTGTACCTTGCCAACCTTAAATTAAACTCCACACAGGTACTAAAGATCATTATTAATACAAAGATTTTACAAACTATTATTTTAGCTAATTATAAACATTTGGATAGTTATCAGTCTCAATTTATCACTTCTGTGATTCTGCAATTTATATAGGGATGTCAAAAACAGCCCTCCACCACACATCCAATAACCTATTTTAGTGTGTGCCCACACGGACCTCATCAAGTAGCCAATGAGTTGCCCTTTCATTGTGAGTAAGTGACTAATATCTATACCGGCTCTAAAGAAAGACACTTTTCATAATCGCACAACAATCTGCTAAATGAAAACATATGGATAGGCTTAGGCAAAGCCTGCCAGGGGTCTTTATTGAATGGAAAACAGGTGCTTTATTTTTGTGCCATGTAATACCCCATTTACCCCCAAGTCCAAAGGTTACAGGACTAATAGCTGCCTTGTGGTAATCAGGGAAAGCAAAGACACTGGCCATGGTTAAACATCTGGGACATATTTTACATACTTGCAACATATGCTTCAGGTTCAATTAAAGTGAGGCTTTGGCACATTTATTAATCTTTTTACTTTTATCCTATAAGAGGACCCACTGACCTGACTTTACTATTATACCATATGAGAAAACAGAAGTAATGACAGCTGGAGGTCAGTACCTGCCAGTACTGCAAAATGTGCATTTGTTTTCTCACCAAATTTCATTATGCACAAAACTTTAAGATTAGGAATCTATGAATTAAAAAAAAAGAAAGAAAAGAGTATACCACTGTGCTCCTTCAATTCAGACACACCAATATTAAAAATCTTCATCATCATCTTCATCAGCAAACAGTACATGATACAACTTAAAGGAGGAAACTGGCAAAAAAAAGCTTTTTGTTATCTGATCTATAGTTTAGTGTCTGAAATAAAATGTCCATTCTAAGAATAACTGTGTACACTGTACAGTACAAGCATTTTTTTAAATAAAAAATATGTCATTTTCTTTTCCATTCAAGATGTGATTTTCATGATAGCATACTGAATTACAAGAGCTCAAAAACTTACATATTAATGAAACAAGACTTTGAATTTATAGAAATCAACCTACCTGCCTTTCATATAAGAAACGCACTGCTCTTAGGCATTAAATAAAGACTACCACTGAATTCACACAGTAATTTAAGCACTCACCTTCAGTCAACGTTGGTAACTATATCTGTAAGTGTGTTAGAACCCTGGTGTCAGTTTCAGACAGCTAAACACTAGATTACAATTGATACAGCTCCAGAGATTTGGTGTTATTTCTAACCTGGTATGTTGTGTTTGGCATCTACTTTAGTTAGACTGTAAAGGGCTTTTTTAAAAGGGCTTTTTAAAAAGGGTTATCATTTGTTTAATAACTCAACCCCCCCGTCCCCCAACTAAATGGTAAATAGACTGACAAACTACAATTATTAAATTACTGTACTTTGCGAACTGATCAGAGTTATTAACATTTCCAGGAATATGTATACTGTACTACTGGGATGAAGCTCTTAGAGTTGCTTTAATAATAAAGCAGCAACAAGCAGAGAAAAATGGCCATAAATGGATGGCAGATCAGTGTTTATCAGAAGAGAAATGATGATTCAGAGCTTGCACGTTGAGTTAAAATACAAGCTCTCTATACCTACATGATTGACCTTTGCAATAAATCATGTATTTTATTGCCAGAAGTGTATGCTCATATCATTTAGTGCTAAAAACTAGCACATATGTGTTTTGTAAAAAGGAGAATGTTATTACAATGTTTGATTATTCCAAAATGATGTAGCTAACGATTTAAATGATGTACAGAAGAATTTCACATATCATCTTTCTGTCAATTCTAAAATGTTTGAACTAGCAATAGAATGAGGGAAATACTTTTTTTTTTTATCGTCTCTCAAATCTTGGGTTAGCTAACAGAAAAATAATCATTCAGGGGATTAACTAATCACAGTGAATTTTCTGACATTTCAAATACTTGCTGCCAGCATACGAATTCTTACAGTGGTATATAACAGTACATCTCTACTAGAAACAAAGGTCAAGGGCATAAATTAAGATACACAGTTTTTCTCCTCTCTTAAAAAAAAAAAAAAAAGAAGAGAGCTCTATTGCTCATTGCTCTATTATAACAGAACTAGGGAGAACATTTGTGAAGGTCAAAATTGTCTGTATTTAATTCAAAGTGGTTTTAAAATAATCTGTATTTTTTCCTCTTTCAGGTCTCATTTTTTGGTATGCAAATCCCACAGACAACAACAAGGCTGTTTTCACTGCACTTGTCTCTCCATCACTCCATTGCTTCAGTGGTGCGAGGTCATTCTAATTTCATCCCTCTGGTTTTTCCCTCTCCCCAGGGGACAACCAATCCAAGCAGTCCCATAGCTTGGCTCAATAAGATGTGGAAACGAGCTGTTATTTACTGTGGTTGCAATCCTCAACTCAACCAGCAGCCCAGGAATTGAACCACGTATTCTCAAAAGCTGAAAGATCCGCAACAGTCTCCTAGCTTGATGGGCCACAATACCAGCTCCAAATCAAGTGGACGTCTATGAGAATTGTGATTATTTAAATATCATAGAGTGCAGAACATAATCCGCCATTCTTCTACCAAGTAATTCACTGAAAATTACAGATAGCAATATCCCATTTTCAACCAGTGTGGAGTTACTATTTTTACACCATTTCCCCCCCTAAAGTACAGCCCTATTTATAATACCCAAGACAGGACAAATGTTTGTCCTTCAGAAGCAGTTGTCACTGCAGTTATCTTCACAAGAGCTATCAAGTTCCAGACAAGCTGAATTATTTTTGTTCCTGGCAGAAAAATATTTGACCCAGCTCTGGACAAAAAAAGAAGAAGATTTATAGTCCTCTATCCCTTCCTACAACGTACAGTAGCATTGTTAGGATGATAAACAGCTCTGTCCAATTTTCTGGACTAAAACACTTCAACTCCTTTTTTAACTGTCTGTAAAAACAGTGTCATGTCTAAATTCTCCCATCCCCAGGTACCCAAGTGCTAGGAAAGATAATTACCTTGTCATCTCTGTCATCCTCTTCTTCCTCGTCCTCTAGCATGTCCTCCACTACCTACAGACAGAAACAGTAGTAGTTGTCATAATTTAAAAAGGAAGAGTTTTGTTCTGTCAATAGTAAACCTTTTGTAGATGAAAACTTTATAAACATTTGAAATAAATGCACAGAAGGAAAATGTACAACTAGAAAATCATTTGATCTAGAGATTCAAATTTAAGAAAGTGTTATAACTTTAATTGACCTACATTAGGGAATAAGACACTGAAAACCTCTACCTGTATAAAATGCTATCTTGACAATTTAAGTATTTAAAAGGTAATTCAAAATTCACTCTAGGATATTTTTAACTAAGGAATCCTTTTTACCAGCTCTAGTGGTGGCTATGAAATACAGTACAAGTGCTTACTTTGGATTTACAGCTAACCTGAGAAACATACAACATTTTGAACTTAATTTACATTGCTCATCAGGAGGGTTAAGATGCTTTCAATCCCAAGAATAAATTCATGCTAGCTTGCTTCTTTATGGCAATGGCCCACGGCAGTGACCCAGGGTGCATGCTGTATTATCATCAGCATCGTGTTTCCTAATAGTGATTTTGAACTATTAGTATATCTAATATACTGCACATGCATCTCTCTCTCGTTATGTGTAACTGTACTACATGTGTGCCCGTAGCTGTCCATTTAAATAGATGGTGGACGGGTAGATTGATATGTGAGAGAAAGAGAGGATACCTACCACTTAAGGTTTTATGTGTTCAAGGCACTGTACTCACATTAATAATTAATCTTCATCGTATGGTTGTGAGATAAGTAAATATTATACCCATTTTACACACCGAGAGAGAGAGTGACTTTCCCTAGGCACTTGGAGAGTTAATGGCAGAACCAGACTTAGAACTCAGAAATTCCTGCCTAATAACCCCATGATCAAACGTCCAAACTATGGGCCAAATTCTCTGCTGGTATAAATGGAAGTAGAGTTGTACCTCTTTATACCAAAAGATAATTTCTCTCTATATCTGTACATACACAAAAGTCAAGACAGAGCTGTAGATACAAAAGATGAAAATTCAGGTCTATTTTACAGTGAGTTATAAACTAAAATCATAGCTTACATCATTACAGAGGAAGAAGTTAAACCATAATTCTATATTATAAAGTATAATGACAAAAGAGGATGTCACATTAGAAACTTAAGGAACATATTCTTTGCTCTGCAGGAGGACACAGATACTCCCATCAACCCTAAAGAAAACTACATATGTTCGCTCACCAGAGTTTCAGTTGCTACAGTATATTGAAGCAAGATTTCAATTTTGACCTGCAGTGCTGCAGAGGTACAAAGCAGCCTCTAACACAGACGAAAAGCTAGCCCTTAACTTGTATGTCAAGTATATAAAGCATATTAAAACCAGGAAGTGATGTAAACTGTTGTCCAAGACATGAAATTTACAAGAGGATTCTATATTTTCAGTCAATAAATTACCACTAAAATAATAATGTAGAGACAAATAAGTAAGTTCCTGCCCTAAGAATTTAATAATGTAAAGACCAGATGGTGACCATATCCTGCCTGGGTACAGACGGTGAAAAGAAGGCACAAGAAGCCTTCTACCCTTTCAGCTCCCCATGCAGTAGCAGGACAAAACTGCAATCTCACACCTCTGCACACACCTCTTGCAGTGAGTAGGCTGGCCATGAAAGGGAACTCACTCTGCACCTTCTCAGGGGGTGTAGCAGTGAGTGAGTTTCCCCTTTATATCAAGGATCTCTGAAAGCGAGCATGCCTAAAGGAGGCATAGTGCCTATTGGAGATTCCAACTGCAGCCATACATAGCCACCCCACCCCCACTCAATGCCTTAAAGCACAAGAATGCTCTACTGTAACTTTAAACATTATTTAATTATTATGGAGGGATTTTTGTGATTAATTCCCTCAAAAAAAATCAAATCCATCCTCTGAAACAAATGCTTATTATCCAAGTCAATTGCTTAAAATGTGTTTAAAAGCATTTATAGAACCCTTGTTACCCCTTACTACTTGTAAGACCAGAATGGTTCCTTTGGAGATAAATGTGAACATTTATTGAGAATGGCCATTAAGGATGACGTTTATCCCACCCTGAATAAAGCCCAAACAGAGTAAGTTTTAGTGCAGAAACTTTACAGGTGTTGGGAATGGAATTCACCCTTTCCAACAAGTGGCCAGTCCTCAGTGCTGTAACACAGTCCCTCCATGGCCTCTATTTCATTTGGTGGGCCATTCCCCCAAAACACTTCAGGTGAGATTTTATGCTGCACCTCTCAGAAGTTTCAGCACAGAACTTGCAACCCAGTGAGGAACAGGGGTGGGAGGAAGGGGTGTGTGTGCGCGCAACGTGGCTTTCAGCCACCTTTGTTCCTTCATGTTCCTAGGCTGTACTGGGGTTGGAGAGACCCCCACTGTAACAGACAGATTTTTCAGCGTTATCTAAGTTACAGCAGCCTCCGTAGAGTTGCTCTATGGGCTACAATCTTGCATACTGTGGCCCTGCTCCTGGAACACCCCCTACACCAGGGCTTAAGAGAGGGTGTGCAAGAGGCAGTCTCTCTTCACTACCTGCACTAGGAGAATCCTCCTTTGGGCAGTTATGGGGCTTTTCGGGCCCCTTTACACCACTGTGGCTCTTTGACACAGCACAAAGGAGGTTGAGCTGGGGGTGAGAATCTCACTTTTCCTTTTTCAGTCTTTGGTCTCATAAGTTTAGCTCTTGTGGCTCACAATGAGGGCGCTGACCACAGTGGCCCCGAACAGGCAGGTGTGGAGAACAGTCCCTGAGGAATGATGTGTGACCATTTCAGTTGCATCCCTCTATCCTCCTACATCCCTACCATGGGGCTTGGTGTGGAGGGCCTTGCCTGGGACCTCTACACCTTGGTGAATTTCACCCCAAGGGCTAAGTTCTGAAAAATGGAGCTAAGCCACTCCCCTGTTACACCTACTTTTTCCCTTAGGGACGGCTACATGCAAAGTTCCACCAGTGTAACTAAAAATATGATATATATTCAGTTTAATTAAACCAGGGCCCAAGGTTGCATGGAGACATTTAATTGAACTGTAAACTTCTACAAATCAGGGCTTACAACGGAAAAGCTGACACCACCTTAGCTGTCTCATTGCAAATAATGACACTCTGTTTAGATCACAAACACTCTTATTCTAAATAATTAGGATAATATTATTTCACACCTGTACTGTGATTTTCATCTAAGGATCTAAAACAGCATTACAGACATTAATAAACTAAGCCTCACAATACTGCTATGACCTATAGAGTATTATTATTATTATGATAACTGAGAAGTTTGACTTGCTCAAAGTCATACAAAAAGTCTGTGACAGCCAAAAATCGAACCCAGATCTCCAGTTCCCAACTCCTGTTGTTTAGCCAGAAGACGATTCCCCCTTCCCCCCATGTTATTCCATCCTATTTTCTCATTCCGTGTTAGTCACATCATCAATTAAACTAAGCTTTAGGAGTGTCAAATTGTCTGGAAATGAAAAATGATTTAACTCAGTTATTGTATCAAAATAAAACGTAATAAAAGTACTTCCATCTCTGGGCAGCATAAATTATTCTTTATGGCATATGAAGCATTGACCCATGTTTTCACTCATCATGAAACTTTGAAAGAAGAGTTAGAAAAAAAGGTGCAGAGTGAAAGCACATCGCTATAATGATACAGTGGATCAGAAGGAATTCAGATCCTCAAGTTTCTTAAGACAGGTTGCTACCCAAAATTGAAACAATGAAAACAGAATCCTTATAACCACATGATATAGAAAGAATCTGCAAGCTGAAGTCTTTTCTTAAAATACACTTAAGAACAACCTATTTACACAGACACGTAAAGCAAGGATTTATAAAATCATTACAGCAAATGCAAATTCAACAGATTCCAGCTTTTGAGTTTAACGCCAGACCTAGGATCAAACCAAGAGTAAGAAAAAGGATTTTTTTCTTTGACTCTAGCTGGCTGCTTTTCAAATAAACCTTATATGTGCTACTTTGGTCTTCAGCAACACAGTACATTAATCCAGACATCTATAACAATATCATGCTTTTTCAATGAGAAAAATATTAAAGGGAAAAATGATATTAAGGGGAAAAACATATCAGTTAACAAAATATCAGTTATTTTATAAAAAGTTAAGAAAAAAATCTTAGATCAGCCCTAGAATACTCACTCTAAATGATGCTTTCCGATACCTTGCTTGAAATCAAGGTAGTATTAATCAAACAAAGGAAGGGCACTGGGGAAATCAGAAAGATCTAATGTAAGCAGTTAAAAGTGACATGACCTTCTGTAATGTCACTTGTCACAGCCTTATATGCCACACACTGGTAGAAGGTCTTGAAAGAACCTGATTCTTGGTACTGTTCCTTGAATATAAGACTAATACAGATGACATTTTAAAAAACACACGTAGATAGCCTCAAATATGGAATATCAGCTACTTTATGGCCAAACAGTAAGCAGATGATATTAAAATGTCGCAAAACAAAGCCCTTCCTGTACTAAGTAGTTTTGAACAGTAAATATTTTACAGAAAAAACACGCAGAATAATTTGTATATAATGATAGGAGATCACTCTGGCCCCATTCCCACTTTCTACAATGTAACGGAATTCTGTCTGTAAATGCTGCATAATTCACACTGTGTTGCTGGAGCACTTGTAACAGAAGCCACTTTATACAGTAAGTTATCTTAGTTACATTCAGAAATATATAGAAGAAGCTTCACTACCCTCTTCATGCTTTGCAAGAGAAGAAAATTGGACTAGCATGTACTCCTAAAATTTAGTTGGCAATTAATTACTTCTTTTAGTTACTCTTCTTCTAGAGTTTAAAAAAAATCAAACTATTTATTAATAATTCATTAAAAGATGGGATTTGGAAGTAATGGGACTGTTCAATGTAACATCTAATAGCAACATCAATAAAACAGTAGTACAGTCAGATTCTAGTTATTTACAACCATCTTAGGTCAGAATAAGAGTGAAGAATAACTCAATTCCAAAGATCCTTAAAAATATCTACTGAAATAAAAAACGTTCACACAAAGGAAGTATGTTAACTGCGTGTATAATGTTAACAAAATTGTTTCTTACTTTAGAACACTCCTGCAGTTTCTAGAAGAAAAGCTACTACATAATCACAGCAAACGCACAGTAATTAAGTATATTCTTCTACCACCAACTTTTCTATAGCTATTCCAAAGGAAATAACTGTGCGGTTAAAGGGGTATTTTGATACATTTCCAAGTGAGTAGTACCACAATACTCTTTTACTCTAATACGCAATGTAAGAGAATTCAAAAGGAAGAACCACCATAGTCATCCAGATGTGTTTAATGACTAAAATCTTAATATAATTTAAAGGCCGAATCCTGTGAAGTGCTCAGCAATTCCTAAAAAGGAATAGGTAGGTGCCCATAACTGGTAGTTCAAGTGTTCAGCACTTCTGATTTGCTCAGCACCTCAATGGATTGGGCTTTAAAACAATAGTTTCAAATGAAAAACATGTAATATTCTAATTTATTTTGTTAAAATGTCCAAATGCCTGCAGACACTAATATTTTGATATAACCTATCACAAATCAGGAGCCTGCTCCTGCTCCCGTTGAAATCAAAGAAAACAAGATTGGGTCCCAAATTAACATTTCCACCCTAGAGCTGGTTAGCTGTACTCTTCAGCACAGTCTGGAGTTCATTTAGATAACTGTGTCTCCATGTAAACTAACTACAGCATGAGTTGGTATGTCAGTGGATTTACAACACTTCTGTGTAAATGTAATATAAAATTATTGAATGTGTATGGATTGAGAAGGATTCCCAAAATCGTTCAGGCTATTTCAGGCATCTTGAAAGTACCTGAGGTCAAACTGAAAATGTTCATAGTCAATAAGCTTGTTATTACTGTGTTTATGTGGTCATAGTCACAAAAGGACATCTGCTTTTCTCACAGGGTTGTTGGAGGAATTTTTCAAAAGACCTAGCTTAATTAAAATATCCATCTATTTTACATCATATTTATAAAGACAATAAAACTCACTAACAGATTTTAATTTAAGAATGTAGTATATCTGAAATACAACTGAACTTATGGTAGCTCCTGAGTTTGATTCATACCATTAAAGATTTGACCTTGAAGTATTTCATCTACAGGAGTCATCAAGATAACTGAACTACTAGATGTAATAATAATTAGTGTGATAAGCTTGCCAGTAAGGCTGAATATATTGCAGTACAAAAAAGGAGACTAAAAAGAAAAGCATTAGTACTTTACTGCTAAAAGACTTCCTGATTTTTACAGATACAATTATTTCTTCTTACAGAATACATTTCTTTGGCTCATTCTGGGAAGTGCTCATGATGTAATTTAGTCTGATGCTTAATAGGAAATGTGACTTTAATGTGGCTATCAGATGCCTTTTGATGCATGCCACTGATTACATACAGTCCGGTGGTAATATCAACAAAAGAATTTTTATTTGCAGTATAAGAAGTTTCTCTGTAATATACTTTATTACACAAGAACATACAACTTTTTGCTTGATGTCAGCTTAATATGCACCCAATATTTAGTTTCTAACATAGTTAAGACTAAACAATTTTCATATAAAATATGGCATCAGAAGAAGTTTTTCAGTGCATTTCTTTAAATATTTGGATCTCGATGCTTTCAGGAATTCTAGCTGATATTTACACAAAGTATTGTGAACAGAATACTAGGTTTTTATTTGAAGTATGTCTCCATCTAAAGGCTTCAGAATGTACTGTATATTTGTCTTGTAGACAAAATCTGATCTGTCTGGCTTTATGACATTTTTTAAACCAGTGAAGCAGAAAAAATACTCTACATTTGGCTAAATATAAATTGTTAATTTACTACACAACAAACTTTTAAACAATAACATTTTAAAATATTTTGTCACCACGGAGTTTAAATAAAACATTGACAATAAAGTAGTTTATTATATTTCTTGTCAACAGAATTAAAATGTCATTGTTTGTCTTAAATTTGATCATTAACTTTTCAGCTAGCACTAGGATTCTAGGAGGACAAAACACCACTCATCTACATATATACTTACAGCACAACATGTACATTTGTTTAAATAACTGAGTTTGTGAGTGGTGCCAAAAGTTAAGATACTTAAAGTTGGGGCAGCATTTCTGCCCTGTCACATATGTGGAATTGTATATCCATATTATACATATGTCACTGTAACATTAGCCCAGGTGATTATGACAACTCTTTTTAGGTAATTATATATTTGGAGAAACACACTAATTTTGGAAAACAACTTGAAAATTACTGAGATCTAGTCTGAATTAACATCCATATGCTTAAAAATAACCTCATATAATGGGATTTTTTACTCCAACACTAAATTGTTCTTAGTTTAAAGATTATTGACCAAGACATGTTGGAGCTGCTACAGTATTATGTCAATCCAGTAGTTACATAAGTCTGGACACAAATGAAAAAAAAATCATTAAGAAATTCTGTACAAAAGAATGCCTATGCATTTTCCATACAATAGTGTAAGGCTTCAGGGGAAAACAGTTTTGCAAAATTTCACTTTAAAAATTACTCTGTTTTGAGGAAAAAAGGGTAAAAATCGTTCTAAAATGAACATTTCTGGGATTTGTTTCCCTTTCTGTAAGCAAAAGCAACTGAAAGTAAGCTAGGGTTGGAGAAGTTTTTAAAAAAGTGCTATTGGGCTGAGACCTTGTATGCCCTGTTAGTGAGTTTCTATGGCAGAGATACAATATAAAACCCTGAAGGCAGAGAATTATAATGGAAGCTTAGACAGCCTCCTTAACTATAGTGGCATGAATAGCCAACTTTAATAATGCATTACTTTTCACTGTAGAAGAGAAATGCTGCATAACCAACCTAATTTTTTCTTTATGTAGTGTACTGTGTGATTGCTAAATTAGTGCATAATGTATTTGTAATATTTATAGTACCAACATTTAGTTAAATAACGTTTATGTAAGATTTATGTTGATTTTTTCATTTCTCATTTAATGGCAGATTATGAAGAGTCTTGTTCATAAAGATAATTCTCCATTTAAATTCATCAGGCCATTAAATATTAAAATTATGTTTCTGATGCAATCTAGAACAAATTTGTCCAGCTTCAGTGATTATTTGCATTCATAAAAATTAGGCTTGATTAATAAAATTTAAATGCTTGATTAAGCTGACATTTTCATGTTTCAGTTGTGATTTATTAAAATGAGCCCCTGTCCCCTGGTCTGGTTGGGTAAGATAGTTTACTTTTCTTCTTTACTATATATGTAGTATATAAGGAATAAACACTCAGCTCCATAAAAAGAGGAATGATTCTCATGCTGCCTGTGGTCTCTATGTTCTGAAGGAGCCCAAAGTGAGTATACAGGTTGTGACCCATCTATAAAGGCTTTTTTTAGCCAATCACTGTGCTGTTGAGAGTATAAACTGAGAACAGGTTGTATTTTTGTAGAAGTCAGCAACCAAAGAGACAAGTTATAGAAGACTAATTTTGTGAAATAACCTTTGTGCACTTTCCTGCACTGATGAAAGAGTTTTGAACGCCATGTGTCTCAAGCAGAACCAATGTCAGGATTAGAGTCGCAGCCCATCTTACTGTATACAGGAGAACTAGAGCATCGTATTGAGAGATAGCAAGCTATTGTTTGGTGAATATGCTGCACAACTGTTGCTGTGCAACCCTAAACAGTATTGTACAGTGAAAGCAACTCTGTATTTCCCTTACCTTTATGGGATTACAAAACAAAAGCTAGTTTATATATACGTATTTATATGTGAACCTGAAGATTTTTATTCTCTGGCTACCACTACCATTTATGCTTTTTTAAATACAAGGCATCTTTTCCTAATGAACTAATGAACTCTCAAGTGCTAATTCCAGAACTATCAGCAACTCTCTATGATACCTGGGGCAAACAACATAACCCCAGTGTTTCTCCATCTATTAATAGAGACAATACTATTTATCATATTCATAGGTTTGTTGTGAGAATTAAATTAGGTAATGTTTGTAAAGCACAATAAAGAAGAAAAGCACTAGATATGTTGCCTGTTTGCCAAGGAAGTAAAAATATCAGTTCTTTGCTTTCCCTCTCTCTTTGTTCTCCTTCAATAGGCCAAGTGGTCTGTCATTGTGTCATGCTCTTTTATTGCAGTAAAATTTCACATAGAAAATGAATCAGGCTGCAACTTGGAAAAAACTTCCTTGCACCCACCCACAACCCCCTGGAGCATGCTCACTATAGCCTTAGGGCAGTGGTCCCCAACGTGGTGCCCGCGGGCGCCGTGGTGCCCGCCGGGGCATTTATGTGCGCCCGCCTAGTGCCCAGCAGGGGAGAGAAGCCGTGGCCCCACGCCTGACGGGGACAGAGAACTCAGGCTGCGGGCGCGGTGTTCTCTGTTCCCAGCAGGCGCGGGGCCCACCTAGTGCCCAGCAGGGGAGAGAAACTGCGGCCCGGCACCTGCCGGGGACAGAGAACTCCGGGGCTGCAGGCTGCGGGTGCTGATGTTCTCAGTCCCTGGCAGGCGCGGGGCCGCGGCTTAAGACAGAGAGAAGCTGCGGCCCCGCGCCTGCTGGGGACAGAGTACTCCGGGGCTGCAGGCGCCGGTGTTCTCTGTCCTCACGGCTTCTCTCCGGCTTCTCTCTTCTCTCTGGATTCATATATTATGTAATATTAAATATTTTTTTCGTATTATTTAATGTACAAATACAAAATAAGCCTTGAAAAATTGTTGGCGCCCGCCACACTCTTCTGAAAACATGAATGTGCTACTGGACACAAAAAGGTTGGGGACCACTGCCTTAGGGCTTCTAACAGTAAATAGCTATTCTCACATTGGTCACCTGGTGGCAATAAGCATAACAAAAATACTTACAACATTACACTTGACATGAACTACCTGAGCTGGTCCCAGGTAGAGGCAACACTTCCTATCAGTGACTGACTGACAGGAAGTGTTGCTTCCAAAAATACAGATTCAGTGAAGCTGATTAGGAGGGGTGGACAGCAATGTAGAAAGTGTACCAGAAATAGGTACCACTTTGTTTCATACTGTCCCAGGATTCAACATCATTCATCCTTTAATGTTGCCACCTGGGCTCCTTTTCATTCTGCTTCCATTCCAAAATCTTTTGCAACTTAAAAATAACTGGACAAAAGTATTTCTTCTCTTTTGTCCAGTCTCTTTCTGGTTTTCTAACAGTGAGCCTTCATCTTGTGTGTGCGTTCATTTTCATAAAGATGTTCTAGGAGGAGAATTGCTAAGTTGAAAAGAAATGATTTTAGTGGGGGAGATATTCAAGGGCATGCTTATTGACAGGAGAAAATGTGAGCCTGTGTGTAGTGTTTCTTTAAATAAAGCAAGAAAACAAGGAAGAGGCAGCTAGGAAGGGTTTCAGACAGAACCTTTGCAGTGAAAGAGAGAAAGAAAAGCACCAAGGATAATACTATTTTACTTATTCTACTAAAGTTCCTCATTAAGTGTTAAAAGAAAGTGATTCTTTCTGTGATACTTTACAATTGTCACAACATGATGTAAAAAGTTTACTTAGTTTGGACCACATGTATTGCTGTGAGACCCTAGTACCACTAGTACTCGGACCACAGCCTTAGCAAAAGGAAACAGTCACATTTAGATGAGACCTAAATCTAATTAACAGAAGTCTACACCTTTCATTTTTATTAATTCAAGTGAATCAGCTGGACAAAATCCTCCTTAAAGCAGATGACCTGGACAAATGGTGACGCTCATGTGATTCATCTGTATCTATAACTTATTCAGGGCCGGCGCAACCCATTAGGTGACCTAGGCGGTCGCCTAGGGCACTAACATTTGTGGGGCGCCGGCACCACGGTCGTCGTCGGTATTTTGGGGGCGGGACCTTCCGCCGCCTCTGTCGGGGACGGCATTTCAGGGGCGGGACCTTCCGCAAAAGCTGGCGGCGCTCCTGAACTTATTTAATATTCATTCTTCTTTATGCGGATCAAAATGGTGCAAAAATGTGTGTAGTGTTAAAGACTACTTAACAATAGTTAAACAGGATTGTTTAAAAAGTGGAAAGATTGTTTAAAAAGATGGGAGAACGTAATGTTTCTTTAAATCTGTGGAAGCTCTACAGTGATAGGGCTAACCTTAGCTGTGGGCCACAAAGGTGGCTACCTAACATGCTGAATTTGTGGTGGTGCAATTGTGTGTATTCTTTTGGAAAAAAGTTCCTTGCTCCTTGGAGGCTCTGCAGCAGCCTCAGCCCACTACCCTGAGTAAACGCAGGAGTATGGCTGTCCTACTGGTGGGGTCCAAGAAGTGTTGCACTGCTGTGAGTCCTTGACTCTGAGTGGGGGCAGTTCTTCCTCCCCCAGTCTTTCTCCCCTCCTGATGCATTTTTGCGTTAGTCTCACTTGCTGTATGTTGGTGGCAGCTTCTGGGGTTAGAAGAAAATGTCAGAGTGATCATTGACATTGGGTAGGACAGTGGTAAGTGCCACCATGGAGGACAAACCTAGCCAAAGCTGGCACAGGTGTTGGTGACACAGCCAGTGGAGGCCAATGGGGCAACCAGGAGGATGTCTGTCTGCTGCGGTGACCCTAGGGCAGCATGAGCTGCTGGTAGGGCATGAGAGTCCTGATCAGAGAATCTATGAAGCAAGTGGGCCTTTGGCCACTGAGTAACCATCGAGAGGCCCCCAGAGTGACAGTGCCCTTCAGACAGGAGCCCATATAATGGGGAAGCTGTTCCAATTTTCCAGCAGGCTACTTCTCCTGCTGCCAACTTTACTCTGGGATCCTTTGTTGTCTTCTCTGCATACCCAGTCCCACCAAGATTACTTCTCTGCTCTGGGCTCCTGCACCTGCAGAAGTGCCCAGTACTCCTGAAGTAAAATTGTCAATCTGCTACCATGCAAGACTCAAAGAAAAAGCTGAAGCCCTGCCTCCCCTATCTTTCATCACAGGAAAGGAGGAAGGATGCAAGGAGTGTCATCATCTGGAGAACAAGAACAAAGGAGTACAACAAGGGCACTTTTGTCGGGGTTAGTGGGAAAATAATTATTAAAGAAAACCTATGCAAGTCAGATGGAGTTGAGGGTAGGTGATAATGAATTAAAATTGGGGTGCGTATATGTAATTTTGCCAAGGACACCAAAACATCTAGCTCCAGCCCTGTCCGCTGAAGCATTGAGAGAAAAGTTCCTTCTTCAGTGTTGGAACAAAGCAACTCTGTGATAATTCACCACTGCCATGTGATAGGAAAGTAATCAAACAAGG
The DNA here is from genome assembly GCA_003942145.1 of Platysternon megacephalum. Lineage (NCBI taxonomy): Eukaryota > Metazoa > Chordata > Testudines > Platysternidae > Platysternon > Platysternon megacephalum. Next base: position 29,072,030 of record QXTE01000003.1, read on the forward strand.
TGTTAGGGGAAGCAGAGGGTAGAGTTGGAGACAATGACAAGACGGGCAGTACTCTCAAGTGAACCAGCAACCATAACGATGTTGTGTATGCGTGCATGAAATGGAAGTGAGTCAGCATCCATTTATGATTGGACATATTAGCCTGCCTACCCCCTTGGCATTTTAGTTCACAGCAGGTTTGCAATGTTTGTATATACTAATCTGTGGGTCTTTTGAGCAGACACTGACCAGTATCATATGCCAAAGAATGATGTAGGAACTAGAATTTAACCTCCCAAACTCATTGTGTTTACAATTTATCAAAAGCCAGACTAAGTGGCAGGTTAACGAAGCTCACACACAAATGATCTGGGTGTGACTTGTGTTGGAACAAAATTCTTCAGATCATCTGACAAGAGAAGAAAGGATTATGTCACAACAGAATAAGCACCAATGTGCTACAAAAGGGTTAGCACCTATAAGGGCAGAGAAAATGATTCCTGTGCTGTAAAAATATTCTAAGAAGGATGACTTAAGGTTGGTTCATCTCTCATATCCAGATATCTACTCAGCAAATTATTTCATTGATCTGCAGCAGAGTACAGTCTCTTATGCTTCAGTTGGTTAGACAATTGAGATTGGCATGTAGTAGGGGTATTAAAAATCGCAAAGAACTCCCCAGAAGTTCTCCTTTCAAGATTCCCAATGTGTCTGATTATTTTTCATTCATATTAGACAAGCTTAAAGAACAGTTCTTTATTAATGAGTATAAATTCATGTGCTGGAAGTTGAGCATTTAAAAACACTAATTAATACTTTGCTCTTACAATTTACAGAACCTTTAGCTTGACAATCTCAAAGCAATTTACAAAGGTGGGGGATATGCTTAGTTTACAGATAAGTACTAAGTGACTTGACTGAGGGCACACAACAAGTCACTGCGAGAGCCAGAAATAGAACCCAGATCTTCCGATTTCCAGGACATTTGCTATTCAAGAGAGCACATTGCTTCACTAATCAGTTATTTTTTTCATTGTGTAGTAATTTAGAAGGCAGAAATATTCTTGATGATATTTTGTAAAATTTCCACATGATACGTGTTAGTGAGCTCAGCTAAGACCATCATGTAAAGATTTGTAACCTATCTTGAAAGCCATCTGACAAGTCTGCAGTTCTTAGTGGGAGAGAGGAATTTTGACAGAATCAGCACTTCTTTTAATTTCAGTAACTAAAAAAAATGTCAGACTATAGTTTTTATAAGCTTTCAACAGGGCTACACCTACCCCCACACCCACCCACCCACCCCCACACCCCCACACACACCAGTTTTCAAAAGATTTGTTTGCCCTGTCCTAACCAGTAAAATAGCCAAACATACACACCAGCTTTGAGGACGGAGCATGCTCTAATGCATTTTTAAAATTAGTTTCAACAAAAGTAGAAACATTTATTGAACAGCTGGAAAAAAAGTTCAATCATGGCTAGGAAGAACTGTCCATCAAGCATCATGAACTGAAATGTTTTTGAAAGGACGTTGTATTTAAGTAGAGAAATTCAGTTTCTGAAACAAACTCCGTTTTAAAATCTTGTCTTAGTAGAAGTTAAAAAAACAAGTACAAATATGTGCTTAAAAAAGTAAATACTTACTGTATCATGTTGCGTGTTATCTTTCCCTGATAGGATCAAGAAATAGTTCCATGCCAACAGTAACAACAAAGCAAGCGGAATCATGTAGAGCTCAAAGTTCCAAACCACAAAAAGAAAAAGCTAAAAGATAGAGGAGAGATAAATGATTAAACTCTGAATTTATTCAAAGTAAGGAGCAGTACATTAAATAAATCTAAACAAAACAACACTCTCTCTCTCTCTGAACAGAGACCAGGAATGATTGGTTAATGTGGCTGAATGCGCAACTGAAACCACAAGTTTGAAAGCTGCTACACCTCTGAAAATCAGCGGTGACATGACAAATTTGATATAAAGCATCAAACTAAATATATACAAAAGAAAATATAAAACATTCCAAAAATGTGAAAACATTTGAATGAACAGCAATAACAATGTTTAAAGGATCAGAAATACTTTAATAAAGATTTCGTTTAACTTAATAAAAAAAAACAAAACACAATCCCAGGGTTTATTAAGAGAGTGTCTTCTTGGGGCACAGCTTTCAGCTAAAAATACTAAAGAAAAGGTGAACAAGATGACACTTGTACACATTTGTTGAGATTTTTCTCTTCTTGTAATAGACTTCCAGCTCTCACAACTAACATTTTTAAAACTCTAGAATTAAATGATCTAAAATTACTTGCTTGATTTTCCTCTCACGTGACAAAAATGATAGCTGAAAATACTATGGTAAACGATACTATTGCTGAACCTGCTCCTAGTCTTCAGCATCATGTATTGGTAACACTACATGCTTTTCTTCCCAATACTATATTCAACCCTTGCACTTCCTTACATTTCTTCTGCTTTCTAAAATGAATCAAGTGCAGTGTCCCAGAACTATGGCAAACCCAAACCAAAACATATCTACTAGAGCAGAGGTTCTCAAATGTCATTGCGCCATGACCCCCTTCTGACAACAACAATTACTACATGACCCCAGGAGGGGGGGGGACCGAAGCCTGAGGCTGCCCGAGCCCCGCTCCGTGCAGGTGGGCCAAAGTTGAAGCCCAAGGGCTTCTACCTCAGGCGGGGGGCCTATAACCTGAGCCCTGCCACCCAGGGCTGAAGCCCTCTGGCTTTGATTTGGTCCCAGGCGGTGCGGCTCGGGCTTCAGCCCTGGGCCCCAGCAAGTCTAATACCAGCTCTGGTGACCCCATTAAAATAGAGCCACGAACCACTTTGGGGTCCTGACCCACAGTTTGAGAACCGCTGTACTAACAAACTAAAAAATGGCTCCTTTTTCTCATTCCTATACTTTAGGTACATTTTGGTTTGATCAAGAACTAAAAAGGGATTTTAATAATCCCTTAAAATTGAGGATTATGTTTAATAGAGCCAAAACAGAACATTGGATCATAAAAGACTAATGCAAATACCAGTGTAAAAACCTACATTTTTAAGAAATCCACAGTACCAGATCAATTAACTTGCCTTCTTCCGTCCTACGGCCACCAAATGGCCTGTATATGAATGTCTTGGGAGATTGCAGGACAAGCTTGATAGCTATTGAAATTTTTGCAACTGAAAGGTGTTATCATACAATTAAAGGGGTACTGGCACTTTTGATACTCATTACTGCATTTGGGAAATCTGTATGCTGTTCAGGTTATTTAGTTTAAAAGTAAACCTATTAGAAGTAGTGTTAAGTAAGAAACAAGTTTTAAGAGAATTCCAGAGATCGGTAAAAATTACTTATGAGAGAATTCTTCTAAGGATTTACTAACATACATTTTGAGAGGAACATTTACAGGAGTGAGATTTAGCAAGATCAACTCAAGTCAGCTTAAAACAGGAATCTCCAGCTCAGAAAAGAAACTCACCTCTATTCGCTCAGAAAAAGGCTTGAGTGAATAGGTAAGAACATAAGAGCGGCCATACTGGGTCAGCCCGAAGGTCCATCTAGCCAAGTATTCTGTTTTCCAACAGTGGCCAATGCCAGGTGCCCCAGAGGGAATGAACACAACAGGTAATCATCAAGTGATCCATCCCATCACCTGTTCCCATCTTCTGGCAAACAGAGGCTAGGGACAGCATCCCTGCCCATCCTGGATAATAACCATTGATGGACCTATCCTCCATGAACTTATCTAGTTATTTTTTGAACCCTGTTATAGTCTTGGCATTCACAACATCCTCTGGCAAGGAGTTCCACAGGTTGACTGTGCGTTGTGTGAAAAAATACTTCCTTTTGTTTGTTTTAAACCTGCTGCTTATTAATTTCATTTGGTGGCCCCTAGTTCTTGTGTTATGAGTAGTAAATAACACTTCCTTATTTACTTTCTCCACACCAGTCATGATTTTATAGACCTCTATCATACCTCCCTCCCCCCTAGTCCTCTCTTTTCCAAGTTGAAAAGTCCCAATCTTATTAATCTCTTCTCATATGGAAGCCGTTCCATACCTCTAATCATTTTTGTAGACTTCGATAGGAGCTCTGGAAGTAAATTCTGACAGACAGGGGAAAACAAATTCCAGAGACTGCCTGTTGTGAACTGCCTCTGCCTGCAGATGTCCCTAGCCTTAGTTTTAAATCTGGTGACCGGTAGATGGAGAGAAGTAATTTCTAAAGAAAGATCCAACTGCATACGGCTTTGTAGAATAAAAACAACACCCTGAAACAAATTGGTGACCAGTTCCGTCTATGGAATACAGGTGTAACGTGCTCCTGGTCTTCAAGGTTAGTCCCAAACAGAGTTCACTATAATAATGCACTCTAGTAAGACAGACAGACAGTTAACTATGGCAAAGCCCACATCTGGAGGGAAAGGGTGTAAGCTCCTAATTTGATGCAAATGAAAAAGCATTATTGGTTACTGCTGCAAGCTCTGAATCCATGCATGAAAACAAAGGACTCTTAGGCTAGAAACCTTTAACAATACCCAGACATTTCCAATGAATACAAAGAGTAGATATACATTGCCATCTCGTTTAGATGATTTTCCTGACCCACCAGCATTATTTCCATCTTGTCTGGGATGATCTTCAACCAATTTTCTCATTAAAACACCTGTCTCAGTCAGACACTAGTAAAGCAAGGACACCACATTTGCTATGAAAATGAAATGAATAGCTATGGGAAATCAGCATAGTGATAGGACAGCAGCTCAATCCACTTCACTATCCCCCCACCATTAGAAAAATGCACAATAAATAAGACATGTAACAAACTAAAAACTCCCAATATTAGAAAGAGACTAACATACATGAATATCCGGGGCAAAATGATGAAAATAAAATTAGGGGTATTTTTCAGTTCCCACAAAGCATCTTACAACTATTTAAAAAAGAAAAAGCTGTGTATGTGGATCTATTCCTTTAATTTCATTTCACCCATGAAAGGGAAGGGAAACTACATATTCCTCCATTAAACAAGTACAGATAGTGTAAGAATGAAACAGGTGGAAAAGAAAAGGAAGAAAGATGAAAGGTTCCTGGGCCCTACCCATACCTGTAAAACATCCAATTGAACATGGACTATATATGATCTCTTTTAAAGAAATAATGGGTCCTCTCAAGCTTAAAAATAATAATAAAAAAAAAAAATCTTCATTACTACTGAAACAAGCCAACTATTTTAAGGGAGGAGTGGGTGTCCCAAAGGTTACAGTTTAATATAGCTGCCATTTCCTGCAAAGGATACTACACAGGAGGATTTTTTCCTTCCTTTCCCCCTGCGGACAAGTATTTCAAGAGCATAGGCATGAACCGGTCATTTACAACATCACATCAGTTGATACCCTTAGTGAGATATATATGCATAAAATGATTATTCAGTGAGACGCGTGATACTACCCTAGTGTACCACACTTCAAAAAATAATTTAAGTTGGAATATTGAATATCCTATTCTTTTGCAAACTATAGTATTTTAAAAAGAAATCTCATCCAAAATGATTAACAGTTCCTACTGTTCAGGAAAAAAAAAAAGCCTGCCCTTTCAGGCTAGCAGCTGTGGATCATTAGCTTTCCAGTGATGAGGTGTGTTTGATGAGTATTTTTCTTTCTAATTAAGAGATGAGATTCTCTATTTGACTCTCTCTTCAGACAGAAGTGAAGAGAAAGCTCTCTGCCTATGTGGAAAGGCCATATCCTACAGAACAATTATTTCAGAGGTCTTTATCTACTCCCTTCTAATTTCATTTATTTTTTTAACTGAACCCACATTTGCACCCAAGCCTTCACAGCATTTACCTATTTGTCACCTAAGCCTGCCCCTATTATATTACCCCTATTTTTTACTATAATTAAACATGTTTCAGACATTTTACCACTAGGAAAGGAAACTGAGAAATAGTCAAGTAAGTCCTAGATACTACGGCCCATATATCTTCAGCTACAGCTGAAGGTGCAGGGAGGGAAGGTCCAAGTGTGGTTGTAAACTACCTTTGTACTCCCCAAGCCTGGGTTGGCTGTGCTAGGCTAGTCCTTCAGGATAAATTACATTAGAAAACTGAGATTAAGGCATGATCATGCCATCTTCATTAATACATGTAATTTTTACTCCAATGAAAAATTTCATTGATTTAAGTGGTATTTCTCTCATAAGTAAGGGTTGCATTATTGGATCCTTAAGGACTTACCCCAAACTTCATATAGAGTCTTTGCCACAGCCAGGAACAGAACCTATGTTGGTAACTCTGAGTCCTGTGCTTTAATCATAACATCACCCTTCCCCCTTTAAGCTTAAAAGTGTTCTTGTGGGTATTATTCTTTTCTCATGTTTTTGGACTCTTGGATGTTTTCTCAAAAAATGGAAAGAAAACCTACATAATGTATTGTTTGGGTCTCCTATCTACGTGCTATAGGTTTCGAGGCTTCAATGAAATAGTGTATGTTCTCTGCACTGTAAAACACTGAAAGAATTGTTTCAGTTGAACTTGGCCGGTAGTCTGTTGCCTGTTCCATTAACAAAAAAACAAAACAAAAAAAACCACACACAAGGAATGTAAGTACTGCCTTTGATGGTCAATTCCCATCTCACACTCGGTGATACTTTAATTTTTTTAAAAGCATTTTCTTCCACTTCATTGGATCCCATGCATCCTGCAAGTGTAAATGTAAACATTATATTTGAGTCAGAGCATGCACATTCAGATGGGCGTGGAGAAAATGAGCTTCGTAAGCAAATATTAAAATACCCCTATGTTTTACAGGCTGATTACCTGATCACGAGGTCTAGGTGAAATTCAAAAGGTCTGAATCTTAGCCTAGCTATCTACATCTACAGTATGCAAAAGTAGCCTGGAAAAGAGTGAAAGCATGGTTTGATAGTTAAAGAAAAGTATCAGGCACCATCCCACTCTCAAATTCGCAATGTGACCTTGGATAAGTCACTTAACCTCTTACCTCAGCTTCCCCCATTTAAAAATGCCTCTTTGGAGCCCTGAGAGTGTTCTAAATCCTTTGAGGAGCTATAGATACAGTAAGCATTAACACTTACAGGAACAAACTATTGTGAGATTTCCTATATTTTCGCCTTTCAGTACTGTGGAAATGTACTGAACACTCCATTTCACTGCGATCTGGATTTTTTCCCCTTTCATCCTGCCTAGAACCAGGAAATGCAGAGGCTTCCAAGATGAAAAATAATTTCATAAAATGTTAAGTAACCTTTTATTTTAACCTAAAGACGCGTTAAGTTGAGGTTCAGTTCAAGCTTTAAGTGAAGTTTCAGGTCAATTCTTATTTTAATCCCAGCCCTGATGAGCCCTTTGGCATATTAAAAATTATGTTGCCTCTCTAGTTAGAATACTTTGGTGCAGTATAAAGAAAAACAGTTGATATCAAAGTTCGCATTTCTTAACAGACAGGACAATTCTGGTCTTGGTTTTTGCATGCTGATAGCTTGTATTATAAGTCAATAGTTATATTACATTTAAATTCTTTCATGTAAGCATGGTTTGACTCCAGCTATTAAAGAAGCAAGTATGAGAATTAGATACGACTCATTTGATGTGTTTCAACCCACCCAATCTTCTTTTGAAACATCTCTATAGCTAAATGGACTTATTTCACCTGAACAACCTCAAAGACGATGCTATCATCCAATCATAACATAATGTAGGTTACCTGTGTCTCGACAAGTTTGTCAGCACCAATAAAACCTGCCAGCTAGAGGCTTGAAAGATTTTTATTTAAATTTAGATTTTTCCCCCCACTTACAACTTGTACTGACATTTCACATCATTTTATAGAAGTCAAAGAAGAAAGTGCTATGACTTTGCTTTGAGGATACTGACAATTCCAAAAAAGCGAGCCCCAGAGTCTGTGAATACAAGCATCACATTAACAGCACGTGAATTACAGATGTAAAATTCATACCACTTATGACTTTCATATATCAAAAGTTAGGTGGAAATAAAAATGACATATTTACAAAGGAATCTGTGAATATTCACAAAATGTTGACTCTCTCTTGGGTCACTAAAAACAATGAGAAGTCCTTGTGGCACCTTAGAGACTAACAAATTTATTTGGGCATAAGCTTTCGTGGGCTAGAACCCACTTCATCAGATGCATGGAGTGAAAAGTACAGGAGCAGGTATAAATATATGAAAGGATGGAGGTGTGAGTAACAGTAGGGAGAAATTAGTATTGGGGAAATTAAGTTTAGGTTTTGTAATGACCCAACCAATCCCAGTCTTTATTCAGGCCTAATCTGATGGTATCCAGTTTGCAAATTAATTCCAGTTCTGCAACTTCACGTTGCAGGTTCTCCTACTGGTTTTTTAATGTTATGATTCCTGATGTCAGAAACATTAAAAAACCAGTAGCTTCAATCTCTCTGGTCACCCAACAACAGACCTAAAAGTGGCAATTCTTCAACAAAAAAACTTCAAAAACAGACTCCAACGTAAAGTTGCAGAACTTAATTTCTCCCTACTGTTACTCACACCTTCTTGTCAACTGTCTGTAATGGGCCACTCTCTTACCACTTCAAAAGTTATTTTTCCTCCCTTGGTATCCTGCTGTTAATTGATTTATCGCGTTAGACTGACCTCACACTTGGAAAAGCAACCCCCATCCTTTCATGTATTTATACCTGCTCCTGTATTTTTCACTCCATGCATCTGATGAAGTGGGTTCTAGCCCACGAAAGCTTATGCCCAAATAAATTTGTTAGTCTCTAAGGTGCCACAAGGACTCCTCGTTTTTGCTGATACAGACTAACACGGCTACCACTCTGAATCTTGGGTCACTCTCTCTTTCACTTTAGATTTTCTACCTGGCTACTATCACTAATACAGCTCAGAAATTCTTAAGCCTGGTTCACTGACAAGATTAGCGCATGCAGGTCTACTGCCATTCTGGACTGAAGTTCAATACATATTTGTTCTCTCAGATTTACAAAACACACAATTAAGAGAAATTGGTATTACTCTGCCTCTGACAAATACACTGGTATCAAGTAACGACTGCCCTACAAAGATACATTAGTGACTAGATCAAAGAAACGCCTCAGAATAAGGCTATTAGGTTCATCAAAGCTTGTCCCTTTTTAGTACTCAATTTCCCCAACAGAGTCTCAAATTTTTTCTTGAATGACCCATGTCTTTGTCTCTGCAACATTACTTAGCAAATAATTCTATACATTAATTATTTTTAAGTGAAAAAGTGCTTTTAATGCCTCTCCTCAATTTGTTTTTGTTTTACTTTTCCATGTGCATCTTAAGTAGAGTTACTGTTTTCAGTGCAGCACTGATGCAGGGGGAATCACTGTCTAAAAGATTCAAGGCATTATATAAATCAGTTATATCCCTGTTAAGTGTCTGATTTTTCTCTAGGCTATATAAAATGCAGCTTTTTAAGCCTTCCCTCATTGCTCATGCCTTCTAGGTTTGAGATCAATCTAATTCTTCTTGCCTCTTAAACTTCCTCAATGACTGTTTAACACAATTACAGAACTGAACATGCGATTTCATTTCAAAGTGCCTTGATACAAAAGGTATCATTTCTGTACAATACACTTTACATTTTAAACACATTTTCTAAACACTTAAATCTATTTTACAACATAGTCTCTATATTTTTACATAGGAATTTACTGCTTTACAATTTCAGCAGGTTCTTCTGTAGTTTTCTCACTGATAGGAGGAGGTATTGAATGTGGAAACGACTAAATGTGTATGACTTTATTACACCTGCAAAATTAAAGTTTCTTTTCCCATAATAACCCAGGTGAAAATCCTTTTGAATTATTTACCTATCTCTGTGTGCTCACTGCAATAATCAAATATACATGATCAGCAAATATAACCAATTTAGAACTTAGCTACACACAAAAGTTGCATCACTTTGTGCTGCTTTAATTATACTGACATAGCTAAACTCCCCTCCAACCCAGCATGGAAAGGGAATAATCAGTATAAGGCACCTTTATACGAGTATAACTGTGCCCACACTAGGGGTTGTACCTGTTAATTATTATACAATCACACGCCTAACCAACACAATTATGCTGGTACATCATCTGTATGTGGTCCAGGCCTGGGTTTGTCTCATCTTACTGTTGTAACTCCTTAGGCCTGGTCTACACTTAATATACCTATGTTGGGAAAAGCCCTAGTTATACCAATCTGACTGTTCTTATACCATTTAACTGCATCCACACGAGAGGGTTTTGCTGGGTCAACTATACTGGTATAGCCAGGGAAACCCTGCTAGTGTAGACAAGGTTTGACATAATAATGTTGGGTGAAATTCACCCTTTCCTCACAAGGCTTTTGTAATTGTGTGGAAACTCTATGGGGGCTGACTTAAAACTTCGGGCAAGCTGTAGAAATGCAATATTACCCTTCTGTGGCCATTATTCCAGCAATATAGATTGGAGGGATCTTGGTGAGTTCCTTCTTCAGGCTGTTGAAGAAAAGATTTTTTTCAACTCAACCATAGTCCCAACTAGAAGAGGATCTGTAGCTTCTCACCCATGCTAGCTACTCCATTCCTTCTGCCTGGTCAGTTTCCATCTGCCTCTTCATCGTCACTGGCTTTTCCACCAAGCCCCAAATTGTATCCTATCATAGAATTCCTCCCATCCCCACTCATTTGTCCAGTGGGCCTTTATCCTGAAACCCATCATTAAGGACACAGCAAAACTACATGGCATTTCAAGGCAGGAAATGAAGAAACTGTACAATTATGGAAACTTCCACTTTGACTCTTGAGGGATACTGCTCAACTTCTCTCCCTGTATCTGAAATAGCCAGTGACTATCCAAATATGGAAAAATAAATGAAATACCTACCGAGATATTTCCTTTTTCCCTGTAAAAAAATTGAATTTTCTACTTCTAAAAGTTATCACCTGCATAAATTTAAATTTATTAAACACCTTTATTATTACTAGAAAAGGCACATGTTCTAACGTAAAGAATTTCCATTCAAATGTACAGAGCATCAGGATATGCAAGGTAAGTCTAGCTGCTGTACAAGCAAATTTTGTGGTTGCATTTGGTAAACAGGTAAATGTATACTTTGCTGGCTGTACAGTCAATGTTGACATTTAAGCAGTAGTAATTAAGATTCAAAGTCACCTGGTTAAGAGGAAAGCGGGCAGTCTAACCCTTTCTTTGTAGTTTTGCTTCAGTTTGTCTGTACACTAAGATACTTTCTAAGAAGAGAGTATAGAAAATTATGCAATATGTCCTAAAAATCCGATTTCACAGATCAGATTTGATTTGCCCTTAAACAGAGCTCTTCTGGGAGATACTCAAGACCAAATTTTCAGATTAGACTTAACCTGCAGTTTTGCTCCCACAAATATTTGTTGGTGGCATTAGGTCAGTTGGACATGTAAGTACCTGGTTGCATCTACAAATTGGTTACTTTGATCTTCAGGGGACTTTAATTGTTTCTACAAAGTACTGCTTTTCCAAATCTGGCCATTCATTCAGACACCAAACTTTGTATCATTAACCTTCCTCCTCCCTCCACCGACTTCTCCCAAAGAGAAGTCAAGTAGGAAACCAAATTTTTTAAAACCCACAAGAGTTTCTCTTTATTCAAATTTTACTATTTGTGGATTTGTTTAAATTTCCCTGTGATTTTTTTTTATTTTCAATATTAGGCCCATCCTGCTAGGTGCTGATTGCCATTAACTCTCATTTGGCTTAAACTCATTTGGAATCATGTGGATTTATTTTCATTTTTTAAGATCACCATCCTGCCTTAGTGAGCTTTCCATGATGATTTTCATCAGGCTCCTAATTGATGACCTGTTCCATTTTACTGTTATGGGATGCCTAGAACATTGGCTAGGAGTAACTGCTAAATAAACGAACAGTGCTAAAGATTTGTTGATTTTCCATTCTCCCAAAATACTTAATATCTGTCTCTCAATTGGAAAGTCATTCCGCTGATGTTAGTTAAAAAAATAGCTATACTCCATGTAAATACATTTTAAGGAATAATAATATATTTCAGCTATCTTATCACCCTTTGTAACTTCATCTCCCAGTCTGTCTTGTAATTTTCTAATTTTCTCCTTCACTGATTTCAAATCTTTTTTCCTCAGTTCTGGAAAAAACTTCACGAGTTATGGTTAGCATCTCTAGCAATGTCTGCACGTTTCTCTTTGCAATTCAAATATTATCTTAGGCTGATTTGAGAGACTTCTCTTCTCTTTACAGTATTTTACTCTTGCTATACGGTGCCTAAGGGGGAAAAAGGATTTCTTTTTCTTGATTGATCTGCTAGTTATTTAATTCTGGAGAGCGCTATATATTTGTATACTAGGTATATATTTCTCTTCTATATTTACCAAACCTCTAAACACTCTTGTATTGAAAAGGCTGCAGTAATAGGAAGTCAACAGAGAATACTGTTTCGACAGCAAAGCAAGTCAAGCTCCAACTGTTCAAACAGCCTGAATTCTGTGGTAAAAAGAAAAAAGGTAAAAAGAAAGGCCCTAGGCCAAGGCCACTGAGACAGGCAGGTATTTTTAGATACCTAGATTACTCTAATACAATTCTACAATACTTTCTTTAAACAAAATGAAACAAAACATAATTCTTTAAGCTTCTTCTAAGCTGGGTTTTCTTTAGGAAAATGCACAGATTTTTGAGGAAGCTAAAGTACATTCAGGTAGAAGTAAAAACACCTGTGCTATAAACAAAATATAGATAGCTGTTATTAACATAAATGGTGGAAACAATGTCCTTTTCATTCAACACATTTACCACTGCACAGTGTCCCAGAAAAGGGATGGAAAACAAAGTACAGGTCTGTCTCATCTTACGCTGGGGTTACGTTCCACGGTCAGCGCGTAAAGCGAAAACCGCGTATAGTCAAAATTACATTGAGTGTAATGGCGGGCAGAATCGCCCACACTACAGAAACAGTATTTAAATTGTTATTTTTCTCTTTTTTTTTTTTTTCTTGTTTTTGCCGACCGCATAAAGCTGAAATCGCACATGTTAAATGCGCCTAAGATGCGACAGACCTGTATGCTGTTAGTATTTATTTTCCCCTCCAGAGGCACAGAGGGCACATCTTCAACTTGCTCGGTGCAACTAAGATATTAGGTATTAACTATGAGTTAATATTATTTCCATGTGCCTTCACTAGACTTAGTCCCCTTTGCACAGATCCAGCAGTAGAAGGGGACTTAAAATTGCCCTATGCAGTGGGAGAATCCACAGCTTGTGTAGCCCATACACACCACTTTGGAGGTAGGGTATGTGTTCAGAGCCAAGAAAGGAAGGGCCAGAGCACAGTTCACTCCAGTGTAGGGTGACCAGATGTCCCGATTTTATAGGGACAGTCCCGATATTTGGGGTTTTTTCTTCTATAGTCTCCTATTACCCCCCACTCCCTGTCCCGATTTTTCACACTTGCTGTCTGGTCAGCCTACTCCAGTGATCTGAAACTCTTCCTGCTAGTATTGTGATAGGGTCAGCTGCCTCCTGTGCATCCCCTCAGAGTCTATGATCACACTATATGCAGCCTGCCTCTATTTGCTCCCTCTTCAGGCACCTTAAGAATTCACTCCGTTCAAAGGTAGTTCAAACGATCCCCTTGTGGGGGTTAAATTTGTTGAGTCCTCCAGTATATACTGGCCCTCTAGACCCCAATCCTAGTTCAGTGTTTCTCTCCTGGCAGGCCAAAGTAACAAAGACATACTCACACAGTCTTTATCCCAAGTTTCAGCTGGACACAGCCCCTCCTCCGAGGGACTGTCTTTCTACTTCCCAGCTCCTCCTGCTTGGAGTTTGCTCTTCTCCTCAGGCTGTCTCAGCTGGTACCCTCCCCCTACTCATTCAGGGCCCTGCAAGAGCATTCTTACTTCCTGCTGTGTCTACAGACATAGCTCTGGTGTCCTGGGCTTCCCCCCTTCAGTGCAGCTTCCTGCTACTTTTATACTGGAATCACCTGATTCCTCTCAGTTAGGGCTCATTCTGCAATCACAGCAGCTTTGCCCCAGCTATCCAACCCATAAGGCAAGTCAGCCTGTTACTGGTATAAATTAGAAGATTCCTGAAGCTGGTCCCAGGATTGGGGGGCCGGGGGAGTGGGGGCTGGGAGTGGCAGAGGGGGTATGACACCACTTACACTCCTCTCTTCTTAGATGTATTAAGGTCAGATCAGCTGCATCTGAGTGTTAAGCTCTATATCATCAGGAACCCAATGGTACTTCTTGTGACTAGAGAGAGAGAGAGTCACATTTTGAACTGATGAGGATTAGCAAGCAATGGAGAACTGGGCCTTGTATACATGAGGATGGGGACTATTCCAGTTACATACATTTGATGATGGCTGAGACACATTTATCTCTTGTGAAAAGGCTGCATCAGTGCCCACATAACTGGTGCACATAACAATTTAGCTTACTGGGAAAGCTGGAGATGAGAAGCACCTGGACTTCTGAAATGAAATATGTCCATCGGATAACGGAAGTGTTATGTGCAGACAAAATAGAAGGGGTTTGCTTAGCAAAACCAAGTAGAAGGCAATAAAGTGTCTGCTTTTGGCTTATAACTAAAGGAAGAACATGAAATTTTGGGGAGAGTTAAGACACGATCACAAGAAGTGGATGCTATAAAAGTTTATGCCAGGTGGGGACTGAATGGAAAGCAAAGATAGAGAACCACGAGTGAACAAAACAGGCAGAAAGCTCTGTGGAGTCAGGCAAACTGGGTAGGAGAGAATTTGGAAGAAAACAGCATGTCATGAAAGTAAAAATATAGTTGTATTATAATCATGCTGACTAACTTAATTTTGGCATGAGATTTTACATATTTTCATTTCAGTTTGTTAATGTTTGCTCTTGTCAGTTTATCTATAGTCCTACCCATTGTACTGAGAAATAAATTCTCTCTCCATTCATGCCACAAACACAGCAGGAAAACTCTTTGAAAGAGACCAGCAATAGTTTATTGGTAAATGCTGGTCACTGAGACTGACTCTCTGTTTTGTTGGGTTTGTTTTCCTCAGTATATTACATCAAGGAAGCAAAAATGAAAACTGATGATCACAGCAGGAAGAGTGAAATAAAGCTGGAAACTGCTCCCCACTGTTTTTGTTCAAGCACTTAAGGTACTGCAGAAAAATCCTGTATCTTTGTACAATTACAAAATAATAATCTTGCCATTCCAATTGTTTCTTCATAATGAAACTTATCAATGTGTTTTTACATGAACTAAATTAAATCAAGTATAGAAAAGACAGGTGTGCGCTGGCAGATTTCCCATTGTTTTTATAGTCATTTTTCCAGCCATCAAGTGCTGCAATCTAAGCTGGCTCCCTCTTTACAGTCAGCTTTCTCTGCTACATTAGCTCACAGGGAGACAGGTGTGGCTTTGTGCTCTAAGTATATGACACTTTGCAGAATCCAGCTCACCTTTCAATAGTTCACTGTTTCAGCTACATTACACTTCATTTATTTATACTTTTGCATTCCTGACATTTTTAGCCATACTTGAGCATAGAAATGTTCAAAGACTTCTTCTTACTCTAATTATTATATATGCATTTACCGAACCAGCTACACCATCAATAACATTTACTAATCCAATAAAGATGAATATTGCATTTTAGATCTGCTCATTTTAAAGCAAATCTTAGAAAGGTGGGGAATAGAATGCACAGTATGGTATTGTAAGGAGCTGCCTACAAAATATAATGCACCCTTTCTTGCTAGCCATTGACTTTGTAGTTTGCCAGATTTTCCAACTTCAAAACAAGGACAGCACCTTTCTAACATATTATACATAGTCAAATAGGGAAAGAAGATTGTTATCCTTAGAAGTGTTTCTCTCAGGAAGTTGGACATCTCAGAAGGTTAAGCAAGCAGAGCCTAAAATTGGAGGTTTTGTTTTGCTTATATATAAGAATTGTTCATTCAATATCAAGATTATTTCAGCCAAACGAGGACATCTGGATAAGGTATACGACAGTGCCCCTTATATGCAGGTTGCCTAACATTTGCCATTATAAAAGATTCTTGCAATTTTTTTTCAGAAACTTTAACCCCTTCACTGTTTGAAGCAGGCTTTTGAAATTTAGCAGAAAGAAAAGTGTGCGGCCAGCGGAGTACTTTTTTCTTTTTCCCATTAAATTCCAGTCAGATTTAGTTGAGTTATAAACTATTTAATATCACCACTCCCATTCTCTCAAGATGCTTTGATTCATGCCAAAATAATAGTTGAATATGAACATGCTAGTCTAAGCCTGAATCCATACAACTATCAAAGGAGCAGCTGCAGAAGACAATGCACTGGAAACCCATGGAGCAGATAAATAGTGTGGCAATCCTGTGGAAAAAATTATTATGAGATCATATAATTGAACACTGCATCATAATGCATATGCACATGGGGCTGAATTAAGGTTGCACAGGCAACCTTCGTTCTAGCATTTCCTAAATTCTGAGTGCTTGACTTTGCCACCTTAATGTTCTCTTATCATAGTTTTGTTGGTTTTTGTTTTCTGATATAATTTCCTAACATTTTAAAAAGCAAACTGAAAAAACCTGAAATTCCATCACATTGAAGCAGACTGATGGGTCATGAGCAGGTTTAGAATCTCTAGCTCCATAGCACCATGCTCTACCACTTGAGCTAATGGAGTAACTCATCACAATAGTAGACTTATCTTCTTGTAGACCTGCCACTAGAAGGCAATGAGATACACTTTGCCAGTGTGTTTCACAGCTATTTGCTAGACCAGTGGTCTCCAAAGTGGGGTGCGCAAGAGGATCCTTGGGGGTGCGCGGCAGGAAGAGCGCTTTTTTTTTTTGCACTTTCAGTTCGGGCAGGAGTCCGAGCAGCTTTTTTTTTTTGCTTCGGCAGTTCGGGCGGGAGTAACCAAGCGTTACTGTAGCGAGTGCAATTCACTTCCGTCCCCAGCTCCCTTCTAGACCCATTTGCACTGCAGCCCCTGTCCCTGCCTGGGGCAGCCCGGCCCAGCACCCAGGGGTGTTCAGACAATCACACAAGTGTAGGGCTGGAAGGGACCTCAACTGAGCATCCTCCGTCCCTAGGAGCACAGCAGCGAATTGCCCGGTTACAGTCAGAGCCTGCCCATGCTCTGGCTCTGTTTATCTTCCCGGGTCAGACGCTGCCGCCTCCTCCATTGTGAGCTGGGAGCCCAGGCTGAGCCGCTGCTGCTCCCCAGCGGGGTCTGTGTGGGGAGAGACCGGCATTAACCCCCCTCTCCGCCCTGGGGGCAGCCCCGGGCGCTGCCCATACCAGCCCCCGAGCCGGAGCCTGCAGGTGATGGGGGGACCCGGGGAAAGGGCCGGGGCTGGGCAGGAAAGTGACTCTGCACAAGCGGCCCCGCAGCCTCAGATCTCGCCGCCCCCGGAAGCTGCTCCCTGGCTGGGAAGCGCCTGGCGGAGGGACTGGAGCTGCGGCCCCAGCAGCAAGTCGCTGTCCGGGCTCTGCCCAGGGTCTGCTCCTGGGGCCAGCTGGGGGTTCAGGCAGGGGGGAGAGCGGCTTGGGGGGGGGCATGGGCGGGCCCAGGGGGGAGAGCAGCTGGGGCGGGGCATGGACGGGCCCCAGTGGGGTTCCCTGTTGTGTCCCTGGAGCTGGGTTGTCAGGGAGGGGAGGGGTGAGAAATGAGACTGATATGGAGAGGAGGGGGGGAGGTTATTGTTCATCTGCAAATTTAACTGCGTTACAAACCTCTGAGCCCCTCCCTCCCCTGAGACAGGCCCCTTCGTGCCCCAGCAATGGGTGAATCTCCCCAGCACTGAACTGCTGCTGGGGGCCTGTTTGCTCCATCAGAGACACCTGCTCTGAAAGGGGGCAGGATACTGTTCTACTGAACAGCCCAGAGTGTGACCCGCTCACAGACTGTATCCTAATGCAGTGGTCTCCAAAGTGGGGTACGCAAGAGGATCCTTGGGGGTGTGCAGCAAGAGGAGCGCTTTTTTTTTTCCGGCGCTTCGGCAAAAATGGTAGAGCCAGCGCGGCAGGGGGTGCGTGCTCAAAATTTTTTTACTGATAGGGGTGCGCGATCAAAAAAGTTTGGAGACCACTGTGCTAGACATCAGAAAAATGTTGAGACTCAACAATTCAATTCCTGATTCTGCTGGAGAGTGTTCTCTAGTGGTTATAGACTCTTTGCCACATATCTCTGTCCTGTTTTACTCCTATCCTCCCTCGCCAGTTCTTGACCTCGTAATCCCCTGCTGCTCTCCCCTCCAGCTTCTGCCTGTTCTGCCCCTCCTTCACTCCTGACCCTGTACTTCATCCCTACTCATATTCTCCTCCTCCACTCTCTGCTCCTATCTTTCCCTACTCCCTGCCTCTCACCCTTGTTTGTGCTCTTTGTTCCTCCCCATGGTCCCTCTCCACTCATCTTCTTTCCTGTCCTCATTTCCTTTCTTTTGCTCCTGTCCCCCAGCTGTTGCCTATGACCTATCCCCCACACTCCTATCCCTTTCCCCTGCTGCTGTCCCTTTCCCCATTCTTCTCCATGTGCCTCTGCTCCTTGTCCCCCACAGCCTGCATCACTTCTCCCTCTCTCCTGCTCACCTCCACATTCAAGTCAGGGTGCTTCCTTCTTCCCCTCAGTGTTGTGAGGCACCAGCAGGCAAAACACAGAATGCAGAAAAGCCAGCTCCCTGCTCTTAGTTGCTGTGGCCAGAGCCATGGCAGCCCTCAGGAACTGGGAGGATCAACTGCAGGGAGAGTCTTGCTCAGTGCCTGGAGCCCCATGCTGGGGCATGCTCAGTCACTCTGGCCAGTGAATATGGAATGCACTGAGCATAGGCTAATGTGTAATTTTTTTAAAAGGCTCATAAGTTGGCCAACTCTGTGCAAATTTTCATGGGTCTGGCAAAAGGCACACCCTTCACACCAGGATAAACCCTCTGCCAACTTTACAGTTCCTATTCCAAAGGTTGGAGGTGCTAGAGCTTCTCAATGAAATGGTTGTAAGTATTTTAACATGGGCAACACAATGTATTTTTCCCTAACCTTGTTTTCTGAAACAACTAAATTGTTTTAGCTGAAATGTCCCAAAAATGTTGGACACTCAGTATGGAATATTTCAGAGCAAACAGTCAAAATTTGTCAAAAGTTATAAGCAAATGAAAACAGGGTCTTATAATGCAAAGTGTTAAACAACCTTAACCACAGGCAGCACTACCTTCACCATCTGTAATAAATATTAGAAAAAAATAATGATTTGAGATTTGAAGGGTTGGAAAATAAGTTCACAGGAGGTCCACATTTACCAAAGATACCTTTCTCTAGTTTCCAGTTTTTATAGATCTCCTATTCTATCAAAAAAATACAAACCAGCAATGTCCCTTTCCATAGTCCCATCATATATCTTCAGTGTTCGAACTCCAAAAACAAACAAACATGCCAAGCTCATCTCT
This sequence comes from Platysternon megacephalum, assembly GCA_003942145.1. Lineage (NCBI taxonomy): Eukaryota > Metazoa > Chordata > Testudines > Platysternidae > Platysternon > Platysternon megacephalum. The sequence continues at coordinate 29,091,505 of QXTE01000003.1, forward strand.
CCAGAGCTCACCACTTTCTGGTCATCAAACCTCTTTCCTGCTACCCTTCCAAGGCTTTAGTCTAACAAGGCTCAGCGGCATCTCATTGTCTGAGCTCTGGCTCCACAAAGCCTCCTCTTAGGAGCACTACTCAGTTGGGGTGCATCAAGAAATTCAAGAGAGCAGCCAGGGGTACCAACCACACATACACCCCATCATAGGGAGCAGTGAATGAGTCTTAATGAATACATATAAATAACAGTCATCTTTCCTGCCTCTCTTTCTCTAGAATAGAAATAATATACAAACAAATACAGTTATTTTTCCGATATCTATTATGCATCTTTGACACATATATTATGGGTTAAATATTGTTCTCAGTTTCACCTGTCTGGGTCTCCATTGCTTTGCACCTTGTGTAATCATTTACAGTTGTGAAAAGTGATTGTAAAGTGCCACAAATCAGAAAGTGTCACACCCATGGCACACTCCCTCTAGACAGGTTTAAATGACTACACAAAGTGCAAGTCAGTGGAAAAGTCTGGCCCAGATCCTTGCATACAGCTCTGAAGAGCACACATTGTAGCTCAGGAGTGAAGGGTAAAGAGGACTTTTTCAGGCCCCTATCTCTCAGCACATGAGCTTTGACGACTGTTAATGACCCCATCGAGCCAACATGGCAACTTGGGATGGATGGGGTGTCCACAAGCCTCAGCTATATCACTTTTCACTTGCCATGACCCCTACACCCTCAGAGGGAAAAAAGGATGATGCACAAACCACTAGGGCATCCCCCATGCTGGGGTGATCTTCCCATGGCCAGCTATGTTGCTTTAAGGCCACTTTGTACTGAGTAAGCAGTGCAATGTGGCTGCCCTGCAGGAGAGAATCTATGATTCATTCCCTTAGAACCATCTGTAATGCAACATAAGGACAGAGTGGAACAGGTGTGTTATATGGGTTAACCACTGATGTGATATAAGGTTTCTGGGCAGTTAACTCTGACCCCTGAGTTACCTGCAAATTTTCTTTGGAGGCTGTACTTTGACCCAAAATCTGACACTTATCCCAGCACTTTCTGCTTAACTCTCAACATTATTTATGTCATATCGTTTTATGGCTCCAGACAGCCGTGTCTTCAATAGAACCAACTGTATTTTATAACATTTGATTAATCTGTTTTTCCTTACTACCTTCCTCACACGCAGAGGGATTATGCTAAAGAATAAATGAACAGAATCAGGAACTGGCAGGCAGTTAAAAGCCTGCCCAAAATATCAGTTGAGAACAGTGGGAAATATCGGAGTTGAAAAAGCCTAGGGCTTTCGTTTGAGGATATTTTAGAGCAACTTTAAAATTGAAGAAGGAGATTACAGAAAGATGTCTTGTAAAGAAAGGTTTACGTTAAAAAAATCATACTGCTTTATTAGAAGGGCCTTTGTCCTCTAGAAGCCTCTAAATAGATGTGTGTCTTTTCTAATGATGGATGGTTTCATAGTGAAAAAAAAATCTATTCAAAAAGCCAAGATTTTTAATTTTTGTTGTTATGGCTTCATTCCCAGTTAATCAATATGTGGTTACTTTTGGAACATAATATAAACATTTCAGGAAAATACCACAAAGAAATGTGTAAACACAGATGAAATTCCAGGTTTAATGACAAAAAAATTCAGTGTTTCACCGTCTTCTCTGCACTATAAGGGTTTTGTCAGGCTACAAGCAAACAATCTTGTTGAAAACTTGGTTGAGCAATCTTTTTCCACAGTGCAGTGAGTATGTAAAACTGTGTATGTGTGTGTATTACCTCAGTGTCATATATTAAGGCACTAGCTACCTTACTGGCTAGTAAAATGAGAACAGTTCAATGATATTTGGGAATATCCTTAAGGTTGTGCATAAATCACTCAGTGTACCTTACATCAAACCCTGCTACAGCATACTTACTATAATGAAGTGAGGTGAACCAAATATTTTTTGAGATTTCTACGCAGAGGGAGGTAAACTGTTGGGAATGTATACCAGGACTACATATCACTAGACCACCAATAAGGCTTCCGGTAGTGCATACAGTCTATATGTTTTTTAAGAACAAATTTAAATTAGTGTGAAGGATTTAGTTATACCTATATATTAAAGATGTTATACAAAAATATATTGTGTCAGGTGACATATTGGCTAAGATATGCTGCAGGTTCTTCTTCTTTTTTTTTTTTTTAAATATATCACCAATAATTAAAGGAGGCTGAAACTAGGAGAATACTCTTCACATAAAATAAAGCATATATTCTTTTGGCACAAATGTCTCCAGATTTGCAATCTTCAAGAGAATACAGTGAAAGGCAATGGAGAACTACAAAAGGGAAATAAAAAGCAAGAAAGCAAGAAAAATATCTGTTTCATAATTATGCTACAGCGTATCTTGTTAGTGAGCCCCATCCTAACCAGCTCTCTCACACTGGCATATGACATGCTCTTCTAATGGAAGAACAGGTATTTGATTTTTGACTTAATGGCACCATCTGAAAAATGTGACAACTCCCTGAGGTAAAATTTAAGATCCTGGTTTTCTGCTGAAGCAGGTGAACCCTAATTGCAGATACGGATTTCAGTGTCTCATTCTATTCAGGTTCTTATACTGTGCCCATCACCATGGAATCTCAGCCTTCCAAAATTGGGAAATGTCTGTCAAATGTATTTACTCTCCCATCAACATTTTGGAAAGTATAAAATATTTGTGTGAAAAGCTTCTTTGAGCATTGTTAGCTGGGGAAGAGGCAGACTGCTTAAGGCATTTCAGGTAGACTGTACAAAGCACTAGAAAAGATTTTATAGGAATCAACCCTGCACCAGCAGAGGGTCCAATAGAGAAAATGACCTAAAAGGCCCTTTCTCATCTCTAGCATCTATGATTCAAACAAACAACTCGAACTTTTAATTTATCAAATATGAACACTGCCACCATAGTCAATTCCCTGTGGGAGAGGCGGGAGACCTCGTAGCCACTTCACAATTGTTCAAAGCTTTTTTCTGTTTGATGAAGCTCTTTCGAGCAGACACAATACCTACAGAGCTTTTTTAAACACAATACACCATTTCAGTTTTCCTCTTTACTCATTTTCTGTGGGAAAAGCATGTAGCTGTGATATGTTAGTGCTTAATCTATTATCCACCTTTTTCATTCTCTCCCTTTCACAGCCCTCATCCAGCCACTTCTCCAGTCCTCACATAGGCATCATCACCAGCAAAAGAAATAGCTAGTAAAATTTTCAAAGGTGCTGACGTGACTTAAAGCCTAAGTCCCATTTTCAAAAATTACTATGTCCCAGATCCTCGATGGGAGTTAGGGAGTACCTAACTCCCATTGATACCAACTGCCATCAGTGGGAGTTAGGTGCCTAAATACCCTTTGAGGATCTGGGACTTAAGATCTTAATTCACTTAGATGCTTTTGAAAAAATGTACACAGCAGTTTAGGAATGAGTTTGACAAGGTTACCATACATTTTTGCTGCCTAGTTGGCTCTTTTATTTGTAATATTTGAATTTACTTTGGTACTGATGTATTTTTGGACGTCTTCATTACGCTCAGTCTACCTAGAGGTTCTGCTGGCACATTAAGGCTCTCAACCTACAGAAGTTCCTCAAAATAGAATAAAACAGCACTGTAAGATGCAAAGAGCCTCTTTTTTTGCTGTAGTTTGTTAGTAGGGTAAAAGTTCATTATAACACAAGAAATATTAGCAATAAATACCAATTTTCTATTTATATACCTCCTTTCATCTCAACCTATATATAATTCAGCGCCACTGAAATGCAGCTGACACTTGGGTTGAAGGTGGCAAGCAACCAAGTTGCACAACAGTGCAGGAATGTTAAATATTTTAAGAAAACTAAGCTTACAGACCAGTCATGGGATTTTTAATGTCCACATAGACCTTGTCTGCATTAGACTTTTCTCCTTAAAATGTCCCACCAGTGCAGATTTGCCAGTGGTAACAATGGTGGAAGCTTTAAGTAGGTAAGCCATTGTACCATATCTAGACAACATGATAGTTAAAACACTGGCAGCCAGTTTATACCAGTGCTCCCATCATTGCTAGTATCAGAGGATCTAGACCTTTTCCCAGAGGATGACTGTCAACTGGTCTGAAATGAAGAAGTGGGTGATACAGTGGGACTACAAGTGGACAAGGCCCATCCCATAACACCCATCAGATCTGATACCTGAGTTACTCAAAGATGATAGTGTACACCTCTCTGACTGGGGAACAGATATTTTTAGCTGACATTATGGAGGGAATTGTTAAATATCTGGAAACCTGGCTGAATCTGATCTGTTGTGGACATGGTGCTAGTTGCTGGTTTGGGGACTGGGCACTAATTTTTCCCTCACCACTGGATTGGCAAAGATAGGGTGGGTTTTTTCAATTTTCCCACAGCAGCTCAGAGACCCAGTGGGGTAGGTCAGGAGGTAATTTGTTGCAATTTAGGAGGTATCCAGAGCAGGTACTCATTTTATAAAGATCTAGTTCTTTGATCAATCAGATTTGGAAGCAGACTTATGGGAAAGCTATCCCCTAAAAAAGCTAGGGGTCCTAATGTTAACCCCTTTCCCAATCCTTTTATAGAAAGGGAAGGTGGTAGGGTCCCAACAGCAGGCTGGGGATCAGCTGTGGAGGTGTGGGGGGCTGATGGCAGCCCTCTCCCAGGTTGAAACCAGGGTGGATTAATTTAAATCAAAGTGATATAAGTCAAGGATATTGTTTTGCATTTGCACTTTTTAGTTATTTTACTCAAGAAGGATTTATTCTCATTGGTTGGTACCCATTAAAACATGTTAATTTGCAACCAAGTACAGCCCTTGCACTAAATGTGGTACTACCTTTGCTAACCAGAAGGATAAATTATATCCATACACATTTTATGTTAGAAAATGGTGAATGACATTTCTTATTTACCAGATGATGATTAATTATTTACTTGTGATTTGTGTCAAGCTATATTGGGATGGAAATTGAAGTTCAATCAAAATGGAAAAAACAACATTTTAAAATTATGTTTATTAGTTATATAAAACCACCTTAAGTGTGCTGGATACATAAGGAGGGAAAAGTAAGTTTATCAAAATATGTGCTACATTTAAAACTAACTGATTTTCTAAACAAAGGAAGTATCTGTAGTTAGTGAATTGAACTGATTGTTTCTGGTCCTCATGCATTCAAGATTTTAGAACTAGTAGATATAATCTCAGAACTTGTTTTTATTCATAGATTGACAGAGGAAAACAAGCTCACCTGCTTTTTCAACTTTCAACTGGATTGAACTGATTGAATAAATTGAAATGAAGAAAATATTCTCTCTGCACCTGCAGAAGAGGCCACTGTTGTTAAAAGTTGTTTTAGCACTTTAACCTACTCTGGTACTATGTGTCTAGCAATTAATTCCACCAGTTCAGTGGTTTGACTTCCTTTAAAATCTGGCAGCAAAGATTTATTATTTGAAAATATTTATTTCATTGATATTTTAATAGATTATCCTAAATTTAAGCCTTAACATAGGTACTAAATTCAAATTTGATTTTCAATTGATTTATTTAAAAATGTATTATTTAAAAAATCAGATTTAAAATTAAAAATGTTTGATTTAAAAAAAAAAAGAGTATTGTTTTTTATCCATCCTGGTAGAAACGAGTAAGGAATGAATGGTGATCTGCACTATATAAATTATTGCTGGACAGTTCCCAGATGAGTCAAGTTAATAAAGGTGCAGCCTAATTAAACCACAAGTCTTGTGTCTCATCTTTTTGTTTGTTGAGGACAAAGGTGGAAGCTTTAAGTAGAAAAGACATTGGAGCATGTCTAGACAATATGATAGTTAAAAAATTGGTGGCCAGTTTACACTTGTGTTCCCATCAGTGCTACTATCAGTGGAACTATGTAAGTGAAAGCAATTATAGGAATTTTAAAGAAAAGAATCTAGTGTAAACCCAAACACAGAACACCTGAGACCACATTCTTAAAGGCCATATCCAAAACACAAATACACATTAAGCAGTATAGCCCCTTATTTATCTGCCTCAGAAGGATGAAGGACTACACTGACTATAAAGCAGGGTGTGTGGTGATGTGATAACACATTAACTGAGTTGGTCTCCTCTTACTTCCACACTCCAAGATACTTAGTTATCTCAGTATGACTGCACACCGAGAAGGTTATAAACAGCTTTCAGAAAAGGTGAAGAAAGCAGTCAAAGAAATACAACCAAAGAAAACAGAACACCACAATAATGAACAAATCAAAAAAGAAGAAAAATCAATTGGTGTAAAAATGTATTGAAATACCAGAATTTTTGAAGTCTCTTTAAAATATTTTTATTTTAATCATATGTAAATGTATTCTTATGTTATGATGCTAATCAACCCATGTAGTTATAATAAAATAAGGGCAATGGCAAAACCTCATCATCTAATCACATCACTTCTTTCATCCTAGGCATTGTAGCAATATATTATTCACCACCACACTACTGGAGTTTTATTTGTGTAAATAACTCTTATTCTAAAATTGACTAGGTATAATAAATTATGTCTAACATGCCCCAATTATGAAATACTTTCTTTAATTAAATTATTTGTATAATTTGAATGCAGGCAGTGTTGGGAGATGGAGCCAAATTTATATTTTAAACAATGAAAAGAAAGAATTAGCTGTTAAATTATCTGCATAATACGTTCTTATTTCTGAATGATATTTATTAGTTTTGTAAAAACTTTCTCTATGGAGCTCTGAGAGCAGCCTTAGACTACTGTAACAAATGGGTTTTCTTCTTTTCAGCAGTACAATTCTATTTTAATCTTAAGAATCAAAACAAAATAGATCAAGTGCCACAGTAAAAAGTAAAAATAGGTGGGGATTCTTGAAGCTGCATACTGCAAAAGTAGAATAAATTGGGGAAAGTTAGAGGGGGGGAAATTTATTAAAACACAAATACAGCATACAAATTGACCAAAAATGTGGAGAAAACTTTTCTAATTCAAATTCAAATTAATCAAGAACCAATATTTATCACTTCCATTCCCTCTTTCATGAACCCCTCATACATAATTGGATCATCTGCAAGACCCATACTGTATCCATGTTTAAGTCCTTTTTTTAAGATCCGCTTCTGCTGTGCTGCCTAACTTTAGGCACATGAATAGCTTCTCATCTTCCTCCCCCCCTCAAGCCTTTCCTTGTACCTCCTTTCTCGATCACAGCGGACAACACTACCATCTTGCCTGTCACTCAGGACCATAACCTGGTCGAAGATGATGCCTTGGACCTTCTTCTCAGTCCTCACATCCAGACTGTATCTGGAGATGGAGGTTACTTACCTGTAACTGGAAGTTCTTTAAGGTGTGTGGTCCCTATGTGTATTGCATATATAGGTACACATGCGCACCATGCACTTGAGACTGGAGAATCTTGCTAGTAGAGTCCATTGGTCCATGCCTGTACCCTTGAGCTTCTTGTGCTCAACATCAAGGGTATAAGGTGTGGTGTGGACCAACCATCTCTCCATTTCCTTCTCTTCCGTGAATCCAGACATAAACTGAAGCACCGGGCTAGGAGGATGACTAATGGAATATAGATAGGGACTACACATCTCAAAGAACCTCCAGTTACAGGGAAGTAATCTCCATTTCTTCTTTGAGTGCTGGTCCCTATCTGTATTCCACACATTGGTCACTGGTAAGCAGTAGTCAAGTAGGAGCAGGGTGCAAGAATGGAGACTGTATAGATATCTGTAATACTGCCATTCCAAAGACTGCATCCGCAGAAGAGGCTTGGATTAAAGCATAACACTTTGTGAAGGCAGGGATGGAGATCCATGTTGCTGCCTTAAAAATGTCCAGCATAAGCACTTCTCAAAGAGATTTTACTGAGGTTGCCTGTGATCTAGTGGAATGGACCCTCAGCCCATCTGCGGGAGGGAGATATACTAATGCAGGGGTCGGCAACCTTTCAGAAGTGGTGTGCTGAGTCTTCATTTATTCACTCTAATTTAAGGTTTCGCGTGCCAGTCATACATTTTAACATTTTTAGAAGGTCTCTTTCTATAAGTCTATAATATATAGCTAAACTATTGTTGCATGTAAAGTAAATAAGGTTTTTAAAATGTTTAAAAAGCTTCATCTAAAATTAAATTAAAATGCAGAGCCCCCCGGACCGGTGGCCAGGACCCGGGCAGTGTGAGTGCCACTGAAAATCAGCTCGTGTGCCACCCTTGGCATGCGTGCCATAGGTTGCCTACCCCTCTACTAATGGATAGCAAAGGAAGATACAGCCAGAAATCCAATTAGAGCAGAGATTCTCAAACTGTGGTCTGTGGACTACCAGTGGTCTGCAAGCTCCATTCAGGTGGTCCGCAGATAGTTCCCTCTAAGGTGTGCACCTGGGCAGCTGCACACGAGACAATGAAGGGCCATCCTCCTAATTAGTGGAGCTGCGCAGGCATGGCTCCACTAATTAGGTGCCTGGACCCTGGAGAAGACGCACATGTAAGGTGAGGTGGTGGCGGCCTTGGGGGGGAATAGTGGATAGGTAGGAGAGGTGAGAAGAAGGGGTGGAGGGAATTTGGGACTTGCAGGTCTGTGGTGGCCAGACAAAGAGGCAACTTTCCCCAGCTCCAGGGCTGCGGCTGCTGGGGAGAGATGGCCCTCCTTCCCAGCCTAAGCTCCGTGGCTGCTATGACGGGGGAGAGACCCCCCTCCTTCCTAGCCCCAGCTCAGGGGCTGCCGTGGAGGGGAGCGAGGGCACATCCACTGCATTAGAAAGGTCAGACTACTGATATTAAAATATGAGTTGTGTGCTTTTATTTGTTGACCGTTAATTATTATTAAGGTTTTTTTATATAGCCCTTTTATCCAAAGCGCTTTACAATAGCTAGCTAACGGTACAAACAACATTTGGAAAGATCATTAAGTGGTCTGCCGAGACCCTCAGCAATTTTCAAGTGGTCCACAAAAAAAAGTTTGGAGAACCACTGAATTAGAGAGTATCTGAGCAGATATTGCTTGACCCCATGTTCATTCTGCCACAGCAACAAGTAGTTTAAGCATTTTCCTAATTGGTTTAATACTTTGCAGGTAGAACAGCAAAGTTAATCTGACATCGAGAGAGTGAAGACTCCACTCCACACTGGAGGCACGAAGTTTCAGGAAAAATATTGGTAAGTGAATTGATTTATATAAAAATCAGAAATTACCTAGTGAGACCCTCAGGAATATAGTTATTATTGGGTAAGTAGAAACAGAGTAGCCCTCAAACCGAGGGTGGAAGGCACTATCTGGGGATAGGTGGACCAGCAGCAAGCTAACAGACAGGCCCAATGTCTTGAGAGTGTGGAGGTAGTCTAGAATAGCAGGAATATCCAATGTCTCTGTGGACAACAGGTTTTGTTGCACCCTGCCAGAGATATGCCCCCATTTAGCTAGATAATGTTTTCTGGTAGTCTTTTCTACTGTGATTGAGAATAGTTTGACCTTCCTCTGAACATGAATGCTGTAGGTCTGATGCCCATCCATATGCCAGGTCATGAGGTGAAGAGAATCCAGGTTGTGATGTCTGATTCTGCCATTCTCCTGACTTAGCAGATCTGGAGAGGGTTAGATACTGATGGGAGGGAGGGTTGACATTCGCAGGAGGTTCAGAAGCCAGAATTGCCTGAGACACACTTCCTTGCGGCAAATCTTCTGCAGACCTTGTGGTAAGAGTGGAATAGGAGGAAAGGAGTACCACAGGTGGTCTGACCAGGATAGCAGAAGGGTATCACCATGGCAGTCCCAACCTCATGCTGCTCTGGAGCAATATACATTGAAATTCTTGTTCATCAGGTCTCAGGCACCAGTTCCCCATTGAGTGAAGATTGATTTGAGCACTGAATTATGTACCTCCCACTTGTGCTTGGTGGAGAAATGCCTGCTGAGATTGTCTGCCAGAGAGTTTTGCACACCTGGGAGGTATGTCGCTGAGAGTCTGATGTGGTTCCGGATACACGGTTCCATAAGCATACTGCTTCTATGCACTCAGGAACGGGTTTCAGTCCTCCTTGTTTGTTTATATGGAAGATGCTCATCATGTTCTCTGACATTATCTGGACATGTGGGGACTGTATAAGTGGGAGGAATGATTTCAGGTCAGCTGGACTGCTCTTGGCTCCAGAATATTGATATGCAGCATCCTGGTCTCCCAAGGTATCCACCTATTTGTGTCATACGATCAACCATGTGGGCTCCCCAATCTATGAGGGATGTGTCTGTGATAATGGTCACATTGTGTGTGAAATGGGAATTTGGCATTCACTTGTCTGGTGAACACAGAACAAGGGAACTTCCCAACTGGATCTGCCTGTTAGGAACCAATCATCCAGGGACAGTGTAGCCATTTCATCTTATCTATGCAGGCTCACCTGGAACTCTGGGCATTGTCCTTCTCCTGAGAGGGGAAAAATGGGGAGGGTCCCAAAGCTTGGAAAATTGATCTAAGCTAGCTATAAAGAGAACACTAAAAATATATATTCAATAATATGTACAGATCAGGATGAAAGTGCAAAGATAGCTTCAGATACAAAGGATTCCAACTCAGGCCATACAGAAGTAAGGAGGAACTGAAGAGGCAGTCTGATTGCACCTCCCCTTATGCCTCGTTGCTGATCCAGGGCACAGATGCAGATCAACTGTATTTCTTGCAAGATTTTCTGGTCCCAGGCGCGTGGTGTACATACGTACCCATGTGCGGAATACACATAGGGGCCAGCACTTGAAGAACTTTGCTGATTCTTTCTGCATAACACCTCCAACATATGTCCTTTCCTAGCCATCCACACTGCTAAAAGTCTCATCTAGGCTCTCATCATCTCACATATCAATTACTGCAATATGCTTCTCTCTGGCCTTAACAAATGCAATCTTGACCTGCTCACATCCACTCAGAATGCTGCTACAAAGATAATTCTCCTAGCCCTTCACTTTGACCATATCATCCCTCACTTTCACTCCCTCCACTGGCCCCCTCTTCTCTATCTCATCAAAACACACACTTTCATAATCCTTCATGGCCTATCTCCACCCCATCTGTCATTCAGTATTGAAATGTCAATTCTCACCTCCAAATCAATCAATACCAAGATGGGCGGGGTTGCGAGTGCTTTGGAGGATAGGATTAAAATTCAAAATGATCTGGAGAAATGGTCTGAAGAAAACAGGATGAAATTCAATAAGGACAAATGCAAAGTACTACATTTAGGAAGGAACAATCAGTTGCACACATACAAAATGGGAAATGACTGCCTTGGAAAGAGTACTACAGAAAGGGATCCAGGGGTCAGAGTGGACCACAAGCTAAATATGAGTCAACAGTGTAATGCTGTTGAAAAAAAAGCAAACATCATTCTGGGATGTATTAGCAGGAGTGTTGTAAGCAAGACACAGGAAGTAATTCCTCTGCTCTATTCCACGCTGATTAGGCCTCAAATGGAATATGGTGTCCAGTTCTGGACACCACATTTCAGGATAGATGTGGACAAATTGGAGAAAGTCCAGAGAAGAGCAACAAAAATTACTGACAGTCTAGAAAACATGACCTATGTGGGCAGACTGAACAAGTTTGATTTGTTTAGGCTGGAAAAGAGAAGACAGAGGAGACATGATAACAGTTTTCAAGTACATAAAAGGTTGTTACAAGGAGGAGGGACGAAAATTGTTCTTAACCTCTGAGGATAGGACAAGAAGCAATGGGCTTAAATTGCAGCAAGGAAGGTTTAGGTTGGATATTAGAAAAAGCTTCCTAACATTCAGGGTAGTTAGGCACTGGAATAAATTGCCTAGGGAGGTTGTGGAATATCCCTCATTGAAGATTTTTAAGATCAGTTTAGACAAACACCTGTCAGGGATGGTCTAGATAATACTTAGTCCTGCCATGTGTGCAGGGGACTGAACTGGATGACCTCTCGAGGTCCCCTCCAGTCCTATGATTCTATGAATAATGCCAGCCTCCCACCCAGTTAAATGTTCATTCAATAATTTCATGCTTTCTGACATGTGCTGCCACTCCTGTCTGGGAGGAGCTCCCTGTAAATATCCGCAACGCTACCTCGTTATTCACCTTCAAATCCCACCCTCAAAACTCTCCTTTGCTGTGATGCCTACAAAAAACTTGGCTATGATTAGGCAGCTGGCATGCTGATCAATACTGCATCTGTTTCTTTGCACTACCCCATCTGTGTGTGTCCATCAGTCTCAAGTTATATTTATATTGTATAATCCTTGGGGCAGAGACCATCTTTTTGTTCTGTGTTTGTACAGCACCTAACACAATAGGGTCCTGGTCCATGACTAGGGCTCCTAGGTCCTATGGTAACATTAACAAATAATAATGTCAGAATCTTGGCCAGAGGGAAGCTGAGAAACAGTCATGTGTCCGGCCTGCAACTTGGATAGAGCATTTAAATCTTTCTAACCTCTATGTTGTTCCCTTCACAAAAACAATTTATTGGGAGGAGGGTAAAGGAGGAGCAGGAGAGCTGTGGATGCTCAGGGCCTCTGACAATCAGGTCACTTTTTATTTAGATGCCTAACTTTAAGCACCCAAATTAAAAAATGTTGGTATCAGTTTTTACGATTCAGGAAGAATTAATTTAGCAGCTCTTCCACTACTTCCTACCCTTCCAAAAACTGCATCACCTGAGAGTGTTCATTTCAGTCACAAATTTTGGGTCAGTCATGAAGAATATGACATATGTGGAGAAAGCTCTATTTGCAATTGTTGGAATATCATTTGCTCTCACTGTGCCTGCTTCAAACATCCAAAAAAAAAGCTCATTTTCTATGCTGTTGCTTCTCACTGCCTTATGAAGGCAAGAAACCCCCATATGTTGTAGAATTATTTTCAATGTCAATTTCTTGTTTATCACTTTTTCCACCCTATTTTTTTAGTAACTGATAAGTCTCCCTGGGATCTAGATACAGCTCTGATAAAGAGCTGCTTGACTGTTGAATTCTTGACACACACATTCATATATGCATTTTATCTCTATATAAATGTATGTAAACAAAACTATAAAAACACATTTGTATGTATATATGTTCATGATAGACAAACACACATACAGAACAAATGCATATGTGCACTCATATACATACAGTAATTCGATGGGATTCCCATAGGGAAAAGGGGAAGTTATTGTTAAAATGTCTGTCATTCATGTAAAGGAAACAGCAATGAGCTGGGCATAAAATTTGCATACAGCCCCAAGCACAGAGGTTCCTGTATATGTAGTGTTCTCCTGTTCTTGATGATGGGCATATCTGGCAGGAAGATTGTCAGGATTAGCTCAGGAAAAAACACCCCCAAGGAGAGAATTTGAAGACATACTGAGAATTTGCCTCAATACATGAAAATAAACATGAAATCCTCAGGAAACTATGCACACTAAAAGTTACCACAAACACTAAGCCACACACCAGGGGATAATCTATTTCAGCTAATTAACACACATATGCAACATTGTTAGAAGTGGTTGCCACTTAGGACTGATTTAGATCTCCTATTGCTTAAATAAACTTGGGAAGAAAAGTTTCTTTATAAATGTGAAGCGAATAAGGAAAAACAAAAAGTAAAATAGCTGAGAAATAAACAGGTTGAGATTCTTTGGATGTCTTATTTACTTTTCCAGAAGGTATCAGCTCAGTGTTATAACATTATTATGATATAAAATAAATAAATAAAAATGAACAGTACCTTCCTTAATTTTAACTCTGCTTTCTGTAAAGTCAAAACAAATACATAGCGCCCTAGACCTGTAGCTTCAAAAGTATAAAAAAATAGTTTATAACTTTACACTTTGTAAACATTTTGTAACAAGAACTATTCATGTATTTTGGCCACTGAAATGGTAATGACCTCTTTTAGGATCTAGGGAGGAAGCAATCTATATAATACATATCTTATTTTAAACAAATCTTACCAACAATACATTTAAAAACAAAAATTACTAACAGTTCCCTGGATTCAAAGGGTGTATACACCAGCCTCTTTGCTGGGAGTGAGAGAACATACCTGATGCAATTTCATAATATCACGCCACAAATATCTAATTGAGAGGAATAATAGAACACCACAGAACTAAAGGACATGAAAACATGTTTACAAAAACTCATAGGTACATGTCACATGTAAATACCTGTACTTCTTGTAAACAGACGCAGTAATGATTTCAAGTATCTTTAGTGTTTTATTTACCAGACTAATTAATTTAGCTGTAGTTATTTAGCTGTATATTATGCACATTTTATGGAAATTGCTGATGAATACAGAAGAAGAGAGACTAAAGACACATTCCATTGAAGACTGCTGATTTACAAGAAAAAAAGCTCAAAGTGAGTGTGTAAACTAAAATGCATATTAACTCAGGAAGTCTATTCTGTGAGATCAAGGGATCTTCTCAAACATCTGAACAAATGTAAGTGTTTAAGAGACTAGAGGAAGCAAGGATACAGTATGAGAATGAGAAATGGATCTAACAGAACAATACATATCCATAGGTTACAAAAACAATAAAAAAAGTTTAACAGCTACAAAACACAGGCGTCCAACACCAGAATTGCAAGCTATTGCCATATATCCAGCATGACAAATGATGGTCAATTTTCAAAGTCCAGTAAGGTGAAACATTAAAACTTTCCACCAGGAATATAAATTTATGGAAAAAAATTGAAGAGGTTAGGCAAGGGCGAGTAGATCAGTAGAAGAATTTTCCCCATCTCTCTCATTAACCCTAATGGTAAGAGAAAGATGGTGTTATTTAGAAATAAATTGGCACTATAAGATTTGATTAATGATTGGAAGGGGAAACAAAATACTTTAGCTATCAGGGAAACTAAAATAGATTCTCCTGTGCCATGGTCAGGGGAAAATATGTAATCCTCTATTAGTTTAGGGAGAGCAGGCCTCATTTACCCAATTCCTTTCTAAATGAAAAAGAACAGATTCATTTTGTATGCAGGACAACCTCAGACATAACAAATGAAGTCTACTGAGCAATTTGATAAAAAGTGTTACCACTGTGGGCTTTTGGCCATAAAGTATTGCTATGTCCTTTCAGATTTTGGTGTGGGCCACATGGTCACTGGGAGTAAAATTTTCTGTGTCTAAGTGACTTAAGCACTTAATCACAGGATTTTTGTGCCTAAGTATGTGGAAGAAAAGAATGAGACACTTAATGAGTAGCTTATGGGGTTGTATTAGAAACAGAACAAGAAAGTGAATGACAAGAGAGAATGAGCTAAGGGCAGAGAAAGATATGGGGAGACACGAGTAGAAGGGTGGAAGATGTGAATTCTCGGAGGCAGAGACCCTCGGGAAAGATAAGAATAAAGGAATCAAAAGTAGCTTTGCTAATGTAATAATGAAGTCGCAAAAGGAAAATAAGAGAGAGAAGTAGATTGGAGTGCGGGGGGCAGAAGGAGAAACTCCCCACATCCTCTTGAAATATTGCCAGTATGGGAGCACACTCATTAGCAATGCTACAAAAGATCTAAGAGCGAAGTAATAATCCCCAAGAAAATAGTGATGCAGAAGGGACACCAGCAGAAGGAAAAAAGAGAGACCTATGGATTGCAGTGGACAAGGCCACTAGTTTAAGATTAACAGAGATAATGGAGTTTGTGGGTGCAGGGTTGAGGTTGGCGAGAGTGTGTTTGTCTCCTGTTGCACTGACTATCTACCAAAACTATCATCATAATTGAGCATTTCAAACAAGCAATTTTTCTCATAACATTTCTGTATTGTCCCTGTTTTACAGATGGAAAATTGACACTTACAGGTCTGTCGCATCTTACAGCTTTACGCGGTTGGCAAAAAAACCCCCAAAAAAAACAAAAATAGAAAAATAATTTAAATACTGTACCTTTAGTGCAGGCGATTCCACCCGCCATTACACTCAATGTAATTTTGACTATACGCGATTTTCGCTTTACGCGCTGACAGCGGAACGTAACCCCAGTGTAAGATGAGACAGACCTGTACAGAGATTAAGTGACTTGCCCAATGAACCCAGATCTCCTGAGCCCCAGTGCAGTGCCAAAATCATAAGATAATTCCAGCATTTTGTCTCTCACTCGTGCTCACTCTCTCACTTGCGCAGGCTCTAACTTGTATTGAACTTAATAAAGATCTGGTTAGTGTTGCCCTTGCACAGGCTTTACATGTTTCCCCAAAATGCCTCCTCTGGTGTCTAGGTATCGTCTTTTCCCCTTTTTCCTTCTGGTGGAAAACTCCCCCTCCCCTCCGCCCCGTTTTTCCACAAATGTAGAAAGTGGGATGGGGAGAGAGAGTGAGATATGAGAAGAATGAGAATACAGGGTGGGCAGTATATGACTCTTACCATTGGTAATGGGAAGTGCAGATGACAACCATGGGCAAGAAGGGGTTTGTTACAGATAAAGAAAAGGAAGAGGGGGAAGAAGAGGGAAAGCAGTCTTATCTCTAGTGAAAGAGGGAAAACTGAAGCAAAGGTAGAATGGGAGGCTTAAATAAGGCAGAGGTAAAATAAGAGGGGGGTGTCTCATCATCTAATATGGAACAAGATTTGGAACAGAGGAAAGATGAAATATACAAAAGAACAGAGAAATGTAATAATATATATGGAAAGTAAAATTCTCATGTGCCCTAGGTAAAGCAGTATTGTCAATATGGCTGCTCCAGCTCACTAACCTTAAAGCAAGAAAGGCCTGAAGCTGGTGCTCAATGCAACAGTCATGCTGGTCTGGATGCAGGGGGTATAATAGTTACAACGTGGTAGGAATTTTGTTTGCTTTCTCTTTTGAACTGATGCCTCTGATGTCAGAAATAGCCCCAAGAAGGTTAATGGCAATAGATTTTCAAAATGGAAATAATTTATATGTATGAAGAACCCATTCCGAGAAAAAAGGGAAAGAACCATTTGAGGATTTGTTTTGTTGGAATTATGATTTTGGGGGTTGATTCTAACTTTTGAGCATAAATACAAGGAGTGTTGGAATGAGGAGTCCTTTTAAGTGGAGAGTGGGAATGAGTTTAGATCTGTTTAGATAAAAATAAGAGTTTTGACTGAGTTGTGTGTATTTATTTATGGGAAATCTTGGGGTGGTTTGGAACACCAATGTGTTTTTTAGGTGGTCGAATGACTTTATCAGGGGACTTTCACCAGACCTTTTATGAACTGGTGTTTGTGAAATTAAGTCAAACTGTTTTTTCTGGGTTCAGGTAAGAAGGCCCTGAAAAAGCTCTGGCTAGTTCAGAATGCTGTAGCCCACCTGCTCAGAAACATATCACCCTGATACACTGCTCTACACTGATTCTCCACTGAGTCCAGGTATTAAGTTCAAGGATTGTGAAAACTTTGTATGGAATTGGTTTGAGCTACCTGATAGTGTGTCTCGATGTGATCATTACATCACACAACAGCTTCATGCTATTGGAAAATGAAACTTAACCAACAGAGAGAGGCTCGTGACCTTAGCAAGGTCTTTACAAGAGCAGGATCAAGACTACAGAACTTACTGCTAGATGAAATAAGAATGACTGCTAACCTCACCGAATTCAGAGATAAATTCAAAACCCATATCTCCAATTAAAATCTTTCCTGCAATAGAACCATCATCATCCGGAAAAACACTCACACTCCTATATTACATTAAAAAAAACCCCCACATAAAATACCTTGACCCATAAGCCTGACTCTTGCTCACAGAGAGATATTGTTGTCATTCATATTGTTGGGAAGCACCAAGATATGAAGATGAAAGATGCCAATATAAGAGCCTAGAGATAAAAAGACACACAAATAGAGGCTCTAATTCAGCCTCTGTCCTTATAGATGAAGACTGGATGAAACTTCATTCTAAGTCCAATTTGCACTAGCTCTAAAATGGTTAGTGGGGTCACTGTTGAGCTAATGTCTCCTCTCTCAACATGCTTAGGCCCAGGTTTTTAAAGCCATTTAGGTCAGTCAATGGGATTTAGACTGCTAGGTGCCTACCTCCCTTTTGAAAATTAGATTTAGTCTCCTAAATCAGTTATGCATTGCAAGGCTGACCACAGCACCACCTAAATACCTTTAAAAAGTCGGGCCTACGTGCATTGCCTTTATAGTGCATCCCAGCCCACAAGCCTTAGGAATAAGATATCTGAGGCCTATTCTGATCTCAAAAATGGTGTAAAGTCAGGAGTAACTTCAATAAAGTTAAACCCCAGTGTAAAACTGGTCTAAACAAGAATAGAATCAGATTTCCATGTTATACTGCAAAGCATCAACACTAAACCTTCAAGGCAGTGAATACTCTGCATTAATAATGTTTATTCATGTCATATTTCAGACAGAAAAATACATTAAGAGGAAGGCCACGATTCCCAGTGTCTGTTTTCATTCTTGAAAGCTTATGATTGCATTCCAGTTTTTCCTTTCAAAATTTGATCTTGTAGCTTGACAGTGACAAAGCACTGGTTCTTTTGCTCAGTGGACCTTCCTGATAAAAGATATTCCTCCATAAGTGAGGGAATATTTCAGGTAAACCCATTCATATGGACTGAGCCTGCCCTTTACTGAAAGAGTTTGATCTAATTGCCTGAATGACATCAAAGGAAAGAAACTCTTTAAATGGATTACCATGTAAATTTTAAATGGCTGAGAACACTTGAAAAACAACTTGAAAAAGTTTTATATATTGTAACTGCTCACTCATGGTGAGGGCCATCGACTATTAATATACTGACTAATCCTTGAATATAATTAGTTCATTTCAAAATTTATTTTGCTGAGGAAGAAAACAGGGTTTAAAAATAAAATTGCTCTGTACCAGTTTTATCCTAAATGTTCCATCAGACATTATTTTGCCAGTTTCCTTTCTTACAACCTCTTCTAACCTTACAGCCCATCATGATAACCAGTATTAGCACATGATGTCATTGCTACCACCAATTTAATGGCTGGGAAACTTCATTGTATCTGCAAGGAGCCAGACAGCTTTAGAATAAAAGGGGTAATGTATACATTAATAGGTCCTCCTCTCCCTGGGTGATATGCTACCCGTTGGTCAGCCAGAGAGATGCAAGCCAATTATCTGTTGCTTCCCAAAATCATTTATTTAAACCGTGCCCTGGGCTTCTCAGGCCTCTTGCCCCATTTTTAGCATTTTTACCTGGGTCTGTCCTCATTCATGTGCATGTCCTGGTCATTTCACTGCATGCTCTCTGCCACAGAGTTTTCCCATTATTAGAACCACAACTAGGAAAACTAGCAAAAGATCACTCAAAAAGTCTCTTTAGGTACCTGTTTTCCCACAACCACCCTCCTTCAACTCAAACAGCAAAACAATTCTACAAAGCAGATCTAGCCTGTTACATTTAGAGTTGCCTTATTTTAGCCAGCACTTGCAACCAGCAGAAATGTTCTGGAAGAGAACAAAATATATATGTGTAAGAAAAAAAAACAATGAATCATCTCTGTACTTGTTTAGCCATTTGTCATTATGCAAATTAAGATCTATGTATGACTTGCATGTAAAACAGGAGACACAAAAAAAGAAATATGCATTATTGTGATGGCATGAATAGGGGAGCTTTCGAAAAGAAAAGCAAGTGCCATTAAAAAAAACCCAACAGATTTCATGATCTATAGATATAAAAGCCTCCTTTCCACACACTAAATTTATTTCCCTCTACTCTCCACCAGTTTGTGTTTCTGTTGACAGAGCTCAGTCATTAAGAATCCCTCTTTTGGGGCTTCTTTCTTCCCCTGGGGACCACCATGTTGGAAAATGACTCCCTTGTCTAACTAGTCAAGATAGGAACATTTGCTGTGAATACCAGCTGCAGTTCTAACTTGGCTACTGACACTGCAAATTGAAGCAGGGTCTTCAAGACCCAGTAAGCTCTTCTTGTTAGCCTTACTGCATTCACACAGGAACAAGATTTAATCAAAAAAGCATTCTTCTCAGTTTCTTTTGTGGCTGGATTCCCTTTACAATTTAGAAAATTAGAAGGTTCGCGTTTTATAAAAATCCATGCACACAGTGGTGCAGTGTGCGTGGAGAGGCTATCTGTGTGTCTTTCCTTCATGATAAAGATACAGTCTATTCTAGAGAGACAATGAAAGGCTGAAAACTCCCATGCTGATAGTCTTAAATATTTTTGCTGCTGCAGTGAGTCAAAGGTTAGCTCCCTCCCACCTGCATCTGACTTTGCATGTTCTAGTATACGCACAAATGTGCAGATAATAGGATTAGAAAACAGCTTGTTCATACAAGGCTCTCTCAAATGTGCAGTGTTCCCTTCTCAAATATCCCATGGTGCAGCACACTGACAAAGGAATAATAAAAATACACATTAATAAGGGCTTTTTAAGTTTTTTGAACCTCACTTAGTGAATTTCAATGAATTTTACATTCGCAGCTGTCATAAGTTAGTCAAAAACTAACTAAATAAAAGGAAACTAATGTAATCATTAAAGCCCACCTTTCTTAGTGGCAAGTTACAATAAATACAATAAAACTTCAAAACAGTATTTTTCTCAGTGCTTTATCATTATTAATAAAGTAGAACAAAGATCAAAATTTTTATCCAGTAAGCCATGATTACTGATTAGTATGATAAAATATTCTCTGATGTATATATTAATGAGGGGCATAATGCAACAGCATCTCAGGAAGGAACAAGAAGCTATCATTTTGGGAAGCAGAGTGCTACTTAATAAGGATGTAGAAAATGGAGGAACAGGTAGTAGCAACGGCTCACTTCAACACATTTTACCATCTGGGCCACAAACTCTGAAGATAATATGTGGTGTATTTAACAATAAAGGATTTAAAAAATAGAATTTTTATATTTTCTTACATTGTTCAACACTTTAAAGTAAACAAACAAGTGTTTTGAAGTTTCATTGCATTTATTAAAACAGAAACACTAATGGCTACTATCACCATATCAGCAGTGGTCACTCACGGAAAGCCTGAACCTGTAAGGTGCTGATTTCATGGGAACTGAGGGCACTCGACCACCACACAGGAAATAGTTAGCAAGTCACAGGACCAGGCTCATAGGGACTAATCCAGCTCCCATTCAAGCCAATGGAAAGAAATCTATTGACTTGAACAGGCGTTGGATCAAGCCCATAGTGAAGAAGATGAAGAGGATGAAGAGAGGCAAGATTAAAAGATTATACACACTGATCAGAAAGTTTGTTTACCTCTTTAGTGAGTTAAAAATAAAGCAAGTGTCACATAACTGGTAACATAGGGAAGAAAATGTTATCTAGAGTTTTTGAAGAATTCCACAGATTTATCAATATCTCAATGGCAACAAATTAAACAAATTATTACTTTTTAGACAAAAGGTCATTATATCTTCAAGATTCCAAGTTACACACTGGACTATTCTGCTGTACCCTATGTCCAGCAGGTCACAGAGAAAAGACAATTCATCACAGAGAAAAAGTGAATCATATGGCCAAACAATTTAATACACAATCTTTAGGCTTCAGTTTTAAGAACCCAGATCGTCATCAAAGTCTGGAAATTATGCAAATAATACTAGCTACATTTAGGAGGTCTGCACTGGTAAAGACTTCTCAACCTAAATAAATGTCTCTACAAAGACTGATTGTTTTGTGGTGCAAGGGTGCAACCTACAGGCTTGAGTGGAGAATGACATTCAACTGGGTTATAAAATCATGATGAACCTACAAACAACTGCAGCATTTACTTTATCTACAGACAAAATAAAAGCTTAGTTATTTGTAAGATAAGCAATATACATTATACAGAAAAAACATTATATTCAAATTCTTATTGAGATTTTCACAGTTAACCAGTTTTTGAAAATATCTAATTCCTACAATGATGCCAATATTTTTCTTTCTATCTATATGGAATTGTTTTCTATGGTTAACTTTTTCTGCTACCATAAAAGTAAATACCAGCTAAATCCTTCTGCTATATTTCAGAAATTGAATTATTTTAAATTATTTTGACATTCATAACTATTGAAAGGTCACAGTCGTGGTTTTGGTCTCCCAAGCTACTAACAAGCATCCAGACAAGAAATATATGTATCATATTAAATATTTCTTGAAACTATACCACCAGTATAACATAAATGATAAAATAGGCCCCTTAAATTCAGCCGGGTATCATCATATGAGAACTTATTTATAAAAAGCTTAAACATTCATCTTTTCCCAACAGATTTGTTTAAGATTATTAAAAAATATTTGGGAATTGTAATGTATTTTAAATATATATTTTAATTTCTATTTCTTGTACCCTTTGTATGCTGCTAGCTTGTCTTATGAAGGCCTGATCCTGCAAACATTTACACATGTGAGTAGCTTTATTTATGGAAAAAGTCTCATTAATTTTAACAGAATAAAGTGTATTTGCAGGATCAGGCTCTCAGATTATGAACTCTTCAGGACAAGAAACACATCTTTCTACGTGTATGTGCTTAACACGCTGTGGACACTAAGAATAAAAAAGCAATACATAGTATTTTTTCATTAAATTAATTAATATTCAGACAAGCCAGGGATTTTAATACAAGGATGTTGTGACTTTTTCAAAAGGCAAAATGACTTTGTGACATTGGACTCCCCATTCCCTTTTACCGTCGGCTACATTTTCCAAAGTAGTATAAAATGGACAAAAGATAGAGACCACTATAATTCAGTACTTTTGTATTTAAGGATACATTTTTATATCCACAGTGACTAGAGCACATCAACTTGTCACAAGTACAATTAAATATATTTTAATATAATTACAATTGTCATAATTAGGATTATTTGAAAATGAGTAATATTTTGTTTTTCTCTCCAGACTGTTGTATAACTATTTAGATATAAATATTAAGACACACCTTCACTTATATATATTAATTTCAAACTTCATAACTACTTGCCCAGCAGAGAACAACCAAACCCTTTATTTGAAATATCATGTAAGACTAAGCACACTGGTTAAAATGAATTTCTGAAATGAAGTCAGGATGAATTATTATTTATACTAATATTAATTATAAGCTATATTAATTTGAACAAAATAAGAAATAATGTGTTAATCAGAGAAAAAGGTCAGTACTGATGATAGCTAAAGTATTAAAAGAAAATGCATAACTTTATTGCTTTAATTATAGATGACTGAAGATCAATTCTATTGATATTACTGAATATTGTAACTGATTTAAAAATGAAATACTGAAACAATAGCAGTTTGACAAAATTAAATCCTGAACTAGTCACAATTTTCTGATGAAAATTTGAACAATAATCTGTTCACTATCTGAAAATTATCAAATAACTATTCTTTTCCCCTTTTTAAAGCTGAAAAAGCACAATTGTTGATTTTATTTTTATGAGATTTAACTGTATAAAATAATATAATTACATCACAATTAAATGAGCTCAATTCAACTTTAATTAAGGAGATAATCATGAATCATTTTTATTAGAAATGTCTCACTATAATTAAACTGTACAGGGAACATTTTAATAGATGTTGAAGAGAGAACCATATAAACTGTGAAAGTATGTTCATAACAAATTTGCCCTGAAATTAATATTTAATTTCTTTAAAAATACCTTATACCTCCTATAAAGCAGTCTGTAAATTATTTTAAGTTACCTTTCCCACTGATTTAACGTTTTCATATTTTATTCATTTAACAACATTTTTAATGGCATCACAGTTAGTTAGTGCCTGTGTTCATGGGTTATAGAGAAACATGAATAAGGAAAAAAGTTATTACCTGTCTGATTAGGCAAATTAAATTTTAAATCGTATGTCCAAGTTTTATCAATTACTTGTGTGGAGCCAAAAAACATACAAATATTGAGCCTTATTTTAGCACATACAATAATATTGAGGTATTGAGATATTTTTTCCTGATCAGATTTTATGAGCAAAACTGAATTTCCCTAAAAGGGTGGGGTGGAGGGCACACCTGTGTATAATGGCACATGGTCATATCATCCAAAATTGGCTAAAATAATGCTTCCAGTAAGAAAAAAATAACAGCAAAACTAGTTTTAAATGTAAGTATTTATTCCTAATTCAGTGAAAAATATGTAGAAAATATATACATTTTAAAGATAAAACAGTATTTTTCTAAATCTGCTATTCCTTTTTTTTTTTTTTTTAAATATAGTGGGATTCTACTTATGCTTCCCCATTGTCCTGGCACTCGATGTGCACTCTGACTAAAAATTCTTTCCCGTTTTGTACTGTTATAACATTATCTCCCACACATAGTTTCTCTCTAGCAGGAACAATAGTATCATTCTTTCTTTTGTTACGTTTTCTGGAACATTCACAGACTTTTTTAGAAAACCAACATAAAATAAATAAATAAAAGCATTTTCTTTATGAAAGCTCTCTGACCTTTGGCATGATTCACTATTTAAAAACCCATAAAAGAATAGATAACAAATATATGACTCACAAATTATCAATCGTGAAAAATAATCTGGTGCAGAATTGCTGCACTAATGCAAAAAGATGGATTACTTGTCATAAACCAATAAAGCTTTTGTTTGTGAATTCAATATCTCATTTCTACTATTCGGGCTGGGTAACTTAAAATGATTTTTAAACCACATTATCTTAAAAAAATGCAACTGTCATAAAGGTGAACACTGAACCCCCTCCTCCCTCCAACCCCCGACATAATCTGTCATTCTTGAAACAATGTATAGTTTGTATTCAACTATTAGCTCTAAAAAACAGAGATTAAGTCACCAGGGGCTAGATGCATCATGAACAACCATACAGTACTGTACTTTAGAGATGGGTGAGGGTGTTAGTTCAACCATACAGGCCTTAAAATGGTCTCAAAGATGTGCCAAGTCTGTCATTGCCAGACAACAGAATTTCATTAGTTCATAACTACATTTTAGAGTTCAGACAGCTTGGTTAAAGGCATTTCTGATCCTTCTTTTGAGTTGGACAATGTTTTTTCTTTTTCTTTCTTTTTTTAATTCTAGAAAGTAGAAGTGGAGTGGATGTCTGGGTAACATGGTATGAATGCCAACCAAGGAGCCGTGCAGCATGATGTCACTAGCCTGCTGAGAGGATATCTGGGAAAGGACCTCACATAACCCTCCCCAACAAAGAGACTGACATAACCCTTCCCAACTGGCAAATGACAGTACCGCCAAAGTAATGAGTTTAAAAAGTCATCAGAAGATAAACCAAAATAAGCGTATGGGATTTATTTCCACCCTGAAATGCACAGAAATTCCTCATCCATTTCATGTACCCTTTTTGCCTTGTATGTGCACTGTAGTTCCACTCCTTGTGGATTGCTATTTCAGAAACAACCCTCTATCACTTCCCCCTTTACCCAACTCAGAGCTTGCTACTGATTTCGTTTGAATCTGTGACCTTGAGTGACCCACATTATCTTAAGCCTTGGTCCCATCAAGTTTAGATATCTGATTTTAAATTAGTATTTTCACATATGATCTTTAACTCTCTCTCATTGTGAGGGATAGTCCCAATTTTCAAAACAATTTCCATCTGTCTTACAATTGGGGGATAAATGAAGATATACGATATTTTGAATAAAGCAACAGAAGGGCAGCTCAGTTATCTAGATATAGTGAGACATTAACTAAGCAACAGATTCAGGTTCAAATCCTGGGGTCAGATTCTCAATCCCTGCTCTCAACTGGGATTGGGAGCATGCCTGTAGGTGATGTGTTCTGCACTTAAGAGTGGCAAGAGGAACAGGGGATTAACCACATTGTCACTCAATAATGACAGCTGCTGGCTGATCAGGAACCACATTAACTAAACTCTTAACTTTAAACTTTGCAAATTACTAAGGTCAAACTTGTGCAAATGGCTTGAACAAGTGAACATGGCCTATGGATTTCTTATTATCTAATCAGAATTCAAGGCACTGATCAACTACACAATCATAAAAACTGAGTTGTGCTGTGATTAAAAACACTATGTTGACTGAAGTTGACCAGCTTGTACAATGACTCAGGCACTGTTTTGCAAGTGCTGTACATTTCCAATAATAAAACAAGACAAGGCTTATGCACAATTAATGTTATTATTTCATATCAAATGGTTAACTAGAGCCAACCAATAAAGGGAAAACTTTACTTAAGCAATTTAACCGTTTATTTATTCTGCAAAAGTGTAGACTATAAGAACAACCCATGAACTTTATCCATTTATTGGGGAAAAGTAAAAAAAAGTAACTAGGTCCATATCTAAGCTTAGCCTCATGAAGAATTACTCTAATATGGTCTTTATTGTAATCCTTGACTAGCTAAGCTTTAAATCAAAGACAACCTGCATATTTACTTTCAGGAAACCTGTAAGTTCACCATATGCACAATTTAGACAAAAACCTTCCTTCTTCAACCTACTTTTAAGTTAAATTCAAAACAGGTGTTTAATGCTAAGGCTGTAACCAAAATATTTCCCCTTATAACCTATGACTCTGATAAGGCCTCTTTCGGAAATATAATGGTTACACATCCCTTTTATGGCTTTAACAAACCCTATTTTTTTCTTCTAGCCATACAATGTAGAGTCTATTTGCACCCATTCAGTACTAAATTACGGATAAAGTTACAGCAAATTTGTTTTCTCGAAAAAGCAGTGAGGCCTAATATCCCTTGAGTAATAACAGACTTGTCATTCATTCAGAAGTAGAACTGGCATAATTTTCTCTCAGAAACAAACTCTACTTCCTGTGACAATGGAGCTGTTCTTAAAACTCTGAATGGGATACAGCTCAATTTGCAGGTGTTCAGGTAGAAAGGCAAGAAGCCATTTGACCCGCAGTGGGCAATTGTTGCTGTGGTAGGTAACTTCATTCTGTTCAGTTATATCATTCTATTAGATGGGGCTGCCAGGGTTTTCAGCTCTGAATTAGTAAGGTATGTTCAAGTGAATCAATAATTTATACAGATATATCTCATTCATTCTGATGATATAAAGATACATACCAACAGCTAGCTGCAGCTTTGGAACAAAGCAAGAGATGTTCTAAGAGAGCAAAATAAACCATCCTTCTGTGTGAGCAGAACGATTACATAATAATTATCTAATAGCTTCTTAATTTCATTTTCCAACTGCTCTAATAGTGTGTGATGACATAAATAGATTTTCTGTGTTTTACTGAAGTTGCTTTATGCAATGTTAATAGCTATTTCACATGCAGTAGGTACACAAGGGAAGCACCAAAAATAGGATAGGTATTTAGAAATGTGGTCACGCTTGTTAGCATACTCAGAGGAGAGCTGTCCAGCCAGCAAGCCAGAACCTTTAGCCAGTTTTTTTTTTTAATATTAATCCAATTCTAAATAAGTAATAAGTAATGTACAATGTAATATGTTAATGTTTTATTGTAACTTTAATATATTTAGATAGAATTATAATTTTAAATCAATTATACATAGAAACACAATAGAAAACATTTAAAATATAAAATGTAGAAATCTAAAATGGTTGCATTAATTAGCTGTTTTTAAAAAAACCGAAATTCTCTAAAATATTTAAAATTTCTGGTGTAAAAGTACTTTCTAAAAGATGAAAATCAAAGGCATTTAGGGACTGAATGC
The DNA here is from genome assembly GCA_003942145.1 of Platysternon megacephalum. NCBI lineage: Eukaryota > Metazoa > Chordata > Testudines > Platysternidae > Platysternon > Platysternon megacephalum. The sequence continues at coordinate 29,119,135 of QXTE01000003.1, forward strand.
AAAGAGTGTTGTTAATATAGCCTTACGCTGTTAATCATTATCTTGGGAAAATTATATTGTGTTTCATATACTAATACTATGACATTTTTATTAACTCATAATCCCTTTGCTAACAGTGGTGCATTAAGCAAGTAATAATTAAGAGGGCAGCAAATATTAAAAATGCCTACTTTTAATCCTTCAGTCATCTTAAAGGGATACAGTGTCTTCTAGCATTAGCGCTTCTTCAAGGACAAACAATTAAATTTAATATTATATCTCAAGCAGAAACCGACAATATATACTTTACCAAGGAGGCTTAAATAATAATTACCGGTATGCATTATACCATCCTTTACATCTGTTAAGGGAATTGCTTATTTTAAATTACAATAAATGCGTCTTCCCTGGCGATTTAAAGATTTGTGGTTCTTAGAAATGGGGTTCAAAATGGGCCTGAGTAAGCCTCTGTCTTCTGGTTTGCGACTGATGCTCATGCTGTTCTATACTGTTGCAGGAAACATTCCATTTGGTGTTCACTCCACCAGGTCTTAGGCACAGCAAATGGAAGAGCACAAACAATAAGGGCATCAGAAGTGGACTTAATGAGGAGGGATGGTGGAATGGGAGCTGCTCAACTTCCTTAGCAGAGAGGGAGAAAATGAGGTTTATAGAATGCTGCTACCTAAGCTATCCTGTAAGAGGTAAGAAGGAGAGAGCCACTGAACAAACCTTACAGAAAGTGAAAGAGTGAGAAAAAGGAGATTCTCCCTCCCTTATTAAGGTAAGTACACATGAAAGAGTGGAGCCCCCAAGAGAGAGCAAAGACAAATGTTAACACAAGCTGATATTAAGAGGAGAATAACATTGAAGTGAGAATCTCATAGCAGAAGAAGGTAGAAGGTATGCTTCATAAGAATATAAATGTGTGGCATGACAAAAACTATTAAGAAAGAAGCCCAGGTTCATTCAATGCTACTGTTGTTACACTACAGATTTGCCTTCAGCTTTACACTTTTACCTCTGAAGTTATGATGAGCCTTCAAAAGAAGTTTATTGCATGTGGAGGATCACAGTGGTATATGTTAACAGTGACTCAAATGCATTTCCTCAACATGCTATATCATTTGTTTTAGTGACAGATGCAAAAATATATGCAGTGTAACCAAATATAATTAGTTTCATTCACTTTAGAATTTTTTCTTTGCTAGTTTTTTTTAATGGAGTAAAGAAATGTCTATGTCTGCCATTAATGAACAGTGTCTAGTTAAAGAGGCTAGTCAATTAGAATCAGAATACAGGCATGCCTAATCATGACTGCTATATGGTTATGGAGAGAAAATCATGTCTACTATACAGTCAGTGCTCTGTACTAATTACCCAAGAAGTTCCAAGTGCATAATACCAGTTAACAACACTCAACTTTGCAGAGATAATGATAGATATTGGGAGGATGGGATGTTTCTCTTATATAAACAAGACTAAATTTTTGCTTTTGCAGAATAGGTAAACTTTAGTGTGCCTATTTCTAGGAAAGCAGTGCACATCCTGTAACTTTAGCATTGCAGTAATTCTGATGTTATTCATGGAAATATATAAGTTTTAAAGATTTGTAAAGCAACAGAAAAATCTAGTAAGAAGAAAATCCATTCTGTATCACATGCAGTAACTTGCCTTACACTTATTATTCCTTCTTTGGGATGCAACCCCATTGCTCAGAATGTCTCTAACTCAGTGTCAGAAGCTGAGACTGGACGACAGGGGATGGGATCACTTGATAAATTGTCCTATTCTGTTCATTCCCTCTGAAGCACCTGTCAGAAGACAGGATACTGGGCTAGATAGACCATTGGTCTGACTCAGTAATGCCATTCTTATGTTCTTTATCTAAGATCACGTTACTGATCACTAAACTGTTATCTCCACTGCATAATTGATAGTTATTCCAGAACTATGTCAGTCAAAATAAGTAAAAATCTAAAAATGGACTAGAAATAAATCGTACATTCCTCGTTCCAAACAGAAACTGTAGTACCATATCAGAGACAGACTTCAAAATAGTTCTCAATGTAACACTGTTTTCATTTTAAACTAATTAAATGATTTCTTGTAAGACTTGTAACCACTTGCTGAATATAGACATTTTACTTCAAGGTCAATTGCAATGTTTTGCTCTTATGGAAGGTGAATCGCTTAAGCTTGACACTCAGTACATATTCAACGCACCTGTAGCTAACAAAACTAGTTCCATGTATTGAAAAAGGCGTGATATTAGGTGATATTGTTTGCTGTAATCCTACTAAACAAAAAGGAGTTTAAAGGCACTCTTTATTGCTCTTTACAATGCTGTAACCAGTATAAGATATTAGTCTATAAGACTGGGCACAGTATGTACTCAGCCTTCACCACTGACTACAGACAGGGAACACAAAGTTTGTGTTAGCACTCTCCTGTATGACTTTGCCAGACCACCAGTTTGGCTCGTAATTAAGGAATTTAAGTAAATACCCTGCCTAGACTGCAATCTGTTTAATGAAGCCTTGTCAATAAGAATTGCAGCTGCTGTCTGGGGTCCACACAAGGCAGCTCTTGAAGATCTGAAAAGAAGGGGAGGGGAAACAATGTGGATGGATAGCTCAGAGAAGCATCAAGGTAACCATTTTCCTCATGAAAGAGGCATAATCCTAGTCCCTTAAATATGGAAAACAGCCTGCTCTTGAAAACAACATTACTAAAATGTACGATAAGGATTATGCTAGTAATGTGCCAGCAAAAGTCTGCTTACATTTTAAAAACAAAATGAAACTGATATACATAAACTTTAATCTAGCAGACACAGGTATAACAAGATCCAATGGTTGGAAACTGAAGCTAGATAAATTCAGTCTAGAAATAAGGAACACATTTTTAACAGTGAGGGTAATTAAGTATTGGAGCAATTTACCAGGGTTGTGGTAGATTCTTTATTGCTGGTAATTTTTTAAATCAAGATTGGATGCTTTTCTCAAAGATGTTATAGTTCAAACAACAAAATATAGTTCAAGTGTTATAGTTCAAACAGGAATTAATTCAAGGAAGTCCCATGGCCTGTGTTATACAGGAGGTCAGAATAGATGATCACAGTGGTTCCCTTCGGGCTTTATGATCTATAAATTTCTCAGGTGTTCCCTAGCTTTACTATACACATTATTATCTTGTCCGTATGATACTAAAACAGAGCCTTTGTAATACTCTTAACACATCAATATTATATCTATCTTGTACTAAATCAAAGGAACTCTTCCTATACTAGTGTTTTCCTTTTATGAGAAAGTCCCTCTGATTAAAACAAACAAATGGAGCAATATTTTTCTATCTGTAGTCAAACCTGGCATGCTGATACATAAAATTTTCTTAAACTGCATAAAGCAATTTTATTTTGAGCTTATTCCAACTGAAATAAAAATTAAACTTTTAACAATAGAAAGTCCATCTTATGCAGAAGAAAGCAAAGTTGTCAAGAGATAAGGGAAAGCTTGTCAATCAGAGAGAACCAGCCATCTCTAGGGTAGAATAAGCCACCCCCAGCCTATCATCTAACTGCACACTTAATAATCCGCAGGTTCCAAAGCAGACGGGGGGGGGGGAGAGATGAGAAGAGGGATGGATGGGCTGCATCTGCCTTCACTCCAATATCCTGCTGTCTTTAGAGGTACAGAGAATGGACCATACCTTCTCCATGACAGTTCTGCTTTTTTTTTAAAAAAAAAGGAAGGCCACCAAAAGGTCATCCTCTTGCTGTCTCCAAAGTGGGAAGTGAATTGTCAAACTGTCTGTCTGCCCCAATCATGCCACCTTTGGAAAGGGAGCATATACCATTGGCCTCTCCCCAAAAACACCTGGTGTATGTGCCATATCATGCAGACTGTTACAATGGTTACCTAAGATATTCATTTTGGCTTTATTTATCAAAATAAATAAAAGCAAATGAACACCAGTACAGTTAGTCATACTGTATGTGCTGAAATATGTGCTGATTATGGTTATGGATTAGTAGGGAAAAAGTGACCATGAGAAAACATGTTTAATTATTATTATGTAAAATACATTATAATACAAAATGTTTTAAAACCATCAAATCTTAGTATATTCAGAATGAAACCAGCTTTTCTGTCCTTAATTCTTCCCATTATGTTCAGGTATTGTAGCTAATAATAACACCCACTATTCTGCAGCCCCCGATACAAGGTGACTATGTAGATATAAGCTTATATATATATATATATAGATAGATAGATAGATTCAATGAGGTGCATTAGTAATAGAATTGTAACCTTAATTCTGAACATCCTATTTTTATGATTTTCTGGTATATCAAAAGTTTAAAAGCTTCAAATCCTGTTTCTGTATATAATTTCCATTAATTTAGCATACAATACAACTGGTTTTGTAATGACTGTACACAAATTAAAGGGGGGAGGCGATATTAATAAATATAAAAAAATTAATTAAAGCCAACAGGCCTAAGCTTACAAATAATGTTCTAGTTTGGTTTGTATTACAGCCATGTACATGCACAATGGGCCAAAGGCTGGGACGCAACACAGAGCCTGAGTTGATAGTCTGTGAGCTAGAGATCAGAGTGGACTGGAGTGAAGGAATCCTCCCCTCTGCCAAGGAATGGCAGCAGAAACCTTCCACAGTTGCACTTGAAGACTCAGGGTTACTCCTGTTGCTATGCTTCCTTTCTGTAGGTGAGAATGGCTGATGGATCCTCAGGATCTACCAGCCCTGTAAGTTCCTCTCCCCCAAACCTAGAGTGGTGCACAGACAAGTTCTCCAAACTCGACCTATCCCAGGAGTCTGGAAGCCATGGGATCACATGGCAGGGCTGCCCAGGAGCCACAGCCTCTGGGAGCCTTGGCAACTGCTGAATGAAATTGACCTTCAACATGCCACAGCAGCAGTTAAACGGATATGAATGTCCATTTCACACAACAGTTCCTGGTCCAGGGCAGCACATTTCATTTTGGAAATACCATGTGTTGGAATTTCTAGTTTAAGATAAATTAGGAAATAAGTGGTTTTGATTGATTCAAAACCAAACCAAAACTTTGAAAAGTCAAAACTTCTCTGAAACTGAAAGTCACAACTTTCAGCCAGCTGTGCTGCAAACACCTCAAATTCTGCCTAAAATTCTGCCAGACCACATCAATTTTGCAGAGTCTTCTGCAGCCATGAACAGGATTTAGACGACTGTGGGTTCTATCTGCTTTAAAAAAGGAAGAAGCTGATTCTTGTGATTTCCTTCCCTTTCCTTATGATAAGGCTGAAGCTGGCAGAGCTGAGAGACCGTTGGACATGCATGTGCATGCTGTCATAAATGAATCCATCACCTGGGTATGTCACCACTGTATCACTGCTTTTGCAGAATTCTCTTTTGAAAGCTGATAGTCTTGTCATCAACAGGAACTTTTTAAAAAAAAAGTTATTTTCAGGCTACAGTAGGTTGCATTATCAGCCACCTTGACAATGCCCCTTCCAATCAGTTTTTGGACAGGAGGCTTGCAAGAGGGAATCTGTTTTTTTGGGGTGGGGGATGGGAGTGAGGAGCCAATCTCTAAATCAAAGTGTGTTGAAAAAAATATTTTTCTACAAATAATTTCCTTCCAATTTTGCAGACTTCTATACACAGATTTAGCCAATGTGATTTCAAGTTATTTATATAATAGGCCCTCAAAAATTGGATTGATAATGGAAACATCAACTGACCATTAAATACAGCCACAAAATTCTATTATGTATTTGTAAAGCAAAAACAAGAGAGAAATGTGCACTTCTGTTGATACATCAACCATCTCTCTTCCCAAATAGAAAACTCCTTTTACAAAAGCAACCATTGAAAATGCTGTAGTGGGCATTTTGGGTGGGGGGGTGGGGAACAAAATGTGTCATGTCAGTTGAGATAACATAGTACACTTATTTCTAATTTCTTATTCCCTGTTCTAAAGCCTATCTTCTTTTCTATTAAATAGCGTTATAACATTGCTACTTCATTGACTAAGTCTGAGAGGACTAACACTTCATGAAGGGCCTGCTCCTCTGAGGAAGTCATTATGCCATTAATACACACCAACTGTGTGATGTTGGAAGAAAAAGGAAAGGTGAAATAGATCTGAACAATGACGTAAATCGAAAGTAACATTTAATCGCAGTTTAAAAGTTCAAGAAAGAACAATTCCCCTTGTCTGACATATACAAAGGCATGGGGAATCAGAATAGAAAGAGGAGGATAAGTGCATAGAAAACCTTCCTTTCACTGTGCACTGGAAAGTGGAGGTGATCATGGAATCATAGAAACGTAGAACTGGAAGGGACCTTGAGAGACTGAGGCAGGACTAAGTATACCTTAGACCATCCCTGACAAGTGTTTGTCTAACCTGTTCTTAAAAACCCTCCAGTGATGGGGATTCCACAACCTCCCTTGGAAGCCTGTTCCAGTGCTTAACTATCCTTATAGTTAGAAAAAACTTTATAATATCTAACCTAAAATCTCCCTTGCTGCAGATCAAGCCCATTACTTCTGGTCCTATTTTCAGTGGCCATGCAGAACTTTATAACAGCCCTCAACGTATCTGAAGACTTATCAGGTCTCAGACCTTGTCTTCTTTTCTCAAGACTAATCATGCTCGGGTTTTTTTTTTTTAACCTTTCCTCATACGTCAGGTTTTCAAACTTTTTATCATTTTTGTTGCGCTCCTCTGGACTCTCCAGATTTGTCTATATCTTTCTTAGGGTGATGGTGGCTCTAGTCTTCCGAATGAGAAAGAAAACAAGTTTATTTTATGAGTAAGAGTAAAACATTCAAACTGGCAATTAAAGTGCTTTATTCAGGCCATTCTGGGACACCAAATGCTTAGAGGATCAGATATTCCATAATATTTCATGTTCAATGTTCCTCTAAGTATAATATGTGGTTCCCTTTAGTTATTCTGTTATGAATTTTACTTTAAAGGCAAGGGGACATTTTTGATAATGCACATCTTAAACTTTTCATTAAACTACCAAATTTAAATTCTACCTTTTTGTGCACTCTGACATTTTTGTCTGGCATTTTCATTAATTTTGCGACATACATAAATGTAGCTGAAATGTTAACTGATCAATACTTTGTCTCTCTCATGTAGCACTAGAGCTCAGTTCCCGAAGGACGACGTAGCAGTACAGAAATTAAATGTGTAAAATATCAAATGTTAATGTTAAACACAGCAGCACTTACTGCATAACGACTGAAAAGGCTAAAACAATTCAAAATGGACAGATGGTAGCACAAATTATCTACAATCACATTTAAAGATTAAAGTTTGTCCTGTAAAATAATTCATTGACTCATGCTGAAGTGTGTCCTTTTACTGATAGCTCGGTTGTCCAATTATTTTTGTGCTCATTACAGTGAGAAATGACAGTACTGGAAAGAGACCGTGTACATTCCCCCTTCCCATATTGCACCCACTGACATCCACAAGAACACAAATGTCTGGTCAAGAGGCTGATGGAAATTAGGCCCAATTTAGTAGACATTTCATTGCCTACAGTAGATTACTCCAAAGAGAAACCTTGCCACTTTTGCATAGTATATGACTGTAGTACAATTCTTATGCATAAAACATAACGTATTAATTACTGAACTTAAGAAATCTGTTGAAATAATGCTAAAGGTCTGTCTTAAATATAGAAAAGCTAGGAAATTTAAAGTGAAGGCTCCTACTCTGTATTCTGCTTACTTCCTTTTTGCCTGGGTGTTAGAGAAGAACAAGTACAGAAAGAGATCATACATTCTAGGTCCAATACCTAGGCACAACAGGGCCATTTTAGAACGTAACATTAATTTGACATTATTTTTGTGTTTTGCCTTTAACAGTTGGAAAAGAACAAATATTGGTAGGAGAGTGGGAGAACTTTATCAATTTCAAATCTACTGATATTTCAGATCCAAAGGCATATCATTGTAACCAGACAAAAAATGGTTACTAACCTTCTGTAACTGCTATTCTTCAAGTTGTGTTGCTCATGTCCATTCCATGTTAGGTGACTCACAAGCAGTACTCCAGGGGGTGGGCTCAGAGTTCATGGACATACTGACTGCAACACTGCTCTTCTGAACCTGGTCTCATCTCAAACCTGTTGAGTGATGGCATACTGAGAAGCAAAGGTACACACCAATGACCAAGTTGCTGCCCTGCAGATGTCTTGGACTGGGACTTGTGCAAGGACTGCTGCTGAAGAGGCCTGAGCTCTTGTGGAGTAAGTGGTTAGGATGGTCGGAGGTGTGACATTTGCCTGCTCATACCAAGTCCGAATACAGGTGGAGGAGGAGGAGGAGGAGATCCTCTGGGCTGATACTGGAAGCCCTTTCATCCTTTCTGCTACTGCTACAAAGAGTTGCATGGATTTGTGAAAGGATTTAGTCCTCTCAATATGAAAGGCAAGGGCACATCTAATGTATAATGAGTGAAGCCACCGCTGCTCAGAGTTCTTGTGAGGCTTTGAGAAGAAGACATACAGGAAAATAGCCCTATGGAATTTTGAAACCACCTTTGGCAGGAAAGCCGGGTGGGGGCACAATTGGACCTTGACCTTGAAGAACACAGTGTATGGTGGTTCTGACATACAGGCCCTGATTTTAGAGACCCTTCTGGCTGAGGTGATTACCACTGAAAGGCAACCTTCCAAGAGAGAAGTAGCAGAGGGCATGATGCTAGCGGTTTGAACGGAGGACCCATTAGCCTTGACAGGACCAGGTTTAAATCCCATGGAGGGATCAGATTTAAATCCTCACGGATCTGCAGGTCAAGCCTCTCCAGATCCTTGTGAAATCAGACCGTCATCTCATGGGAGAATATTGACCTGTCGTTCATTGGCGGGTGGAAGGATGAGATCGCTGCTAAGTCCAGCTTGATAGATACAAGGATCAGATCTTGCTGCTTTAGATGGAGCTAGTAGTCCAAGATAGCCTATAGGGAGAAACGAACTGGAGAGAGCTCTCGCTGGAACGCCCACATCGAGAAGCATTTCCATTTGGCCAGGTAGGTAGCCTTAGTGGACTGTTTCCTACTGCCTAGCAAGACCCAACGAACTTGCTTTGCACAGGCCTACTCCTCCCGGTTCAGCCATGTAGCATCCACGCCATTAGGTGAAGGGAGGCCGCCTGCCATGGTCTTCCGAGATCAGATCTGAACAGAATGGGAGTGGAAGAAGGGGTGCTACTGAAAGGACCAGCAATGTGCCAAACCAGTGTTGCCGCAGCCATGCCGGAGCTATAAGAATAACTCTCGCCTTGTCCCGTTTGATATTCAGGAGGACCTTGTGCACCGGAGAGATTGGGGAAAAGCATAAAGCCTCTGCAGAAAGGCATCAGAGAAGGAGCCTGGACTGTGCCTGCGCAGCGAGCAAAACTGATGGCAGTTCTGGTTCTGCTTGGTCACAAACAGGTCTACGTGGGGAGACCCCCACCTTTGGAAGATGAATCTGGCTATCTCCAAGTAAAGAGACCACTGGTGGTGACAGGAAAAGGAACTGCTGAGGTAATCCACCAGTGCGTTCAGGGCTCCTGGAAAATGTGACACCTCCAGGTGGATGGAGTGCTCCACATAGAATTCCCACAGAAGGATGGCCTCCTGATACAGAGCCGAGGATAAAGCATCTCCCTGTTTGTTGATATAGAACATGACTGGGTATTGTCTGTCAGAATTTGCACCACCTTGCCTGAGATCTAGGGGAGGAACGCTTGGCAAGCTACACTCTGAGTTCCCTGATGTTTATGTGCAGGGAGAGTTCTTGGGACCACAGGCTCTGAAGCAGTCAAGATGGGCTCCCCAACCTAGGTCTGACTCATCTGAAACTAAGGACACTGACAGTTGAGGGGCAACAGAGGGCACCCCCATTGTTACCGATCTCAGGTCTGTCCACAAATCCATGGAAGGAAGGACCAGGGGAGGAACAGTGAGCACAGAGTCTAAGTGGTGTCTGTTTGTGGGGTAAACGGACGCCAGCCACATCTGTAGGGGCCTGAGATTCAGCCTTGCATGCTGGACCATGAAAGTACATGCAGTTATGTGCCCCAGTAGCTTGAGGCAAACTCGAGCAGTTGTAATTGGGTGTACCATGACCTTGGATATCAGGTCTGACATAGTCTGAAATTGGGCCTCCGGAAGGAAGGCTCTGGCCTGGATTGAGTCAAGCATTTCCCCAATAAATTCTATTCTCTGAACTGGGACAAGAGTCGACTTTTGAGTGTTTATCAGCAGACACAGTGCTTAGAAGGTGGCTTTGGTCATGCTGATGCTGGCCCGCACGTGAGTCTCTGACTGACCTTTGATCAGCCAGTCGTCAAGGTATGGGTAGACCTGGATGCCTTGCCATCTGAGGAAGGCTTCTACTACCACCACACATTTTGTGAAAACCCGTGGGACTGCCGACAGGCCAAAGGGGAGAGCAGTGAATTGCCAGTGGCATTGGTTTACAACAGTGGTCCCCAACCTTTTTCGTCTGGTGGGCGCCAGACGACGAGCCACCGCAGACCGTGGCCGGTAGACAAGCGTCTGCCGAAATGCTGCAGAGAAGCGGCAACGTCAATAGGCGTCGCCGCCGAAATGCCGCCGACAAGCAGCAGCATCCAGAGGCGTCACTGCCGAAATGCCGCCAAAAATCGGTGGCATTTTGGCGGCGGCGCCTCTGGATGACGCTGCTGGTCGGTGGCATTTCGGCGGATGCTCGTCAGCCGGCCAGTACGCGGGCGCACATAGATGCCCTGGCGGGCGCCATGGTGCCCACAGGCATCGCATTGGGGACCACTGGTTTACAATAAATCTGAGAAATCTTCTGTGGCCACTGAAGACAAATGTGAAATTATGCATCCATTAAGTGGAAGGCAGCATACCAGTCCCCTGGATCCAGGGAGGGAATGATGGAGGTCAGGGAGACCACGTGGAACCTCAGTTTCTTAGATATCTGTTGAGGCAACCCAGGTCCAGAATGGGCCAGAGACCTCATTTGGCCTTCGGGATTAGGAAGTATTGGGAGTAAAACCCCTTCTTTTGGAACCTCCTCCACAGCCCTCATTCATAGGAGGAATTGCACCTCCTGGATGAGGAATTGCTCCCGGGAAGGGTCCGTGAAGAGGGCTAGGGGTGGAGTGGATAAAAACTGAAGGGTATAGCTGACTGTCACCATACTGAGCACCCAACAGTCTGATGTTATGCAGACCATGCTAGGCTGAAATGGCTCAGATGGTCCAAAAATAAAGGGAAAGTCAGATCTGAAGTAGTGTCTGGTATAGTGCCCTTGGGAGCACCTTCAAAAGGCCCGCTTCGGCCCCACGGAGTATCTCTGAGACTCTGAGGTGGATGGGAGTGGATGGCACCACTTATAACCTCTCCCTTTTCTTTTATAGGGATCCTCTCTTGGAGGAACCGAGAAACGAGGAGGCTATCGGGGCCTGAAGTGCTTCCTGGAAGCCCACAGAGCATAAAGGCCCAAGGATCGGAGGGGGGCCCTTGAGTCCTTTAGGCCATGAAGTCTTGTGTCCGCCTGCTCCAAGAATAAAGAGGAGCCTTCGAAGGAGAGGTCCTGGATGGATTGTTGGACCTAGTGGGGAAGTCCAGAGGACTGAAGCCAGGAACAATGCTTCATGGTGACAGTGAAGGCTATTGTCCTGGCTGCCAAGTCAGCTGCATCCAGAGCTGCCTGGAGAGAGGTCCTGGCCACATTCTCACCCTCCTCCTACAGGGCAACGAATTTCTGCCTTGAATCTTGGGGCAGAAATTTAGTCACAAATTATAGTTCTATCTCCCCAGCAAAGCTTGCTGGTTAGAGATACGTAGTCGAAGGCTATCTGTTGAATAAACCTTTCTTCCAAAAAGGTCCAGTTTCTTGGCATCTCTGTTTGGGGGCTAGCTCTCAACTGGCCTTGCATGTCCCTCTCGTTGACTGGTGCCACAACCAGAGATCCTGTAGGGGGGGTGTGAGTATAGGTATTTGAATCTGCTCACTGGCACATAATACTTCTTTTCTGCCCTCTTTGAGGTGGGGGGAAAGAGAAGAAGGAATTTGCCACAGGGCCTTGACCAGACGTATCAGAGCCTCAGTGATAGGTAAGGCCACCTTGAAGGGAACTGCTGCAGCCAGAAATCAATAAGGCTGTGTGATTTCTTTAAGCACCAGGTTTACTGCTACCCATTTGAGGAGGTCCTGATGGGCCCTGAAGTTATCTTGCGGAAGCTGGCTACTGGTTCCTGCTATAGCCTCGTCTGGGGAGGAGGAGGAGAAGGAGGCTTACACCAGAGAAGGGGCTCCTTCCTCTTCCTCAGCCTCAACAATGTCCACAGGAGCCATATCCTTTACGTCGGTACTGGGGTCAGTACTGGAGTCAGGGTCCGGTGCCGAGCGGGAAGGAGCAGTAACCCGCTTCTCGGAAACCACTGAGTAAGAGCGATGGGAAGAAGATCCAGTACTGGGAGAAACCCCAGGGGTTCCAATAAAGCCACTGTATTGGCCAGTGACCTGCTGGCCAGTGCCGGTGCAGGGACCAGCACCAAAATCCCATGGCGAATAGGATGGGAACTGGTGGTGACCCTTAGGTTGTGCATAGGATTCCCCTTCAGACTCAGAAGAGGAGCCCTCTCTTGGAGACCACAGTGGAGCGCTACCCATCTCTTTTTCTATGTGGTGCCAGTGGTATGGGGACTGGCGGCAGACAGAGGCAAGCAGGCCCTAATCACGTCATCCTGACCATCTCCAAAGGTACCAGGAAGGAGCTCGAAGCTCCTTGTTCCTTTCTGTTTCTGGTCATCAGAGCTGGCATTGGAGTTGGGGGGTGGAGGGGCGGTATCAGGAGAGATAGTAAATCCCTGGATGCTTGAAAAGGCTCCGGGGTCAACGGGATAGTCAGACTGCTGGTGCCACAGTGACTTCCAGATGTCGGGGAAGGTACTGCACTGAACTCAATGCTCTAGGCCAGGGGTAGGCAACCTATGGCACTCGTGCCGAAGGCGGCACGCGAGCTGATTTTCAGTGGCACTCACAGTGCCCAGGTCCTGGCCACCAGTCTGGGGGGCTCTGCATTTTAATTTAATTTTAAATGAAGCTTCTTAAACATTTTAAAAACCTTATTTACTTTACATACAACAATAGTTTAGTTATATATTATAGACTTATAGAAAGAGACCTTCTAAAAACGTTAAAATGTATGACTGGCACGCAAAACCTTAAATTAGAGTGAATAAATGAAGACTCGGCACACCACTTCTGAAAGGTTGCCGACCCCTGCTCTAGGCGGAGTCGACGGTGCCATCATGGAGCCGGGAGTGGGAGAGTGGCTCAGCATGGGTCTCACTGCATTGCTTTCCCCCAGCTTGTCCTTTTGGTGCACCAGCGAGTACCCTCTGTTGGTGTGTACAGGGAGATTTTGGCAAACCAGTAAAGTGCCTGAAACCACTATGGCTTATTGCTAAAAGCAGCCTAGTCAGCAGTTTCAGCTTGACCAAGGCAGGAGGGGAGGGGGTTTTGGGTGCCACAGAAAGGGCAGCTTGACCCCGCATTCTTCCTGATAAGAACTGTGTTGAAGTTGCTGATACATGCATTTTAGAAGAGCATGATGTGCCCCAGGAATGTCTATTGGGGCCTCAAGGCTGCAAACTCTGGAAAAATCCACACCTGGTTAATCAATAATCAGAAGGAACCTCTTGCTTGACCATTGAAACTGCTTACTTAACAAGTTTTCATTAAGGGCCATGTCATTCTATTTTAACCCTTCTGCCCATCTGAATTGGCAGCAACAAGGGCCGGGTTCAGTATATAGGGGTTCCGTTTCAATACCACAATGCAAAACCGGCTCGAGCCCCCACCCAGTGACCTGGGACCATTTCATACCCCCCCCCGGGCGCCTCTAAGAGGCAATACTGCCCCTCTCGCAAGCACGGAGTCTGAGTGTAGCAAAATCCTTTTAATAAAGGAGGGAAACAATGCGGCAATATATTGGGGAAATACCACAAACAGGATGCATAATACAAACCATGAGCAAAAGATCCACCCCCAAGTAAGATTGGCAGTGTCCTTTTCCCCTCAGGGTCTTAAGCCCAACAACCCAAAAGATCACCCCAAAGTCCCAAAAGTCCAACGCCTCTAAAATCTCTTGAGTCCAACAACCCGAGAGTCTCTGTCCTTGGTCAGTGCAGCCCCAGAGCTGCAGAGTTTTTTGCCCCCCACAGCCTGGGTGGGAGGGGGGGGAAGAAAGGGTACGCAGGGTGTTAAGGGGCACCTTACGTGGTCCAAGGCCAACTGCCCTGCCTCTCCGTGGGGTTCTGCTGCCGCCTTCACCATGAGCCGCTCCACTCCACTATCCGCCCCGTGAGCTGCACCAGCCGTCCCACGAACTGCTCCGCTGCGCCGGGTGTCCCACAGGCCGCACCCACCGTCCCGCACACCGCTCCACTCGCCGTCCCGTGGGCAGCACCAACCGTCCCACAAACTGCTCCGTTAGCCGCTCCGCAAACTGCTCCACTCCACCAGCCGCTTAGCAATATAGCTTCAGGCTCCCCCACTAGTTAACACAGCACTCAGTGATCTGAACTCTTAGTACCTTTAGTGATTTCAGCTCTTAGTGATTTTAGCTTATAGTAGGGCGTAATAACTTCGTATAGCATACATTATACGAAGTTATACGATAATTCACCACCAGATGTCAGGGTAGAACTCATCCTGACTCTGCTTACACTATTACTAATGTATAAATAAGGGGAAACAGTTTGAGGTAGTTGGACTCTTTTGGGACTCGTTTGGACTCTCCCTCTGGATACATCTTGCGGTCCCCACCGGCAGACGGAAGATTTGGCCACTGGAAGCCTGCCGCTGTGTCACTCGAGAGCCACACTCAGCTTTGGTAATTATCAGGGCTGCCCAGAGGATTCAGGGGGCCTGGGGCAAAGCGGGGCAGCTGCAGTGCTTGTACTCACCCGGCGCTGGTCCGGGTCTTCGGCGGCATTTCGGCAGCGGGGGGCCCTTCAGTCGCTCCGCATCTTCGGCAGCATTGAAGGGCCCCCCCGCCGCCGAAATGCCGCTGAAGACCCAGACCGCTGCCGGGCCAGGGCTCGTGGGGCCCCTGCGGGGCCCGGGGCCTGGGAAAAATTGCCCCACTTGCCCCCCCCTCTGGGCGGCCCTGGTAATTATCAAGGGTTGCAGGTGTTTTACTAACCTGTTGTGGATGTGTGTAAGTGCTGGAAACTAAGTAAAGTTTAGCTTTAAGTGAAAGCACTCTTGTGCTGTCCTGTTTGTGCCAGCCATTTATCGGTCGGATGGCCGTGTCTCCCCTGATTTATTTCCTGACACCACCTTGCACAGAGTAAAAGTTACCAAGAGCTTTGGGTTGAAAGAACCCCGGGTAACAGGTGTGCTGCTTTTTGTGTTTCTTCCTCAGCACCAGAGATGGTGAACAGTTTCCAGAAGAGCTTGGTGCCAGAGGAGCACTTCACATCAATGCCGAAGTGCTTGGTGCCGAATCGGAGCAGCTCGGCTGAGGTGGGTCTGATGGTGGCTTCCATGAGGATAGCCTTCAACCTGATGTCTCGATCTTTTTCAGTGTGGGGTCTAAAGTCCATATAGATCTGGCACTTGTCCCTCATGTGAACACTTCTAGCAGCTAGAGTGTGTGTCGCTCATAGGCATAGGTTTGCCAGAGGAGGCATGAAGTTTGAAGCCCAGAGACCAAGGCATGCTCTCCCCCTGGGGCGAAGACGTCCCTTGACGATAGGGACTATCTATTTACACTAAATATGTAGACCAACACTAATTACAATAACAATATAGACTAAACTATGATAAACTAAGAGTTAGAGTCCAAAAACCACTGGGAAGAAGTCTTGCCGAAGCAAGAAGGGTCGTTCCAGCAAGCATCACAGGCGGTAAGAAAGAACTGAGAGGGTGCGTGGCCGGCAGTACCCCTTATACCAGCGCACGAGCATGCGGCTCTAGAGGGAGCTAGAGCTGGCCCGACGGATACCACTGAGAGAAAAATCTCTGGCAACAGTGCACTTGGCACACACACACCTAACAAGGAATGGACTTGAGAAAGCACTCAAAGAAATTTATTTTTTATGAGTTGCTTATACATAAATAGGATATTCAGAGGCACTGCCTTATTAATTTAAATGCTACATTTTTGAATAAGAGCTTGTATATTATTGTCTGTTCAAAAATAAAGTGTTCCTCCAGTACTGTTATATTTATTGTGACATATTGAGGCATGGCTAAAAAAAAAAAAAAAAAAAAAAAGAGAGCGAGCTACATCCCTGAACTCCCATTGAAAATAATGGTACTCAAAAGTGAAAGAGAGACCTGGAAAATATTTAGTATAGGTGTTGCATGAGCCAGAATGCCTCAAGCTTGACTTTCAGATCCCAGACTGAATTTGCAAAACTGGGAGTTAGACAAAATGTATTCTTACTTACAAACTGAGCAAATATTATTGGAAATTCTTGAGAAAAAAAATAAACAGAGAATTCCATTATGACAATTTTATGAAGTCTTTTTCATAGTATCAACACACTCTAAAGTTCAACAAGCAACTCAGATGTGGAGCATAAGCAATCAGAAAGCATCCACTGAAAACTTTTGAATTCTCTGAGATGAGCATTATGGCTGATAAAATTTTAAATGTTTACTATTAAACCTACTGACTTTGAAAAGTGCCCCAGTGAATACTTCAATGTGCAAAAAGCCCAGAGTGAACACCTGTAGCTTATTATAGCATCATAATATTAATTAAGAGTCTGCATGTGTTTCCATTCTAAAGTCTATTTCTCTGTGGTGTACCTTTAACTTCATAGTTAAAGTTCTGACTCCATTTCTAAATTTGTGAAAGCTAAGCTAGTCCTCTGCGAGCGAGAGAGAGAGAGAGTGTTGGGGGAAGGAAGAGGAGAAGGTGGAAAGAATGGGTATTTGTGATTTTTTTTTAAACTTTTGGTTATTCAGACGAGATGTTTGTGGATTATGATGTGAAAAATCATACCTACAGTATTTCACTTTTGTAAAATTGTTCTGAATCTTTATTTTAACCCTATCTATCAAACACAGCTTGGTCCAGAAACTCCATGTTGGGTTTTTGCTGTTGACTTCTAAAAGGATTGGTGTTGGTTTTATGGGGAAGGCTGAATGTTAATTTTAAACTTTTATTATAAAACATTATTTTCTTATCTGCACATGGAGCTGGGAATCTGGAAAACCCTATTTTTAATCCCTGTTGTGATACTGACTCATTCTATGATCTTTGGAAGTCCTCTAAGGGCTATGGTTTGTAAAGGATTTTGAAGCTGAAAAGTGATATATATCAGGTAAGAATTATTATAAAATTGATTTCCAAAGGGAGTGTTGAATTCTGGCACAACCTTAGCACAAGACAACACAATACCGCCAACTGAAATAAGTCATGCTTTCACAAGGCTGTGCAAGATTTTGCAGGGACCCAGGGAAGCTGTGAAAATCCCAGCCACCATCTTGAAATGAAAACTCCACAGCCCTGCAATCCCTTTTTGAAGTTCTTATAGATTTGGTTTAAGTAACAAATGTCTATTTTATGATAGGCAACATTACAAATGCTTTCTGAAACCGAGGGAGAAAAAAGCTTTAAATGCTTCAAACACACCCATAGGGACTTGCTCCTCAGAAAGAGAGACTCCAAAATAGCAGCCATAGCTGATCCCCTCTTCTGCAGGGCAGGACCACAACACATTTAAATTCACAACACTGAAATTGGTACAGCTTATCAACATCTGTTCCTAAATTCAATCTAATTATGAACCAATTCTCTTCTGTGCAGAAGAAAGAGTCGTGTTGGTGAATAGAAAAGAAAGTATATTGCTATATAAGCAGAAATATGTTTTTACTGTAATTTACAATAGCTAGTGTTAAAAAGTATATTTATTATGGCACTAAAATAAAAGATCTGTATTTATCTATTCTCAGCTGCTTGTTAAGATTTCTTCTGGTCATACAGAATTTGTTCTGTTAAGATCTAATGGTGACAGCAGTGCACCATGAGAAAGACTGGCAAGTGAAGTAGACTCTAGCAATGACCCACAAAGCAGGATATCACTCCACTTTCCTGTCTTCTACTGATACTAAAAGGGAGTTCCATGTCAAAAGGAGAACTGAACAAATGTGTATGTATTAATCCTAATAGCAATACAACTAGTACAAAATGCTGCAGCATGTCTCCTCTGCAACACAAGCTACTGTGAGGATATCAAACATGTCCTCCACTCTCTACACTGGCTTTCCATAGAATTGCAAATCAAGTTCAAGGTCTCGGTCCTTATCTTCAAAGCGCTCCATTTCCTGTGCCGAGGGTACCTAACAGACTGTCTAAAGGACAAAGACAGTAGTCAATAACTTCGCTTCTGTGGCACAATGGAACTCCCAACAGTAGGAGTAAAGCTTGTCTGTGCAGGAGACAGGACCTCAGACCAGAGGTGGTCTGAGACTATGTAATGAACAACCCCAGGAACTAAGGATCATCATAAACCCGCTTTTGCTCCAAGTGCAAGGCACATTTATTTGACCTTGACATCTCTAATGTAAACCCATAGCAACAGGCATACTTATTTAATAAATGAATGAATGAATAAAAACAACAAAAACTTTTATCAACACAAGACACTCCATTGCACACACCTCTCCCTTTGAGGAGAGGATGAGAGAACAACCAACACATGACAGATGTGGTCATGATACTTAATGCACTACTGGAGAGGGCTCAGGTACTATGACAACTAGTGGGGTATAAGAACTTATATTGGATAGGACAGAGGCTTATGGAGAAATGTGCATTATCCTAATAAAGTGTTATCACTCTGAACTCAAACAATGAAGTACTAAAAAGAACATTTAAATTATTTTAGATAGCAGGATAAGCCAAAACCAGCCAAGGAGTTCAAAGTCAGACTGACCATTTGTGCTACAATCACATCTTGGGGCACAGCTGAAGCCCCCTCCACCTCTGGTAGAAGCTGCAACCAAGGAAGAAATCACCTTCCAGGTGTAGTGGTACTGCTGCTGTCCTCTGCCAGGGAATAACTTTAAATTTTAGCCATCATATGAAAAGAGCCCTGCTAGCAGATGCTCCCTGGAAGATACTTTAATTCAGTGCAGCTCCAAGATGCCACAGGCAGCTCTTCCCACTTTGTGAGTTGCAACACATGGCTCCAAGCCCCTCAAAAAGGTGTGTGCACACATGACTATTGCTACAGCTGGTCTTCTCACCAGCAGAACCTAATCAGTGAATCTGGCCACCTATTGGTAGCTCATGTACTGTAAAATGAAAACAAATAAAAAAGGCACATAAATTGTGTCCCCTTAGTAAATGTTGAGTTTTAACTTTGTATTTTCCAGTTTTGACAAGCATGAGTAAGTTTCATGGGATCACTAGATGCAGAACTGTGGCCAGAATTTGGTATCTGGTGATTTTTAAAAATTGCAATTTAACTGGCTGATTACATTTGATCTAAATAGGCGCTATTGGTGTTTAGGGATGCTCACTTTAAAAACATTTTTTTTTTAAGTATAATTTTTTGTTAAAAAATGAAGGAGCTGATCCCATTGGTAATGTATATTTCATATTGATGAGGTGTACTAAAAATTCTTATGAAAGCTTTGCAACCTCACTGTTTTGATCCATTTTTATTTCAAAGTACCAAAAGCATTAAAAACAATTTATAGACTAATTGTGCCATATTCAGCAAATTGAACAAACTGAAGTCAATGGGGCTATTTGTGAGGGTAAGATGACTTATATCACAAACTAGTTTTATTTAGATAAGTGCAAATTTGAGTATAAACTATATAAGCTTTTCCTTCTTTGCACCTATGCAATTTTAAAATTGTTTTTGAAATGTAAATTTAAAAAAATGTTCCGTGACTGAGACACCTGGGTACAGCAGGTCCAATTTCAGCCAGAAGTAAATGCGTACAGCCATTCTGAGGACTGGATTTTAACATGGCAACTTTGACAGTAACTTTAACTGTAGCTACACAAACACACAACTATGATTACCAAAGGTAATTAATAATTATATGAAGTGTTACAGGATGATCATACCACAAAAGCAGCCAGACTCCTTTGGGGTGAATCCCAGTCAAAGCAACTGTTAACATAGTAGGCAGCATTTATGAGCACCATGACACAACGCTTCATGCGGATAAAGTTCCTTAATAGCAGCTGTGGGAAAGATGAAAAGATGAAAATATATTCAGAAAAAACAAGACTTCAAACTATCAAGAGAGCTTACAACATCTTCAAGCTCATTCTCATAAGTTAGTAAAGTTGAAAGAATATGTCAAGTTGTTTAGTTTACGGATCTAGAATAATATCAGTATTTACTGAAGAAGGGGAAGGGGAAGCGAATCTAGACAGTTATACAAGTCAGTTTATCACCTGTTGAACTTAATTCTAATGTTTATAAATTTGAATGACATACAAATGTCTGTTTCTCCCAGGCATTTCAGATACTGTGTTTAAAAAATATAATAAACAAGAACATGAAACATCATTTGCAAAAATTCAAGCATTATTTGGTCAATGAAATTTGGGAGTTCTATTAAATATGTTGACAAAATTTTTCAAAATTGGGTACCTAAAATTAGGTTCTGCAGTCTATATTTAGACACTCAAGTAAGTGGCATGATTTTTCAAAAGTGCTGAGCATCCAGTAGCTCCCAATGAGTTCAATGTTTTGAAAATCTTGGCCTTTGTTTTAAAATTTGTGTTGTGGGCCATTGTGCACAAACTGCAAAATTATAGCTCTAATCAAACAGATCACCTATATTCAGTGCATCCAATTTTTTCCCCTTTGCTTTAGAATATTTTGCTATAGTTGCTTTTGCAGTCATCATGTATTTTATAGCATTTATCACTGTAATCTTAACCATAAGAGGTCTTATTCTTATCTGCACAAAACTGAGTCATAAGGAGATACAGGTTTCAATTCAGGGAGAAAACTCTTTAAATTACCTAAAATGATAATGAGACCTAATTTATAAGAGAGCTGAATGTAGTAATGCATCATTTAATTTAAGTTTAGGATTAACACATTAAATTCATCTGTGAAAGTAAAATCCCACTGTTCATCAGGAAATTTAGACATTTTAAAATGCTACTGTATCTACCATTAATTCAAGATCTCCCTTTGTAATTTTTGAATAGTCCTTTTCTTTTATATGATGTATTATATTATAAGCTAATATCCTAAAACTAAAAGAGGGTATTTAAAGTTTATTGCCAACTACAAGCAAGTACAATAACCATCATTTTCTGTTATGAAAGTGGGGAGAACAGCGAATCTTGAATAAAAGGCCTTCTTGTTTGTTTGCTGTAATAATGGGCGGGGGGGGGGGAAATGCAGCTCTAGAAACTGCTTTTCTCACAATAGTGAAGAAAGACAGTATTTTGCCCTTTACAATCTCTTCAGTGAAATACAATGGACAATGCATATATAATTCATGTGGCAGATATTGCAAATCATATTAATGTTTATGAAGGCTCATTAGTACTTGAATAGGCTAGGATCTGACAAAATAAAATTGTTTAAAATGTTCCCCTTTCCCACTACAAAAAACCCTCTACTCCTCACAGCCCAACCAAATACCCAATTCCCCATAACTAAAATACAGTACTGTGGAAAGTAAAAAATATATATATCAAATATAATTTAGGACAAAAACATAAGATGTGCCTTTAAAATAATTATTACCAGAAAATATTGTAATCCTATGAGGCAAAAATATTTGAAAACGAAAAGGGGACACAGTTTTCCCAATCAGATGGCCCTGAAAAGTTATAGATTATTTGATTTTGGTAGTCTCATTTGAGATTCTAATAGAGCACAACATTTCAAACCTAGCTAAGAGAATGTTAATACACTCCTTACCCCCAAACAAAATGGAGTTCTTTCAGATCAAGGTTAACGGCATAAATTTATGCTAGACTTAGCTTACATCCACCTGTGCTATAACCTGATACATGTGGACACACTGATGATTTCAATTGTGTTCTCACGCACACATTTCACGGAAATCAAATTGCAATTTACAATGAACTGATATAATAATTATATATTTGTTTTTCTCTCTTCTTGAATCTCATAATTTAGTTTTGTAAACAGATAATGGAAATGTTATTCTTTTCCCCCACTGAAGTTTGACATGAGGTGTCTAGAAGCTTACACCTGATATTAAGTCTTTGCAAAAGGATTAGTCTTTTCTTACGCTTTACCTGTTTAGACAGTCTGTTTTCCTCTTCAATGTACTTCTGTTCTTTGGGCATTAATGTTCGTATGCTGGCTTTCACCTATACATCAAAATATGTGTCAATGTTGTGGGCTTACTTAATACTCACTAATAATACAAACTTCAATTTGCAATAATTATTAAGTTTCAAAGTCATAGCTGCCAAGCCCATAAAATATAAAATGTATACACAGGCACAAGTTTCTGTTTCTTACATTAGCAGCAATAGCAGCAGCAGCAGCACAGTAACAAAAAGAGTGGGTGTGCCAGCCAGTGGCAGAAGAGTATTCTGTAGTATACATCAAGGTTTAGAGAAAATGAGGAATGACAGAAATTCTCTACAAATCAGGAACAAAAGCTTTCATGAAACTGAACTCTTTAGCAGTACAAAAAAGCCAAAGTTAAGACTTACAGCATTAAAAATCACATCTATTTCAAGATAGATGACCCCCTTTGTTGGCCCTGTCAGCTGCTTGTTTTTCAAGACGTAGGCTTTCTGTTCACCATTTTGAATCTGCGGGAAAAGGACATGACAGCCGTCTGTCTCGCGGTCTCCACTGAATACACTTCCTCAGTAACCTTTGACCCCCAGCTGCTGAAACTGACAGAGAACCCAAAACAACTGTGGCAATTCTGACAAGTACCTGTTCATTACCAGGACCAAGTCTGTCAGGAAAAATTAACTATCATGGGATTCAACATGGCCGTGAATTGAGTATGTTAAAAATTTTAGTGTTCTTATTACAGACCTTGGTTGAGAAATGACAGACAGAGCTGAGATTTTTTATGTTTTCCTTGAGCAAAAGAAATACAGAGCAATATGTCAGGTGAATGAAACTTACAGACAGCAACGGTATAGCAACTTTGCCCAGAAAGTCAGCACTCCGATCTCTATCTTCGTCATAAACTGTCACTTCAAGAACTGAGTGGATATCTTTAATATTGCTATTCAGGAAAAAATACACACAGAGGAGGGGGTGGAAGGGGGAGATAAATGTCACCGATATTAATGGTTACCAAGGACAAAAACATAATAAAGTTAGCAAAAAGCAAATAATACGTATATTTTTAAAAAGTATCCAGAGAACAAAACTTAGGTAAATGAAAAGCCCCTGAATGCAGGAAAACCACAGTTTTGGTCACTTCATAGGCAGCATGGCAGTTCTGCTATTTGCACGACCTTACGCCATTAGACATGATTCTTTGAATCTTCTACCTGGTGTGTGCACTGCAAGAGTTACAATGAAAGGCAGTGCTGAGTAGCACTAAGGGATTTACAGATGCAGACAGCAGATCTGATAGCCATAAAAGACTATCCTTAAAATATTACTGTCCTTGAGATAATTTCAAATGGCAACCTCTTTGATAGCTGTAGCTCTCTAAATGAAAATAAATAATAATGAACTAGCTGAGCAGATCTTTGGGCTCAGAATGAGCCCAATAATTCCAAAATTCCAGTTTAATCCAAACTATGCAATAGCAACACTAAAAAGAAATTTGGAAATGTATACAAAGCATATAACATTATTCAGCATTTTATAGTATTTCAGCTACTAGATATTAAATAGTCAATTACCATGCATAGCAGATGGCACTGTATGTTGTAAAATCTTATGCGAGTTATTCAGATTTTTGCTTTGGAAAAAGAAACAAAAGTTGTTTGTTCTTTGATCAAATTGCTTACCCAGAAAACATGAATTAAAGGAAAATAATTCAACTTGAGTAAAACACACACACATGTAGGAAATTTATTTTTAAAGGCAAAATCAATCAGCAAATTTGAGACTATCCCAAACAATTGATACACTTATACATATTACAGAAGATCCTGTGAAGATCCTCCTTGACGATTGTATGAGTTTTTCAATTTGATTTCTGACCAGTCTTTTGTCCTTTACAAAAATGTCTGATTCCTCATTCAGAGAACACAGTCAGGTAGTGGAGGTTGATTAGTTACTGATTCTCTTAGCATTAATTAAAAAAATTAATGAAGAATTTAGCACATTTTTACAGATCTATAAATGAGAACTTGTGAGGAAGCTACTGAGAAGTACAATTGTGGGATTTTTCTTTTGTTCTGTGTTCATTACTGAGGCCCCATCACAGAGGAAGGGGAGCAGCGATCTATAGATCCTGTAGCATAGGTTGTAAAGAGATGACTGACAAATTTTAAGAACAATGGGGAAATTAAATCAGAGGTTGTTTTGGGATCAAGAGCAATACTTAATATTCTCATTTATGCCAAACACACAAAAAGCTAAAGTTTCTAGTGGGCTTTAGAGTGGATTGTTTATGGATTTCAGTTTTCTGATCCGTTTTCTCCTCATTGGTGCCGTGCTGCACCCAGGGAGAAAAAAAGTATTCAAACAAGAAAGAAACAAGGTGACACTTCATTCTTGGAAGAAAAATTCTGCTTTGAATTTGTCAAAACTTTTTATTGTTTTCAAAACCATAGAGAAATAAAAACAATGTGCACCACTTCCTCCACAAAATGAATGTTTCAGATACTGCATTTTATCCAATAGCAGCACTGCATGAGTATAATATAGAATACTATTGTGACACGGTCATTTGACAAAATGAGAGGAAAAAGAAGTGTGTTTTACATTTCTTCACACAGTTAACTAATGTTTTATAATTACATTTTATAAAGTTCATAAGCATCAACCTATTTCCTCATTTCCAAACTCTAGGCCCTAGTCCTGTGACATCAACTGTCACTAAAACTAGTGGGAATTTAGAACGCATAGCACTTCACCCTTAGCATCTCATAGGAATTGGACTTCTTTTCTCACCATCAAAGTGATTTAATCTTCATTTTTTTAAAAACATTTTTTGTTATCCTCAACTGAATTCCTTTTCAATGAATTATTTGGTTTAAAAAATAACCGTGTTCTAACTATCTTCCTAGTTTAGCAGTAGATAGCTTGGATTTTTAAAAACTTACAATGTGAAGACTTTGTTCCATTCAGGGTTGAGATTCTTGTAGACTGTATGTGTCAGCAGTCTGTCATTGTTCAACTCAACTACACAAAATGGGTCACTTTTACCTAAAGAGAGAGAGAGAACACATGGAACAAAATCCATGAATATTCTGCACCTAAAACTCACAGAACCGCCTCTCAACTTGGATTAAAAAAAAAAGCAGTGAATGTAAAGATAAATTCATATGTACTGCTTTTCTGATCACAAACTGCATGATCTTTCAAGATGCTGAGCACAACCAGGAGGCTTCGAAGTGTCTCAGCACCCTGCATGATCAACCGTATAGTTAGCTGTACTGATCAGATAATTATATCATCCTGACACACAGGAAAGAAAGAGGCATAATGTGAAGCAAATTATTGAGCTGATACTTCAAGTTAGATATTTTCCCTCAAATAATAATAAAAACTCAAACTAATTCATGGGGGGGAAGAGAGAGTGTGTCCAGCTCTACATCTATTTTTATTTCCATAATGATTACTTGAAGAAGACAATCACTTCACTTTGTTGCATCATTTTCCCCCTGCCATCTGATTAATTAATAAAATGAGGTAGCATTTGCTCAACAAGAACATTACACGTAAATTCCAACATAGCCAAATTCTATGCTTATTTATATGCATGAGCATCCTATTTAAGTCAATATGTTTAACACAAGGTGCACATGTGTACAGAAGTTGCATGTAGGGCTGTGAATCATTATTAAGGGTACCAATACATTAGTGCCAAGCCCCAAAATAACTCATACTCCTATAAGTTGAGGGAACTATGTCTCCCTCATGCAAATTAACATCAACAACTAATCCACGTATTACAGAGTGGCTCATCCTTGTCTCTGGTCTGTCCATAGAGAGCAAAGTGTTTGAAAGTTATTGAGTGTTGGCATTAGCTCTTTACAATCAAATCTAGCATACTAAGCAACTATATTTCACAATGTCTTCAATATTCCTGTAATGCGATGTCATGTATTATAAGAACACATAAATTCAATGGCGCTACATTAATGATATTAGTAAGGCATGTAATTTGTTCATACCTTTTACAAATGACAATGAAATCAATATTTAGGCAAAGCTTTCCAGAGGTCTTCCAAACTGCAATATTGATTCAGATTACAACAGAGGTTAATGTGGATATTATTAACCTTAATGATAAAGAATAATTGTTTTAAATACAATGTGAATTACAGTCACAGTGGACATTTACATTCTATAGAAAGCTGAATATCACTGCATCTTTTAAACTTGAAAAAAGAGATGGATACAATCTTGCATCTCAGAACGTTTACCTGCCACATACCAACTCTAAAAGGAAATTAGAGACTGATTTCTCACATTTCTTAGGGTTTCTATGTTTCAATATTTCAAAAGAAAAGAGATGGTCACAATTACAAAGCAGAACAAATGTACTAGCTGACCAGAGTAAACTGTTATTGTATCATCTCCTTTGTTCACTTATATTTGCATATCATTGTAGAACATGATTTGTGTGAATTCTTTGTACACAGAAACAGGAATATGGTTAAAAGTTTCCTTTCACTACAGTGTCTAAATGCCCTTTTCTATAAATAAAGACAAAGTATCTGATACAATAAATTAATTACAAAAATGAAATTATGACACTTCTTTTATTTACTGAATACTTTGATATATCACTTTTTTCCATAACTCTCTTCTTACTAAGTTATATTAATACCAGTCCAGTCAAGAAGGCCAAATAATAAGTGACATGAATCATGGTGGACATTTGATCACATGCTCCTGCTCCTCTAGACTGAATCTAATTTCTCCATCATTATTGGAAAGAAAACAACTCTGCACGCATAAGCTCAACTTTTTTCAATTCGCCTGAAACAAATTAAGGAATAATGTTGACCTAGCTTTAGGACATAAGGGAATATCATGACACTTTACATGAGGTATCCCATATACTCTTTACTACCCCAACAGAAGTTTTGTCACCATTGCCATCTCCATCGAGGAATAACATCTTACTCTAAAAGGAGGGAAGGGATCTCACATGGGAAGACAAAGACTAATCAATCTTTGTCCATGAGCATATTTTTCCATATACTAAAGCCCTCATATCTGAGTTAAGCAGCTGTATGACAAAGCACCTTGTCACAAGGTGAACTAGCCCTTTAAGGGGCTTTGGGCTACATCTGTGCCAGTGTTAGCTTGCCCCAGGTAGAAGAAATAGGTGACAAAAGATCAAGTGGCTAAGAGTAGGCCTGTGGTGAGAAGAGCAGCCTGTGGTTCAGTGAGGGAGGGGTAGGAGTGGGGATGGGGGCTCAAAGGGAGAGGAACTCCAAGCACAGGAGACCTGGGAATTGCTGGGAATACAGGAAGAGACACCAGGAAGATGACAGGGCAGTTTTGGATTATAGAGGGCAAATAGCCTCATTGTTCCAACCCTGGTAACCCACAGTAGAGGGTGGACATGGACTCCCCATATGCTGCCACTTGGTGAGGAGGAGCAGCGACCCCTGGAAACAAGGTGTGGATGGAGGAACTAACTAAAGCCCAAAAGAGGTAGAAGCTGAGCTCAGAAGAAGGGCAGCACTGGAAGATTTTTGTTTGTTTTGAGCTACAGGGCTAGATCACTGCAGCGACCTGATGACACTGGGATCAGGAATTCTAGGAACTAGTGAATGACTGAAACTGAAGAAAAACTGAGGCAGAATCTGACACTAGGTTCAGAGGGGCCTTGCTACTCTCCTCCATATTAGCATTTCTCCTTGAAGCATCCAAAATTGAAACTCATACATCATCTTCCATTGTGTGGTCTCTAGAGGTATAGGTACAGCAAACCTTACTCCGAGTTGGAAATCAACATGTCTCATCTTGAGTAAGTGGACATCATCCACAAAGACAAATTCAGAGAAATCTTACCCTTCATCTCACTGGTTCTGGACACCTGACAAAATAACTATATGCTGTAGTCCCTTTCCCAAAGAGCTAGCATTTCCCATGTGTCTGTAAGTATTTAGCACAAAGGAGACTGGACCAGGTTAAGACCTCTAGGCTGCCCCAAAATATTAATAAATAACAGTGACTATATCAGGAGGAAGGGGCACTTAGAAGTCTAGGCTCGTATACTCCACTCAGCACCATCACAATAAAATTAATTTAAAAAAGACCCAAGAACTTGACTTGCTTCTATTATTACTTTTGTGATATTCCAACTTCCGTTTGAACCCAGGATGCTTCCCCTTTTTACTTCCACTTTTGCAACAGCTTCCTGCCTCCCTTTCCAAATGAATCTCCTTGGATAATTTACAATCCCCTTGTTGTACTGTCTCCCCTGAATCAGACCATAAAAAGAGAAAACTACTAACCCAGGGGACACTGTTCCAAATCAGATTTTTCCAGAGGTATTTTTAATAATTCCTGCTAACACATTTTTCCTCCTCTGATTCTGTAGTATGAAGGTAGGAGAGCCTAACCAACACATTAACTACTTTTGTTTCCTTCCTGGACATCATCTATTTTTTCTATCTTGTCTTCAAAACACAGACACATTAATTAGTGGCTCCTTCATGGCATCTAAATGCCTTACATAAAGCAACATCAAATTAACGTTAGCCGCAGTGATAGAACTCTCAACTGCCTCAGCCCCTTGTTCTCCTGAGCAAGTCACGTGGGCGTGGCCCTAACCTATCCCTTCCACCAAAGCTCCAAACCTTTTGTAGGGTGCAGAAGCCAGAGGAAACCTCTTTTATTCTTAGCACCTCTTCTTCCAAGTGAAAATTCTTTATTTCAGGGCAAATTTCCTTTTATTTCAGGTAATTCTTCAAGCAATGTAGTTGCATTTTTGTACTCTCTTTCCAACCCTGCCAAGTCACTAAGGCACTGCACAGATAATTAAGATATAATAAGAATAAACTATAAGAATTACACTATTGGGTTTAGTCTGCGGGTGCTGAAGGTTGTTGATGGTCTGTGACATACAGAAGGACCAATTAGACGATCGGGTGTTCCCTTCTGGCCTTAAACTCTATGATGCTAAAAAGCCAAACAAGGGCAATCATTTTTCAAGACATGCTTACCCATACTAATGTCTTCTCATCTACTCATTTTAAATATTAGCAGGAAATAGCCACCATACCATTCAGTAAACTTTGCCTCCCTATATGGTATCTGAATGAACAATAACAATGAGACCACTGGTGACACTTTTCCAAAGTCTCTAATCTCATCCCCCTTTTTATCCTCTCATTATATTAGGGCCTAATTCAAAACTAATTGAAGTCAATTGCAGTCTTTTTCTCACTGACTTCAGTGGGTTTTGGAAAAGGTCCATAATGCTCCCACTGAATCTTATATGACAACTTGGGATTTACTAACCTACCTATTTTGACTACCTCAAATCCTTCTTTAAAATGCACTTCTTCCACAAAACTGTCCAATAATAATCCCCCAAAAGAAGAAAAAGGTACGTAATAGAAAATTATATTTTAAAGAATCACACAATTTTAGATTTCATCTCAATTTTCTCATCTGGTGCACTGTACTTTTGGCCTTTTCTGTTTAACTTCATGGGGCAATGATGAAAAAGGCATTTGAGAGGATGGAATGGATTTAGCTACTGTATTTCAATGCTCTTGATTCCCCTTTTCTTTAGTCCCAACCACTTTAGCAATGCAAAGTAATAAATGGGAGTTTTCCCTGATTAAAGGCCATTGAATTTGGCTCTTGATTTACATTTCTCACTGGCTATATTTTACATAGGTTAAATGCAAAAGCATTTTCATTATAAAGTGGTATTAATTATAAGCAACATGAAAATATTAATGTACAGAACTCTCTCCTGCATAATATTATTGGGATAAGTAGGTTAGATATTTTAAAAAGTGAGACTTCAAACGCGTATGACTAGTATTTGCAGATACATTCATTTGGATTAAAATGACAGTCACCAATATTCATACTACAGGAAATAAGATGACTTCCAACTAGGATCAGGTAGAATGTTTCCTTTATAGAATTATGTGCATCATGTTTTTTGTATTTTTTTTTTCATACCTTCTCTTAAAAATCCATTGTTAATAACTGTTGGAGAGAGCAGAGCATAACAAACTTAAAGGATGGGTGGTCTCTCCAAAAGGGGAATTTGTATGTTCTTAATCAGAGCTGCCATTGATCTTTTCTCTCCCTAGAACTGCTAACCTTCACAGAGCTAGATTCATTTCAGCAGACACAAGAAGTGTACAATGCAACTCTATATGCCCCAAAAAGCCCACTGTGCCCAGTGAAGATTCACTTGCAGCGCCCCCACCAGCTCCACTAAGCTCCACAGATGGCTACAGTGAGGATGCACTGAATCAACATGTGGTCCTAGCCATGCCTCTTTCCAAGACCATGGTTACATTGTTCCTTTGGCATTTTTTTTTTTTTTTTTTTATAAACTAAGAAGGACCACGTACCAGCATAAACCAGGAATGAATGTAGCCTAGAATCTAAATTTGTGTGGGCTCCAATAGACCATAAAGCTATATACAACTATGATAGTTTATATTACTCAAGCAAATTCTAGTATAGAGTTTGCTAGATTGTAATTAGGCTAGAACTTGAATATCAGTTCTGTTCCCAAAATAAACAATCTGAATTATTTTTTGCACTGTTCGTGTTATACTCAGTCATTCCCTTCCCGCCTCCTCCTGGCCCTCAGCAGACCTTTCCTTTGAGACCTGCAACAGTGACGACTTTATTTTGAAGACTTAGAAATGTCAGAAGTCATTTCAATTCCACTTATCAAAAATAAGTTCATAGGCCTTCTCCTCAGAAGGATATTTACATAAATGTAATTCAGTTGCTAGAATTGAACGTTTGTCATTTATTGTTTGAAAATATCACAAATCATCATGCAATTGCCCACGGCTGGCCATTGCGATCTATGAAGCCCATTGCCAAAAATCTGTTCATTTTTGGGAAAACTGCAAGACAGTTAATGACTGTGGCGGTCAGTGCCATTGGGGCAGCCTCTAATGTCACAAAGGTTGCTGCAAGCTCCCTACCAGCCACCTGCCTGCAACTGAGCAGCTAGTATGACCTCTGGCCACAAGGAACGATAGCTCAACAGCGTGTTTATGGTCTGTGCTATACCAGATGTCAGACTAGATAATCATAATGGTCCCTTCTGGGCTTAAAAGGTGTGAAGCTAAATCTATGAGAGGCTGCCTTATCTAATGGATTAAGCACAGGACCAAGACCAAGAGACTCCTGCGTTCTAATGGCAGCTTTGACAATTACTCAGTCTGTGGCCTTAGTTGAGTCACTTAACCTTTCTTAGTTTTCCATCTATAAAACAGAAATGATGATAATATCTACCTCACATTGATATTGTTATTGATTAATTATGTGTTTGAGTGTCATGAATATTCAGGATATCTGACAAAGACATTCAGTTCAACAACCACATTTAAACAAATGTTGCAGAATATTTGCATAAAGCAAATTTCAGGTTAGTAATCACAAATATTTGCACCAAAAACCTGATTCTGAGAGCTCTGCTCATCCAATCAAGGAACAGAAAAAAAAATCTTACATAGTTTTGTTACTCGGTTTTCCTTTAATAATTAAAAAAAAAAGTAATTTATTTTTAAAAAACAGAAGTTAAGACAGTTAATTAAAAGTGTGGACTAAAGCATTTGAGTACATAAAATATTAGGGTCAGTTTGAGTTTTTATTTACCTTACAATATTGTCTATTTTGCATGATTGGTAGTTACTTTCATAAAGACTGATTTAAAAACTTATATATAGACACTGGATATGCTGCTACTAGATAGTGCAAATTACATTTGGAGCCATGATCTCAAAGGGTTACTAAATTTGCTCCAGACATTTTTTTGTGTAGAGCCTTCCATATCTGTACTCAGAATGACCATTTGTGCACATAAATTTGACATTTGATTTGCAAAATTTTGCAAACATTTCAGGAATAAATTCAAATGATGTTTTTTGAAAACATGGCCTTAAAAATTTACAGTTAAAAAAAGACCATCTGCACTCCACATTCTTGAAATGTTATCATCTTGATTCTGATCCTACTTTCAATTAAATCAATCAAAATTTTAACATTGAATTTACTGGGAACAGGATTGAGTGTTTTACATAAAACTTTGAAAAAATATAAAAAATGGTTCACTCAAACTGCATTTTCTTTCTGTTCTCTGAAGAAGCTCAGTGCTATCTATGACAGTAAATCCAACTATTGTAAAGGCTTTAATAAAATATACCTTTTATACCAGGCTCTATCTAGAAATCTCAGAACCTAAAACACACTAACAATCAACTGATAATGAGGTCAGAAATACAAGTAAATTTACTTCTAATGAAGTCTGGAGACACAGTAATCAAAGTGTTAAAAATTCATTTCATGCATATCTCATTTGCCTGTTAGCTGATATTTATCACATAATACTGTGAGAAAGTAGAGGTCTAAGATGCTCCAGATAAATGGCTCAATTAATTGTACAGAGGTAGCCCTCTTTCAGCTGAACCAGAGCTGTGAGCTCTTTATTAAAAGCACTATTCTGTAGCCCATAACCTTGTTCCTTGACTCCTCTCTAGTTTCCAATTTAAACAAGTCCCCATGCGGCCTGCTCTAAAGGGCTTTGTCTCCCTGTCATTGTTAAGAGAGCCGAGGCATCCTGGAAGTGTGAAATCAGACCTCATGAGCTGAACGGTTCCCCAGGGAACGCTGGACTGAGCAGAAGGTCAAAGTCATGGGCTGGACCATCTGAAAGCGTCTGATCACCAGTCTGTGTCACAGCAAGTGGGGTGGGGGGAGCTAGGAGACTGGAATTGAACACATCTTAATTAAAGCCCACAGACAGCAAAACAAACTGTTTTCTAGGCAGGCTGTCAAATGGAGCTTAGATTTAGCACTACTAATGAATCTGAGTTACTAACTCTTATTTCTTAAGATAATAAGAGTCTCAGAGAAGTTGATAAAAATGGGGGCATATCTTTTTCCTCTGTTTTCTTCCTTAAATAATCTGCCATCGATAATAAGGCAGCTTTCTTCAAAAGAAAAGCACGAACATGTCTACCTTAATAAAGGAGTAGCAAACACCATCTTATTAAACCAGTAGGTTTTTCACTCCAGAGGGCTAAGCCTTCTATATATGTAACCTTGTTGCAGAAAGGAGAATACCATTTACGTGACTATTGCTTTAACTGATAGTGTATTTCATTTTAAAAAGTGCCTATTGCTTTCTGAAATATATTTGGGTTAGGTACACATAAAATATATTAATTTGAGAGATCAACTTACATGATGATTCCATTATGCATTACCTTTCACTATATTGCCAGTATATACCTTCATTTAAAAGGGCTTAATTGTATATACCACAAATGGCTTGCCTCTCCGAGGAGACTTTGATCCTTTCTGGGGAATCACAAGCTAGCTGAAGGTAAAATGGGGGAAAGGGATGAGATAACTTTCTTTTTTTGTTGAGGACTTGGGGGAGAAAAATCAATCGCAACCCCGAAGTAACCCACCCCCAAGCACTGAATAAGTAATGTTCAGTAGGGGATTTAAATGAAAATGTCTAAGGCAGAAAAGAAAAACCAAACAGAGTATTTTGTTCTATTCCATTTGGTCAAATTAGAATTCCAAAAATCTATTTTGTAATATTTTTCCGGCAAATGCCCTTTGCTCCACCACATTTCCCAACTTAATAAAAGTTGACATTGGTGAAGGCCCCAATATTTTTGGCCTCATGCAGGAATTCCATGACCACATTTGAGATACAGTGCTCTGTATTTTTGTCCAGTGCATGGAAAGTATATTCTTACAGTAGGTCAGTTCCTTTAGAGACCAATCCTACAACATGCTCAGCACTCTCCATTCCCATTGAAATCAAGCTGGAGTGCTGAGCACTCAACACCTCAGAGGATTATGCCCTTTTCGTGTGTTCCTGTAAATGGGTTCACCGAATAGTACTTTTCAATACGTCTCAAGCCTAGTTATAGCACACTTAACAGTGACCAATTTTCAAAACTGTAGCACCCAGTTTCTCAGGCTGTGAAAGCCTGCCCACAACTTGACTGAAATTTCAATCCACTCTCGTGTCTTGTTCAATGCATGTGTATGTGTGGGAGTTGTAAACGGAGGCCTTAACCACCCAGTTAATCTCTTTTTTTAATCTGTATTAACCTTAATGATTTGAAGTGCACTGTCCAACACTAGGCTATTGAGCCTAAAGAAAAAACTACCCTCTACTATCAACAGTTTATTAGGGGCTTAACTGAAGTGACCTACTGTAGTAGTATTCAGCTGAACAAGGCTATGGGCTTTTTGTGGAAAGGAAAAGAATTGAGGGTTTCATTAAAAAGTAATTTGTGCTTTTTACTCCCTCATTCAATGGGACTCTCAATTGCTCTTTATTCACACAGAGTTAATACAGTATTACAGTGCTTCTCAATGAATGTATAGTAACAAAAGAAAAATTTTACATTTTGAAAGGAAAAAATTCTCTCTTACTGTAGTAAGATTGAGGACTACTTAAAAGATTACAGAAATCTTTCCCACTCTGTGTTTATGCTTAATGATGGAATATTATGATTTTTTAAACTATTCAGCCTAAACTAATGAATTTTGACTTATTACTTTATATTAAAAATGCCTGAAAGTGAAATGGGATATTTGCAGCCTACAGAAAGAGAGCAAATCAAACAGGTACTGTACAGGAGTGTCTGTGTGTTGCTGCTTAGACTCAGGAGAAAAATCCATAAGATTAAATCAGAAAAAAAGGATGTGTTGTTATTATTTGTATTATTATAGATAAAAATGCAGATTAGCATCCTGATCCATATTCATATGAGCAATTCTTAATCACACATGTAGCGTTGTTGATGTCAGCTGGTCTACTCACATCAGTAAGTATTACTCACTTAAGTAAGAGTTGGAGGATGAGGTCCTAAATGCTATTTACGAGACACTTTACTGGAGGTGTACGTGGGATGAACATACGATGAATAATTAGAGACCAAACAATCAACAAATAAATCATCAGTTATTTCTAAACATACATTATTCAAATTCAAAATTTAATCTGAAGGTAGATCAGTCACATAATTCTAAAGGTCATTACACAAAACAGGTGTAAATTACAGCATTTCTTAATAAACCTTTTGGTTGCCTTTCAAACTGATGGCATTTTTTTTCCTCAAAAGGTGCAATAATTTGTATAAACTTTGAAATACATAGCCCTTTACAAACACCTATATTATATAAATAATTGTTCTGGCTATTCCTGGTGGACAAAATATTTAGGACACATAGGAATGGGGAGGATATCAAATATTCCTTCCACTTGCTAACCGACAGTCATTCTGAATGTACAGAGTCTGAAAATAGTTTTGGTATTTATGCACATCTCTAATTGAATCAAATGTATTTCCAAAAACTTCTACAACTGGCACAAATGACATGTTGATCAGGAAAAATCCAAGACTGAACAAGGTCAGAGACTGAATTATCCCATTCCCCCTGAATAACTTAATCTCCCTCTCTGTTCAGACCACATTGGATTATAAGGTCAAAGCAGAGTGAGGAACCTTTAGAAGTGTTTCTCCAATCTCTGCCAAAGAAAGAATGTTATTTTGTGTTCCACCAACTGGATGACCTGTTTCAGCAATACAATTTTTGTCCTGTTAGATCGCCTAAGATAACAAACTATTGATATTCATGTTAATTTACACAGAACTATTAGGAAAGGAATTTTCTACCATATATCTATATTTATACCTGTGACAGAACTGGTACTTCAAGTTCCCAAGTGGCAGCTAAGCCAACTAGGTTAATTTAGTCAGCATATTCATGAATTC
The DNA here is from genome assembly GCA_003942145.1 of Platysternon megacephalum. Lineage (NCBI taxonomy): Eukaryota > Metazoa > Chordata > Testudines > Platysternidae > Platysternon > Platysternon megacephalum. The sequence continues at coordinate 29,155,250 of QXTE01000003.1, forward strand.
TTACAGCTGCAATGGCTACTCTCTGAAAGAGGACAATTTCATCTTGTTCCATTCAGCATGTGCAGTGTGTAGGTGGGTGTACTTTTAAGAGAACATATTTCTGAAGAAAAATGGTTACTATGACTGCAATGATTCTTAAATAATTTCAAAAAAGCAGAGGCAAAATGATCCAATCAGCTAATTTTTAGTACAAGGACAAAACAAGATGATTTAAAAACAGAATGATTTCAAAAACGTATTTTCTTCTGACTATTTTGGAAGCGGTTATTCAAGGTCCAGTCTTTTACCTATAATGGGTCATTTACTGCTGATTTAGTGCTGATTGCAGGAAACTATTTCTTTGGAAGATTTTTTTTTTAAATTTTAAAGCACAGTGTGGCAAGCTCTTTAGCAAGTACCAAAAGATTATTTTGTTGACAGCTTTAGAGAAATATTTGAGTCTATCATATTTTGAACTGTTAATTCATTGCAGTTTTGATTCTGAGAATTTTGTATATTTGTATCCATTAAAGAATAAAGTCCTGCATTTATAGCTCATGAAATGTCTTTGCAGGACCTCTGATGGAGAAAAAGGTGTATTTCTCCTTTCTCAGATACTCTATATAGGATTCTATTCACTGGTATTACAAGGGCTCATAGCCCAGCATATAAAAAGTTTTGGTTGTTTGTCTGGGGATTTTTTGGGAATAGAAGATGGGATTATTTGCAAACTGGGCAATGAAATTCTGACACACTTATCTTCCTTAAACTTCACACCTTGTGGAAACTGATCGATTTTTAAAAAATGACCAAATCCAAGACTCTTTAATTATACTATCTACTATCACAGAAACTGAATCAGTGCTTGCCTGTGACATCAGCTGCCATCAATGCTTCTGCTCTGATGACCTTCACCTGTAGAAATCCTACATCCTTCATGTTGTGAAACATCCTCATTGTGCTCTAAACAATAATAATAAAAAGTTATTACGGGCTGCGTGGAGAGGAAAGAAGTTAATGATTTTCCCTCCCATATCCAAATTTCATTAAATACAATGCTATGTTTCAAATGATTGCCTTCTTAATTTTTAATTTCAATAGGAACTTACTGTTATCAGTCTCTGTTTCAATACATTCCATTCCCCAAACATTATAAGATAAAAATGGAAGAGTATGTCAGGATAAAATATATTAATAAGAAATTAATGCTACTGTATTACTATCCTAATATTAGATATTTGAGCTAACTATAAAGTTTTACATTTTGATATCCTATTTAGAATAACAAAATATAAAAAAATAAAAATGATCCAATATACAATAGTTCCTCTTGCACATGAGAATCATACTTATGTTTTCCTTGTTATAGCTTGTGCAAGACAGTTTCATGTGTGATTAAGGGCCAATTTTTTTCCCCCTTGAGGAATATATGCAACTACCACTGTGCTTAACAGGAGTGACACACGCAAAGAGAGAATAAGAGACTGAAAGATGGCTCTCAGTACATTACAAGGAACTCTCATAATAAATCTCTTTTCCCCACCACCAAGGTTTATGTATAATTTAGACACATTTTATAAAAAGAAGAAAAAAAACTGGAATAGAGTATTAGCTTTTATTCATAATAAGCAATCTTTTTTGGAATTCTCTGTTAGACAACTATTTAGAAACAGTATTTTGTTGTGTTTTTAAATAACAAAGTAACAGCATGGTATTACAGTAACTGAGTGCAATAGGCAAGAAACATTTTTTATAAAGCCTGAATGCAGTGGCCAGTTCCACAGATGCAGTTTTAACCCCACAGTTAATTGAGAGGACCACTGCTAGCATTTATATGTTATACATCTAAATCAGGATCTCCAAAACTGGGAAACTAAAATTAGGCTTCCAAGTCCAGATTTAGACACCTAGAGATGTGGTCTGATTTTCAGAAGTGTTTGAAAATATTGGCCGTAAAGGTTATCATTTGTGTACAAAGTCACTCATCAACACAACACTTGGAGCCATTTTTTTTTAAGACCCAATAGGTTTTACGCCCATGGCCTTATTCTATTATTGGGACACAGATAAAGAATGAGGTGAAACCTCTTACTTATGTCTAAATATTTATAACAATATTGTATTGTATTTATAACAATATTGTAGGTCATGCAAGCATCAACAGAGACACTGAGTCAAGGATTTTGAATTCTATTACATGGGTAAAACTGACTATTATGGAAAATTAGAGTTTGATGTGAGTAAACTAATATTGCTATTCTACATGTTAAAGGTGCTGTTTGAATATAATCTTAAATGTTAGGCTGCTTGAAAAATATATTATATTTATGCATACCAAACATAGCCATTAAAATGTTAGGAGTATAAAATGCATCCTTGTCTTTTATTAATAAGAAAATTTTGACAGTCAAATCATACTCTGACATTAATTTTATAAGTCCCATCTGACTGTTTATTGTTTACAGTGAAGGTTTGACCTTGGTATACTGAGCTGAGGAAATGCAGTTATGTGTAATCTCATATGCTTTACTTTTTTCATATATGAAGAGTGTTTATCACAAGGATTATGTTTTAATCTTTTTAAACATTTGTTTATCTTCAGAAATCTGTTTAAAATAGACAGATGACAAACTTTAATCAAAATATACTTCACCCTCTATTTATGTGCTTGCAAATTGAGGGTGGTGGAGGTGGCGTTACAGATAGTGATGTTATAATTCAAATGTTTGTTGGCACAGTCTGTCATTTATTACAATAATGATCAAGTTTTGGAAGCTTCTTATCAGGGCTGGTACCATAACACAAATAATTTCCCTCTTCTAATTCAGTGTGAAAAGGGAAGAGATTTACAAAAAGGTTTCTGCATCATGTTTTTTTGAAGCTACTTAACCCAAGTTTCATGGCGGCTAAAACAAAAAACAATAAACCCTCCCAAACCCTCCAAAACACATACAACATTGGTAAGCTCATTCTGCAAAAAGGCAACATTGCTATATTTCACTCTCAATACCTGATACCCATCTTCAGACTCTGCAGAATAATTATTGTTTGAAATTTTAGTTTCAGCAAGTCAGCTGATTTAGAGTCATTTATTGCATATTCTGACAGACTGGGCCCCTGACATGGTACAATATTATTGTAGGGACTCTATGAAATATGAATTATTTGAATACATTACTTTTAATACATTACTTTAAATATGTAACTTTAAGTAATGGTTTATCAAAAGATATTCTGTCTTCTTATTTATGATTATTGTTGAAGGCCTCAAAACCTGGATGGTTTCTGAAGCCTGAAATTTCCATAGCAGAGGAATCTATGATTTGCTGTGAATCCTTTCAGCCCTCAATAGATGGGAAAAGATTGAAATGCTCTGGAGATGAGTCCTCTTTATTTTTTTAATGAAAGGCTGTATAATATATTTTCTGTATGGCTGCAGCAGCTGTCAGGGAGAGCATCTCAGTTCAGCTCTATTATGGGAGAAGCAATACCCCATCCTATGGCATCGAGATACACTGAGGGGCCAGTACTGATTGACAGCTTGTCACCATGACGTCTTATTCCATCTCTGTTATGGAGAAAATTAATGTCACACCACCAGCCTTATGACTCGCTGTCATCTTAGAACCGCTCACCTTTTATCAATGCTCTAAATAACATTTCAAGCCCATCGTCTCGCGGTGGACAATCCGGTCAAGGGACATTAAATCGGATGACTGTGAAATGTCATAATAAAAATGGAATGCTAACAACTTCTTCTCTAAACTAGCTCCTCTGGTTTTTAAACTGTGACAAGGGAGACCAGGGGTTCAGCACACCCGTTCTGAAAAGGTCATACAATCTCTCTTGGTCTGTACCCATTACTGCGCTCCTCCCCCGAACCAAAAAGGAATTAATCTTCTCAGACAATTGTGGTAAAATAACGGTTCAAATAGTAATGTCTGTTTAATTTGTAGGGCTCTGATGTTCAGCTACAAATGGTTAAATGACAGTAATAGAGTCATTTTCCAAGGCTACTTGATCTGATGCCAGGGTCAGCTCATGGACTGCTTTTGGCCACAAGAATGGGTGCAAAATACATTTCAGATGGCAACTAGATTCTTTTAGAAAGAAAAAAATAAAAACCCCTAAAATAAAGACACCAAATGATATAGTGTATCTCACTAATTGTATAGTACTGGTTTATTACATCTCTGTCCTTTAAGGCAGACACAAACACTGAAGATAAGCAGACAGCTAAGGAAAGAACATTTGAATTCTGTAAATACTGTATTGTAAGTCTTTGTCCTCTATTTCTGCTGCTATTTATGGGTTACTTTAGTGAACAAAGTATTGCAATTTCTCAGCATGCATTCCAGTGTTAAAATCTGGAATACATGTAATTGTAAACCTTATTTTTCTACCACATAGCAAATGAAATACATCCTTCAAACAATGCTTATTTGTTTTCTTAAGCTTCATATGCACAAGATTGTGCATATGGAAAACATATTTAAATTCTGAAAAATGACGTTTTGTATGTAAGAACATGTCAGAATAAGAAATCATTTGAGCATTCTTTTACCACATAAATAATGCTATGTGTTTAATTTATGAAGCAAAAAGGGAATTTAAGAAAGCTATGTAAAAATATGAAGCAATAATATTTTTCTATACTGCTGCTAAACTATGAAAACTATTAGTATCACTTAACTTGTATCATACTACCACAATAATCCACAAAAATACGGTATTTTTACACTTGATATCAAAATGTATGTAACTATAAAATTAATCTATCAGAGTGCATTATATTTATAAAGATCTATTCTGACAACAGACTCTGTATTGGTGGATACCAAAATCTGAAATAATTCTCATAATTGTAATTATTTTTCAGAGATGGTGCACAATACCTTAGCTCTTAGCTGGGTTAGAAAATATAATGTTTAGCCTTGCTAAGTCACCTCTATTAAACTGTGTTTATGATAACACTATTGGTGTATGAGTTGTACAAGCATTAGCAGACAGCTGATTCAGTGGAGATAGCCAGAATAAATTTGCTGAAGCGCACATCCTGCTAATCTGTTTGAAGAATATTGTACAGCATTAGTACTAGCACTTCATGTTATCTGCACAGCCTGATAAGGTACATCTTTATTAAATTCAGTTATTGAAAGGATGTCAGTCAGGGAATAGGAATAGTTTAAAATCTAAAAAAAAAAAAAAAATTAAACGGCTCTTTGTTAGTCAGAGCTTGGTTTAATGGCTGAGTGTCTAGAGAAGCCTTCTAAACACCTGGCAGCATTGTACAATAAAAGCTTTGTAATTTTAAGTGGAAATAGCTTTTTTTTTTTTTTTTTTAATTCTTCATATGTAGAAAGACAGTTACTTGTAGTGATTTAGGTATTAATAAGTGCTGGAGTAAGAGCTCCCCTCTCTGTTGCTTTGATAAAACTACACAGATTCTGCACCATGTGAGGATGCTGGGAAATAAAATAATTTGTTTCAGAATATTCTGAAATGGAAAGATGGTTTAATATCATTATTTTAATGACACAAACCACTTCTCCAAACTCTGACACTTAGTCAAAAAATAAGAAGTCATCTTGCTTTCTAGTATGCTGTATAACAACTGCAAAACCTTTGAAAAGGATATGGATGCTGAAATGAATAGTTGCTGTTGTAAAGATTCTCTGAAATACTGTAAAACTGCTAAATAACATCTTAAATTATACTGCACTTGGAAACAAAAATAATCAAAATTACATAAAGTAGTTAAATTAACTATTTAAATGACACGTGGTCAAATACAGTAGCTGAATATTCATGTACACATTTATAGAAAGGTAAATTTTAGGGCTCTGATGATGTTATCTAGATATTTAAGTCCATTACTACTAGTACTAATTATTAGCTTAACTCAGCACCATTGATTACATAGTAGATATGTTCAGAAATTTTTTCTCATAGTAGTTAGTTAATAATTTGCAACATTATGTTAAAAAGGATAAGAGATAGGTGCTACATACATATCTCTTTAGTATTTCCTCTTGCTCTTTCTGGTCCTCCAAGGAGTTGACAGAGAGGTCAGAGATACTGACTGCAGCTGATGCTGTCAGGGTGACCAGCAGTACCAACCATCCTTCTCCTTCCTCCAGCTGCAACTCCAGCTTGTGAGTTTGTTCTCTACTCAGGACCGACAGGTCAACCTGACACCTAAAAACAAGTGTTTTGAATCAGTGAGTGTCTTTCTTCACAAGATCAAACAAGAGCCATATGGGCGGACCTGTACTCCACTATGCAAAAAATAAATAAGTGGAAATTCCTTCCCAGTCTGTGGAAGGATTTATCTTCAGTTTCAGCCATATCTCTTGCCTATTTTTAGCTTCAGCTCATTATATTGCAGAAGCACTGTACATTTATTTTAAATATATACATTAGATAGGGGTCAAAGAAAATCTCCCACCAAATTAGGGTGCTAGAAATCCAGATTCAGATCCAAATTGTGAAGCTTTAGTCAGTCTCGTATGTACAAATAAAATAAAAGAATTAAGTGTGCCTTTTAAAATCTTTGAACACTAAAACTAATACCAGTCATGCTTTTTTTTAAAAAAAATTCTTCATTAAGGGATTGACTATGACAGCAGATAACATGGCTGGACATGGGAGTAAGGGGAAGGAGGCATCCCTCCAATGGCTGCATTAAACCTCTTATGGTGGTTCTGGGTACAAGAGACAGAGCAGGAGCTGCACATACTATACTTCCCACTGTGAGCAAGTGGACAGGAGTAGCCTCTACATGAGCCAGCCAACAATGTCTGGGCACAACTGAAATATGGTTCATCCTTAAAAGCCAGAGAGAAGCAGGGAAGGAGTTGTGCACCACTACTCACACAGGGTCACGCCTAAATGCTTAATCAAGCCTTAAAGGAGAATAATACAGTCAATAAATATTCTACATATATATTCTAGGCCTCTTGTAATTAAAACTGTCTGGTATTTTTAATATATTAGTGTATTTTCATATATTTAATCTTTCCTAGAATGTAGCTGTGAATTTCATATTATGTTCATTCTGAAAACTTATAGAACTGCCACATTACAATGAACAGGAATCATTAAAAGTATTACTTCAACTATTTATATCCATAACTTTTTTTCTTAAAGTTATGGCAATAAATTAACAATCCATGAAAATAAAATCCAGATAAAATAAATGGATACATTCTACTTATAGTTTTGCCGTTTTATAATGTAGTTTTAACAGCAATTATTTAATCTGACAGGTCCATGTTCTATCTGGCACTCTGACTAAGCTAAACATCTCACAAATTCTTTTCATAAAAAGGTGAACTGATTTTGAAGAGAAAGATAATGTGGTGACCACAGGGCCAATAAACTGAGAGAAAGGTGGCAGACATGAATAAATAGGCATTTAAAGACAGGAAATAGCCAATTATGAGAATAAATGTGGCCCCATAAAATGGGCACTCTGCTATCATGGACAGATTAAATTTGTTACAAGGATATTTCCCCCCTCCCTCCCATTTACTGTATATTGTTTAGCTGTTAAAATTAAACCTCTCCAAAGTTGATATACTAGTTAGATTCAATTTATTATCTTACAATGAAAAATTTTAAAACCAAGTAAAAGAGCTTTCGGAGCTTGGCATTTATCTTTCATTTTGGATTTTTCTATGAAGACTAGCAAGCAGTGGAAGGAAGTGAGAGAAATAGGAATATGGAAAAGATTAAAACTACCCTGGTCAGTATAAATGCTATACATCTTCCTGTGCTATAAAGTTACAATTTTGGCTGCAATAAAGAACAAATCCTTCTTTACTATAATGAATATTGGTAATTGAGTACGCAGAGATGTAATATAACGTCAAATGATCATTACTTTACAATTAAAGGTAATAGGTTTATTGTGATTTGGATTGCTTCTAGTATTAAAATCTGGTATTATATATTCCAGTGTAATTATTTTGCACCCCCAACGCCCCTCCTCCAAAATAGGCAGCATACACCCTAAAGTATCCTTAAAAATGTCTCCAGTGATCAACACAGCAGTGTTGTCATGGATAGTATTACTATAAACATGGTCTTTAATTTGAATAGTTTAAATTCTGCCAACAGGGTCAGTAAGAGAGAGTCACTAGGACTTAATATCAGTAATCCAACTGTAATCCAAAATAGACTAGTCATTTTAGAGTCTTAGCCAGAAAAAAAAAAAAAAAAGGAGAAATTGATGAATCTTGGTATACACACACATACAGATCTATTCATCCACTAGTCTGTCTGTGTTATAAATGCAAATAAAGAACCTTTGTGGAATGTTAAAGTTGAAATATCAATTCCAAAAGTTATATTCTTCTCCTCCAACATTAACATGCCATTCCATGCTATCAATTGCTATTGCCAACATCAAAACTCTATTCAAAATGGCTGTATTCACAATTCTACAGTTACACACAACATCTAATATTACTGTAACTAAGAGAAGTCAAACTGGAAAACATTTCTCTACTTCAGCTGGTTTATTCTACACATTCAACAGCAGTGCATAAACAGTCAATGTTTTGTTGATAGACAGTTGCACTTGATGTGTCATAGATTATCACCACCACTCTGGGCAAAATGTATATGCACACTCCTTGCCAGGACCTGTAAGGGGGTGCTTTCCAGTAACATAGCAGCAGAGCTACTGCTCTTTCTGAGTTCTGGGGCCCAGAGTATGTCTCTCCTTTTGAAGCTCCTAGGAACCCTTGCACAGAGCAACAGCAGCAAGGGGTGCACCTCAGAAGAATCCTCTTTCCTCTCAGGAATCACACAAAGGGCTAGGGATTGTTTGTTACCTGGGGGCTGGAGCACAGAGATGATCCATGGGAGCTTTTTTTCTTTCTACAGCTACTCAGAAATATGGGACGTTTCTGAGGAAAATTTCAATTTTGGGGGCAAAAAATGAAAACTGAAATATAGTGGCCAAAAATGAAATATTTTGTTTTGAAAATGCCATCATGGTGCCTTATGGGAGTTGTAGTTTGGGTGCCTCATTCTCCCATGCTTTTCTATTGGTTACGTTCATTAAGCAAACTACATTTCTCATCATGCACTATGGTCTCTCCTCTTTCTGAGGCAAGGCAGTACATTATGGGAAATGTAGTCTGTTTGGAAAGCCCAGCCCACAGAGGAGAATAGGGACATGAGGAAACCAAACTACAACTCCGATGAGGCACTTTAGGGGCATATTCTATTCAAATATTTTGGGTTTTGTCTGAAATATTTCAGTTTACAGGCATTCGTTTTTTCAATAAAAAATAATTTGTCACAGAAATTAGACACTTTATGGAAAACTCTGTTTAGTCACAAATCACATTTTACATTAAAAACATTTTGAATGAAAATTTTCAACCACGCTACTTCTTTCCCTCACCAGATCCTTGCATGAGAGCAGGGATGAACAAAAGCCTGAGAGAGGGTAGGAGGAGGTGGGGTTCTTCGTTCCTTAGAATGCCACTGCTGGTTCCAGTGAGGCGTTTGGAAGCTGGAAGGTCTTACTTAAGTGCTAATGCTATTGCTGAAATATCCTTTATAAACATCAGTAGGGAAGCTATAAAAACCCTTATAAATTTTGAAAGAATTTAATAAAAACAAATTAATGACATGCTATTTAATTTATCTCAAAGAGTTCAAGTTGACAGCACCCTTTAATAAATAATATTACCTTAAAATTCTTATTTAAAAGGAAAACAGACATAGAAAATACTATCCATATAGAATCACAGAAATGTAGGGCTAAAAGGGACTTTGAGAAGCCACTGAGTCCAGCTCCCTGTGCTGAGGCAGGATCAAGTAAACCTAGACCATCCCTGACAGATGTTTGTCCAACCTATTCTTAAACCACCAGTGCTAGGGATTCCACAACTTCCCCTGGAAGCCTAATCCAGAGTTTAACTATCCTTATATTTAGGAAAACGTTCTCATATCTCCCATATCTCTAAATCTCCCTTCTTGCAGATTAAGCCTATTACTTCTTATCCAGCCTTCAGTGGACAATGAGAATAATTGATCACAGTCCTCTAAACATATTTGAAGACCTATCAGGTCCCACCTCAAGACTTCTTTCCTCAAGACTAAACATGTCTGTAACAATCTTGGGGTTCATTAAATAACACACCAGTGAATGAGAAAGGAATGTAACTTTAATAAAACAAACTGGAGAGTTTCTGTAGTGAGTTGCTGCACACAACCACGTGGTGTTCCCAACCCATCTCCAGGGCACATCTCCAAATTCCCACACTCACAATACTGTGCCTTATGAGGGAGCATCTGCAAATCACAATCTTTCATAAACATATCTCTACATCTTCCCTCTTAAAGAAAAATGAATTAACTCATATTTTATATATATATACACACACACACACACACATATACATATACACACACACACACACACACACACACACAGAGCTAACAACACATACATTACATTCTCAACCCATCTAGAAGATTTCCATAAACCCAATGGGTCAACTACCTAGAGAGGAGAGGTAACCAGAACATCACTCTCGAGTGAATCTTTACCACTCACTTTGCTCAAATATCCCTTTCTCCAGGCAGGTTAGCAAGTCAGTATCAGTCTTTCATTAGAGTCTGAGCTGTTCTCTTGTTCCTTGACAGTTTTTCCTGTGTGTGTTGATGATAAAGGATCAGTCAGATGGGAAATGCCAGAGTCCACCTCAGTTGTCAATGTGTTGGAACTTTTTGGAGTTACTCATACGTCCCTTCGATTACGTTGAAATGTCTCCTCCTGGTCTGTCTGGACTACACAAGACCTTGGATGCAGCTGTTCTTTAATAGTACCTATTTGGCCCCAAATATTAGAGGTGTGTTAAGAGATGTGAGATCACGGGCCCTTTGTCAAAATATTATTTCTGATTTTCTTTAATCTTCTGTATGGGTGCATTGTTATGAGATTTCAGCAGGTTATCAGTAATTGGCAAATTAGATCTGATCCTTCTTCCTATTAACAGCTGAGCTGGAGAAAAGCCATACTCCAGCGGTGTACTTTGGTAAATCAATAAAGATTTATACAAATCACCCCCACTATCAAAAGTCTTTTTCATAAGGTTCTTTACTGTCCGTATAGACCTTTCCACAAGTCCATTTGATTGGGGGTAATTTGGACTTAATGTTTTGTGATGAAAGTCCCAATCTATGGCAAATTGCCTAAAATCTGCACTGGAAAATTGCGGCCTATTATCGCTAAAGACTTCATCTGGAATTCCATGTCTGGAGAAGATTCCCTTCCTGCCAGCTATCACTGACTTACTATTAGTACTGTGCAGTGTGCTAATTTCTGGATACAGAGAATAATAACCTGTGACTATTATATAAACCTTTGATTGCCAGGTAAATAAGTCAGTGCCTACCTTCCCATAAGGCCTTACTGGAAGTGGATGAGGTCTCAGTGGCTCTGCTTGGTGGCACGGTTTGTATTTCAAGCAGGAAAAGCAGTTTCCTACCACATTAATGATGTGATTGATCCGTGGTCAACATAGCACCTCTCGTGCTCATTGTTTGCACTTCTCAATTCCTAAATGACCCTTGTGGATCTTCTGTAGCATTCCTTTTCAGAGGCTCATTGGAATTACAACCTTACTGCCCTTGAAAATCACCCCATCTATCACAGTAAGTTCATGTCTGCAGTCCAATACTCTTTATACTTGGATAGCAACTGTTTATTTCTTCAGGCCAGCCTTTAATTATCACTTCTTTAAGGATTCCTAATGATTCATCTTTCTTCATTTCCTCTCTTATTTGTTCCAATTTCCTGTTAACTATAGGAATTGACTTTACAATCAGACCTACATAGGCTTGCATCTCTATCTCTAAAGTCTTCCTAGTTTTGTGGGAGCCACTTCTCTGGAAAGTGCATCTGCTGTAAACATGAAATTTACCAGGCATGTAGGTCACAACCAAATCATACTTTTTCAGCTTTATCATTTGTTAAATAACACTATTAGGAGCTTGTGGGACATTTCAACTTCCACTGTCTGCCATAAATATACTGATCGAATCTCTCACAGGCAAACAATATTCCTAAAAACTCCTTTTAAATCTGCCAACATCTGGTTTCTGCCTCAGTCAGTGATTTGGATGTATCATGCATATGCCACTGGTTACCAACAACCTTCATGCTTCTGTCAAAATCACTGCACCTGACCCAGATTGTGAAGCATCTGCTGAGATTTTAATAGGCCTTCCTGGGGCATAAAACTTCAACACTGGTTCTTGTATCAGTTGTTGTTTTAAACCTTCCCATGATTCCTCCTGTTCTTCATCCCAATATCATCCATTTTTATTCTCTAAGAGTTTTCTCAAAGTTGCTGCTTTGGTAGATAGATTAACCATGAATTTTACAAGATAATTAACCATTCCCAGGAACCATTGGACAGCTTTCTTTGACTGGAGATGTGGCATCATTTCAATGGCTGAAATCATCTTTTTATCAGGTTTTACACCCTTATTGGAAATAATGTCCCCAACAAAAGTCAGTTCTGTAACCCCTAAAACATGTCTCCCTATTTAGTTTGAGCCATAATCTGTTCTCTGGCTGGTAGTTTGAAACATTCTCTTTTTATAGCCTTGTTGAAGTCTCTGGGATCTAAGCATATGCATAGCTGGCCATTACTTTTCTCCACAATGACTAGGGAGTTCACCCATTTTGTTGGCTCATTTTTTTGTATTAATTGCATTGATTCAATCCTTGCAAGCTCAGCCTTGAGTTTATCACAGAGTGAAAATGGCACCTTTTTACATGGATGGATAACTGGAGGGACCTGCTTGTTTATCTGGATGGTCACCCTTCAAGCAACACAACCTCTGAAACAAGTCATGATATTCCTGAAAGAGTGCTTCATAGCCAGATTCAATATGATCTTGTAGTGGGAGCATCAATTTTACGAGATTGAGTTTCTCACCTCTGCCCCATGGCTGCTAAATAACATTCAAATCTGTCCATTTTTTCCAGTTCTCTGCAACATTGCCTGACAATTACAGCTGCAATGGAGATTGAAACGCATCCGTTTTTGGCTTTTTTCCCTTCTTAAGCTAGTCAAGCTACTATTGTGTGCACCAAAAACATGCAAAAGTCTCTGTGTCTGGTGCCCCACTTGCTTTTCTGGTGCCTCCCTTTGTCTCTACTTTCAGTTGCAAACTCAGAAGTTAACTTCAAAATGACTGCAGTTTCCTTCTCATTCAGTACTTCTGACACCATGTAATGATCTTGGGGTTGATTAAATAACAAACCAGTGAATGAGAAAGGAATAAAACTTTTAATAAAACGAACTGGAGAGCTTCTGTTGTTAGCTGCTGCACACAGCCAAGTGGTGTTCCCAACCCCTGCTTCCAGAGCACATCTCCAAATTCCCACACTCAGAACACTGTTTCGTATGAGGTAGCATCTCCAAATCACAAATCTTTCATAAACATCTCTCTACAATGTCCAGACTTTAAAAAAAAAAAAAAATCTCCATCATAGGCCAGGTTTTCTAAACCTTTTATCGTTTTGTTGCTCTCCTCTGGATTCTCTCCAATTTGTCCACAGCTTTTCTAAAGTGTGGTGCCCAGAATTGGACACACTACTCTAGTTGAGGCCTCACCAGTGCTGAATAAAGCGGGAAAATGATCTCACGTGATTTACATATGACACTCCTGTTAATACAGCCAAGAATATTAGCTTTTTTTTTACAACTGCATCACATTGTCGACTCATGTTCAGTTTGTGATCTAGATCCTTTTCAGCAGTACTACCACCTCACCAGTTTTTCCCCATTTTGTAGTTGTGCATTTGGTTTTTCCTTCCTAAATGAAATACTTCACACTTATTTTTATTGCATTTCATCTTGCTGAATTGAGACCAATTCTCCAATTTGTCCAGGTCATTTGAATTGTAACCCTCTCCTCTAAAGTGCTTGCAACCCCTTCCAGCTTGGTGTCAACTGCAAATTTTATAACCATACTCTCCACTCCATTATCCAAGTCATTAACAAAAATATTGAGTAGCATCGAACCGAGGACAGACCCCGTAGGATCCCACTAGATATGCCCTCTCTGTCTGACGGTGAACCATTGATATCTACTCTTTGAGTATGGTCTGTCAACTAGTTGTGCACCTACCCTATAGTAACTTCATCTAGACCGCATTTCCCTCGTTTGCTTAGGAGAATGTCATGTGGGCTTGGGTCAAAAGACTTACTAAAAATCAAGATATATCACATCTGCTGCTTCCCGCCTCCTTACTCCCATCCACTAAGCCTGTAATCCTGTTGAAGAAGGAAATTAGGTTGGTTTGGTAAGTTTTGTTTTTGACATCAAGGATGAGAGCTGGCTATTCCTTATAAACCTACTATCCCTCTAGGGGCTTACAAATTGATTGTTAATAATGTGTTCCCATATCTTTCCAAGCATCTAAGTTAGGCTGACTGGTCTAATTCCCTGGGTCCTCTTTGTTCCCCTTTTTAAAGACAGATACTATGTGTGCCATTCTCCAATCCTCTTGGACCTTACCTGTCCTCCATGACTTCTCAGAGATAATTACTAACAGTTCCGAGATTGCTTCACCTAGTTCCTTACGTAGCCTAGCACGAATTTCATCAGGCCATGACCAACTTGAATACATCTATCTTATCTAAATATCCTTTCACCTATTCATTTCCTATTCTGGCTTACATTCCTTCCCCCTTGTTGCTAATACTGTGTTGAACATCTGGTCACAATTAACCGTTTTAGTGAAGAATGAAGCAAAATAGGCATCAAACACCTCTGCCTTCTTGATATCATCAGTTATTAGCTTTCCTTCCCCACTAAGTAGAGGGCATACACTTTCCTTCATCTTTCTGTTATTCTTAATATATTTAAAGAACCTCTTTTTAATTGCCTTTTATATCCCTTGCTAGGCATAACTCATTTTGTGCCTTAGCCTTTCTGATTTTTTCCCTACATGCTTGTGTTATTCTTTTATGCTCATCCCTAGCAATTTGTCCATATTTCCAGTTTTTATAGGATTCCTTTTTGATTTTCAACTAATTAAAGGGCTCCTGATGGAGCCATATTAGTCTCTTACTATTATTCCTAGCTTTCCTTTGCATCTAGATAATTTGCAGTTGTGCCTTTAATATTGTCTCCTTGAGAAACTGCCAGCTCTCTTGAACTCCTTTTTCCCTTAGATTTTCTTCCCTTAGGACCTTGACTATTAATTCTCTGAGTTTGTTAAAGTCTGCGTCTTTTTAAGTGCATTGTCCATATTCTGTTGTTCTCACTCCTTCCTTTCCTTAGGACCATATAAACTATTCTTTCATGATCACTTTCACCCAAATTGCCTTCAACCTTCAGATTTGCTACCAACTCCTTCTTGTTGGTCAGAATCAAGTCTAAAATTGCTGTCCCCCTAGTTACTTCCTGCACTTTATAAAACTAAAACATTCCCCCAATAAATTCCAATAACTTACTGGAAATGTTGTGTTTTGCCATACAACTAGGTAGTTAAAGTCCCCCATTACTACCAGGTCTTGTGTTTTGAATATTTCTGTTATTTGTTCATATTGTTATATGAAATGCCTCATCCACCTTCTCTTCCTGTTCTGGTGGTGTATAGTAGACTATATGCAGTATGGCAGAGTTAGTAGTATGGAATAATATCGAATTTCCTGGCTTTTGAGTGCCTAGTATTTCAATCTTTAAAAATGCATTAATGTTGGCTTTTTCATTTAATATCCCAAGTCTTTTAAAAAAGAAAATATATTTTAAAATTCAGAGCTGGTTGGGTTGGGTAACTCACAAGCACGTCTATTTGTGATAGGGGCGCTTGTTTGCTCCCTGAATTTGAACAATGTCTGTGGTTGAGGTCTGGGATTGAAGGAGGGCTGCTGTCTCAGCAGCTCATTTTCTCTATGATGAAGAAACATATAGATCCTGTGATGGGTTGGATCACAGAAACCCTCCTTGGGAACTGCCAACTGATGTGCCAAGACTACTTCTGCCCCTGCTTTCCCTGCCCGCCTGGGACTCCAGCACCCTGTCTTGCTGAACCAGACACACCAGTCTGCTCTAACACAGACCCAGGGTCTGAACCACGTGCCCCAAAGCTACAGACTTAACTGAAAGCAACTTACAGAAGTGTTCCTGTCTTTAACACTCAGATGCCCAACTCCCAACGGGGTCTAATCCCTCAAAAAAATCCGTTTTACCCTGTATAAGTTTTATACAGGGTAAACTCATAAATTGTTCGCCCTCTATAACATTGATAGAGAGATATGCATAGCTGTTCCCCCCCTCCCCCCAAGGTATTAATACATACTCTGGGTTAATTAATAAGTAAAAAGTGATTTTATTAAATACAGAAAGTAGGAATTTAAGTGGTTCCAAGTAGTAACAGACAGAACAAAGTGAATTACCAAGTAAAATAAAATAGAACACGCAAGTCTATGTCTAAGAAAACTGAATACAGATAAAGTCTCATCAGTTCCAGTAAGCTTCCTTTTACAGACTAGTCTCCTTCTAGTCTGGGTCCAGCAATTACTCTCACCCCCTGTAGTTACTGTCCTTTGTTCCAGTTTCTTTCAGGTATCCTTGGGGGTGGAGAAGCTATCCTTTTAGACAGCGGAAGACAAAATGGAGGGGTCTCCCACGGGCTTAAATAGACTTTCCCTTGTGGGGGGAGACCCCCTCCTCTCTCTTATGCAAAGTCCAGCTCCAAGATGGAGTTTTGGAGTCACATGGGCAAGTCACATGTCCATGCATGACTGAGTTTCTTACCAGCCAAGCAACATTCCTGGGAAAGCTTTGATGTGGATTGGTGTCTTAGAGTTCATTGTTGGCTTAAGTGGTTCTTGATTGGGCATTTAATTTGCACATTCCTTTCTCAATAGAAATCAAGCAAGTATACAGCCAATATTCCTAACCTCAAGTACAAAAATGATACATGCATACAAATAGGAGGAATGTATTCAGTAGATCATAACCTTTACACAGATATGTTACATGACATATGTAGCATAAAACATATTCCAGTTATATCATATATACATTCATAAGCACATTTCCATAAAGCCTTATGGGGGGCACCGTCACAGATCCCGTGACTAAAGTGTCACCCTAGTGTTCTTAAAAGTGTGGAGCGCTTTGCCTGTAACACTGGTGCATATGGTAGTCCCTTCAAATGGGAGGTCCTCTATAGCAGTTTGGACCTCCCACAGGATCCCAGATACCCAGAGGCAGGAAGCACATCTCAGAGCAATAGTGGATAGTCCTCTGTATCAGAGGTGGCAAGGGTGGCTTACAAGGAGGTCCTGGTGGTCAGGTGTTCCTTCACCATCAGAGTCTTCAGATGCTCCTGTTGCTTCTGTGGTAATCTGTGATGCTGGAGAGTCTCCAAAAGTAGAAAGTCATACTTGGAAAGCAAAGCTTGATAATCTTCCACCCTTGTATGGAGACTGGTGGAGAAACAGACCTGGAAAGAGACCAATCTTTTTGGATCCTTGTTATGAGGACTGCTTCTAGGGTTTCCCTGCTGTCTGGACTTACACTAAGCTGCTTCGACCACTAGAAAGCCAGCGATAGGGTGCCAGAAAAAAGTACTCATATCACTTCTCAGGGAATTGCTACTTTCTGTCTGCTCTCTGAGGTGGGTGAAATGGAAGTGGAAATATGCCAGATCACCTTGGCAGACTTGAGAAGATTCTCATTAATGGGCATAGTTATTCTGCCCCATGTTACTGTGTGGAGATGCCCAACAGTCCATGGTGTTTCTACTGTATAATCTCAGGAGGAATATCAAGGATGTCTGTGATCCTCTTCAAGAGGTCTTAGAAGGTTTTGAACTTGTCTTGAGAGATCAAAGAAGGTGGATTAACCACCATATTAGGTGACAAAAAGGAAGCCCCATAAGAAGCCAGAGGCTCCTGATCTGGGGAGGTGATAGTCTCCCCTATTGAAGTACTTCTCATCCTCTACAAGTTGTGGCTGAGGAATTTTGGTAGTTGAAGGAGGCTGCAACTGCTTCCTCGAAGAAGGAAATCCTGGAAGAGACACAATAGAGGTGGTTCTCCTGCAATAAGGATTCGTGCACCAGGGAGACCAGTATGGTCACAGTTGGTAGGCAAACTGTGATAGCAGACATACGGGAAGGCACCATGAAGGATGCTCTCTGGAGACCACCAGACTCCTCTGTTGCTCAGTTTAATGCTCTTTGGACCCCTTACTGGACTCCCAATGGGTCACCCAGGGTGTAGAGGGTGGGGTGTTCTGGTGAGGACAACAAGGAGGAGGAAGTCTCCTCTAGGAGTCTTATTTGGAGTACTGGGTCTGCATGGTATAAGATAAAGTGAAGCAAGACAGATGGTTGCTTCAAGATGGCATCTTACAAGAGGTCCAGGACAGGAGAGTCTGGTACCGGACTGATGGATAAGTTGGCTGATACCATGAAAGACACTGGCACCAGGACCTCCAGTGCCAAGAAATCCAGTACCAGAGTGAGGGTTAATGCCAAGTAGTTGATACTCAGTACTGGAGGCAAAATTGGTAGTAACCAAAGGTCTCATTGCCAGGATTGGTGCCAGAGTACATGGTGCTGGTGTGGTACTGGAGGCAGCACAGTCCTTTTGGGATGAAGGAGCCATCAATAGCAGGTTTCTCTTTGGTGCCAGGGCACCATGGAAAGACATTGAATTGTGGACGTTAGTGGAGGAAATCCAAGGAGAAATTTTAGGTCTCTTACTCAGAGTTGAAGAGAGTGATCTGTGCTCGGACTCCCAATGAAGCAGTGCTCCTTCCTCCCTTTCTCCAGAGATACAGACACAGTTTCTGAGTGCAATCTGTGGGAGGAGACCATTTGTGAGGTAAAAGCAGGACCGGCTGACTGTGATTCTGAGGTGGGACACAATTCCTGGGGGGCAGGAACCAGGGATTACATGGATCTTTCAAGCAAAAATAACTTCAGCTTGCCCCTCTATTCTTTAGGGTCCTCTTGGAAAAAGAGTGGCATATAGAACAATACTCTGGTATGTGCTCCTCTCTAAGACAGATGATGAGACATCTGGAGTGCCTCCCATTAAAGGGTATGGTGGAGTCACACAATGGAGGGATCTTGAAGCCAGGAAACATATGGTCCACAATGATGTGGGATTACTCCTTTGTATGGGGGGGAGGGCAGAATTCTGATATCTCTAACAATTTTTTTAAATTAGCCAACAGGTGAAAATAAAAACTAAACTAATATTAAGCAAAACTATAACAAGTCCATGAAGTGAAACAAGAGGAATAGCTATGTCACATGAGGATGTGGACACAGCTGGTGTTCCACCTCACACCACAGATGGTAGGAAGGAACTTTGATTCCGGTGGGTGTGGGAGATGAGGGGCGGAGGCACAGCCACAACAGATACTGCTATTCAAAAGAATCTCATCTTGTGCTCATGGAGTGCATGCACACCAAAAATGGACTAGGTGAGGATAATCGATCAAAGAAGAAGTTTATCTGTCAGCAGATGCCGGCACATAAAATTTTCTGTTTTAGAAGAAATTTGTTAAGAACTGCCCTCTTTCAAAAAGGCTGCCATCTCCTGTAGTTCTTAATAGGACTGAGACCACAGAGTGTTGTCAGTTAAGAAGCCCTCTTTCAAAATGTCCACCCACCTCTCATTGTCCCCAACAGGAGTGAAGACAAGCCATTCCCGGGGAGGAAAGTGAACCCTTATGTTTTCAGGAAGCAGAGAGGAGCAGGTAAATGGTGGTGGGAATCTTTGCTTAGGGTAACATTTGACCATAGTCAGATTGAGAACAATTAGAAATGGTAGCTATTTTGAGAACTGCATCTTAACGGAGCACTGCCTCTGACCTTTAATGCCTCTCTAGGAACAGGAGATGGAAGACATTTCAAATGAGGGCTGTTCTTTATGGAATTCTCTGGAGAAGAAAAAATTCAGTTATGAAGAATTATGACAAAAATTACCATTAATCCTAACATATGTACATATTCAAATGTAGCCTATACACAAGATTTTAGTGAGTTTTAACCATATGGGAAGTTTGAAGAGTCTGTTATTCTATTATTGAGATCATTCTATTATTGAGATCATTCAAGAACAAAAAGGTCCAACACCGGGTGCTACATTTCTTAAATGAACAATTTTTTTAACTTAATTTGAACTCAATCAATTAATTAATTGATATACTTTGAGCACAGAACTGAATTCTCAGAAAACTCAAAGATTAAGTGCTATAATTTGGAGGAGGAGAAATCTGCTCCCTACTTAAAGATTCATAGATTTTAAAGCCAGAAGGGATCATCAAATCATTGTCTTTTTCCCAGTATGACACAGGGCATAGAATTTCATCCAGGTACTCCTCTAGCCAGACCAATAAATTTGTGTTGAATTAAGGCATATCTGCCACAAAAGCATCCAGTTTTGATCTGAAGATTTTAAGAGATGGAGAATCCACTATGTCCCCTGATAATTTTTTCCAATGGTTAATCATCCTCACGCCTAAAAATCTGCATCCTACTTTATTCCTAACTGGAATTTGTCAGGCTTTAATTTCCAATTATTAGTTCCTATTGTGACAGGTTGTCACACCCGGGGTGCAGTCTGGGAGCTGTGGAACCGCTATGCCCCTCTAACCACCCAGCTGGGCTGGCCCTGCCCACACTGCTTTGATGATTCAGCCTCTCCAGGCCTGTTATCACCCAACACAACAGCAGGTGGCGCCACACCCAAACTGAGCTACCTGAGTGCTGTACCTAAGCCACTCAAAGACAGGCAGGAGACAACAGCCAATTTCTCAGCTCCTCCACCTTGCATGCATGCTGGAGTATAAACCCAGAATTATAGAGTCTTACACTGCACAGGGATCTGGTAAGCTCATTAATAAAGTTCACCTTCCTCTCAATGTGGGAAGGATATGAAACAAGCCTGTGTTAACCAAGCTGAGATTTTTCCCCAGATGCTTCACTCAAAGGCACACTGGCTTAGATAAAGCAAAAACAAGTTTATTAACGACAAGAGACAGATTTTAAGAGGGGCACCACTGGTGCTCTGTGGGGGTGGACTGGGACCCCTGCTAGTGCTGGGGGAGGAGGGCGGGCAGTGGTGCATAGCCTAGGACCTCCGCTGCTGGGGGGAGGGGGGTTGGTGGGCCTGGTAAGCTGCCTACCTGGCGCCGCATGGCTCCCGGGAAACAGCGATATGTCCTGCCCCTGGCTCCTAGTGGGAGGCGCAGCCAGGCAGCTCTGTGCACTACCTCTGCTGGGCAGAGGCAGCATGCAGAGCCATCTGGCTGTGCCTCTGCCTAGGAGCTAAGGGAGGGACAAGTCGCTGCTTCTAGGGAGCCCCACACAGGTAAGTGCCACCCACAACCCTCAGCCCTTCCCGCGCCCCAAACCCCAGCCCTGAGCCCCTTCCCACACCCAAACTCCTGCTGCTACTCAGGGGAGGAGGGCATGGTGGCCTGAGACTGCCCCAGCAGCAGCCAGTGTGGCTGGCACTGGGGATGCCTGAGCTACTCAGGCAGCCCCAATGCCAGCTGCACCGGCCGCTGCAGAAGTCACAGAGGTCCCGGAAAGTCACAGAATCCGTGAATTCTGAGACCTCCTTGACAAATTTGCAGCCTTAATTATAAGTGATAGTAAACAGATCAAAGCAGATTACCTAGCAAATAAACAAAACGCAAACTAAGCCTAATATACTAGATAGATTAGATATGAATTAGCAATTTCTCACCCTGGCTGATAATACAAGCGGGTTACCAGGTTTCCTTACACAGGCTAGAAATCCCTTTAGCCTGGGACCAGCACTTCCCCAAGTTCAATCTTTGTTCCTCAGGTGTTTCCAGGAGTTTCCTTGTGTGGGGAGTGATGATGTCACACCCCACTTTATATAGCTTTACCATATGGCGGGAACCCTTTGCTCCAAACTCAGTTCCAAGCCCAGTTTGTGGAAAAATACAGGTACCAAACTGAAGTTCAGTATCATGTGCTCTGGTCACATGCCCTTGCTGAGTCATAGCAGCCATTACTTACAAGCTGGCTGAAATGTTTACAGCAAGGCTAAGCTCTTCCATAGACCATGGTCTTTGCTGATGGGCCATCATCAATGTTTAGCTTCTTCATTGCTGTACCTGAAAGGCTAGCTGTGGGTGTTCCCAGAGTAAGCACATTTGAAATACAGATACCTGGTAAATATTCATAACTTCAGATACAAAAATGATACATGTATACAACTGGGAAAATCATATTCAGCAAATCATAACTTTTCCATAGACACCTGACATGACGTATCTTGTACAAAATGCATCATAATTATATCATAATCCTACAACTATGAAGTACATGGGGTGCAGTGTTACACCCTATGTCTTTCTCTGATAGTTAAAAGAGCCCTTTAGTACCCTAGTATTGTCTTCCCACGAAGGTGTTTATACACCACAATCAAGTCACGTCTACATTTACTTTTTGATAGGTTAAATAGAGTGATCTCCTTCAGTCTCTCACTGTAAGACATTTTCTCTAGCCCCAAAATCATTTCTGCAGTTCCTTACTGCACCCCTCCATTTTTTTCCTCACAGCTCTTAAGTACTGATTGGACTACACATGCACCTTCCCCACAAAGTGATTGAGAATGTTCTATTCTGAGGCTGCAGAGGCTGAACAGGACTGTCCCTGCAGTTGCTGCTCCAGGCTGCTGTGGTATCAGGCAGAAGAACTAAGAGCAGGGAGATTGTCCCTCCTATGCTCCCCTTACTGTGAACCAAGCAGCAAGAAGTAAGTAGCCTGACTTAGAATGAAGATGGGTGAGAAGAAGGGGAGGTGGGACATTAACTGGATGAGGATGTGGCATGGGGGGGGGGGGAAAGTAGCAAGAGACAGAAGCTGGGAGGGTGGCAGCATACGGGGAGGGATACAAGGGCCAGGGGAAGGCAGGGTTGGATATCAGCAGAGGTGTGCAAATCCTGGAGGGCATATTGATGCAGCTGAGGAGGGGAAGGATAGGAGCAGAGGGGGAAAGGGGCAGGAGCCTGGAGGTGGGGGAGGATAGGAAGAGAGGAGGATACAGACAGGCTTGGGGAAGGACAGGGAGCAGAAGAACGTAAAACCGCTAGAGCTGTGCTAATGGTTACAGTGCTGCTTGTACATCTGTCCCCTTTCTGCTCTCTGGATGTGCCCCCTCAGGTGTTAGGCCTCCCCTTACCTGTTAGGGGTTGAATTTTGCAATTCTCCCACTCTTAGTCCAGGATCTGGGTCCAGTGCCCTATCTATGCCCACTTCTTGTTACAATGCAGGTCCAACTGGACACCTGCATCGCTTTCCTTGTGGAGCCTATGACTAGCACCATACAGTGACAAACATCCTTCTTAAAACACGCAAGTTCATTTCACAAGTGGAACCAAACATTAGAGAAAATGATTTTACAATTTACCAGCATTACTATACCGGTATAACTCCCTGTGTAGACACTCATTCGTAGTACCAGTGTCCCTTTTTTTGGTTTAGATTATAACAGTATAGTAAAGCTGGTAAATTCCCATGGATGGACTTCCCTCTTGAGCTACTGGAAAAGAACTGACCCTGCTTACATTCTTTTAGCAAGCCCAGGAGCTCTTGGGACCCAGCCTGGACTCCGTTTGCTTTTCAAAGAATGTGTGTCCCAGTCTGCCTTCTCCTGGTTCTCAAAGTCCATCTTCCCTGTGTGAGCCCGAGCCTAATTTCCTCACAAAGGAACCTCATCCTCACATAACTCTTCATAATCTTCTTCCACCTAATATCTCTGCTCTCATTTCTCCCACTCGCTGTTGTGTTCCTGACACCTATGCCAGTCTTTTCATTTTTACTCCCCTTAGCTTAATGCAGTGGAGTAATTTTGACCCCATCCCCCCCAAAAAAAAGTTGGTAGAGAAAGGGACAAAAGAAGCTGGCTCTACAAACTTAATGAATAGCTACTGTTGCAGATTTGTGAGCCAAAATATAATCTAGTTCACTATTTTTTGTCTTACAACTTTAGTGGCTCTTTAGCTTTCACAGTATAACTATGTATATGATTTGGAATATCTTGAAGGCCAAATCCTGAGAGTTGCTGAGTACATGAAATCAATGGGAGATGTACGTGCATCTTAGAGAACTGATGCAAAGATTAGTAGCACCGTTCAATTAAAAAAAAAAAAACAGATATAAATTTTTTATATACAAAATCCCACCTCTTCAGTTTAGAGCTTCCTGACAAGTATACCATTGTGCTTTCAGATTAATAATGCAACAGTACAGTTCTCATTCTGCTTTTATTCATGTGTGTGCTAACAGAACCTCTATAGCTTACTTACTGTGAAAAAGATTATGTAAACAAACCATAACGGACTGGGTGTCAAAAATTGAAAATTAAATAAATAGGAAATTAAATAAATTTTCCAATGTTTTTAACCTTATGTTTTCAGGACATTCATTTTAGCAAGAAGTGAAGTCAAAGAAATATGTAGAATACACACAAAATTTTAATGATATTCAGAAACAAAAATATGAAAAAGGAAACTTCTCCCAACAAATATAAACAATATGTAGTGTAATGAATATACAACACAAGGTGTTCCACTCACAGCTTGGAAGGTAGTGAAGACTCACAGATACTGATGAAAATACGCAAACACGCTATTACTATTAACTAGATAGATAGATAGATAGATAGATAGATAGATAGATAGATAGATAGATAGAAGGATAGTCAGTCAAGAGTAATCCCCTAGCATAAAATGTGAGCAAAAATCAATGTCATTTTGAAGATAAACATGCATTTTCCCACTAATAAATAATGTTATAAGTCCTGCTGTATTGGATTGCAAATAACTTCAGCTGAATAAAATTGCATGACATGGGATTTACTTATCCTGCATGTTCACAGAAATAACTTGTTCTCTGACAGCACTCATTCTTGGCAATTTATGGCAGCTGTCAGCAGCCAATTTGTTCCAATTACTGCTATGCATAAAGGTATAACAATCATAAGGATTTATTAGCTGATTATTGTGAAGGTGACAAAGTCAGGATCGCCTTCAAAAATGCAGGTGATAAGAAAGCTAAATAATTACATGGAGATTAAAATCATTTCACCTTAATTTGATTTTTTTATCTTAATAGTAGCTGCTTAATATTAGCTGCCTAAACTTTCTACAGTATATGGTTTTTAATCAAAATACTCTATTTTCTGACTCAACAAGGAAATAGAAAACATTTACTTCCAGTTATGGTAAATCTTTGACTATTTAATTTATTCGCCAACTGCATGATCTGGACATTCAAATTATGTTTTTCAATATTGTTGATGTAAAAGTTATAATAAAAATATTTGGTGAAAGTTTATACTCATTAGAAGTGATGACTGATCCTCCAAAATCTTTGGGAGGTTCAGAAAACCATCCCAATTTTCACACGTTTATCTGAACTTATAAAGGCTGCCTGTAAGCCTCCAAGTTCTGTTGCTCTCCAGAAAAATCCCTCCACAAGGTACCCAATGTACTAGGGCAACCTCCTATTCCCTAGATCTTGGAACCCTTAATGTTTTGTATTATCTTTAGAAGATTGAATACACTCTCTTCCCACCCTCCAATAGCAGGTCCTAGCTTCTGTGTTTACAAAGTTAGGTGGCAGGTTTCAGAGTGGTAGCTGTGTTAGTCTGTATTAGCAAAAACAATGAGGAGTCCTTGTGGCACCTTAGAGACTAACAAATTTCTTTGGCCATAAGCTTTCGTGGGCTAGAACCCACTTCATCAGATGCATGGAATGGAAAATACAGGAGCAGGTATAAATACACGAAAGGATGGGAGTTGCCTTACCAAGTGTGAGGTCAGTCTAACGAGACAATTCAATTGACAGCAGGATACCAAGGGAGGAAAAATACCTTTTGAAGTGGTAATGAGAGTGGCCCATTTCAGACAGTTGACAAGAAGGTGAGAGTAACAGTCGGGGGAAATTTGCAAACTGGACACCATCAAATTAGGCCTGAATAAAGACTGGGAGTGGTTGGGTCATTACAAAACCTAAACCTAATTTCCCCAATATTAAATTTCCCCCTACTGTTACTCACACTTTCTTGTCAACTGTCTGAAATGGGACACTGTCATTACCACTTCAAAAGTTATTTTTCCTCCCTTGGTATCCTCCTGTTAATTGAATTGTCTTGTTAGACTGACCTCACACTTGGTAAGGCAACTCCCATCCTTTCATGTATTTATGACCTCCTGACGTCCCTTCCAACCCTGATATTCTATTATTCTTGTCCCATGCTGGGTGACAAGGACAGGATTCAAATAATGTTGAGGTCTGGAGAACAGGGTTTCCAAAAATCAAGAATATACTGTGTCGATGGAGACAGAGAGAGAGAGAAAAATAAAACACCCCAAGCACCACACTGCATTTAGTTTATGCTTTTTGGTAGCCTTATCTGTTATCCTGTTATCAACATCCTGTTATCAACATCCTCCATGTTGGGCTGTAGTCCCAAGATGTAGCGATACAGTGTTGACAATAGAGGATAGCTGACTAAGTACTCAGTCACTGGAAATCTATTCACTCTGGACAAAGGACTGGTCCCTGCTCAGAACAACTGGTTTAGCAGGAGGGAGCTCGCCTTGTCAACAAAGTCACCTGGCACGGGGCCTCTGACCCAGCAAGAGATTGAACAAGGTATTTGAAAGGTATTTGAAAGTTTTAAAAGAGAAGTTATTCTGCTCAGGGGACATTCTCCCTTCTTGAGGGAGAAAAGACCCAGCAAGTAACAGTCAGTGAGAGGGAAGGGAGCCTGCTTGACTCCCTGGACACAGATGGTCCCTGCAAGAACTCACAGGGGAAGGGTGTGCTAATGAGGGACATTGTAAGATGCTTATTGTTTTGTATGATCTGTACTTATTTGTGCTTTATATGAGTCAGTAGAAGAGCAGTAAGGGGCTAGACTCTGGGAAGTGTTTATGCACGTTAAATGCTTTACAACTGCTGTGTGTCTCAGGAGAGAGTTAAATTGTAAACCAGCAGCTTCACAACTTTGGAATGGGATTCTGGGACAGGGTGTGTAAGCAACTGGGGCATCATGGTGGGGGAGTCAGCATCGGTCCTGGGAGCCTAAGGCGCTCCATTCCTGTGAAGACATAGCAGACAGAGTCAGTGCTCAGGACATGTGCCAGAGAGGCCTAGGGAGGAAACAGTCAGGCAGCCTGCTGAGACACAGGGAAGCTTAAATACCTGGGGATCCACAGGGTTGGATTCCCCTCTCAGCAGTCCAGTGGGTAGCTGGACTGGAGCCACCAGCTGGATTTGTGACACTAACATACACTATTCTAAAGGCAAATATCATTTTTGAGATCCACAAAGCAACACTTTTTTTTTTTTTTTTTTTTGCATATTCTGCATTTATTCCTCACAATTTCTGCTGACATTCATGAGTGCTCTGCAAGCAGAATGAATGCAAAATGTGCAATAGAGAACTGCACTGTGGATCAAAGATGAGACTTGTTCCCTAAATAATGAATGAATACCTTTTTTCTATTTCTCGCCTCTATTTGTTCCATTTTTTCCCCATTAGTGGAAACTCATTCTTTATCATAAAACATGGTTTCTTCCTCACCAAACTTTAGTCAGATATGGCAATAATTCAAGATAGAGTCTTAGATTTGCATTATATACGAATTTACCTCTAGAAGAGAATTGCTAGTGCTTGAAAATTATTCAAGGTGGCAAGAATTCCTTATTTAAGATAAAAGGAAAGATGCCCAAATCACTCAGCTAAGCAGGAAACAGTTTTCAATTTCCCTTCTAGATCCTAAGCATATCACCTCTTCTGATACTGGAAGCAAAAGATCTCATGTCACCCTTATTATTATTTATTTTACCAAAGTGCGCAGGAGCCCTAGTCATGGACCAGAACCCCTCTTTATATTTTATATATGGAGATATACCTATCTCATATTGCTGGAAGGGACCCTGAAAGGTCATCGAGTCCAGCCCCCTGCCTTCACTAGCAGGACCAAGTACTGATTTTGCCCCAGATCCCTAAGTGGCCCCTCTCAAGGATTGAACGCTCAACCCTGGGTTTAGCAGGCCAATGCTCAAACCACTGAGCTATCCCTCCCCCTCTGTGCTGGATGTTGTATAAACAAAAAACAAAAAGACTGTAAACTCTTTGGGAGAGGAATACTATCTAAGCATAAGACAAGAGATGACAGCTGGATACAGACAAATGGGGGAGTACAAGGAAAAAATGATACAGCATTGATCGGTATGATAGTCAGGGGTATCAGTGTACCAGTGACCTAACAGTTGTCAAATTTTTTGTGAACATCACAGCAAAGGAGAGTTTTAAGGAGGGTTTTGAAGGAGGATAGTGAGGTAGCTCTGCAGATGTTAACAGGAAACTCCTCCCAAACATGAGTGGCAGCATGGCAGTAAGCACAAAAGTACATGACTGAAAATTTGAGAAGTGGGTGGGAGGCTAGCATTATTGGTCAAGTGAAGATGGTTTTTGTATCATCATGCTGAATGGTTATGAGCGGGGTAAGATTGCAATGAGAGAGAGAGAAGGGTGTTGCAGTAATCAAGACACAAGATGATGAGAGCCTGGATGACCAGTTTTAATAAGAAAGGCTGTATCTTAGACATGTTATGCAGAAAGGATCTGCAAATTTTAGATATAGCCTGGATGTGAGGACCCAGAGAGAGCTCATAGTTAACACCCAGGTTACAGGCCTGCGTGACAGGCAGGATAGTGGTTTTGTTCACAGTGGCTGAGAAAATAGGTGTGGGAAAGACTTGGAAGAAAAGATTAAGAGCTCTTATTTAGCTATGTTTAGCTTGAGCTGGTGGCTAGACATCCATGAGGAGCTATCAGAGAGAGAGAAAATTTAGTACGGACAAGAGGAGACAGATCTGGAGTACAGAGGAAGGTCTGTAAAATTATGAGCATAGAGATGGCAATTGAATTTGTGTTTGTGGATGAGATTACCCAGAGATAAGTGTAGAGAAAGGGACCAAAGATGGAGCTTTGTAGAACCCCCACAGAAAATTGGAGAGGGGACAAAGAGGATCCTGCAAAGGACAAACTAAAAAGTGATTAGAGAGGTAGGAGGAGAAGCAGGAGAGGACAGAGTCATGGAAGCCAAGGGAAGACAAAAATTCAGGAGTAACAGCATGGTCTCAGACTTTAAAGCCAGAAAAGACAATCATGATCATCTAGTCTGATCTCCTGCACATTGCAATCCACAGAACCTCACCCACCCACTCCTGTAATAGACCCATAACCTCTGGCTGAGTTAGTGAAGTCCTCAAATCATGGTTGAAAGACTTCAAGTTACAGAGAATCCACCATTTACACTAGCTTAAACCTGCAAGTGACCTATGTAGAGGAAGACTGCAGAGGAAGTCAAAAACTCCCAGGGTTTCTGCCAATCTGACCAGGGGAAAATAATGTCCTGACCCCAAATATGGCAGTCAATTAGAACCTGAGCATATGGGCAAGATCCACGAGCCAGATACCTGGGAAATAATTATCTGTAGGAACTCAGAGACCTCCCCATCTAGTGTCCCATCACTGGCCGTTGGAGATATTTGCTACTAGCAGTTGCAGATCAGCTACATGCCATTGTTGGCAGTCTCATCATATCATACCATACCCTCCATAAACTTATCAAGCTCAGTCTTGAAGTCAGTTTCCCCCCCCCCCACCACCACTATTCCCCTTGGTCAACTTTGTCAAAGGTGGCTGACAGGTTAAGAAGGATGAGGATAGATTACTCGTTCTGAGATATGCCTAGAAAGAGGTCTGTCTGTCTATTTCAGTATTTATATAATGTGAATCACTTTCATATCTTGAGGCAGACCACCAAAACCATTCAAATTATTTATTCCCCATTTAAAAATCGCAATGGTTACAAGCAGCCTTTTTAGAGAAAGGTATTATCTTGGTATTATCCATCGGGGTCTTCATGAAACAAACAAGAAATCACTACTTTCATGATGCCCACAAGTTTTTTTTTTAAAAGAAGAAAAACTCAGAAACATATTACTCTTTTAGATGTGTGCATAATTATCTACCCAACCTCATGTTCCTGTGGTTATGGACCTTTCTTCCTGCTCTGTAACTACTTTATTTTTACACTTGTATGCTTTGTCTTTATTTAGACTGCAAACTCTTTGCAGCAGGGACTATATCTTCATCTGTAAAATACTTTAGTGGTAATAATATTACTTCTTGTTAATAATAAAAAGCAAAAGCTGCCTTGAATACAAAGAGTCCTGCAAAGTCAATTATTGGAATTTAAAATCTCGTCTTTTGAGAAAAAACTCTGTAGTAAATGAATACAGAATAGAAGCTATTTTCCAAGGCATAACAGGTACTCACATAGGACAGACCCATTCAGCTACTCTGCCAAACTAAAGTTATTATTATATCCACTCACTGCAGATGAGACAGGGACAAAATGTACATATATATTAATCCCAGATAATAGGGTATCATTGTATAAAATACAATTCCAATGAATATATATTTTAAAAAACTGATTCACAATAAGGCTCTTATGCACCAAAAAATTTAAATCTATTCTAATCTTCACATTCTATAAAAGGCTGCCTCCAGGAGAAGGTAAAATGTAATATTATGACCAGTCTGCCCCATCATCTAGTATGGTAAACAAAGGCACTACTCTAAACACAAGCATAGAGGGGGAAAGATTAACACATTGACATGGAAAATATATGGCTTAGTTCATAGGAATTCCACTCATGAATATGTGCTTTCAACAATGACTAATTCTACTGATTACAAAGCATCAATGTACTAGTCATAGCATCTACAAGTTTTTAATATTCTACTCTGACAGATAACTACCCAGAAGAAATAGGATTAATACAGTTTACCAGAATGTGCTGTAACTTCATATGATGTAACTGAATATTTGAACTTCCCAATAAGGCTAAGTTTTCACAGTAGCTACACACATTTAATAGTTTTGAGACTTTTTTTCTATTACGAGCTGATACAAATGGGCTGTATTTACCATTCCCCACCACAGTAAAACAGTTTGAGCTTAGTGATTCAGATTTATATAATTTCCTGAACTCTGAGAAAGATCCCAAATATTGAGTCCCTTGAGAATTAATTACATCCAATGATCATATTTTATTGCAAAAAAGGTTGTGTGCAGTGCTTTAAGATTTTCACTTCACCCACACACTAGATTAAAAATGAGGATGTGTTTTAGTCTTACAAGCATTTTGTAATTCATGATATTTCTTTCACCTCTAACCCCAACCCTGAAAAGGTTGCCGCATGGAACCTCCTGCATCTTGATTATACTTCTTAATACAATATGCCCACATTTGAAAATCTACGTCTATGAATAGGTAAAATCTGCCACCTACTGGTCAAGCAAATAATTATTTTGTCAGCATTACAGTAAGGACTGTCATAAATGCAGGAAAATGTACTTATACTTTGTAAAAGCTCAGTATTTTCTTTACAAGGACAAATGGTTATAAGGAATAGTTTTAACAACAAAACTCATTGTAATCATATGCTCTTATCTCCAGAGTACTAGTAGGTTGTAATTGCACACACCTGCCAATAAAATCATCCCTTTTGCCAGCATCTTTGTCCCACACAGTAATATCAATAATTCCACCTCGCTCTTCATAGAGATGAAAGTCAAATTGCTCCCTCCACTGAGGATTTAAAGTTTTTGGCACAATCTGAAAGGAGAGTAAAGAAAGTCATTATTGCACTGTGCAGCCATGTTCTTCCTGAACAGTGAAATTAATCTTTAGATGCCGCCCAGAAAGTCTTATTCACACAATTAAGAGCTTTAGTGGTGATTTTTTTAAAGGAAAAAAAATAAGGCTACTGAACAATCCCATGCCCCTGTTGGACATAGTACCAACCTCCAGAATCTCTCAGTTCATCACCACTGAAAGCCTGTAAAACAATGAATTTGCCCTGGGAACTGAACCATTTCTCTCTAGAGTAATGATTCCTCATCTTGAGTGACAGGAAAGTGACAAAGTTGTGTTTCTAAAGCAAAACCAAAAAAAAAAGAAAAAAAAAAGGGCTACCTGAAAGCGCCAAATAGACTGAAATTGAAAGCATTTAACCAGCAACTGCAGTTAGCCAGCTTTGCATGATCTCCTCCTCTTTTTCTTGCCATTATAATGTTTGAGGTTGTAGGGGTGGGGAAAATGAATTTACCAAGCTAACTTGTTGTTTATTTTTAATTACAGGAGCAGATGCAAATGAATTCAAGTTGAAGTAGACAGCTTCAATAGTGATTTTTACTCTAGTTATCTCTGAGAAGAGGTTATTCACCTTGTGCAGTAACTGCTGTTCTTCAAGATGTGTGTCCCTGTGGGTATTCAACTTCAACCCAACGCCTGCGCCCCATGCACCTTTGAGCAGAGATTTTAATTAGCCATGCCTGTTCGGCCCACACGTGCGCCAGACCATCTTTATGCCTTGCACTAAGGATACATAGAGCGGCACAGGCAAACTGCCCTCAGTTCCTTCTCCGCCATGAATTTCCTTGAGACAACTCTGAAGCATAGGCAAGGAGGGCAGATAGTGGAGCATCCATAGGGATACATATCTTGAAAAATCCAGTTACTGCACAAGATGAGTAAACTCTCCTTGAAGTAGTGTTCCTATGAGTGCTCCACTTCAGATGACTCCCAAGCAGTATCACTGGAAGATGGAGGGAGCTTCAGAGTCGATTCCAACACTGAAGATAGCACTGTATTACCAAGCACAGCATGTGATCTGGCATTGTGAACCATGGCATAGAGTTTGGAGAAAGTATATATTGAAGACCAGATGGCCTCTCTCAAGAGTGCCACGGAAGCAG
This sequence comes from Platysternon megacephalum, assembly GCA_003942145.1. Classification (NCBI taxonomy): domain Eukaryota; kingdom Metazoa; phylum Chordata; order Testudines; family Platysternidae; genus Platysternon; species Platysternon megacephalum. Next base: position 29,188,136 of record QXTE01000003.1, read on the forward strand.
ACTGGGATCTTGTACAATGGGCTAACACCCTGTGATGGGTTGGATCACAGAAACCCCCTTGGGAGCTGCCAGCTGATGTGCAAAGGCTACTTCTGTTCCTATTCTCCCTGCCAGCTCAGTGGCTTCAGCTCCCTGTCATGGTAAAGCCAGACACACCCATCTGCTCCAGCACAGACTCAGGGCCTGAATTACCTGCCCCCAAAGCTGCAGGTTTACCTGAAAACAGCTCACAGAAGTGTGCTTGCCTTTAGCACTCAGATGCCCAATTCCCAATGGGGTCTAAACCCAAATAAATCCGTTTTACCCTGTATAAAGCTTATACAGGGTAAACTCATAAATTGTTCGCCCTCTATAACACTGATAGAGAGATATGCACAGCTGTTTGCTCCCCCAGGTATTAATACATACTCTGAGTTAATTAATAAGTAGAAAGTGATTTTATTAAATACAGATAGTAGGATTTAAGTGATTCCAAGTAGTAACAGACAGAACAAAGTAAGTTACCCAGCAAAATAAAATAAAATGCGCAAATCTATGTCTAATCAAACTGAATACAGATAATCTCACCCTCAGAGATGCTTCAGTAAGTTTTTTCTCAGACTGGACACCTTCCAGGCCTGGGCACAATTCTTTCCCCTGGTACAGCTCTTGTTCCAGCTCAGGTGATAGCTAGGGGATTCTTCATGATGGCTCCTCTCCCCCTCTGTTCTCTTCCACCCCTTTATATATCTTTTGCATAAGGCGGGAATCCTTTGTCCCTCTGGGTTCCCCCACCCCTCACTGGAAAAGCACCAGGTTAAAGATGGATTCCAGTTCAGGTGACATGATCACATGTCACTGCAAGGCTTCATTACTCACTTGCCAGCACACACATATACAGGAAGACTCACAGGTAAATACAGCCATCTGCAGACAATGGCTCTGGTTAATGGGAGTCATCAAGATTCCAAACCACCATTAATGGCCCACACTTTGCATAATTACAATAGGCCCTCAGAGTTATATTTTATATTTCTAGTTTTAGATACAAGAGTGGTACATTTATACAAATAGGATGATCACTCCCAGTAGATTATAAGCTTTGTGATGATACCTTTTGCATGAAGCATATTCCAGTTACATTATACTCACTTATTATCATGTTTTTATAAAGCTATTCCAATTACATTATATTCACTTATTATCATGTTTTTACAAAATCATATAGTCTTGTACAATGGGCTAACACCCTACAAGGAAGTTGAATGTAGGCAGCCTCATCCAGAGATCCACTTTGAGAGTCTCTGAGTGGAGACTCTGGATTTGTCTGTAAATTAAACAAAATGTGGAGACTTTCTAAAAGTCTTGGTTCTGTCCAGCTAGATGGCTAATGCCCTTCTGACATCCAAAGCATGGAGAATGACTTCCTCTGTGGTCTGGTGTGGTTTTGGAAAAAAGACTGGAAGATAAACAACCTGGTTGATATGGAGTTCAGAAGATACAACCACCTCTGAAGTTTCTACCAAAGGTAACAAAATTTCTCCCTGAAGAATACTGAAAAAGAGATGGTCTTCCATTAAACCACCCATTTCTCCAACTCGTCGGGCAGGGCTTATGGCCATGAAAAAAAGCCATTTTCATGGACAGGTGAAGAAGGAAACAGGTTGTCATAGGCTCAAAGGGAGTTTTCATGAGACAATTAAGGACCAAATTTAAATCCCATACAGCAGTGTACTCTCTAATCTGTGGGGAAAGTTTCATCAACTCCTTGATGAATCTTGCTGTTGTGGGGTGAGCAAACACTGAGAATCCCTCCACAAAGGAATGAAATGCAGCTGCAGAGTGAACCTTGATGGAAATCGTGTAGAGACCTGACTTTATCAGTTCCAACAGATAGTCAAGAACAGTGGAGAACGAAGGAGGAACAGGTGAAAACTGTCATCAGGTACGCAAGTGGTGAAATCTTTTCCATTTCTGAAGGTAAGTGTTTCACGTAGATATCTTCCTGCTGTTTAACAATACCTGTTGTACTTCTGCAGAACAGAAAGTCTGAGACCCTGAAAACCATTAAGTAAACAAGCTCTAAGGTGAAGAATTCCCAGGTTCAGATGAAAAGGTGACGGGAGTCCTAAGAAAACAGGTGAGAAATGGATGGAAGTTTTGATGCCAGAAAAGAAGCGAGACGATTCATATAAGGGAACCGGCTTTGTTGTTTGATCTCATTCAACACTCTCAAGACAAATGGTGTTATAGGATATACACAGAGAAGGCTTTTCATCCAAGCAATAAGGAAGGCATCCCCCAGGACCCATTCCTCCTGTGGAACAAAATTTTATGCACTTCCTGTTGGTGGTGTTGGGAAAGAGGTCCACTTCTGTGAACCACCAGGTCAGAAAAATGTGTCTGAGAACCCACAAGTCCAGTTCCCACTCATAATCTTGGGAGAAATGCCTGTTGAGATTGTTGGCCATGATCCTTTTTACTCGTAGGAGGCTGAGATGAAGATATGATTGGCTATTCACCAGTTCCATAGCTTTCTTGCTTTGACACAAAGACAGGGGGATCTTGCCCCACTCCTTGACTAATGATGTAGAGAATTCAGACCATGTTATCTGTCACAGCCTTGACAGATGTGCCCCTGATTAATGGAAGAAAGTGGATACAGGTGCTTCTGACAGCTCTCAGACTGAGGAGGTTAATGGGAGAAGAGACTCCTGGAGTGTCAGCAGTTGGGTGCAATTTCTTGCCAATGTTTGGAGGATCATTTGAGTCTTGTTAAAGTCATAAACCTGTCCACAGGAAGGTAAGATCGGATTGTTGCAGCATCCAGAGAAGCCCCTCTGAAGTGTATTTATTGTACTGAGGTCAAAGTGGACTTTTCAATGTTGAGTTGAAATCCTAGCCTGAGGAATAGGGATATTATTGACTGTACTGCAAAGAAAACCAGCCCTTGAGCAGCCAATCATTGGGGTAAGGGAAACAGATTATTGTCAGTTCATATCAATGACCAGCTACCACCTCTGTGATCTTTGAGAATGCCCTTGGGGCAGAGGAGAGGCCAAAGGGAAGCACTTGATATTGGAAGTGATCCTGACCGACTAATCTCTTGTGAGAGGCATGAATAGCAACATGAAAATATACATCCTGAAGGTCAAGGGTTGCAAACCAATCCCTGGAATCTAATGATGGAATTGTAGCTGCAAGAGACACCATCCTGAAATTCTGTGATTTCTCAAAGGCATACAGGAGCCTAAGATCTAATATTGGTCTCCATTTCCCATACCTTTTTTGGAACCAAAAATAACTTGGAATAGAAGCCCTTCCCCTTGTGCTGGATTGGAACTGTTTTTATGGCCACTATGAGTAGGAGAGAGATGACTTCTTGGGCTTTCTGCTCAGATCATGTTTCATTGGTACTGAAGCATGCTTGGTACCATGGTTGTCAGAAGAACTCAAAGCCTTGATGAGCTCCCGGTACCAGAACTGCTAGGAGCCTCAACAGTACCTATTCCAGGACCTGAGGTCTCCTGGGGTGACTGAGATTTCTTCAAAGAAGGATCTCTGGTGGGAGACTCAGAACTTCTCTTCCATGGAGCCTTGTCGGTACCTTCACCTTTATACTGCGAAGGTCTCTGTCACTTTGATACAGAGGTTGATGGGGCACTAAGTGCACTTGAAGGCTGGTGTACAAGAGGGTCCTCCAAACCCAGGTCTGAAGCTGGTATCAGGGCTTCCTCTATCATAAGAAGCCAAAATTCAATTTCTCGGTTTCAATTTCCAGATCTGCTATTAAAAGTAGTACAGATCTTACACTTGGATAGTATATAGGTGTCCCCTAAACAGTGCGGGCATAGAGAACCACCTTTGCTAACCAGGGTGGACCTCAGCTGGAAAGGCAGTGCTTGAAGCCTGGGGAACTTGGCATAACAAGTGATGACCCCTGATAGAAGCCCCTCAAAAAAAAAAAAAAAAAAGGAGGGTGTTATAAGGAAAAAACAAACAGAAATAGAAGGGGGGCTTATTCAACTAATAATGACAAATAAATTACTAGACTAGACTAAACTAAACTATACTAAGTTACAGTAAAGATGAACTCCAGGAAAAAAATTGGGACCAGGTAAAATAAAGGTTCAGTCTCAGGCCACCAGGCAGTTGAGAAGGAACTGAGGGTGGTCTTTCCGTGAAGCTCACACATCCGCTCTAGACATCCTCAGTCCAAGGTATGAGGATGTCTAAAGTGGATGTGTGAACTGAATGGGCTCTGTTACTGAAAATCTCAGCTCAAAAGCACATGTGCACTGGGCCCAGAGGGATGCTACTCAAAGAAGAAACATATAATCTATAAACCAAGCCCTCTCTAGAGAAAAAGAAGCAATCTCCTCCATCATAGCTTAATAGCAGCAGTAACTTCTATACTGAGCAGGAGTGGAAATTGGCCCAATGTCTTCCTTATGGGGCAACTACTAACTTCAACAAAGGCCACAAATTCCACTGGATTTATCACTAGGAGTCTTACAGACCTTTGAAAGAACTAAAAAGTGCATTCTTTAATCATTTTTAGTAGAATTAAATATCCAAAAGTTAACATTAAAGTGTGGGTGAAAGTTTGGTTTCAGCATTTTGGTTTGTACATATAAAAATGTGTCAGCTTAGAGATGCCAACAATTCAAAATAAGTAACATTCAACACAACTCTGTATAAAGCAGGTGGCAATTAACTTTGTTAATTCTAGCCTCTATGTGGGAATGGATGGGTGGGCAAGTTGTGGGAGATGCAAGAGGATGCAGGAGAGCTGATTTCACCCTACTGATTCTATGAGCAGACCTTCAAACATTTGAAGAGCTTCATGGTATCCAATAAGGAGTTAATGACAACACAATGCATAGGTATTATAATTTCAAAATTTCTTATAATTTAAAAGTTAATCATAGAGTCAGGGAGTGAAAAGGTCAAAATAAGACAAGAGTCCACCATCCATATAGTAATTGCGGCTCAAGCCCAAATACCAGCATAGTAAAAATAAGGAACATTCATTCCAACTTTGTTTACAGAATAAAGACGCTAAGTCAGAAAAAATATGGAAATATGTGAAATATGGAACAATTGTCTGAAGACAACTGGCAGTTTCTAAAACTATACAGCATAATCATATTGTCCCTTCCCATCAGTATCACGTCATTCACTTTGGAACTACAAGAGCGAAGCTGTTTCTTTCAAGCAAAAAAACGCAGGGTATGGAAAAATGGTACTTGAAAAAAGTACCTAGATCAAAAAAAACAGGCAAAACATTCCCTGTGGGGGTTGTCTAAAGGAAGAAAAAGTGGTTTTGGCTGCTCTGTTATTAGTCTTTTATTAGCCCAGGTTGGTCAAAGTTATTAGCCCAGGTTGGTCAAAGCAAACGTTGCATTAAGAGATTACTTTTTAGACATGTGTAGTGGGGCGGCTGCCCCACCCCCATGTTAGAGGGGGATGCAACAGGCCAGTGGGCCTGTGCAGCCTGGCAGCCAATTAGAGAAGGGCTTATTGGGAGCCAATCAGGGCCCAGATTGGAGGCAGCCAGGGCCAGGCTCAGCCCTATAAGAAGGCTGCTCAGAGAGAGAGAGAGAGAGAGAGAGAGAGAGCGCAGTCAGTCTGTCCCAGGCCTTCGAGAGGGGAAGGTCTGTCTCCAGAACAGGAGACCAGCACCTTGGATAGGGCAGTGCTGGGCAGGCTCAGGGGGAGCACAGTAGGGCTCCGGCCCAATACCTGCCAGACACTGGGCCCTGAAAGAAAGGGCCTAGAGGGTGCGAGGGGCCAGAGGGGAAGTGGCCCAGGGACAGTTGAACAAGGGGAGAGAAGGAGGGCAGGGAGGCTGCCACTAGAGGGTCCCTGGGTCGGGACCCAGAGTAGTGGGTGGGCCTGGGTCTCTCCCCCTTTCCCCCTTGTACTACACCTGGCCATATAGTAGGGTGGCTGAGACCAACAGCAACAGGCCCTTGAGACAAGGGGCTAGACTTTGGAGGTTGTGGTTGGCCACTGTGGCCAGTGCAAAGGCTGCTGAAAGGGGGTGAGGATGGACTAGGGGGCACTGCCGGAGGGCAGTGGCCTGAGGAGGACGCTGCCGAGCGGGGAGCAACACGGGTCTGGACACCAGAGAGGAAGAGACTACGGACGGGACACCACCGGCAGAGGGCGCTCCCCATGGACTGAGCTAATTCCCGGAACAACCAGTGGGAGGTGCCACGGTGGTGAGTCCCTACCCCGTTACAACATGTAATACAGAAAAGTAATTTTTTTTACTCTTCAAGCTGAAAATATGTTGCATGTTACTTTATCTGAAATGTTTGAAAAGAAATTATTTTATTAGTTTCTTTGGAACCATGTTCAACACAATGTTCTTTCCAAAAAAATATATGCTGTCTTCTGACCTCTGTTGGCGCAAACAATGACAATGTAGCTATTAAGCTATAGCTGATTAGATCATTCTAAACTGTCTAGTCCCCCACAGTCTGAGTTTGTGAGAAAAACAGTTTGAAAAGACAGAGAAATATTTTTTTGGGGGGAAAAAGCAACACAGAGCTCATATTGACCATCCTGGCAACCAAACAAAATACAGTGCTCATGGCTGTGCCTTCCCACTCCCCCATGCCTTGCCCTGTTACCCCCACCCAGCCCCTTGCTATGAGGACCAACCCTTTTCACACCCCCTGCGCAGTGCCCCAATGCCCCCGGCCGGTCCCTAGCTTTGAAGGTGTACTCTTTCCCCCCCCCCACATCCCTCCCATGCCATGCCCCATTGCCCCCGGCTGGCCCCTCACTCCAGGGGGCGTACTCATAGAGAACAGGGGCCTGGCGAGCTCAGCTCCCTACACCAGCCTCTGCTCCCCTGCTGCATGCCATTTCCCTGAAGTAAAATCCACCCTCCCTTGGAAACAAGGGCTTGCTCGACTGAAGGGAGCCCACCTAGCTCAGGAAAAGGAGGTGAGCCCAGTACCAGAAACCACCCTTCCAGAAGCAGCAAGCAACCCTCCCTCACCTTTCTCCTGCACAAGTTATTGCTTGCTCCTTCCCCCACGCCCTCCAAACACTGAATGCAGATCTCTAAGATGAAACTCTCTTCCTCTTCGGACAGGAGGCAGGCAAGCCCAGAAATCCAACCCAATAGGAGCAGCATCAAGAATTCACCCTTCTCCTGCACAACTCTCACCCTTCCCATCTCCAGAATACTGACTTTCTGAGATAAAATCTCTTACCTCTTCAATAAGCCGAGACAACTCCTCTAAAGGGGAGGAGTAAGAAGTAGGACTGAGTGGACTTGTAGGCTCTAAAGTTATACATTGTTTTATTTTTGAGTGCAGTTATGTAAAAATAATAATTCTATATTTAAGTTCAACTTTCATGATGAAGAGACTGCACTACAGTATTTGTATGAGGTGAATTGAAATACTATTTCTTTTGTTTATCTTTACAAGGCAAATATTTGTAATAAAAAACAATAAAGTGCACTGTATACTTTGTATTCTGTTGTAATTGAAATCATTATCTTTGAAAAGGTAGCAAACATCCAAAAATATTTATTTATTTATAATGGTATTTTTATTAATTGCAGTTTTAATAGCACTGCAAAATAATAAAAAAAACATTTTTTTTTTAATCGCTTGACAGTCCTAGTTTTAATCCTTCCCCACAGCAGCCTGGAAATCTGACCAATTAATTAGGACAATGAAAAAGGAAAGGAAAAATAAATTAAAAACCCCCAAACTGTGCTGTTACTTGCAGTCAGTGTCCTGTAAGGATAGAAGTCATAAGTGGGTGACCAGTTCCTGCAGTAAACCCAAACACACAAACCAGATTGGTTTGATCTGCAGGTGCTTAAGTCCCATGCAGATGGAAATCACTGTCACAGGCACAAACAACCCTTGCATGAGGGCATAAAAGAGCCAGGCACTTGCTGAATCCCTAGATGAGAGTATTGGTAGTAAACGTAAACTCCTGGGCATGTTACCATAATATTGCTGTATTTGGCATATTGAAAAATAAAATAAAAATTACTTTTTTCCAATGCTTCATTTTCTTCATCCACATATTTACCTTAATTTTAGTAATAATAAATGACAACTACACAAAGGTTCTAGGAGCTGTAACACCTAAGCAGTAATACAACAAAATTCCAGAACTATTAAAATAGTCATTCAAGCAGAAGATCCCAAATGTTAAGTACGAACACAATTAAAAGAAGTTACCTTACTCTTGTACTTCTGATGGCCCAGCCGGAACTTCACATAGGGATCACTCAATCCATTTGCATCCATGGGCTTCAGTTCACATCCCTCTATCAAAGTGATACTGACTATTCCTCTCCAGAGCTGAGATTTTCTGTGCATGTCTGACAGGCGTAAACTCTGGGGCTGAAACTTCAGGTTAAAGAAAAAACGGATTTAGTTAAAATATGCAAACATTTCTTTTGTAATTTATTCTTCCGGCATTTATTGAAACATAGGCTGAAAAGTTAGTTTCCCTTATCTGTAGATTTTTGGTTTTTTTTTTTACAAATCAAATACAGTGCCAAATACACAAGTAAAATAACCTCTCTATCCCTACTCAAGATCCCCCTGTTTATGCATCTAAAGATCGCATTAGCTCTTTTGGCCACAGCATTACATCGGGAACTTGTGTTCAACTGATTATCCACCATTACCCACAAATCTTTTTCGGAGTCACTGCTTTCCAGGACATAATCTTCTCCTCCCCCGGCCCACAGGAATAATTATGCTACAAATAAATATTTTAAGATCTGATGAAGAGGCATTGTATGAACGAGTGAACCTGAAAAAGGAATGTCAAAAATATTATGGGAGATGAAACCTTGATTAAAATAATGCAAAGCACTATGAGAAGCAGGAAGGGGGAGGGGGAGGGAAAGAGGGCTACAGAAGAGGAGGGAAATAAAGTTCAGAATGGCTGTGTAAATGACAACAATCTGCAGTCACTAAAATGATTCTTATACCCACAAACTCTTGAGTATTATGGAAAAACACCAGGGGAGGGCCAATCTTACAGAGGCACCATTTTAGATTCTCAGCAGTCATCCCTTCAGTTTTGCTGATGTCTATGTAGGCCACTTCCTAATTTGACCACTGATATTTAAAAACAAAACAAAAAATGAAAAGCTTAATTGAACTTTTAAGTACAACTACTGGTTGATCTACTAGCCACATGTCCCAAAAGGGAATTTAGAGAAAAGCCTCATTGGTTGTGGAAAAATCCTTGTATCCTTTTGAAAGCATATCTACTGATTACAAAATGTTCTCTCAAATTTGTTCTAAAAAAACAAGATCTTTTGTTTTCTCTCAGAAATTCTGACACAGATGAAGAGTCATTATTTGCAGTAGTTTGATATGATTGGCTATCCATAATTTAACCTGACATTTCAATATTCAGTAAAAGAAGCATGCCACGAAGTGTACGTGCATCAAAGGAAATATTTCTACTGTCAGTATTCCCTCCTGTCTACTTGTAATATTATATAATTCTGAAGACTTCTCTGCCATCGTAATGATAATTCCCATTCTCATTTACAAAGCACATCACCACACCAAGTAGTTCTAGAATTAGAGTCGACAATAAAGGAGACTCATTATATAGTTTGTGTCTTCTATCCAGTACAATACCACAGTATAGTGTAAATGTCAGAGATAAATTAGCTGTGTTTAATATTTCAGTTAGTGATGTAACTGTTCTTTTCACATGTTACAAACATTGCAGAAAGTTAGTATGTTTTCACCAAAGTGAGTCCGCTGACTAGGTTTAGTGCACGTTCAATCTCTGCAAAGGAAAATGGAATTAAACTTCAACATATATTTGTGTGTTTTGGTAACATCAATAGTTTTCTTCTGTTCAAGAAGTCCAGGACTGGACTAAAGTGATTATCGAAACCATGTGGAAACTTGTACTTAAACCCATCTGAACTTGCATAACAGAAAGTGAACACTGAAAACGCTGACATTTACACAGAAATATTACTTATCTGTTTTGATAATTAACCAGATAAGCTCTCTTCTTCCACTCACATTTAACACAAATATAAGCCCTACTGAATCTCTGGTTGTCTTTTCAAATATTAGTGTGGTAGCCATTATTCTCAAGTGTTTTGCTCTGCTATTGATTCTTACCTTCTATCATCCCAGTAATTTTTCTGTAAACATCATTTATTGCTGACAAACTGACATCTAGATGTGGATATTTTATGAAAGTGAAAATTCTCATACTTTATAGATTAAAGTACTTTTTTCAATTATATTTCCCCTCCCACTTCCAAATTATACTAAATTATTATTGCAACATATTAATCATTTTCTGAATTAAGAAATATCACACATCAGTATTTTTGTTTGCTGCCAATCTTTATAATAAAATGTGCTATTTCCCATTTATTTCTCAGCTCATGAAACCTCATGCAACACTGAAGGCTGTGCCTCAATTCTAATAAGGGAAACCATTTGACAATGCTGCCAACACTGGGGGGAAAAAAATCAGTGACTACACTCTTAAACATCTTGAATCAGGCACAAAATCACTATATAACATAGCCACCACTTTCAGCCTTTCACTTTGTACAAACTCAGACTTGTTCCGGAAGTGCACACAACATTTTAAAAAAATCAGTGAGATGGGTAAAGCAAATGTTGCACTGTTACTGCAAATCCTTTTTATAAATTATAATACATGAAAATGTATATTTTAGACAACATACACAATTCTATCACTGAGTTCTGACAAAAACTGTGGCTGTAATGCAAGTTAAAATTAAGTGCATAATTTAATGTTCTAAATGGAAAGGAAAATAAATATTTAGGAACAACATTCTTAAATATTCATCCTTCTTTTGTCAATAAATGTCAACTATTTTACAACAATTTGTAGGTCTGGTGAATCAAAAGTAATTTCCAAACACACACTGCAGGATGCCAAAATATTTTTACTGGGATGCTGTTAATTAAAATAAAAACTTGCTATAATTCAGACTATTTCTAGCTGAAGTGATAGAGAATGGACTTCAGTCTTTTTTTGATTATACCAGCTTTGTATACTGTAGTACTAACATGGTAGATAACATTCTTAATGGTGCACTACCAGAGCTCAAAACAACTTTTCCTTGGCAACTGAAGGTGGAGGAGGGAAGAGAGGGAAGGGGCTTTTTTTTCTGAACCCATAAAGTTTGCTACTTCAAACTACAGATTGGACTAAAAAATTATACTGACTACAGACCTAATTAAGAGCAAAGGCCTTATTTTAGAAGACAATTTCTTATCTTCACATTTCCCCCTAAATTTTACCAGTACACCACGACATGACCGAGAAGAGCTGATAATTGTTAAATGACTACTTTTTTCCATTATGTTTGACTAAAGGTGCAAGATAATCTGTTACTGCACCTTTCCTTAAATTAAGGCACTTAGAGGGTTTTACTGATGTGTTTTAATGTGTCAATGTATCAAATTTAACTATGCCCTCCAGATTTAAGGACCAATCCTGCTTCAGTTGACGTCAATGGGAATTCTGCTCTTGATTTCAATGGGAGCAAGAGCAGGCCATTACTGAGCTGAAAATAATTTTCAGTTTAAATGAATAATATTCCCTTCCAGGGCCTTATTTTGGCAAGCTTTTGCTATAAGGTATTATCTTGCATTAAAATTCCTCTGCCAAACTGATGATAATAAGAGTCTTACATAAAAAAGCGTCAGCAGCTGGATTCATTTCTTGGCATGCAAACTGTGCTTAAGTGCACTTAGCATGTTAATTAGACACTCATGACAGTGCAAAGTGCAAGTGGTATTTATAGATGTAAAATAAAGCTGTTTATGTAAAGACAGAATTATGTGTCTGATCACAGCAAGCATTGGTTGGTTTTCCATCAGAAATGCTGATTCGATAAAATCAAAACATTCCATGGGAATGTGCAGATTCAGTCAAAACTTGACAGAAACCAGGCAGATAGGCAGGTTTTCTGCCTGTTTGCCTGCCTGCCTCCTTGGACTCCCCAACTCCTCAGCAGCCCATCTAGCAGGTTGCTGGGGAGTCAAGGTCCAAGGGCTTGCAAACCCTCAGCTCTTCGGTGGCCTACGTGATGGGTTACCAGAGAGCCCAGGCTTCTTAGCGCCCCAACTACCTAGGCAGTATGACTCTCCCTGGGGAGTTGGGTAGCCCCTGGGAGCAGGATGAAAAAAATCTGTTTTGGCTCTCCCAAAACAAATTTTTTTTTAGAATTTAGCTCCCATGAAAACATTCAAATTTTTGAATTTTTCTTCTGATTTGCAATTACTTTTTTCCCCAAAAAGTCAATTTTTTCCCCCATGGGAATTATATTTTTTTTCAGACAGCTCTAATCATCATATTGGACAGCTGGTACCTCCAGTGGACTCATCAAGAATATTGCCAAAAACTACTCACATGCTCAAAGTTAGGCACTTGCTTAATCACCTGAGGGTATGTCTACACTACAAGAGGCACTGCAGCTACACCGCCATAGCACTATAGTGTAGATCAGGGGTATGCAACCTATGGCACGTGTGCCGAAGGCGGCACGCAAGCTGATTTTCAGTGGCACTCACACTGCCTGGGTCCTGGCCACCGGTCTGGGGGGCTCTGCATTTTAATTTAATGTTAAATGAAGCTTCTTAAACATTTTAAAAACCTTATTTACTTTACATACAACAATAGTTTAGTTATATATTATATCCTTATATAAAGAGACCTTCTAAAAACGTTAAAATGTATGACTGGCACGCGAAGCCTTAAATTAGAGTGAATAAATGAAGACTCGGCACACCACTTCTGAAAGGTTGCCGACCCCTGGTGTAGATGCTTGCTATAGAGATGGAAAGGGTTTCTCCATCTCTGTAGTAAATCCATCCCCTTGAGAGGCAGTAGCCAGGTTGATAGAAGAATTCTACAGTAGCTGCATCTACTGTGTGAGTTAGGTCAACCTAACTGCATTGCAGAGGGCACAAAATGTTTCACAGCCCTCTGTGACATAACCAGGTCAGCTTAAGTTTTAGGTGTGTACCAGTCCTTAGTCAGGACCTTTAAGAATGTTTATAATATTCTAAAGTAGAAGCCATTATCAAGTCAACATCTGGCAACTGTTATAAGTTACCACAGACATATCCTATTCTAAGCTTAAGAAAAAGCTGTGGTAATCGCATAACATTGTGTGGTTAGTGCTGGAAGATTCAGACTTTTTAATGGTAAACACAAGATTGGCTTCTATAATGATTGTTGATAAACCAACGTTCTAGTTTACCTAGCTCCAAATCTGGATATGTGCCCTGGTGCAGACATTGCACACTGCCTGTAAGGCAACACTATCATATGCCAGAATTAAAGTGAGACCTTCTCAGTTGCTTGTTAGGAGGCTTACTTTAGACCCTGATGTTAATCATTCCTATACCACTACTTCATAAGCGAAACTAGCAGAAAGGGTGGACATACTGTATTTGCATAAAACCAGCCCATTTTCTGACTCCAGCATAGGAGGATTTAGACCACAGTTCCAATAGCAATTAATTGCACTTCTCTCTCAATTCCAACATCCAGAATGACTATTTTGCCTATTTCTAAATCATTACAACACCTTGCACACAGTCCATTATTTGAATTCCATGAACTATCAGTTAACCATAGTGGATATGGAAATTAGAATCACAGAATCATAAGACTGGAAGGGACCTCAAGAGGTCATCTAGTCCAGTCTCCTGCACTCATGGCAGGACTAAGTATTATGTAGACCATCCCTGACAGATGTTTGTCTAACAGTTATTCTTATGCTGGTTTATGTGCTTTATCCTCACACTGGTCCAATCATTTTGGGTCTGTAACCTGCATGTGAGGTAGGGTCCCCCTTTGGTCATGCCAGAGGCAGAAAGAATAAAATATATCTTAACAGTCATATGTGGGCCCAGCCTGGAGGTCCCTTTCAGAGAGTTTTTCAAAGCATTCTATGACTAGTAATTGGTTAACTTCAGCAAGAATAAATGGAACAGCTTTATGTCAGATATCAGCTTCTCAGTTGAGAAGCTGTTTGGATATTTACTTTACAATACTGTTAATCCAACTGTAGAAAACATTCATATACAAAGGAACAAGGAGGGACAGATCACTGGACATGCCTTTCTCAGAGAAGAGAAATCGACAGATCAGTCAAAATTTTCCATTCTCTATTGAGTTGGTGACTAAATTGACTCAATTATTTGGTGCAGCCAGTAGTAAAAATACAAGAGAGAACAGTAGATGAATACTAACAGACAAAAAAAGAGACTATATTGGCAGGATTAAGACGGAACCATGGTTGGAGCATCATATTCCTGAACAATTCTGTGTAGGGCAGCTTGTAGGATCAGCTTCCAGGTTTGGATGTTGATCCATGTTGCCACTTTGCATACTATATTTGCTGGACATGCTGGTCTTCTCTACTAAGAATGTGGCCATCGATCTAGGACTGGGCTTTGGGTCCTTAAAGTGGGATTAAATCCCTGATTTTGTAAATTGAATGCACTCAATTTTATATCCAGTAGAAATGACCTTTTGACCTCTGTCAAGATGAAAGAGAAAAATCAGTTTTGACTTCTTGAATTCTGTTTAAGGACAAAATGGCAAGAATAAAATATTGTGAAATGGAAAATGTCCTTATAAATTGACTCCACTATGTCATCAATGCCATGAAAAATGGAGCAGTAAATTTGCAACTAGACTGCTCCCAGCTCAGACTATGCGTGGACATAACTGCTGCTAGGACCTCTAGCATAATAGTAAGAAAATTAAGTGACGTTGTACATAGCCTGCATTAGATTCTCAATGGGTGTAAATGATTAGTGGGCCTGTGAATGCCTGCTGTATAGCACTGAGTTTCCTGGGTGGATTAACCTATTCTGCAGTTTAAGGAATTTGAAGATTTGAAGCTGAATGATGAGGGACTACTCCCCTGGAGTGCAAAAGTTTGATACAAGAAGATATATGTCCCCTGAGGGTACTGGCTCTAATACCAAGGGAGAGAACTTCTTGTAGGAAAAGGTGGAGCACTATCTTGTGGTCCAGATTTTTTCCAGAACATCAGTAAATTCAAAGGTTTTATGTATTGCTCAGGTATCCTGGCCGCACTGAAGTCAGTGACAAAGGATTTCACCCCAAAAGCACATTCATCACTTTCTATCAAAGTAAGGGAATTGGTAAAATGCATAAAGTAGCAGAGGAGGCCACTAAAGATAGCACATTCATTACTGTTTTTTAGTCTGTCTCTCCGTAAAAGAATAGTGATATCTTGCAATTTGATAATATTGCTGAAAAATCTATATTCAAATGTTGGAACTTTCAAGCACTCTCTTGAAAAACTGCCTGGTTCTGAGATCATCCCACTGATAGATGTTTTCCAACTGAGTCGATCTACTTTTATGTTTAGGAGGCCCTTTATGTGTGCTCAGGAAAACAAAGTGTAAATCTATCTAATGAAAAAGCGACACAGGCTTCCAGTCTGTCCCCATCAGACCCTGCCTCACTCTCTGCCTGTCCTTAAGAAATTGTCCTTTTACTCTCCAAAGATCATTTTTACACTTTTTCCCACTTCTGAGTCTCCCACCTGTGGTTACAAGCCAGACTGTTGAACTCCACCTAGTCAGAGGTAAAACTTCAAAAGCAAATTACACTTGCATTGTCCTTTAAGGGCTGGTAAACAGGCTATTTGAAGCTCTCAACCCCCTTCTTGCATAGATACAAGCAACTTCAGCTTGAATTAACCCCTTGTATTCATATAGCAAAAACTACCATATCAAACAAATGGAAGGAACATATTCATAAAATATTACAGGCATCCTCATGTCCTTCATGAGAGTAGAATGCATTTTTCAATAAAATACAACTTTGTTGAAGAGATAATCATGAGGAAAGCCTTTAGCTTTTCCAAGTCTACACAAAGAAAAAAAAACCCCAACCAATTGCTGAATGCGGGTAAAATTACGTATCAACCCCATCTGTTTTTTAATAATAGACTTGGACCTTAAAGGTATACATTACATCTCGCAGTGGGAGTAGTGTCTAAAGTTAGCAATTACTAGTGAGTAAACATTTTGAACAGAAACACATTTTTGTTTTGCAGATTTTTATCCCCTTCCTGTTTCTTATTATGATCAGATGATGTTTGGTTTTGGGCGGATAACACATTTGCTCTTGCTGACATATAAATCAATAATGAAGTTCATTTACTATTTCACTGGCCACAAGCTTACTATTTATCCTTTTGATTTCAACACTAAACACAACCCAATCTCACATTATGTGAGTGCCAGAAGTAATAAGATTTCATTTGGGAAAAAACCCTATTATTGGCAGTATGGGTGAGAAAGAAAGAAACCTCATTAACGGAAGTCAAGACGAGGAAAATACTGAGTGAGTACTTAAGCAATGGGAATGCTGTCATCTTGTAAAAAAGGATAAATACTACATTAAAAAAACCCCAATGCTACACGTTTCTCTCTGTGATTACTACTTCCTTCAGGCTCAATAATACAGAGGAGATATGTTTAACCCTTTCCAGATAACACTGCACTGTATAGGAGTATGAAAAGTTATAAAGGGAAAAGATTGTCTCATTTGCCTCTCTTACTCATTGATAGTTGGCCAACATTTTACAAAGGGGCTCAGACATCATCTTCCCTTTGGATGGAGAAGGACTGGAAATGAATCTATTTTTCCAATACATTTTCATAACCAACCAATTCAAGTTGATGTTCTTTGTTCATGAAAGCTCTAATTATATTAATAGTTGTATCACAGTATTGTGTGCTGGAAACAACTTGAAAAGCTAGTACTGTGGGTTTCACTGCATAGACATAGTGCTGACTCTGATAAGTACCAATTACAACAATTAATTACTGAAAAACTATTTTTAGAATGTTCTAGGGAGTTTATAAAAGCAATTCATACCCCACAATCTGTAAAACCAGATTCCCTTACTATAGGTGCAACTGTAAAGACCTTGGAGGGTTAAAAATGTACTTTATTTTAGATACCCCTAAAAGTTATCTGTATTAGCTTTTCTAATAAATCATCTCATGATTTTAGGGTCTGATATCTCAAGCTCCTAGGTCCACAAATAAATACTGTGTCCTACTGAAGAAGGGGTGGGGCAGAAGATTTCCCTCCTACACAATTATATAAAGTACCTATTTCCAGACATTCCTTAAACCTCAGTGATACTTCATTTAATATTGATCCATCCTGCATCTCAGATTATTGCAATTTTTGAAAGAAATTCTATATTTGTGAAGACAAGAAAACATCTTTAGTACAGATTGCTTTTTTTAATTTAAAAAGGCAGCTGTTTGAAGTTTCTCAGAGGTTTTAAATTGTAAAAATAGTACCGGTGAAGATGGACTAATGGGCAGAGTGCAACTGCAATGGCCTAAGATGCATAATAAATGCAGTTTATTACATGGATATGCAATTTATAACCTGACTATCACCATCATATATATGGTAGAAACATGTATGTATATGAACTCCAGTGAATCTGGCTTCAGTGAATTATAGATACATGAATACAATATTTAAATTAATACATTCTGTATGTACCAAACCTTTTTATATGCCTATCAGTGAGAGCCGCAACTGTTAAATGAATTGCTGTTAAATAACTAACATGAAAGTGAATATAAAACAAATCATATAGGTAGGACATTTTGGAGAATTCTTAACTATGACATCATCAAGCATTTTGGATTATCAAGGCTGCTAACTGCCCATTGTCAAATGCAGATACAACATGAGAAATTGCTTTTCAAACTAGGGAAGTCCCACTTGAACAAAGGTACAACAACATCAGAAGTTAAAGCTTCATTTGCAGGATATGTAAACCAATGTGATTCACCAGCCCCACAACATTTCATTAGCACTTCAGAAGAACTCCAATCTGAGTTCCCTGTGTATTATGGAAATTGCTGGAAAATGCTTAAATTAATAATCATACTTCCATAGCATCTTCCATCTAAGAAGCTCAACTTTTGTACAAACGTCAATGAATTATTTATCAGAGGGGTAGCCGTGTTAGTCTGGATCTGTAAAAGCAGCAAAGAATCCTGTGGCACCTTATAGACTAACAGACGTTTTGCAGCATGAGCTTTCGTGGGTGAATACCCACTTCTTCGGATGAGATAATTACCTATCATCGTCATTTTACAGATTTGGAAAAGAAAAGAGAGGATAAGTGGCCTGCTTAATCTTACATAGGAAGTTTATGTGAGTGCCAGGAACAGAATCCAGGAACTCGCAACCCTAGTTCTGTACTTTAAATATGATTAAATGATAAATATATTGATTTAAGCATTTTCCATTGAGTATGTAATATAGAATTGCCCTCTGCAATGACACTATAGTTAAGTTTGTTTATATACTAGAAAAGTAAACCATGTTTTTTTTTTTAAATAAGACTCACCCTTGGATGGCTAACATGTTTTAAGGAATTTACAGGATAAACAGCTATTCTCAAAATCAGACTTGGCAGTCAATTTCAAATCTTGGAGATGTTTTCCTAGTTTTTTTTTTAAAGTTACATAAATAAAAATGAATACAACTCAAGAGCAGTACCTATACTATACACAGTATATGCTTCATCAGAAAGCATACTGTACTTCTGTGGTATCAGTTCCTAAAAAAAGCAACAAAAACTTTTAACGTGTGCACTAACTTTACAGAAATATGCACAGAAAATATGCACAACTTAACTTTGTTTGGTGTTGGTGATCTCAGTCAAAGTCTTAGTAGCCAAATATGTACATTGCATACACAACCATAACTGCTTACACTATGGTGGAGAGTGTTAGCAGAAAGGCCAATGTCTTAACTGGCTTGGAGATAGGCCTATTCAGCTACCACTTGTTACTCCCTGACCTGGTCCCTCAAAATAACGGTTGAGACACATTGTTGGAGTGGGGGTACAGTAGGAAAACTTGACTACTCTTGTTTCTCCTGTGTCTGTCCTGTGGTTAGAGGATTTAATTCCTTAGAACTATCAAGCTAGAAACATTTGAAAGCATAATTTCAGTCAATTAAAATCAAATTCGAAAAAATAGTTAAAGTGATATTGGGACACAAAGACCCCCACATATCTTTCAGCTTAGCACATGATCTTTTATTTTTAGGCCCTGTTGTGTACGAGAAAAAAATACCATATATGATAGGTTACCAATGTTAGGGAAAACATTTCCATGTTTGCCAGTTACATAAATAACTGGAAGTGTTTGGATGAATTTGAGACAAGTTAAAAGGTTGTAAAAACACATTTGAGTAGTTTCATTGTTACTGAAAAGGCTCACTCAGTTGTCCCCAAAATTATATAAAAATATAACTTCATAGAGAATAAATCCTGTGCCATCGTTTGCAATGCTAAGTGAGATATTTAGTATGAAATATCATTCTTCTAAAAAATAATGCTAAAAGACCACATGCTAAGAATTACCTTACTTGATCTTTTCCAACTCTTCCTCATTAGCATGGTCTGTAAATGAAATAACACATTTTAATTACCTTTACTCTGACAGACATAGAAAAAAGGAGGCTGTCTTCCAAAGGGACAATCCACATTTAACCACAGCTTCTGTAGCAACAACAGATATTTTCCAGTGACAACTACACAAGACTGAAATCAAAGCAACTAGAACCATCTCTCATACTCAAGCAAACCCTTCTAATATTTTTGGAGAAATTAGGATAATGAATGCGAAGAATGTCTAAAATAAAAAAAAAGTAGGGAAGTGGATGAAGCAATGAAAAAAAATCAATTATTTTAAAAGCAATTGCAATTTTTGACTGATCACTTGAGTAATAAGCTTTGAATTTTAGGAACACGTGCTCCAATACTTTGCACAGCAGATACAGCCACAGGTGGATACCTCCTGCATAATGGCATCCTTGGGTGGTGTGCAGCCACTATAGAATCTTTAATACTATTCTCCTATTAGTTAGTGGTGCTGGGGATGTGGTCAGGGAAAAGGTGTGTGACTGGGGCTCCCATGTGTCTGGCTAATCCCTGGCTACCAGTGCAGCCGTTAGTTTGATCTTCCTTGCTCCAGGATCCAGGCTAGTGCCTGCTAATCCTAGGATCAGGTGAACACAAAGGCTGCTTAAAGAAGTTGTTCTCTGCCCATCTCCAGACTTGCACCAAGCACTCCTTGGCTGCTCAAGAGACTTTGGCCAATTGAAATTTTTCTGGATTTTATTTTCTGCTGCTAAGAAATTAGAACAGTCTCAAAATTTAGTTGCTGTGCTATGAAGCACTGATCATGTTCTGCCTTTTCTATAGTTAAATTTTATCCACAGTACTGAGAAGCAATATGTTTTCTAAGGTGTCAAGTGTCTAGCCAGGATGTCGTATACTAAAACTGCTAAAGAATTGAAGGTCTCCAATAACCTTTTATTATTGACACTACATTTTCTGGCATTAATCTTACAAAATTATGATATTTGTTCTGACTCATTTTAAACAAATGGGCCCACATGATATTACCTGAATAATTTGGCAAAATTTAGCTATCCCAGGAATCATTCGCTGTCATTTCTGAGGGCGGAACTAGCATGGACACAAATTCTTAATCACTGAACAGATAGATTCTACTGGTCAGGATGCAGGGGGACAATTTAGCTGAGTTCCAACTGCCACATCAAACATTTTACTTGAGCAATTAAGTTGTGTACCTTATATTCATAAAAAGATTAATGTTATTTTAGCAATGTAAGTTTTCATTTAGTGTGAACAAATAAAATGGCATTAAGTTCACTGAAACTCTTTGTCCCTTGCAAAATAAGCAAATTGTGCACTATGCTTAATTGTAGTCACTTTCTTTTTCAGGTGGCCAGAAAAGAGATTTAAAATATGAGATTTCACTGTCAGGAAATAAAAATACTGCACGGAGGAAAAAAAGTGGAGGGGGAGAAAGATGCATGTTATTGATAATCTGATGAGACTTTTCCATCCCAAAAATAAAACCTTGTTTAACTGGAAAATTGGAAGAAAAATGGTTAACCCATGTATATTTATTTAAACTGCTAAGGATAGTTTAAACCTAAAGGGCCAAATTCTGTCCTCAATAAATAATATTCAAATCTTAGCAGGTACTTTTCATCCAGAGATGTCAAAGGGCTTTACAATGTTGGGTAAGTATTATTACCTTTATTTTTACAAATAGGAAAACTGAGGCATAGAGAAGTTAAGTAACTTGACTAAGGTCACACTCTGAGTCAATTGCAGAGCCAAGACTAGAACTCAGATTTCCTGAGTCCTATTCAGTGTACCACACTGCCACCCACTGAATATAGTGTGTTTTGGATCATATCCTAAGTGAGGAGAGAATTGGGCCCCAAGTCTAAATCAGATAGAAATCTAATACTATTTAAACTCTGAGAAATGTATTTTGTATTCTAGCTACAGAAACGCATGATTGTACATTTGAGCTTATCAATATTAACACAGGCTGTTGCAGTACAAGTTTAAAGTTGTAGTAATAACAATCTGATCAACTTTCCTTAGAAGTCAATAAAATAAATGCATAACCCAAAACAGACTGATAGATGAGCTGCAGGAAATAGTATCATTTGAAAACATTCCATGACCTGAATCCATTCCACTCTTTCATTTTCTTTTTCTGTGATATTATTAACCTTTAGGCAGATACATAAATATTACAGAGGTAAAACATAATAGAATTCAAGGGAACAAACAAATCAACTACATTTTAACAATGGATATATTTTTTCTAAAATCAAACTAAGATTATGCATCATTTGGGATAAACCACTTCAGAAACAAATCAATACCACAGATTTTATTTGCATTCATCAGTAACATCCTTTCAACATTCGTATATTTGAGAATTTTTAGCTTTTATTTTATTTTTAATCTTCTAACATTAGCCAAGCAGTTTATAGTTCTAGAAAAAATAATGGAACATGCAGCTCAAATGAACTTACAGTTACTTTGTAAGTTCTCCAATGATGAAATCTGTATATTGAACTTTTCTAGAAAAAGAGCTAGGAAAATCTCATGCATGCACAATAGCACAAATGACCATGATACAGGACACAAGTTTACAAGAGGCACACCAATATGCTTTTTAAGTCAGTATGCATGCAGTTGTAAATTATATATATGCCATGCTTTACATTACACTTTACAAAACAAATATTTATCATAAACAAATGCAGTGAGTTAAAAAACCAAACAAGCTTTATTCATACATGACTCAGATAATTTTAAAGCTAATTTTAGGCCTCATTTTTTCTAATTAGATTTTTTATATGTAGCAATTAATATTGTAAAATCATTCATACAGTACTGCTTAATTTTTGTAATTAGAAATAGCATTTTTCTAGTGCTTCTCATATTTTATTTTTCTCAACTCTTCTTTTGCTTGCATTGATTATCCAAACTGCCAGTCAACACAATGACAAATGATTCAAACTGCATTATTCATGTAAGCAAAGGACAGTGTTAGCACCACACAGCAAATACACAAGATTTTCTGATTTAGAATTGTTGGAACTAGTGCTACTGCAACTAATATATATTTAGGATCCATTTCTGGAAAGCAACTCAAGAAAAATAGCTTTTATAGTTAAAATGGCTCTAAAAATATAGAACTACAATTTTTATTCATGATATTTTAATAATGTATTGTGAATGTGCTTATACCAATATTGTACTGAATTTCTTTTAAGCTAAGGTCTCTTTTTTCTCCTAGAAGAAATATCGGAAATGTAGAATATTTAGCATAACTTTACACAATTTATACCATCTCACTCTTCCCAGTACCTAATATGCTTTCGCAGATTTTCTGTATTTTAGAAAGTGACAATTTTTTATGTGAGGAAACTGGATACATCAGCTGCAGATCTGAAGAAAAATCCTCTCACCAGTCAGTATTTTTGACATTGCATCCCATCAGAGCTTCTCTCAGGCAGATAAACCAGAGAAAGTGCTCCATAGCACTGGAGAGGAGAGCGTGTGTGTGCAAGACTGGGTGTGGCTCACCTCTCTTTTGGGTATTTCTAAGCTACAAAGGCTGGGCATCCTAAAATCAAACACCTACTATTCTTGAATCAATACTGTTTGATGTTTTCAGTGTTCCACATTTGTATCACACATCTGTTCGCACATATAAGAATATACAACATGCCTAAAAATATTTTCACCACCTCAGGGACTAACTCCAAACCGACTGTGTTTCCCTACAACATAGAACCAAAACACCTCAATATTTCACAAATGGGATAAAAGGATGTGGCTCCCTCCACTACTCAGTCACATTAGTCTTGATAGACCATCAAAAGTTAACACTTGAAGCCTTACCTTCTTTCAACACACTATGGTTAAATATTTAGCCGCCATGATACTCCAAATCCTTCTGGTTTGGGGAGCAAAAGATCATATCAGGCTTTGTAATCTGCATCACAAATGCATCAAACAACATTATAGTTCAAAGGTTCATAATTACTGGCAATGTTTGTTCGGGAGGGGCTGAAGAGAGGAACAGAATCCATGCAGGAGGCATGAGTACCAGGACTAATCTCCACTGCCGAATGATGATGTAAAAGTTGCAGAGCTCCTAGTGCACTATCCTTCAGGTCAGTAGCATAGGGATACCCTACCCATGGAACCTAAGGATGTTTCTGAACTTATGACATCCTAAAACACAGTACTTCTAACTCCAGTATTTATAACTATTAAACCATGTTTGGAGATGCTCCAAAGATTTCAGTCCTATTCCAAAGTACACTTTAATAAGTATACTGTACCAATACAGATTATTTACTCAAACACTACAGACCATCCGCTCTCATTACTTACTCTGGGACCATGTATGTTATTTGAATAAATATTTTACAAGGACCACATCTTGCCTATGAAGTTGCATAGGAAGGGAAAGGTTTTGCTTTATATCTTTAATATAATTAACTGTCTCGTGAATCTCATCTACATTTAATTCCCTGAAAACTACCCTCATTATTACAAGACCTTTTAAAAGAACACCTTAGGATGATGGTTTAATTGGAATGAAATAAGTTTTTTAAATCTCTATGTATAAATAAAATAAATAAGTAAATAACATGGAAGCTGAACACAAGATATATTGCATCTTGAATCTTTAAATAATTGATGCATTCTTATGAACCAACTCAGCGTTAAGTTGGTAGGTCCTCTTTCCCTCATGGTGACACAAACTCTTTTAATGTAACTTTGCTAGAACTTTACTCCAATATGCATAGCTTGGCATGCTATTTTTTAAAAAGAAATTCCATCCTCAAATTACAAATAGAATAATGAAGGTCTCAGACCCTCCTCAAAATGGGAGGTCTCAAACGATCACAGTTTGAATGGAAGAATAAAATTGTCCCTTTTGCTAAAATAATATATAGAAAGTAAATGGAGTTGAAGATCTAACGTAACAGCATGTCTTCCTGTTGCTACCATCATAATCCACTGAATCTGGAAGAGGCTGCTAGCCAGCCAACCTATGCACTCCTGTCCCTTCTCACATTCAATTTCTATCCCATAAGGTAAAGATCCTGTTGAGGGGCAGGAATGAAGAAGCCATGCTGTTATGACGTAATATTCAGAATATTTAGATTTCACTATGTAATGGATGGTTATTCTTCCTGAATAGTGACTAGCACAATATATGTCTGTGTTTGAGTATGTGTGTAAAAAAAAAAAATCTGTAGAATGTTACTTTCTACATCAGAAGTTTTCCTTCTTCTGACTGTTAAACTTTGAGCAACAGGGTTGTTGCCAAATAGCTCAGTAATACCTGCTTTAATGACAACATTTAATCTCAGATATGTTTTACAATTTATTATCAGAAATACTTGTCATGATGCAAATTTGTAGGATATTGTGCTGAACAAAATGGATGAAGTCATTGTTTAAAAGAGACATTGCACTTTCATTTTTTGAATATGTACACAATAGGTTTGTCTTTTTTTCAGGCAACTCTTACAGAATGTCATGAGGGGGCTTAATGGTGGGAGAATTATTTTCAGAATTCTAACTCTACAGCATTCCAAGTACCAGGCATACACATTCATGTACTGGTGGTTTAATTATAGCTGGAGGAAAAATGAAAAACAATGTTTCAGTCCTCCACAGCCTTCCTCATCTTATAAGTAGATAGTACACCTCTACCCTGATATAACATGAATTCGGATATAACGCGGTAAGGCAGTGCTCCGGGCGGGCGGGGCTGCGCACTCCGGCAGATCAAAGCAAGTTCGATATAACGCGGTTTCACCTATAACACGGTAAGATTTTTTGGCTCCCGAGGACAGTGTTATATTGGGGTAGAGGTGTAGTTGTATGACACTCCAACAAGACTATGTACTATATACTACAGTCCTGTATTAAACAGGGTAAAATACAGTCTGCGGAAGACCATGGAGACCAGTTTTTTTTCTGTTCTCCTACTTAGCTTGGTTTACTTGACCTTTGATGCTTGCTTCAGGTAGTAAGACTTTTTATGTTTGATTGTTGGCTGTGGCGGGCGGATTTTACATTCCCTATTGAACACCCAGAAGATTAAAAGGATTGTTTCAATGTTGGTGTTTAGGAGTGAGTACTAAATATTTCTTGAAATCTATTTCACATAAAATCTATTTATAATTCAGAGCAAAGAAATATGTCAACCATTGGATATGTTCTTATGTGTCACTGAGAGGGTGAATGGAAAAGGCAGTGGGGAGGATTTACCATCATACAGTGGGCCTTAAAACTCATCTCACTATATAACTTGTCAAGGGGCTGATGCTGCTTTTCAGAAAGGATTCTCGCCACTTCCTTTGTGAAATTCTAGGGAGTAGACTAAGGTTTCCCATTAATTTGAATAGAGGAGTCCTCCATGAGATTACAACAATTTTCTGCCCCTGTGGGGCTAAAAATGTGTGTTATAGGAAAGAGAATCCATGTTATTTTACAGGCACTATTCAAACTGTAGTTAATTTCTACATTTCTAATTTCTAATTTAGTTAAATTTCTAATGCAAATTGGCCAGCAGCGCTTGCAACTCAAAAGTCAACAGGAGAAAAGATCCAAGCTAAATGCTAAATTTACATTATATGGGCATTTGGAAAAACCAAAGGATAACATTTTCCAAATCACCTAAGTGTCTTAGACTCGAAACTCAATAGGACATACACTTTCAGAAATTTTACACAAAAGATCAAATTTAATGACATAGGTAATAATAAAGGGGTCCACAAAAAATATAAAATTGGCAAATCCTGTAGGAAAGCTCACGTTTTCTGCATCTGATGGCCAAAATGCCCACATAATGTCAACATTTTCCAGTGTTTTAAAGTGCCCATTTTGATGTTACTGCTGTATCCTCTCTGATTCTATGAAATGTCATCCTTTGAATGAAAAGTGATAGCTTTGCAGTCAGCATAAATAAATAAAAGCAAATATGCTCAGGAATAAAAATTGACACAATATACATGTTAATTCTTCATTACTTAACTTTCTCATATTTTTAAAAGCTATAGTTGCATCCATGTTCTGTACTGTAAACTAAATAAAATTGTCTCTCTTTATAGATTTTAACTGAAAATGAGAGAGAACTAGTTTATGAAGCTGTGAATCAGGTTTAATATGTTGCAGATTTCACAGATTCTTTCTTGAAGCAAATAGTTACCTGGTAAAAGCTTGACAATGAAATCCTGACCAAAAAAATGCTTAAGTTATTTAATGTATTTATTTTTGTGCTTCTCCCAATCTCTGAATCCTTGTTCTTGACCATCATTTTTGTGCCATGCCTTTGTCTTTTACATGGCATGATGGATAAGTAAATTACAGTAAGTACAGAAAAGAAAGGGTCATTTTATTTATGGCACTTTACTAAGACATCAAAAAATATCCAGTGTTTCCACAATTAAATGCCAAGAAGCAGAAATTCTAATTATTACAAGTATCCCTCTTAATTCCAACACTGGAATATATGTCTGAAATGTTGACACTGCAGCACTAGGTCCAAAATTCTTTAAGAAAATGGTTCATCAGTGCGCTTACATATTAATTACTAATATTCACCTGGAATTTTGTTTGAGACTGTTGTACATTTATGTTCCACCCGGATCCCTCACTATTTTCACAAGAGGATCTGATCTGAAGTAGGACACTTTTGCTCAAATGCATGATAAACACTGATCAATAGTGTCTACTTATAACAAATTTGTTTCAAGATTGCAGTCTCCTCTTCTGATGCTACTAATCATATGACCATGGAAGGATCACATTATCTATGTTCTGTAAGTGAAAACAGGTTAACACTTACTTGTTGAAACTTTTAAACTTACCACTTCCCTCTGTCCTTCTTTGGGAGCCAGTAGAACTGATAATAATATAGATCCCAGATCATGGTCAGGGTAGTGAGGATCCTTCAAAGTCAAGGTGATATCTGTTGGTCTAGCAGACCAAAAGAAACATTTATTCTGAATTTCGAGCACCAATTTAATGATGTTTCTGAAGCATCAGGCTCAACAGAATCCACATTTTATATGAAACAACTTAGAAAATAATTTTAAAAAAATCAATTACTTTAATGAGTTTTAGTTTATTTCTATTCTTAAGGACAGACATCTAAATACATTTGTGTAAGAGCCAGCATGTCTCAAACCTAGATCTGTTGAGCTGCCAGGCAGTGAACATCTCCATACTGCCACCCAGCAGCAGCTATAACCAGCTCATGCCCCACTATCCATGACTTGCTGTGGACACAGATCATGGGAAGTCCTGCCTCAGGAGGTCTGCAAGGCAGCAGCCTCACAGCTACTGATTAGCTCCCTGCTGTATATAAACCCAAGGGGTGTTCCAGGAAGTGTCCTGGCAACAGCACACATCTCCTGTAGCTGCCACAATCATTCAATTCATGCTCTTGAAGTCCTGGCTTCAACCTCAGCTTCATTTGGACCTTTCCTCCTGACCCAGCCGTTGAAACCTGACTCAGACTCTGACCCTTGGTATCAACCCCAGCCTGGAACTTGATTATGAATTCCTCTGCTACACTCAGCCTCAGGTTTGACCTTGCTCAAACCCTTGGTCCCAACTGCCCTTGTTGGGATCCTGACAATTTCACACTTTCTAAGCAGCTTGTACATACTGAAGCAATTCAATCTGAACTATAACATTTATTTCAATTAAAACAGAAGAAAACTAAATTTAAGAACAAGATGAGGTACAGCTCAGAACAAAAAAACCATGGGAACAGAAATAAAATGGCTGCATCCTAAGCCATCTGTAGGTACTGCAGCAAGTGTTATGTATGATGACTTAACATAGTATTATTAACATTAATGTTACAGTAATGCTCTAAGGCTACATGTCCTTTGACTGTTAGCTGAAGTGGCAGAGGCTAGTTATTTTTAAGCATCTTGAAAATTCTATTTGCAATGCCACAAGTATGAGATTAGTTGACACCTCAAGGACTGTGCATATATGACTCCGCATATATGACTCCATGGACTTTCACACCTGCATCATACCTGTTTAATTCCAGTGCCGCGAGATCCATAAAAGCTGAGCCAATAAAGTCATCCTGAAATCCAAAATCATAATCAAAGACCTAAGACATACAAGAGAAGAAAGTATTTCCAGTATTAAAAACTTTTTTTGAAACTTCCTTAATTAATAAATGTTTCTTAAATGTCCATTTCTCAGGGTGTATTTTCATCCTGTTAAAGCAGGATTACCATAGGGTTCATGCCTATCTGAGTAAGTAAATTAAAATTTGAAGCTGCTCATTTAAAGTTCAGTGTGCCTACTTATGGAAATGTCCAAGGAACTATCAGATCTGGACTGCATAACATTAATAATATCAACCTTCTATTGACAGAACAAGCCGTTTTATAACAAATCCATTGAGACTGAAGAGGAAAAACAGATGCAAGAGATTTAAAAAAAAAAATAAAAAAAAAAATCATATTCAGCATCCAGGTTATGAATTATACCTAAATTGTTGCATTGAATAATTCTATAAAGCACAGGCTGGAGGGCTGAGATATAGTTGTCAGAAGCAAATGGACTGTGGTGGAGGTATTAGTACTGATAATACACCGCTAGCAGTATAATTTTGCAAGGTGCTTTATAGAATTTTCTTTTAAAAGGAATTACAATCTAAATTAAGCAATTAGGAGATTTACATATGGGGATTTTTATCACTGGAAAAATTAATAAATCAGTATGTGGTGGCTGTTAGCTGACTTGTCTACCATGAGAGGATGGCAGATCTCACTAAGCATCTAAACCGGGGTGGCCAAACTGTGGCTCATGAGCCATATGCAGCTCTTTTACAGTTAAAGTGCAGCTTGCGGACCTCCCCTCCCCATTCTCCACCTACCAGATGGGGTGTGTGTGTGACATTATCTGATTAAAGTATGACCATGCAAACCATTGTTGCTACCACTGTTATATAAAAGCAACGAATCTTATACAAAGTGTGACACATGGCCAGAAATGGTTAAGCAGCCTGCAGGCTAAATGACCCAAAGAAGAGTATGTAAATGGTAATTAGGGCCATTCCATTGTAGATAGGCTAGAACTTTGAAATGCAAACCTATATTGTTAGAAATTAGAGACACTAATTGTATGTGTGTACTCATATCTTGTCAAATGTTAGCCAGGTAAACAGACAGTTCCTGTCTGTCACTATAGCTGTTGATTTAAAGATCAAAAGGGAATATTAACATCTAGATGAAACTTGGGTGAAATAATGTCATTGTCTATATGTCTCTTTAAAGTTTGTGATAGACTGCCTAATGGATGAATTGCCTTGAGTTAATTTGGGTAGCTAATTACCAGTGATGCTTAGGAAATCGGTCTACATCAAAGTATCCACGATTGCCTATTGTTTGCCTAAGGACTCCTAACTGTATAAAGATGCCTTGGGTGCCAATTCTTTTTATCTCAGATCTACTTAATGCTTCAGGCAGTGGAAGCTTACGCCCAAGACTGAGATCTCCAATCCTAAATTGGAATACCCGGAATATAAACATTGGACTATAACCTATGAACCAATTGTGAAAGAACTCTTTGCAACTACAAAGCTCACCATCTCTGCTATGAATCTGTATCTCAAGAATTGTACTCATGTCTGTATGTATACTGATTTTTTAACCAATACTCTCTCTCTTTTCTTTTTTAATAAATTTTAGTTTAGTTAATAAGAATTGGCTGTAAGCATGTATTTGGGTAAGATCTGGAATATTCATTAACCTGGGAGGTAATGTGTCCGATCCTTTGGGATTGGTAGAACTTTTTTATATGATTAATAAGATTTTCAGTAATCCTCATCATATTTGACTTGGGTGTCTGGGTGGAGGCCCAAGGCTGGGTTGTTTTAAGGGAACTGTGTTGTTGGCTTCTGGGTACCAGTGAGGTATTATAGAAGCTGTTTTGTGCTGACTTGGTAAATCTAAGTATTGGAATCACCAATAATCAGGATTGCCTGCCCCATTATTTGCAGTTCACCCTAATTGAGTGACCTCAGCTGGCTCCCCTGGGACTCCAGTCACAGGTGGAGATCAGGACTTCTGCCTTGCAACGAGGTGGTGGGGTAGGGGCTTCTACCCAGTGGGGAGGGAGGCCTCAGGGCTTCAGCCTTGCGGGGTGCACCTGCCGGGACTCAGAGCTTCAGCAGAGCAAGGCTGAAGCCCCGAGGCCTGTCAGGCACCTCCCACGGGGATGAAACCCTGAGCCCCAGCAGGTGTGCCCTCCTCTCTCGAACTTCTGAAGATTGTTGTATGTGGCTCAGAGGATGAGTAAGTTTGGCCACTCCTGATCTAGACAAACCTCTTACAGAAACCTGGAGAGGAGTCTGTGGCCATTCTACATATTAGTGCCAATGGTGCGGGGATAATTATCCCCTCTCGTGTTAAAAGACAGGGGAAAGGACCTTGTTGAGGATATGAATAATAAAAGGAAAGAAACAAAGAAAACACAACTGTTACAAGTTACACAAACAAAAATCTAGAAAAGTAAAGGCCCAGTGATGCCACCTTTACTCATGTTAACTCCAATAGAACCGCTACTGAAGATGGCATAAATCAGGCTTTGAAATATCACAACACTAACATTATATCAGATAATATAGAACAGTGTAAAGGACATGCAACAAACTGCATGATCTCTGTCTGGTTCACTAACAAATCATTACCTGGATAGTGAGAGAGAAAGTAATTCTTAATCAGATACATTCAAATTAAATCTCACAGGTAAGTAAATATGAAAAAGCTATCAACCATGTGAACACCAAGAGCCTCAGTGTTCCCCTTTCCCACAATATATACTGTACAAAACAAAGACAACGGGTTTATTTACTCTGCTAATGAAGATACAGGCAAAGGATGAGTTTAAAAAAATTGGAGAAAAATGCATTTCTTGGATGCTTATCTACATTCAATTCCAACTGACTTTTATACACATCTTAAAATACAGATCTTGAAGATGAATTACTAAGTTCTTAACTCACATATCAAGATGAAAACTTGTTTTAAAATCAACTTTTGCGGCTGTGTATCATTTTCTATGAGATATAGTATTTGAAATTCAGCTGTTTTGTTCAGAGTACAAATATGTCATTGTATTAAGCAGTACAGCCTCCCCTGAATGATCAAAATGCTTTTTACTGTTCCTTTGAGCCACTGTAGTAATTTGATACCTTGGGGGGACTGCAGTTATTCTTGACACACAACTGGCCAAAACAAGCAGTAGTTTATATAAATGTTTCCCACTTATATTGCTTCCCTCTCTTTCACCCTGTAAACCTGATCATTCATTCAAGTCTCTAAATAAGAGTGGTAATGGAGCATCAATGGAGAATTACAATTAAATTTCAACAGCGCTTGATACTGATGCACTTCTTTATCAGAGTAGAACACAGCACATTACTGAAGGAATCTGCCAGTGCAGAGCCAAATTCAAAGAAGGTTTGAGTGGTCCTTGTCTCTCAAGTGTTCAGTTACTTTCACCGTTATCAATTTCCAACTCTTTCAGTGGGGAACAAAACAAGCTAAGGTACACTCTCCTCAATTCAGAATGATGAGATTAAACATCATGTTGTTTCAAATCAATTATAGAAGTCTAAATATTGTTATTTTTTAATTAAATCTCCGTGAGATCTTAAGTATTACTGATCTAGGTTTGTGCTGGTGCAGGTACAATACTGCAGGTTTTATATATGATTTTCCTCCTGCCCAGAGGTGATGGAGTTTGTGCTTGACTTTTTATCCAGCATCTTACATAAACGTAAGGACCCTATTGCCAGGAGGACATTGTAAGCTCTTTTGGGCAGGGACTTTTTGCTCTGTGTTTGTACTGCACCTAGCACAACAGAGTCCTGGTCCATCCCTGGGGCTCTTTGACACTATCTCAATACAAATACAAAAATGGTACCTCAGATCCCAGTTTCCCTTCAACTTTGGATTGTCTTTTTTTGTTTGTTTGTTTTTAAATAACCGCTCTCTTTTTAATGATTGACTGGTACAAGGTATACCGCAATCCTGCAAGGCCCTGAGCACACTCACACCCAAGGAAAACAATATAAAGCAATGCAAAACATATGTAAAAAAAGACACCTTATTTATTTATGAATATCAAAAACAATGGAAGCTGAGAACTCTACACCTGGAAGGATCAGGCTCAAAATACCCTTCAGCAAAGAACAGTTTTTTAATATGCCAGAAATGTGTTTCATGTAAAAATTATCCTATGTATCGTGGTATTCTCATAAATACAAATTAAAAACATTATCTATAAAAAACTCCTTTAATTTTGTTTCCTTTTCTTTACTAATAACAATAGACTATTAAAAATTGAAGAGTTTTGGAAGCCTAATTTACATTTTTTATTTCTTAATTTTGCATTTCACTCAACTTGGATAAGAAAGACAGACGTCTTCTTTTTAATCAGTTTCACTTTCTGCACTAGCACACTACTGTCTAAAATGACAACATGAAAAAGATGTATTTAAATTTTAAAAATTGATTTACCTGATTTTATAAAAATATAATGAAAGTCATTACCACTGTTTTGCTAAAAAAAATACTTTAGAGGATAAAAATTAGCTGACCATGTCCCTTTATGAAATGTAGAATTACATGATAATTTTTTCAGAGATAAAGAACAGTATCTTGAATTGTTTAGTAAAACTTCTACAGAAGTAAAATAAATGAATGGCTCACCTTTATATACAATGGTTCCCTAGGGTGATCAATAAGAATGCAGGTTTTTTCATCCCACACAGGATTGAGGTTCTTGTGTATAGTTTTACTTCTAAACACTTCTTTTCCTCCAATTTTAAACTTGACATATGGATCGCTGGTCCCTGTTAGAGAGAGACACATTGATGCAATATAATTACATAACTTCTGTGTACACTGGAAATTTAAATCACCCTAAAATGAATTAAATATAATTTCACTGACAACATGAACTTTGGAGAGAAGAAAATAGAGTTGATAGAGAGAAAAATAACTTTGTTTTGTTACTTTAGGATTTTATTTTATACATCGGTAAGCTATGTTATTAGGACAATGGGAAAATATGAAGGGTGAAATCCTGGTCCTATTGAAGTCACTAGCAGAACTCCAATTGATTTTATTGTGTCCAGGATTTTACCTTTAATTTGGGAAGCTTTTCTTCCACTACCATGAATAAGCAAATTCCCCCACCCCACTCTCAACACCACACACCCTTCCTGCAGTCATCCTCACTGCCCATCTAAGAGAGGCTCCAACCCTTGTTAACTGTAACTAAATAATTCTGGCACCAGTTCTTGTGCGGTTTCTTCCAAAGTTGTACTCTATACACTGTCAAAGAGGGACTTCAATGCCTACACTAAGAAAGCATTAGGAGTGGCAATTTTCAAAGGCTTTCATATCATAAATACAGTTTAGCGTATGACCTACATTTCTGTTTAGTTGCAATTGTGCTGTTCTAAGTTCCTGCTTTGATGGCGCCCTGACAATCAAACTGGTAAAGTGCAGAAAGACCACAGCTCTTTCCCTGTACTTTTTAAATATAAAATTTAATTTTACAATTTTGTAAAAATCTTGGAAACATTAAAATTGGATTAAAATCCCAAGATGCCAATGAATTTTAACCTACTTTTGTAAAATTGAATTTAAATTTCATAAAAGGTGCTGAATTGACTGCAATTTTGCTGATTCTCTATCAGTTAACTGTCTGCAACAAAACTTTTGTTTAGCTCCATTTCATCCAAGACGATTTTAAAATAAATGCAATACCTTCAATGTCACCACAATTACAAGAGATGCGAGAAGAAACCGCTAACATAGAATGTAGAACTTTTCCAAATTTTCTTATTTATATTTTTGTATACTGTAAAAAGTTTATAATCATATCCAAACATTTAATAAATGAATTTTGTGAAACTACTTTATACCTCTAAACAAAAATAAGACTTTTTACAGTGCTCGTTGCAGTATTTTATCTAGCCACTAGATGGCACTGTTATTTACCTAAAAACTATACACTCCATTCTAAACCAT
Organism: Platysternon megacephalum; assembly: GCA_003942145.1. NCBI lineage: Eukaryota > Metazoa > Chordata > Testudines > Platysternidae > Platysternon > Platysternon megacephalum. The sequence continues at coordinate 29,222,687 of QXTE01000003.1, forward strand.
AGCTGAGTATATTTCAAGCAGGTTTAAGTCTAGTTCATTTATTATAATAGGATCTTAGTTTCATTGGCAACACAATATATGGTCCAATGATAAGAAATAGTGAGTCAACTAATTCCTTCACTCTTCTACTGATGATGAAGCTCTTCAGGGTAAAGATCATGTCTTTTTGCATTTGTTCTGTAAAGCATCTAGAAAATTTTGGGTGTATGTAACAAATAAACAATAGTAATAATAGCTAAAACAGTTTGGGGCCAAAGTTTCCCCCACCCCTTCACTGTTAAGTGTACCAGCTGTCTGCTTAGCTGTTGCCTTTCATGCTGCATTTCACGATACATCTACACTAGCGACCGTACATGTGTCCATGCATCCATCTAAACTCCAGACACCTGTGAGTAAGCGAGCATCCCTGAGGAGCATGGGTAAGTATATGTCTTTGGCTGTGGCACAGCCTTGTACCTGTGCCAGTTTGCAGTGTGGACAGGGCAAAGGGGTGTGTACCAGATCATGCATTTCAATAGTCCTCCACCCCCCAGTCCTACAGTACTGTACCCGTTTTTGCCTGACCCTTACCCAGTCTATAAGGGTCCCTGTCCCTCTCCCCGCCCCTTCTATTTTCATTGGTAGTAGTGATTTGATCACCTCAGAATACCTTTCCACTACACTTTTTACAGATCAATGCAGGTGAACATGCATCCTGCTCAGAGAGTAGATGCCTGCTCTACCGACCACACCATGTGCTGATCAATGTACGGTCAGAGTACACCATCATCCACCCGGAGTAGCAGGAATATTCACCTGTACCTGGAAATTTCACAAAGGCTGGAGTAGGCAGGCAACTGAGCAGATTCTGGCCCAGTGCCAGGAACCTGAGGCTCCTTTACAGGAGGGCAAATGACTCCAATAGTCACTTTGGAAGAATCATCATAGATGCCCCCTTTTACAATGAGCTGGACTGGGTGCGGTCAAGGGCTCCCAATACAGAGCCTGAAGTGGCTCATAACTGCCTCCTCAACCCTGCTGGCCTCATTGTCCAACGGGATGCTGATGAGGGCCAGAGTGAGGAAGCAGCAGGGAGCACAGAGGATGCCCTGGAAGATGAGGAGCACATGATTCTGCACCGCTAGCTGGAGGAGCTGACAAAGGAACCCCCCGTGTATGAACCAGAGGAGGAACCACAAGCTACGGCAGGAACCAGACCCTAAGGCAGGTAAGTTACAGTGGACCCACACCAATATCTCCTCTTGTTCAGGTGCTACTCTCCTGATTTTAAGCCCAAACCCTGCTCTGTTTCAATCCTTAGTTGGTCCCCAAGCAAGACACGGCTATAAATCAATGATTGTATTGATTTCCCATGAACCACTATTATGCATTTGCCAGAAGCTATAAAACAGGTTGTTTAATAATAATCACTGTGTCCCTGTGTCTGTGCATTTCTCGGCCAATCCACAGGCAGCAAAGGTGTGGGGGCCACACTGACCACAGGAAAGGAGGGGCTAGAAATGTATAGTTGGTTGTCTAAAGTTAGTAACAGCCATCTTTGTTCCTTGGAAGATTACACAGTTTCATGCTTCTTCCTCCACCCATATCTTACCATCCCTTTACAAACATATTGAGCCATGCTGAACAAGTTGGGAAAAAACGGGGGTAGGACAAGGAACCAGTGTGGCAGTTGGACAAATACAGTGTGGTGTCACTTCACTATAGAGAGGTGAGGTAGTTGTGGTGTTGATCTGAAACTTTGGGGAACAAAATAAAGTTGTGGTATGTCTCTTTCCCTGTCCATTTCACCATTGTTAGGTGGGCACAGGGGCAGGATTTTCTAGTGAAGCTGAGGGGGAATAGCTGGTGTTCATGGTTAGCTTCGCTTGTGCCATGGAAACTCCATATGCTAGCTGAGAATATAGTCAATTTCCAGTCAAACTGCATCCCAGTCCTGTAAGCATATGTAGCTAATTAGTTCATTTTATCATGTATTATGTGATGTTATGGTCAACTCATATGCTATTTCATATATAATCCATGTATGCTAAATAGATTTAAATTGTAGGATTATTGAAATATAGGACTGATAAATATTTAGGAATGATGAGTGTGAATTAGGTATTAGTAAAGCATGGCTGAAACAAAAAGTTGACAGGCAGAGACATGTAAGGTTTTAGCTTAGCCAGGCTAGGCCATAGGCTTAAGAATGCTTGACATGAGTGAGTGACCAAGGAATAACCCTATGCCAGCAAGGTCACAAGTTTACTGCATAAGATGTGCCAGTAGGTGAGGTTATAGAAAAATGGATTGCAATAGACTGCAATGTATTTTCCAAGACCACAAGACACCTGATTGTAACATCTTTGAATGTCTGTTTGACCCTGCGGGTAGATGGCATGCATAAATGCTAATGGGAATAAGAGAAACTATGAACAACCTATGAAAAATGGGGCAGTTCAGCATTCATGGGATGCAAAAGTACAGATAAGGAAAAGAAGGTTGACATCTTCATGCATATGAATAAAACCTTAAGTGTACTTAGAATTACAATATAAAAGAGGGTTGGTCCCCTGATTTGGTATAAGTGGGAAGACCCAAGAGATGACCCAACAGGAACTATCCCTCTACTGATGATCGTCTATTGAGAAGTCCACCAGATCCTAGAATACCTTTGAGGATGTAAGTATGACCACAGTTATAATTACCAGTATTGCATAGGTTTTTGTAGGATTTCTAGATTCATGAGTAATTGTAACTTTATTTATTGCTTTAATAGAATTTGTATTACAGATAAGACTTTGTACTTTGATTGTGTCTGTGGTTATTACCCTTGGTTTTCGTGTGTTCCTAGAGCCTCCAAATTTGAGAAAAGTACCAGAGGCAATTTCACTGTATTGAGCCTGAAACTGTAGCAACCAGAGCCAAACCCATGTTGGTATAATAAAACATCACTAAATTCGCTTTAAATAAAATTAAAGGCTACACATATTTCAGCAAATTTATGGTATATCAAAAACTCTAGCTGGGTCTTAAGGTTCAACTGCACTACAAATTTGCTTGGTTCACTTTCAGAGCTGACCAAACATTCAGCAAAATGTAGAGGGGTGACTATTAGCAGAAACATCTCTCTGGCATAGATGGCTGGACCTCCTCTACAGGACTGGAAAGCCACCTCTCTTTTCCATTATGGTACCCTGAAAACAGCTATGTTCTCCAAACGTTCAGCTTTTAAAGAAGAAATTGCAAACTGGTAACATAGACTTCTGGAAGTAACTGCATCTCCCACCCCCACTTCACCCTCCTGAGAAAATATATATAAATATTTTTTGAAAACATTTGTACATTTATCTCACCATTAGCAGCTTCTGCTCCTTCCTCGGGGGCTGTTAAAATTGTTTGAGAACCAAGGACAGGCTAACAGTTGCATTCCTGGAATGCTGAAAAATATCAATGTTGTGGCCTCCCACAGCAAAGTCATGTAATATGGGGGGATTTCTCGACTTCATCAAAGGGAAAAAATTATAATGCTATACTCATCTTTTGAATTGGCAGGACTTTTGATTCCTGAGGGGGAAACCATTCCACTGGGGATGGGGATGGGGCAGGAGAAGCACACCAGACAGACAGAAGATCTTGCAGGAGCTGCTTATTGGCATGGACAGGTTCTCCACTTGTAAGGTAACTCCCTTCTCTTCATGTGTCAGTATATAATGCCTGCATCTGTAATTTTCACTCCATGCATCTGAAGAAGTGGGTTTTTTACTCACGAAAGCTCATGCCCAAATAAATCTGTTAGTCTTTAAGGTGCCACCAGACTCCTCGTTGTTTTTGTGGATACAGACTAACATGGCTACCCCTCTGATACTTGCTCCAGAAAAGCTGTTAAGTGTGCTTAGCACTGCTGACAATGAATGGGGGAGGGGGAGAGGCCGGGGGGTGGAGGAGAGAGTGAACTCCTCCATCACCCAAACCAAATGTTGATAAGGTCATTAAGACAAATTGAGTGCTCCCAAAAACAGATGTTTGTAAACAAGTGTAAACATTTAAGACAAAAGCACTGCACAATGACCACATTACAACTCAGCCGCCACCCTCCACAGCACAAATGTAAGGTGTTGACTCAGTTAATGCATCCTGTTATAATAGTCTGTAATGAACAAATAGTCAGAGGAACAAATGGCTAATGACAATGACAGGGGAACAAAACCCTCACAGTTACGTAGCCCTACAAGTAAATGCCAACGTTCCCACCTGCATTTCCAGTAGGTACACAGGGCATAAAGGTGTCCCTTGGCGCCAGCACCTTCTGCCTCCCTGCTGTTCCAAAATGTGTGCATATATGGCATCCCGGATTTCCCTTGTCCCTGGAAACCAGGACCACTGTGCATGTGGCTTGGATCCAGCTGTCTGTAGAGAGTTTGTAAACCAGACCTGTTCTGTGCCCACTCCAATTTACTCTTACAAATGTTATGTGATGCAAAGCAAGTGATGGTGATGTGAATGGCATTTGCCACACTGGCATCCAGATAGATGCACAGGCAGCACCAACAAGTTTTCATCTTACCAAACACACACTACACGACCATTCTGCAGCTACTGAATATGTACCTGAATTCCCATTGTTCAGGGTCATTGATGTCAGTGTATGGTTTCATGCCAAACTAGGAGCAGGTATGCAGGGTCCCCCAAAATAACCATTGGCATAGATATGCCATAAAGAACCACATAATTTCTGGGGAATAATGTCCCTTCTTCTCTTCAAGTACAATCCCGATTTCCTCAACACCCTGGTTTCATGGACCTTTCCAGTGTTTCCTAATCATAAATCTGTCTCTGTAGTGCAACAAACCTTGCAGAATGAATGAATAGTAACATTTTTAGTTCACATACTCACTCACCCCTTTTGGTGGGCAAAGTATTGGGACGTGGGTGCCATCGATGCCCTTGCACAGTTCAGAAACCCCAACCTCAAATACATCTGTTATTTCTGGAACTTTTCTTATGGCAACCACATGTGGGTAGATTTCAGTGTTAACTGCCTCGCAAACCTGCACAACCACAATGCTGACAGTGGTCTGCAACTGATCATTAGTGATCTGCTGTCGCCAACTAACACAGGGCAATAGACACCCATTTCTGCACCAGTATGGCTTTCCTGAATTGAGTGTCTTGGTAATGGAGATGTATGGTAAGCTTGTCACAGAGCTTCATGGAAGTCTGTTTCATCATTTGGAAGTTCTGAAGCCACTTCTGGTCATCCCAGATTTCCAAAATGATGTGAATCCAACACATCGTGCTGGATCTCCTGAATCAGAAGCAACAATCCACCCGGGGCATACTGTGGCAATACTGGCATTTACCATATCTGTTCCATGAGACCAGAAAGGACTGCCATTCATCCACATGGTCAATTGTCTTTGGCATGTCAGAAAGTCTTCCCAGGTTCCATCCTGCATCTTGACGATTATCTACTCCACCGCATAAACATTTGTCCCTCAATAAGGAGCGGGAGAAGAACCGGATCATCATCCAGTTACTCCATGTCTCCCATCCAGTTTGGCAGGAGGGAGAAGTGAGCAGGAAATGCCATCAACAAATGTGTGAAGGCGGGAGATAGTACCAACACCACACAGCAAAGCAGCTCCTAGAGTGTCTCCTGTGATGCACAGAACTCTGGATACCGCCCCTGAAATTGTAGCGCTAATGTTACATAACAACAGAGGCAGTGTGTACGTAGGTATATGTTTGTACACGCTATATGCGCCTCCAGTAGAGCATCTCTGGACACTCGCCACAGATATGGGGAACATGCATGAACACGTACATGGTCAGTTAACTGAGTTTGCGTACCAGTGCAGACACAGCCTGACTGACACTTTACTAAGAAGTTTGTGAGGCATTTAGGGATCCTTCGGAATGAAGGTATTATATGAATGAAAGATATTTTGTTGTGGAGAAGACACATTTGGATTTTGGAGGAAGTTGGAAAATCCAAACATCATATAGATAGTTTTTGTGGGGGGCGCAACTGAAGGGGGGGAGGGTTGGAATTCCCTCCCAAAATTAAGCTGAAATTTAATATTAGTTTAGGACAAATATTAGTCCCACTTAAATTAATGACAAAACATCCATTAACTTCGATGGGATCAAAATTTGGCCCTTTAAACTATAAATACTGGTGTTTAAGGATTCTTTCAAAATCTGATTTAGAATCTTTATATAAAAGCTCTGGATAAAAATGCTAAAGTATTGTTTTTCGCGTATTAATGAACCACATTTAATAAAAGACTGCACACAAAGGAAACACTAAATTTGGAAGCTCATTTATCTCACCTTATTAAAAGTGGATAAATTCAGTCAATACAAAATTATTTATTAAAACAATATTCAAAAGCCATTATTTTAACTCTAGCTCCTCCTATTATCTTCACCCCTGTACAGGAAACCCTGCAAGTTTTGGCATACTCTTCTTTTTTGCTTGCACATACTGTCCATCACCACCAAAACTCTCCCTCCGGCACACACACTTCTCTGCTGTTGATTTTTAGACCAATTTACATTCATAAGCTCCTCCAAGCAGAAATCTTGTGTTTTATTTTTCTTGTAAAATAATTACAAAAATCACAATTACCAGAAAAGAAGGCCACTTCGAGTTGTGTCAAATGAATACCTCAGGTAAGAAAGACATCCATCAGTTTTTATACTTTCATACCTTTCTACTTTCTATAGGCATTTCACAGCCAAAGGGGGGAGACAGCATGGTTGGTCTGCCCAGGAGTCCTAACCCTACTGTTTCTTCCCACTCAAGCTACAGGAGCTTTGTTCAACAATTAAATTTTATTTTTTTCCTTTTATAAACATATAACAGAAATTGGAACCTGCCATTAGTTGAATCTCCAGCTTTTTGTTTTGCTTAAAAACTGCCAAGCACCAATGTATCTTCAGACACTTCCCACAGCCTACACAACAATAGCAGCTAGTCCACACAGTCCATTCCTACCCTTGCCCCAGATTTTGTCCTTCCCATAAGAACATAAGAAAGGCCGTACCGGGTCAGACCAAAGGTCCATCTAGCCCAGTATCTGTCTACCGACAGTGGCCAATGCCAGGTGCCCCAGAGGGAGTGAACCTAACAGGCAATGATCAAGTGATCTCTCTCCTGCCATCCATCTCCATCCTCTGACGAACAGAGGCCAGGGACACCATTCTTACCCATCCTGGCTAATAGCCATTTATGGACTTAGCCACCATGAATTTATCCAGTCCCCTTTTAAACATTGTTATAGTCCTAGCCTTCACAACCTCCTCAGGTAAGGAGTTCCACAAGTTGACTGTGCGCTGCGTGAAGAAGAACTTCCTTTTATTTGTTTTAAACCTGCTGCCTATTAATTTCATTTGGTGACCCCTAGTTCTTGTATTATGGGAATAAGTAAATAACTTTTCCTTATCCACTTTCTCAACATCACTCATGATTTTATATACCTCTATCATGTCCCCCCTTAGTCTTCTCTTTTCCAAGCCGAAGAGTCCCAGCCTCTCTAATCTCTCCTCGTATGGGACCCTCTCTAAACCCCTAATCATTTTAGTTGCCCTTTTCTGAACCTTTTCTAGTGCTAGAATATCCTTTTTGAGGTGAGGAGACCACATCTGTACACAGTATTCGAGATGTGGGCGTACCATGGATTTATATAAGGGCAATAATATATTCTCTGTCTTATTCTCTATCCCCTTTTTAATGATTCCTAACATCCTGTTTGCTTTTTTGACCGCCTCTGCACACTGCGTGGACATCTTTAGAGAACTATCCACAATGACGCCAAGATCTTTTTCCTGACTCGTTGTAGCTAAATTAGCCCCCATCATGTTGTATGTATAGTTGGGGTTATTTTTTCCAATGTGCATTACTTTACATTTATCCACATTAAATTTCATTTGCCATTTTGTTGCCCAATCACTTAGTTTTGTGAGATCTTTTTGAAGTTCTTCACAATCTGCTTTGGTCTTAACTATCTTGAGTAGTTTAGTATCATCTGCAAACTTTGCCACCTCACTGTTTACCCCTTTCTCCAGATCATTTATGAATAAATTGAATAGGATTGGTCCTAGGACTGACCCTTGGGGAACACCACTAGTTACCTCTCTCCATTCTGAGAATTTACCATTAATTCCTACCCTTTGTTCCCTGTCCTTTAACCAGTTCTCAATCCATGAAAGGACCTTCCCTTTTATCCCATGACAGCTTAATTTACGTAGGAGCCTTTGGTGAGGGACCTTGTCAAAGGCTTTCTGGAAATCTAAGTACACTATGTCCACCGGATCCCCCTTGTCCACATGTTTGTTGACCCCTTCAAAGAACTCTAATAGATTAGTAAGACACGATTTCCCTTTACAGAAACCATGTTGACTCTTGCTCAAGAGTTTATGTTTTTCTATGTGTCTGACAATTTTATTCTTTACTATTGTTTCAACTAATTTGCCCGGTACCGACGTTAGACTTACCGGTCTGTAATTGCCGGGATCACCCCTAGAGCCCTTTTTAAATATTGGCGTTACATTAGCTAACTTCCAGTCATTGGGTACCGAAGCCGATTTAAAGGACAGGTTACAAACCTTAGTTAATAGTTCCGCAACTTCACATTTGAGTTCTTTCAGAACTCTTGGGTGAATGCCATCTGGTCCCGGTGACTTGTTAATGTTGAGTTTATCAATTAATTCCAAAACCTCCTCTAGTGACACTTCAATCTGTGACAGTTCCTCAGATTTGTCACCTACAAAAGCCAGCTCAGGTTGGGGAATCTCCCTAACATCCTCAGCCGTGAAGACTGAAGCAAAGAATCCATTTAGTTTCTCCGCAATGACTTTATCATCTTTAAGCGCTCCTTTTGTATTTTGATCATCAAGGGGCCCCACTGGTTGTTTAGCAGGCTTCCTGCTTCTGATGTACTTAAAAAACATTTTGTTATTACCTTTGGAGTTTTTGGCTAGCCGTTCTTCAAACTCCTCTTTGGCTTTTCTTATTACACTCTTGCACTTAAGTTGGCAGTGTTTGTGCTCCTTTCTATTTGCCTCACTAGGATTTGACTTCCACTTTTTAAAGGAAGTCTTTTTATCTCTCACTGCTTCTTTTACATGGTTGTTAAGCCACGGTGGCTCTTTTTTAGTTCTTTTACTGTTTTTCTTAATTTGGGGTATACATTGAAGTTGGGCCTCTATTATGGTGTCTTTAAAAAGGGCCCATGCAACTTGCAGGGATTTCACTTTAGTCACTGTACCTTTTAACTTTTGTCTAACTAACCCCCTCATTTTTGTATAGTTCCCCCTTTTGAAATTAAATGCCACAGTGTTGGGCAGTTGAGGTGTTCTTCCCACCACAGGGATGTTGAATGCTATTGTATTATGGTCACTATTTCCAAGCGGTCCTGCTATAGTTACCTCTTGGACCAGCTCCTGCGCTCCACTCAGGATTAAATCTAGAGTTGCCTCTCCCCTTGTGGGTTCCCGTACCAGCTGCTCCATGAAGCAGTCATTTAAAGTATTGAGAAATTTTATCTCTGCATTTCGTCCTGAAGTGAAATGTTCCCAGTCAATATGGGGATAATAGAAATCCCCAACTATTATTGGGTTCTTAATTTTGATAGAGACTTTAAATTCCCAGAGACTCATCTACAGTCTTCACAGGGCACTAATTAGTCAATGATACAGGATTAGTTAGTATCCCAAAGATGAGCATGCCAATTACAAGTTCACATGGAGTCCACGGGTGTAATAGGAAGAGTAGTTCCTTTTGCTTAAAAATCAACAAGGAATACAAAATTTAAAAAACGTTCCGTGCCAGTTTTGAAAAGGTAAAAAATTGGACAGGTTGGTTATACCTCTCACAACTCGACTTTTCTTTTAAAGAACACCCAGATGTGAATAATGTCATTTGACTAAAACACCCAAATTTTACTATGGCCCTCACTAATATAAACTCTCACTTTTTAAAATGCTAAATCTTCTGGTGAAGCAGAAACGCAAAAGAAATACAAAAAACATTTTCTATACTTCATCATTTTATCTCCAAACAGCTACACAGAATTGGCATAGAATATGACTGCCATGTGTAAAAAAAAACCCACTAAATATCCATGATGGAATCTTTTTATGTATTAGTACCTTTAAGTACCCATTTACTGGTAGTTCACAATATGCAGCTCTGAAACTATAATGGCCAGTGTGTGAGCAAGTAAAATTCACTGTGAAATTATTCAGATCAATCTGTGTATCTCGGAGCCTGTCTGTACCACTAACTAAACTCATTCTTGCTTATTACTTCTCAATGCCCATTAGTGCTGAGTATGCACAAGTATCATCAGAAGTAAGCAAACAGCTACATAACTAGCAAAAATGGCAATTTCACATCCACAGAGCATGATTTTACACTTGCATTGTAGGCAGTACGCATTGTGGGGATTACATGAATCTGTGGTGTTCTATAGATAAACAACAGGGATTAGTGCTGTTTAATGAGCCTAAAATTAAGGCTCAATAAAAACTGCAACTGTGTTAAAACTATTAAGGAAGCAAGTAACAGCCAGGTAGGTTATAGAAACTTGCTTCATGTACTAGTAAATCTTTGAAATCTGAATGCCTAAGGTGCAGTTATTTCATGCTTAGATTCTCACTTTCCTCACAAAGATTCTGTATCTTGCACTACATTAAAACCATGGTGCAAAACAATTCAGTAAACATTGTTTGCATACACTCAACCACCTTAGTTCATTTAAATACAAACCACAGAAGCGCACTCTTATTTTAGTGGGATCACAGGGCAGAGTAACAATGAGCAATTCTATTACAAACTTTCAAAGTGTGATCAAAGCTTTTATCGGAGCAGATAAACTAGTTTGGATAAAACAACCAAATCATAGTCTAAAATTTAAACCTGAGCCTTTTTTGACTTTTGTATGATTTTTGGTGGGTTTTTCTTTTAATATTTGCCTAATTCTGCTCTTCCATGTTTCAGAACTAAAATAATATAAGTAAAGCTATTTTTACTGGATATTGATGGCCCACGTAATCAAAGAGTACTAGAAGACTTGTGAGAAAACTTGTTATAAGATTCAGATTAAGGGCCAAATCTGTGGATGCTCATATCACCCAAACCGCTGAACAGTTAAATGCATCTTCACTAGTTTTAATGGTTCACCTTACGGAAAAAAAAATCAAGCTGAAATCACATCTGCTGTATAAATTAATCTCCAGATAACTATAATGGCCTATAAAAAGCACTCTGTGGAGATGTTATGAGTTATCAAGAAACAGAGATACTAGAAAACCATAATGGAAAGTAATGAAGTATGTATGCTATGTATTCCCTACATTCATTATTCCCTTGCATACTGAAAATACCTTCCAATAATGTGGTGGTTTATCTGTTGCTCCAGATTAATCACTTAAACAGTTAAACAGATTTCTGAGCACCTCAAAGAAATGATAACGTTCACACTGTAATAGACCTTATATTCACAATATATATATATGAAGCTCATTCCTAGCCATTTGGCTTTGGTAAAATTTGAATACTGCAATACATGAAAGCCTAAAAATTAACCATTAAGCATACTATATTTATCACATAGCTATCTACTTAGCAGCCGCAACTCAGATGCCTAATAAGGTTTGTGTTTACTTACCTTGGGGACAGAATTGGAAGAAAAGTGATGGTACATTGATCAAACGGATTATCTTGGTGTTTCTGCTAAAATTATCAGCAGTGAAATGGTTAATGTTGGCATTCAAATTGGCATAGTTCGGCTTCAGATTTAACACCCATTGTGATGTTTGTGGTGGTTCATTCCTTTCAGAACTATTATTTCAGGCTAAAAAGCAAAACACTGGGTCACATTTAGAAGGATTTCTTCACAATCACAGGGTCTGACTCCATCTAACACAAGAAAGAGCACTCAGCACCTAACCTAACTTGAAAGATTGCAAATTAGCAGTGTTAGATATTAGTCTCTCCTATTGAAGCTGTTCCATTGTGTCTAAATCATTAAAAAGTCATTTGAGCAGGGACATGAACTTGGGTCTCCTCTCCCACATGTGTGCCCTAACCACCAGGCTAGAGAGTCATTTTCACTCACTTCCTCTGGCACAGTGACTATTCAATTATTTTAATCATAGTGGAACAGCTTTGACAGGAGAGGTTGAGCAAGACCCAACCTGGACATCCTACAATCCAGTGGTCAAGGCACTCTCCTGCAACACAGGAGACTCAAATTCAAATCCATCTCTGCATCAGGCAGAGTGGGAACTGAACACAGGTCCTTGCACATATCAGGTGAGTGCCCTAACCAACAGGCTAAAAGTTATGAAGTGGCTACTCCCCTCATTTTGTGAATGGTTCCTAACTCCCAAAAACAAATGTTCTGGATAAAATTATTCAGCAAATTCATGTCAAATTTATTAATAGTTTCAGGTCAACCAAAACAACACTTTGGGGTGAATAAATTATTTGTTTTAAAAAACTCACCCAACTCTACTGGTAAGGTACAATAATCAAAACACAAATACTAACACAACTAGACAAAAATATAAAGTATTTTACTTCATGTGCAGCACAGCCACAATTAGTACATGGCTTATTGACTATGCCATAGCACAGAACAGATCCTCAATTGCTTAAAACTTCACTATTAAATATTTTTCCACAAAAATGTGCCTTTTTATTTAAATTCATTGTCAGTTATGTCTGTCTCCACTTTAGGCACATTCCACATCGTTAATTTTTTCTTGCCACAGAAGAATTACTACATCCAAAAGAGACCTCCTAAACCTTGTGAGAACTCACCAGCATTGTTTAGAGACATGAGCACAGGATTGCATGTCAGCAGGTTCAGAGACCTAATTCTGGCTCTGTCACTGACCCACTGTATGATCTCAGGCAAATCATTTCAACCCTGTACCTCAATTTCCCCATTTGTAAAATGGGAATAATACTATTTATATACTTAACTCGCAAGGGTGTTGTGAGGATTAATTGATGACTAATGTACTTGTATAAAACATAATATAATATGTCACATTTATACTTGAAATCTAAAGTTTTCTGGCCTGATTCTGATCTCACTTATGCCTATGTAATTCCACTGACTTCAACAGATTTATCAGAGTGAGAGGTGAATCAAGCTGTTAAAGACCATACAGCAGAGATATGTAACAAAACAAAAACATTGGTTAAAAAATGGGTAAATCCTTTTCTTGCTTTCCCAACTCAGATACAGTAAAATAAATTTTGCTTATTTAAAAAAAAACAAAACAAAACTTCTTTAGACTGAAGCAAAGCATGGGAAATTTCAGTCAACAGGAGAATCTTTTATAATGGTGTAAGATAATTTGTAGGGCTACCATGAAAAATATAAGTAGTCTTGTTTTCTAGTTGAAACATTAGACTTAAATTATATAACATGATGCCTAGAATTTTAAAGCTTTCCCCCCCCCCCCCCCCGAACAAGCCCTCTCCCCGACTGTCGTTCCTGCTGTGTTCAAGTATATTACAATCCTTAGTATCTCCACCACCAATTATACAGTGCCCATAAATTTCCAGTGTATTTCGGGGGGGCGGGGGGGACAGGGAAGGGAGGAAGGAAGGGGAGCAGCGGCTATACATTGAAAACACCAATTTTTGCTGAAGGACTTGATGTGGGAAAGCAGGGAAACACCTGTGCAGCGTTCAGGTGGGATTTTTGGCACCTATCAAGGCCAGAGTTTGGGATGTTTCTTTGGCTTTTAACCCTAGGAGGCAGTTTAAGCTTTTCATATTGGGTGGGGAACGCATCTTCTTTTCATTCCTCCTTCTGGGAGGGGGGTGGTGATGACTTAATTTGGTGGAGAAGAGGGGATGAATTCTTCATGCCTCGCTCCAGCAAGCTCTGACAACTGGCTGCCTCACTATGCGACATCCCACCATCTGCCCCAACATACATTAATATAATTCTCTGTTGTATCTGCTGGAATAACACCAGTAAAGTACTTCACAATGTTGACATTTAAAGTAAATTATTAGGCTTCAAATGTAACGTAGTGTTGAGAGAAACAGGAAAGTTCAAACTTCTTAGAGCTATTGTTTCAGGCCTACTGCAGACTCAGCAAGACAACACTGCAGCAGTTTACAATCTATTCTTATTTGGAAGATTTTCTTTGCAATCATAAAAACTGGACTTTTTTTTTTTTAAATTTAAACCTTAGATTCTGGAACACAATTATGAAGCAAATTCAGAAAAGGACAATTATATTGTAATTTACACAGCCACAATCACATTACATATAAAGCCCTGCTATCATATTTCCCTCCATTTGTACCAGACTTCCCCTGAAGAGATACATGTCCCTCCACAACTTGGAATGCCTGACTGGGAAAACATTTGTGGTATGATTCATTTGATGTACTTTAAACGATCATCTCTCTGAGATTAAAGCAGTTAAGTCTCTCAGAACTTCAGTTCAGTAGTAATGGGGTGACTGAAGTCTGCCACCGGGAGAGAGGAATAAAATGCACAAAAGCAAGAAGCATTTTTGTTCTTCAAAGACGACAAGAGATATTTTAAAAGTCACCATGCTGCGTTCACAGTCAGCTACGTCAATGGTGCAGCATCACCCTGCTAACATTTTGATTGTATAGTCCTCATCTGTTACTGTAACATTACTTATTCTTTTATTATAAAAACAACAGCAAACAACTATATGTGGAATTTAATTTTTGAGAAATCTTTGTAAGGTAATAAATAGCTTTTTCAGAGATAATATATACAGTAAAATGTTTTTTTTAGCATTGCCATTTATATTCTTAACACAATACAGAACTACCCTAAGGGCACGTCTTCATTGGCAATATTAAAGCACTGCCGCGGCAGCACTTTAACGTGGCTTGTGTAGTCATGACACAGCACTGGGAGAGAGCTTTCCCAGCACTCTAAAAAACCCACCTCCACGAGGGGCGCGGCTTCCAGCGCTGGTGCACTGTCTACACTGTCACTTTACAGCACTAAACTTGCAGTGCTCAGGGAGGTGTTTTTTCACACCCCTGAGCGAGAAAGTTGCAGCGCTGTAAAGTGCCAGTGTAGACAAGCCCTACGTTTCTTTATTTTGGATCTTAACGACTTTTAGTTAAAAGTAAACACAGTGGGGTGTGTCTGTTCTTTTATAATGTTAAAAGCTGCAAATTGTATACTTGTTCAACTGTAAATTACCAGACTGACACCAATTACTCTGCATTACAGATCACAATCATTGTTAAAATCTACTAGATTCCTTTAACAGGTATATGTCTGCACTTACTGATAACTACTTAAATGATAAAAGAAAATTATTACTCCATAGACTGAGACTCCAAGGTCAGAAGGGACCATTATGATCTTCTAGTTTGACCTCCTGCACAATGCAGGCCACAGAATCTCACCCACCCACTCCTGTAACAAACCCCTGACCTATGTCTGAGCTATTGAAGTCCTCAACTTGTAGTTTAAAGACTTCAAGGTGCAGAGAATCCTCCAGCAAGTGACCCATGCCCCACGCTGCAGAGGAAGGCGAAAAACCCCCAGGGCCTCTGCCAATCTGCCTTGGAGGAAAATTCCTTCCAGACCCCAAATATGATGATCAGCTAAACCCTGAGCATGTGGGCAAGACTCACCAGCCAGACACCCAAGAAAGAATTCTCTGTAGTAACTCAGATCCCACCCCACCTAGTGTCCCATCACAGGCCATTGGGCATATTTACCGCTATTAGTCAAAGATTAATTAATTGCCAAAATTAGGCTATCAAACCATCCCCTCCATAAATTTATCAAGCTTAGTCTTGAAGCCAGATATGTCTTTTGCCTCCATTGCTCCCCTCGGACGGCTATTCCAGAACTTCACTCCTCTGATGGTTAGAAACCTGTGTCTAATTTCAAGTCTAAACTTCCTGATGGCCAGTTTATATCCATTTGTTCTTGTGTTCACATTGGTACTGAGCTTAAATAATTCCTTTCCCTCCCTGGTATTTATCCCTCTGATATATTTAGAAAGCGCAATCATATCTCCCCTCAGCCTTCTTTTGGTTAGTCTAAACAAGCCAAGCTCTTTGAGTCTCCTTTCATAAGACAGATTTTCCATTCCTCGGATCATCCTAGTAGCCTTTCTCTGTACCTGTTCCAGTTTGAATTCATCCTTCTTAAACATGGGAGACCAGAACTGCACACAGTATTCCAGATGAGGTCTCGCTAGTGCCTTGTATAATGGTACTAACACCTCCTTATCTCTACTGGAAATACCTCGCCTGATGCATCCCAAGACCGCATTAGCTTTTTTCACAGCCATATCACATTGGTGGCTCATAGTCATCCTGTGAACAACCAATACTCCGAGGTCCTTCTCCTCCTCTGTTACTTCCACGTGATGCGTCCCCAGTTTAACACAAAAATTCTTGTTATTAATCCCTAAATGCATAACCTTGCACTTTTCACTATTAAATTTCATCCTATTACTATTACTCCAGTTTACAAGGTCATCCAGATCTTCCTGTAGGATATCCCAGTCCCTTTCTGTATTGGCAATACCTCCCAGCTTCGTGTCATCCGCAAACTTTATTAGCACATTCCCACTTTCTGTGCCAACGTCAGTAATAAAAAGATTAAATAAGATTGGTCCCAAAACCAATCCCTGAGGAACTGCACTAGTAACCTTCTTCCAGCCTGACAGTTCACCTTTCAGTATGACCCATTGTAGTCTCCCTTTTAACCAGTTTCTTATCCACCTTTCAATTTTCATATTGATCTCCATCTTTTCCAATTTAGCAAATAATTCCCCATGTGGAACCGTATCAAATGCCTTACTGAAATCGAGGTAAATTAGATCCACTGCGTTTCCTTTGTCTAAAAAATCTGTTACCTTCTCAAAAAAGGAGATCAGGTTGGTTTGGCATGATCTACCTTTTGTAAAACCATGTTGTATTTTGTCCCAATTACCATTGACCTCAATGTCCTTAACTACTTTCTCCTTCAAAAATTTTTCCAAGACCTTTCATACTACAGATGTCAAACTAACAGGCCTGTAGTTACCCAGATCATTTTTTTATTCCTTTCTTAAAAATAGGAACTACGTTAGCAATTCTCCAGTCATACGGTACAACCCCTGAGTTTACAGATTCATTAAAAATTCTTGCTAATGGGTTTGCAATTTCATGTGCCAGTTCCTTTAATATTCTTGGATGAAGATTATCTGGGCCCCCTGATTTAGTCCCATTAAGCTGTTCGAGTTTGGCTTCTACCTCGGATGTGGTAATATCTACCTCCATATCCTCATTCCCATTTGTCATCCTACCATTATCCCTAAGCTCCTCATTAGCCTCATTAAAGACTGAGGCAAAGTATTTGTTTAGATATTGGGCCATGCCTAGATTATCCTTAACCTCCACTCCATCCTCAGTGTTTAGCGGTCCCACTTCTTCTTTCTTTGTTTTCTTCTTATTTATATGGCTATAGAACCTTTTACTATTGGTTTTAATTCCATTTGCAAGGTCCAACTCTACATGGCTTTTGGCCTTTCTCACTTTATCCCTACATGTTCTGACCTCAATAAGATAGCTTTCCTTGCTGATCCCTCCCATCTTCCACTCCTTGTAGGCTTTCTGCTTTTTCTTAATCATCTCTCTGAGATGCTTGTTCATCCAGCTTGGTCTACAACTCCTGCCTATGAGTTTTTTCCCCTTTCTTGGGATGCAGGCTTCTGATAGTTTCTGCAATCCACGCCTCCTCCACCTTTAGATCCACAAGTTCTTCAGTCCAATCCACTTCCCTAACTAATTTCCTTAATTCTTTAAAGTTAGCCCTTTTGAAATAAAAAACCCTAGTCACAGATCTATTTTTGTTTATCCTTCCATTTAGTTTGAACTGAATTAGCTCATGATCGCTCAAATAACCCCTACAACCATTACTTCTATGAGGTCCTCACTACTCACCAAAACCAAATCTAAAATGGAATCCCCTCTTGTTGGTTCAGCAACTACTTGGTGAAGGAATCCATCAGCTATCACAGGAAAATCTGAGCCCTATTATTATGACTAACACTTGTCCTCCAGTCTATATCTGGGAAGTTAAAGTCTCCCATGATCACACAATTCCCATTAGTATTTACTTCATTAAAAACATTAAAGAGGTCTCTATCCATATCCAGATCAGATCCCGGTCATCTATAGCACACCCCAAGCACTATCCCAGGGGAGGCTCTACTAGCTTTCTTCCCCAATGTGATTTTTGCCCAAACAGACTGTCTTATCCATTCCATCACTTCTTATTTCTTTACAGTCTACCTCATCATTGATATACAATGCTACTCCACCACCTTTGCCTTTATCTCTTTCTTTCCTAAACAGCGCATACCCTTCAATACCTATATTCCAGTCATGACTACTATTCTACCATGTTTCTGTTATCCCTATAATATCTGGTTTCACTTCCTGCACCAATAGCTCTAGTTCCTCCATTTTGTTACCTAGGCTCCTCGCATTAGTGTACAAACATCTTAATTTTTCCTGTTTGGCTTCTCTCATATTCTTTACCCAATTAGGCACAGACATTCTACTGCCAGTATCACCTATTAGACTGGTATCTACACTAACCTTCCTCCTTATGTCCATTCTCCCACCCACAGCTGTATCCTTTCTTACTTCGTTTACTTCCCTCTCAATGTTAAAATCCGGCGTGGAGATTACCTGGACATCTCCCAACCATCTCCCCCAAATTCCTAGTTTAAAGCTCTCTTAATCAGTTGTGCCAGCTTCTATCCTAGAAGTCTATTTCCCTCCCTACTCAGGTGAAGTCCATCCCAAGAGAACAATCCTCTGTCCATGAATGCTTCCCAGTGGCCATACATCCCAAAGTCCTCCTTATAGCACCACTGCCTGAGCCATCTGTTGATCATCAAAATCTTGTCACACCTTTGTTGCCCTTCTCTAGGAACAGGCAGAATCCCACTGAAGATCACCTGAGCCTCGATTTCCTTAAGCGTCTTCCCTTGGCATAGTCTCCCTTGATATGTTCCAGCGACAATCTAGCCGTATCATTCGTTCCCACTTGAAGGACAATCAGGGGATTCTTTCCTGCTCCCATTAGGATCCTCTTCATCCTCAGGCCCACATCCTGTATCTTAGCACCCAGCAGACAGCACACCCTTTTGTTCTCTAGATCAGCTCTAGGTACAGGCCTGTCTATTCTTCTCAGTAAGGAGTCCCCAATCACGTACACCTGCCTTTTCATGGTGATGGTGTGATTCTCCGGTATATCCCCTGTTCCCTCTGGCTGCAAGTCCTCTCGATTCCTATTGTCCCTTGCAATCCTCCGCAATCCATCCTGTATCCTCCTGGGGCTCATACTTGGTGTTATCTCCATTGATGCTTCCCCTCTTCTTCTTTGCCCTCTCACCTTCAGCGACCACCTGCTGTGCCCCTTTTTCCAACTCCGCAAACCTGTTCCTGAGTTCAATTTCTCCTTCACTAGCCCGTCTTTTCCTCTGTCTGGTTCTCTTAGGGTACGGCTACACTACGGGATTAGTCCGAATTTACGGAATTCGATTTTTTGAAACCGATTGTATAAATTCGATTGTACGCGGCCACAGTAAGCGGATTAATTCGGCGGTGCGCGTCCATGTACTAAGACTAGCGTCGAATTCCAGAGCGTTGCACTGTGGGTAGCTATCCCATAGCTATCCCATAGTTCCCGCAGTCCCCCCCGCCCATTGGAATTCTGGGTCGAGATCCCAATGCCTGATGGGACAAAAAATATTGTCGCGGGCGGTTCTGGGAACATCCTCCCCCTCCCTCCGTGAAAACAACGGCAGACAACCATTTCGCGCCTTTTTTCCTTGGTGAACTGAGCAGACGCCATACCTCGGCAAGGATGGATCCCGCTCAGCTCAAGTTTGCAGTCATGAACATTGTAAACACCACGCGCATTATAGTGCAGTTTATGCTCAACCAGGACCAGAAAAGCCAGGCGAGGAGGAGGCGGCTACGGCAGCGCGGCGACGAGACTGATGCGGACATGGACATGGACACAGAATTGTCTCGCGCCACGGGCCCCGGCGCTTTGGAGATCATGTTGGCAATGGGGCAGCTTCTCGCTGTGGAACGCCGATTCTGGGCCCGGGAAACAAGCACTGACTGGTGGGACCGCATAGTGCTGCAGGTGTGGGACGATTCCCAGTGGCTGCGAAACTTTCGCATGCGTAAGGGCACTTTCCTGGAACTTTGTGACTTGCTTTCCCCTGCCCTGACGCGCCAGAACACCAAGATGAGAGCAGCCCTCACAGTTGAGAAGCGAGTGGCGATAGCCCTGTGGAAGCTTGCAACACCGGACAGCTACCGGTCAGTCGGTAATCAGTTCGGAGTGGGAAAATCTACCGTGGGGGCTGCTGTCATGCAAGTAGCCAAAGCAATCGTTGAGCTGCTGCTAAAAAAGGTAGTGACGCTGGGAAATGTGCAGCTCATTGTGGATGGCTTTGCTGCAATGGGATTCCCTAACTGTGGTGGGGCGATAGATGGAACCCATATCCCGATCTTGGCACCGGAGCACCAGGGCAGCCAGTACATAAACCGCAAGGGGTACTTTTCTATGGTGCTGCAAGCAATGGTGGATCACAAGGGACGTTTCACCAACATCAACGTGGGATGGCCGGGAAGGGTTCATGACGCCCGCGTCTTCAGGAACACTAGTCTGTTTAAACGGCTGCAACAAGGGATTTACTTTCCAGACCGGAAAATTACCATTGGGGATGTTGAGATGCCCATCGTTATCCTTGGGGACCCAGCCTACCCCTTAATGCCGTGGCTCATGAAGCCATACACAGGCAGCCTGGACAGTACTCAGGAGCGGTTCAACTACAGGCTGAGCAAGTGCAGGATGGTGGTAGAGTGTGCCTTTGGACGTTTAAAAGGTCGCTGGCGCTCGTTACTGACTCGCTCGGACCTCAGCCAAACCAACATCCCCATTGCTATTGCAGCTTGCTGTGTGCTCCACAATCTCTGTGAGAGCAAGGGGGAGACCTTTATGGCGGGGTGGGAGGCTGAGGCAAACCGCCTGGCCGCTGATTACGCGCAGCCAGACACCAGGGCGATTAGAAGAGCACACCAGGAAGCGGTGCGCATCAGAGAAGCTCTGAAAACAAGTTTCAGTGCTGCCCAGGCTCCTGTGTGAAAGTTATGTTTGTTTGTCCCTGTTGAAAACCCGCCCACTTGATTCACTCATTCCCTGTAAGCAACCCACCCTTCCCCCTTCCCCCTTCGATCCCAGTTTTATTTAAAAAAAAATAAAGTCAGTGTCGTTTTCAAATTACAAATCAAGAACTTTTTATTAACGGGGGGTAATGAACATAGGGAGAGAAATAACCAGGTAGTCCGGGTGGGGTTTGGGAGGAGGGTAGGAGTGAAGGAACAGGGCAGGAACAACATTCAAAATAATGAGAGCCTTTTGCTCGGGCTCTCTAATGGGGTGGACTGGCAGGTTGCACGGAGCTTCCCCCCCCGCGTTCTTACACGTCGGGGTGAGGAGGCTACGGGACTTGGGGAGGGGGGAGGGCGGTTATAGAGGGGCTGCAGCGGCACCCGGTAATCCGGCAGCTGCCGTTCCTGGAGCTCCACCAGACGCCGGAGCATGTCTGTCTGATCACGCAGCAGCCCCAGCGTTGCATCCCGCCACTTCTCCTCTCGGGCGTCCCTCCTCTCCTCGCGTTCGTCCCTTCTCTCCTCACGTTCATCCCTTTTCTCCTCCCGTTGGTCCCTCATGTCCTCCCGCTGGTCCCTCTTCTCCTCACGGTCACTGGCCTCTTGACGGAATTTCAATACAGTCTCCTTCCAATCGTTAAAATTAGCTCTCTCATCCCGGGTCGACTGCATTATTTCCGAGAACATATCGTCTCGGGTGCGCCTCTTTCGCCTCCTTATCTGGGAGAGCCTTCGTGCTGGGGGCGGGAGGATGGAAGAATTTGCAGCTGCAGTAGGAGGGAAAAAAAGGAGAGAAGTATGTAAAAAGATACATTTTATAGAACAATGCTTATACTCTTTCACGGTGAACACTTTTCACATTACATAGCAATGTACAAGGTCGCTTTTTGCATCTTATATTGAGTGCCCGCGGCTTTGGTGTTAGAGATCACAGCAGACGCAGGGCCGGGCAACAGATTTCGGCTTGTATGCAGCCATGGTAAGCCATTGTCCTGCTGCTTCTGCATTAAATCAGCGCCCTCCTTTCCCATAGCAAGCAAAGCCCTTTACGTGCTGCGGTTTCCCTGTTACCGTGCAGCATCAGATAACATAACAACCACCCCCCACCCACCCATTCAATTCTGTGGGATGACCCCCTCCCCCCACCACGTGGCTGGTACCATGGAAGATCCATGCAGATCGCAAACTAGCCCCCCCATCCACTTCTGTGGGATGATCGCGTTACCCCTCCCCCCACCACGTGGCTGGTATCAGGGAAGACCCCTGCTAGCCAAACGCGAAAAACTCAGCGACATTATCCACCCCCTCCCCCCCGCCCGCTTGGCTAACTGCAGGGAAAGATTTCTTTTCAGCTACAGGCAAACAGCCCAGTAGGAACGGGGCCACCTCTGTCCCCCTAATTACATTCCCATATCTCAAACAGGTTACCCTGAACGATATCACTCTCCTGAGGATAACACAGCAAGATAAAGAGCGGATGTTGCTTGAATGCCAGCAAACACCGGGACCATACGCTGCCAAGCTTTGTCAAGCAATGATACCGGATTACTTGCTGCTAGCATGGCGCGGTCAAGTGTCCTACCATGGAGGACGGAATAAGGCTGCCCTGCCCAGAAACCTTCTGGAAAAGCTTTTGGAGTACCTCCAGGAGAGTTTCATGGAGATGTCCCTGGAGGATTTCAACTCCATCCCCAGACACGTTAACAGACTTTTCCAGTAGCTGTACTGGCCGCGAATGCATCCCAAGTCCCCAGGGCAAATTAATCATTAAACAAATACTTGTTTTAAACCATGTTTGATATATTTGAAAAGGTACACTCACCAGAGGTCCCTTCCAGGGGGTCTGCGATGCCGCCTTGGGAGGGTTCGGAGGGCACTTCGGTCAGGGTCAGAAACAGCTCCTGGCTGTCGGGGAGAATGGAGTGCTGTGTGCTCTCCACAAGTTCGTCCTCCTCCTCCTCCTCCTCTTCCCCGTCCGCAGATTCGTCATGCAACGATGACATTAACCCCTCCTCGGAGTCCACGCTCAGGGGTGGGGTAGTGGTGGCGGCCCCTCCGAGAATTGCATGCAGCTCATCGTAAAAGCGGCATGTCTGCGGCTCTGCCCCGGACCGTCCGTTGGCCTCCTTCGTCTTCTGATAGGCCTGTCGGAGCTCCTTCACCTTTATACGGCACTGAATGGAGTCCCGATTGTGGCCTCTCTCCATCATCCCCTTGGAGATCTTGTCAAAGATCTTTGCATTCCGTCTCTTGGAACGCAGTTCTGCGAGCACTGAATCCTCTCCCCATATGGCGATCAGATCCAGTATCTCGCGTGTGGTCCATGCTGGTGCTCGTTTGCGGTTCTCGGCCTGCATGGCTACCTGTGCTGTTCAGCTCTGTGTGGTCACCTGTGCTCACCAGGCTGGGCAGACAGGAAATGAAATTCAAAAGTTCGCGGGGCTTTTCCTGTCCAACTGCCCAGAGCATCCGAGTTTCGATTGCTGTCCAGAGCGGTCACAATGGTGCACTGTGGGATAGCTCCTGGAGGCCAATACCTTCGAATACCGTCCACACTAACCCTAATTCAAACCGGCAATGTCGATTTCAGTGCTACTCCCCTTGTCGGAGAGGAGTACAGAAACCGATTTTAAGAGCACTTTAAATCAAATTAAATGGCCTCGTTGTGTGGACGGGTACAAGCTTAATTCGCTATAACGGTGCTAAATTCGAACTAAAATCATAGTGTAGACCAGGCCCAAGTCACATGCTTCCACTGTCCACTTTCCTCACCCAGCAGTCTCCCCTCAGAGTTCTTTGGTCCTGCTTCCATCTGCAAGTCTGAACTCTAAACTCAACCCTTCTAAACTCAACCAGAGTTTCCACCTGCATCTCCATTCCTCGGATCTTTTCTTCCATCAGGTGGCACTTCATGCAAACAGAACTCTTTTCAGGTACCCCCTCCAGGATCATGTACATGCCGCAGCTTCCACATCCAGTCATCTTCATTGTGTCTTCCACTGCTTGGGTCACTACCACTGCTTCCTCTGTATCTGTCATAGCCTTCTCACCTAAGTCCTGTTATTCCAGGAAACACAAACCAAACCAAAACACCACCACCCACAGCAACACAAAGCCCCAACGAGCACCAAAACACTGCCAGACCACCACACACTCCCTTCACTAGCCTATCTGTTCCTCTACCTGGCTCTCTTAGTCTTCCCCCAAACTCCCCTTGCAAACTCCCACTCAAACTCCCCTGTTTACAGCTGTATTTGCTGGCTCCTGTGCCACTGTAGCTGCTCCCCTCCTAACCATCCACAAAGAGGTCCTAATATCAAACTTTGAGAGGCCAAGGGCTTGTCTGCATGGACTAAGTTCACTTTACTCCTACTCCTAAAACATCTAAGTGGGCTTAAGATATACCCACACTAGTATCACTAAAAATAGCAATTTTAGATACAGGGGCCTGGACTTCAGTGCAGGCTATACAAGCACACCAAGTATGCCTAGCTACATACACACGTTGTCAGCCCGCACAGAAGTCCATGTTGCCACATCCACATTGTTATTTTTAGCCATCCTAGTGCAGGTAAAGCTAACATGGGTATGTCTACCTAGACTGAGATTGCCTGCATGAATTGATTGATTGATCTTAATTTTCCTCGGTGTCCCCTTGTAGACATGCCCTAAGTCAAGAGAAGCAACAGTAGAATGAGTTCTAATTGAAAACAATATGAGTGGCAGTTTGGTGCTAAATGGATGTAGGGCAGGAAATGCATAATACTGTGTCTATTTGAAGCTGCAGATTCAATTTAGGTAGACAAAACGTAATTATCTGTATTGCAGGTTGATTAGGACATTTGAGATAGCACTTTAGTGTTTCTCATCTAGATACTGATCCAGCACTGTCCGTCAGTCAGGTCAGCTTTCCCACAGAGCTAAAATGGGCGGTTTTTGGCTGTTGTGCCACAAGTGCCTATGGAAAGCATATAATTTTCTACAGAAGCAAAAAGCTTAGAACTAGTGTGTTGGTCCTTATTTGCTTTTTTTACTAAAACAAAACACTTTTTAATACCTTTTTTCCATAGTCTAATGGGGAACATTCGTTTGACGTAATTTCAAAAATAATTTGGGTCATCTAATCTGAAATTTATCAATGACTTTGAAGGTTTCTAGGAGGATGAAGTATGTTCTTACTGTTCAGAAATACTGACTCATCACCATACAAATATTTGCCTCTCTCTATTCAGGGAAAGGAGGCCCTCCTAATACAAATCAAACAGAAAAAGAGGCAATATTTATCTTGATTAGAGGAGGTTGTGATAGACATAGGAAAAATTTCAATTGTGTATATCTGAAAAAGATCTACTAACTTCAATTTCCAAGGTGCACTGAGTGAAACCTGCTCACTCTCTCCTCTCAACAGTTGGAGACTCAGGGAGGCCCATAAAAACCTGGAGTCCCCAGCTTCAGCTCCTCTGTTGCAAACAGATGGCTCACAGTTCACACAAAGATCCTTACTAAGGGCTAGTCTACACTGGCAAGGCTAAAGCGGTGCCATGGCAGCGCTTTAACGTGGCTTGTGTAGTCACAGCAGAGCGCTGGGAGAGAGCTCTCCCAGTGCTCTAAAAAACCCACTTCCACGAGAGGCGTGGCTTCCAGCACTGATGCACTGTTTACACTTAGGGTGACCAGACGTCCCGATAAAAATCGGGACTGTCCCGATATTGCGGGGTTTGTCCCGCGTCCCAACCGATCTTCGGTCGGGACACAATTTGTCCCGATATCCGCTGGCAGCACTGGTTTGGTTTTTTTTGCTCCGCCGGCGGGCACCCCTGCCCCCCCCATGTGTCCTGATATTCTCTTTCCCTCATCTGGTCACCCTAGTTTACACTGGAGCTTTACAGCGCTGAAACTTGCTGCTCTCAGGAGGGTGTTTTTTCGCTCCTCTGAGTGAGAAAGTTGCAGCGCTGTAAATTGCTAGTGTAGACAAGCCCTAAGGAGGTCAACTTAAAGTGAAGCACTGAAATTAACATGTACTTGACACTTCCTGCATTTATTCTTTTTCATACATTTGTAGGAAATGGCAGAGCTGTAAAGATTTAGCTCCAGTCATCAGGAAAAGAAGATGCAAACTATTGAAGACTGGGAAAAGCATAGTTTGCCATCTGGCTACAGCTGCCTCACTGCAAGTAGAAATAATGAGTAAATCCAACAGTCCTGACTGGTGGCTGTGACAGTACAGTAAATATCTTGGGCTAGCTTCTTCCCCAGCTAATGCAGGGAGTGAGGGAGATGCAGACTGCACACCCTTGTACTAAGGATGGCTGCTGTGCTTGGAAATGGAAATTCACCTTTATGGGAGGCCAGGCAGCATTTGCACTGCTACCATGCATCAGAGACTCCCCCAGGGGAAGGCAGCTTTAATCTCCATCTCTCTTTCAGAGGAACCCTGACAATGAGGGCAGCAGCAGGGATATGCTGAGTCAGTGCATCCCCTCAACACCTATGCCATGCTCTCTCATGCAAGCATTGCCCACTTTTCAATCTGAGTAAATCTGGCCCATTGTCTTCTACTATGTTTTAGTGGAACCCCATGTATCCCTGCCCCCCTCCCACCATTTCTCACCTCTCTGCGTTCCAATCAGGCTGTCTGAATGCCTGCAACAGACACATTGAGAGTAGGGTTGCTAACTTTCTAGTCGCATAAAACCAAACACCCCTGCCCTGCCCCATGGTCCCACCCCTACCCAGCCCCTTCACAGAGGCTCTGCCCCCCATTCACTGCAGCCCCCCTCCCACCGTTGCTCGCTCTCCCTCACTCAATTTCACTGTGCTGGGGCAGAGGGTTGGGGTGTGGGAGGGGGTGAAGCCAGAAATGAGGGTTCCGGGTGCAAGAGGGGGCTCCAGGCTGGGGCAGGAAGTTGGGGTGCAGGAGGGGATGAGGCCTCTGGTTGGGGGTGCAGGCTCTGGACCAGGGTTGGGGATGAGGGGCTTGGGGTGCAAGAGGGGGCTCCTGGCTGGGGAAGGGGGTTAGGGTGCAGGAGGGGATATTGGGTGCAGGTTCTGGGATGGGGCTCAGGACTGGGGCAGGGATGTGGGCTCTGGAAGGGAGTTAAGGTGCCGGGCGGCAGTTATCTCAGGCAGCTCCTGGTCAGCGGTGCAATGGGGCTAAGGTAGGCTCCCTGCCTGCCCTGGCTCCGCGCAGCTCCTGGAAGTGGCCAGCATGTCCCTACAGTCCCTAGGCAGAGGGGCGAGGGGGCTCTGTGCACTGCCCGCGCCCACAAGCGCCACCCCCGCAGCTCCCATTGGCCACAGTTCCTGGGTAATGGGAGCTGCGGAGCTGGCGCTGGGTGCAGGGGCAGCACATGGAGCTTCCCCGATCACCCCTCCACCTAGGGGCCGTAGGGACATGCCGGCCACTTCTGGGAGCTGCGTGGAGCCAGGGAGCCTACCTTAGCCCCGCTGCACCACCAAGCAGACTTTTAACAGCCCGGTCAGCGGTGCTGACTGGAGCCACCAGGATCCCTTTTTGACTGGGTATTCCGGTCAAAAACCAGACGGCTGGCAACCCTAATTGAGAGGGCAGCAGAGACCATCTCTCTATTCTCAGTTCCTTCTGACACCACAGCAGTCCCAAGCAGATGGAAAGAACAATTTCAGGGAACGCACTGTTCAACCCCTATGTCCCTGGACTGCAACATACCCAGTGAATGCCCAAAGAATTTGGCTGGTAAACTTTAACAAGTCTCTACTAAGCATGTGTGAATTGAGATTTTTTCCAGAGGTTTATAACCTGACTATATTTGGGTAAATTTTCAGAAGGATGGCGAAAGACATGTTGACACCAGGGCACCCCCTTGCCAAATCTTAAGCCTTTGTTCCAAAAATGGAGGTTAGAGCTTCACAAAAAAATGGTTGTATGATTTTTTTAAACACTGGCAAAGCAATATATTTTGGCTGAAACTTTCCAAAAAAAGTTGAGCCTGATGCAGACACCTAGCATGGGAAATTTTAATCCAAGCTGGCAAAACTATTAAAGCAACTGAAATCAGGGCCTTATAATGGAAAGTGTGGGGCAACCTTAACTACGGGCAGTGCTACCAGCTCTGCCTACAATGAGATCTACAAAACAGTTATAAGATCATTAGTGGCTTCATGATGGGTTTATAATCAAGTCTCCTGCACAATTTGTGGTTTGCTTTAATACTAACACATTAATACCTATTCTGAGATCATCAACAAACACAACCATGAAAAATAAAATGTCCTTGCAACACCACCACCACTCTAGTAATTATTCATGTTCCCTGGTCCTCCCACTCACCCCACCCCACCTAAACACAAATGAAATGAAGATTTCTTAGTATGGAAATTCATTAATCTTAAATCAAGCCAAACAAACATTTTCCACAACTCCCTCCTCCCGCAACAAAACACCAAATGTGCTGTCTAATGACAATACCAAAGGCAGTATTAACATCCAGATGATTAATGAATGTTTTGAGCAGAAAACTGCATAAGAAATGCATGTTATATATTTATATATTTATCTGTTTGTCAAATCAAACGACAAATCAATGCCACATCTGTGGATGTACACACTTCACATTTAATGCATTTGATTTTCTCATTTTAAATTCTATCAGTGGACCATTGGAATACTAAAATGTAAAAAGACCTTAATTCATTATGAGTGATTTTCAAAAATAAATCTGATACGAAGGGGATATCAACAGCCCTTAGAACATACTTTGTCCAGGAGATCTGTATAAATGCTAATCTTTCCGTATTCCCTTCAAGTAAATATTTGGGAGAGAAAAAAAAAACACTCGTCTTATGAACTTACAAATCTGCACGATGTTGCTATAGTCTTTGTCCACCCTTCCCCACCCTAATTTCCCCAATGTTTAATGACATCTGTTACAACACCTTGTCTTAACTTCCACTGTAAACTCGTCATCAGGGACAGTGGATAAAATCCGGAATCCAGTGAAGTCAACAGGAGTTTTGTCATTGCATTCAGTAAGGCTAGAATTTCATCCCATTATCTTTTATCTGTCTGTGAAGTGCCATGCATGTTTATGGTGCTATATAAATAATAGTAATAAAATATCAAGCATAATTTGTTCATCAAAATCAGCAGTCTGGAGCTCCTAAAGTGATAGACCAGAACCAAAGACCAAAAACTTGATTTTTATGCACAATCTACATTGGGCTGAGTGTTGAGGACATCCATACAGACTGCAGAGGAGGACCTCTCCTGCCACTGAAGACACAGAGCCACTTTATAAATGAAATAAAGACTAGCACAAGCTCATTTCAACCAGGGATTCTAAAGTACAGCAGTGTGACCAACACACCATCCTAACAGGGCCGCCCAGAGGATTCAGGGGGTCTGGGGTCTTCAGCGGCGGGGGTCCTTCTGCTCCTGGTCTTCGGGGCACTTCGGCGGCAGGTCCCGGAGCGAGTGAAGGACCCGCTGCCGAACTGCCGCCGAAGGCCCAGAGCGGAAGGACCCCTCACCGCCGAATTGCCGCAGCTCCGGGTCTTCGGCAGCGGGTCCTTCACTCGCTCCGGGTGTGTTTGGCAGCACTGAAGAACCTGCCGCCGAAGACGCGCTGAAAACTCTCGTGGGGGCCCCTGCGGGGCCCGGGGAAAATTGCCCCACTTGCCCCCCCCTCTGGGTGGCCCTGCACCCTAATACCCACTTTAAACCTATATTACAACACCCCCCCACACACACACACACTCACAAGATAGACACCCTTAAACTAATCCAGTGGGACACATCCTATATTCGATATCAAATTCAACTAGCATAGTTCCTCCAAAATAAACTAAATGCTCTTGCTGAACTGAATACTTGCCTGGAGACAACTGGGCAAATATGGCCTTTGGGGCAAAATCTAGCCAAGTGCTAGTAAAATTCAGCTGCCTCATTCTTGACCGAGTCATGGACAGTGATAGACTTCTTAAGCACTGAACTTGCTTTAAACATTAACCATAAAGAGAGGGTACTGGTCATCAGAAGCCTTTAGCTCTTGAAGTAAGTCCTAGACAGGGCAGTATTTTATATTCAGAGGAGTGCATGACACAAAGCCCCACCAGATACAAATTTCAGTACACTAGAAAGATCTACAACTATACCCAGGGCTTACCGCTCTGAAATTGCGTGCAACACAAAGGTCAGCTGTAGGCGAGGGGCGGTGGGGGGGAGAAGATGCTGTGCCTAGGGGCGCGAGGTGTAAATCTACATCTATATCCAAGGACTTTTTTTTATCCTTTGAATGAGTGATTTGAATATCAAAGCTGGGCAACAAACTTCTGAAAAGGAGTAAAATATTAGCCTCTGTGCATAGCGCTAATACATAAATAAATTTTGTAGTACAGTCACAATTACGTTAAGCTCCACAGAAAATGCACATCTAGAGAAAGAAAAAGTTAATTTTAACTAGACAATCCATCCTACATTAAAATTAAGTAGATAATGTACATTTTTTTCTTCAAGACTTGCAGAGTGAGCACCATGGTAATGAGACTGACAGAAATGGAATTTTACTTGACTCTCATTATTTAATAAATGTGGTTACTGAATGATTTATTCTCTAGTGCATTCACAATGAGAAAGGAAAACAGGAAATAAGTTTTCTTCTCAACACTGTTAATCTAAACATTGACATTCCCAAATCATAATGAAAACTGAAGATAATTATGATAATAAGAAGGTCTTTGGTGTTATCAGCAGAATCTTTTGCTATTTAAAAGAAACTCATTATCTTTATTCAAAGACTAAACTAAAAACATCAACCTTCTGGTCTGATGCAAAAAGTCACACTCCAAGTAGTGGATTATTACAGACTAGCAAGGGAAAACTCAAAATCACCATTGATAATGCAATGCCATCAACACTTTGAATAAGGTTCATAATTGTCATTGGTCAGTCAATGTGATTTACAGTTGAACTACTGTGTGTGTTCAATCCAAGTACATACTCAGGGTCCCTGGCAGGCTTGAACTGGGGTGGCTAGTCAGTGCTGAATCCTGTGCCACCACATGTTCATTACTATTTTTACTGGAGTTAACTAGATTAAGCAAGCACAGCGCTAGAATCACACTGTAATTTGTAGTGTAGACATAACCTAAGGGGAGATAGGAGGTATGATTTCTAGCTTGCGTAGACACATGTGCACTTGCTTTGCTTGAGCTAAAGCGGTAAGGACAGCTGCCTGAGCATGCACCTGGGAATTTGGACAGGGTTGCACTTGCTACTGCCCATGACGGTACAGCCACACTTCTATTTTTAGTGCGTAAGCTCTAGAAGAGCTAATATGTATTGTATACCTGAGCTGGGAAGCAGCTGCTTTGTAGACATAGCCTAAAAGGTCTCCTGGTGCCCTACTGCGCCACTGAGGGTCCGCACTGCCTCCAACACAAGTTTGTGTCTAAAAGCCACAAAAAATCCCCACTATGTCTTCACTATATGGCCAAATCGAGTTTCCTTTACATCTCTGTGACAGCAGTCTCAAAATATAACAAATTGAAAACTGAGTTCTCAACTAGAAATGGAGTAATTTATAGCTAGCCACCTTTAAAATATTATTGAACAGATGCAGGCGTATAATTCATGTTACTGTTTCAACTGAATTAATATACCAAAAGAAAAGCATTGTGAACTTGAAAAGTTTCAGTTTACAAATACAAAGAGTATTTCATTATACACTTTTTAGTGCTTTTATGAATTACCAGAGAGAAGGTTTGAAGAAGGTTTCCATTTGCAATGCAGCAGAAACCAATTTGAAGAATAACTAGTCTGTTGAGAGGAGCAGGATAAATGGGAATGATTAGGGTATGTCTACACTACGAAATTAGATTGAATTTATAGAAGTCGATTTTTAGGAAGCGATTTTATATAGTCGATTGTGTGTCCCCCCCACTAAGTACCGTAGCTAGCGTTGACTTTCCGAGTGTTGCACTGTGGGTAGCTATCCCACAGTTCCCGCAGTCTCTGCTGCCCATTGGAATTCTGGGTTGAGCTCCCAATGCCTGATAGGGAAAAAAACATTGTTGCGGGTGGTTTTGGGTGCATGTCGTCAGTCGCCCCTCCCTCCGTGAAAGCAACGGCTGACAATCATTTTGTGTCTTTTTTCCACGCAAATGCCATACTGCTTTCAGCAGACGGTGCAGTAGGACTGCTAACCGTCATCATCCAACCACCGCTTCTGCTGCAACTCTGCTCTCCTGGTGCCATGAATCCACCTCACAGGTCCACTCGTCGTTCTTTATGAATATCTATTCTCGTGGCATCCCATCGTCATCCACCTCTTCCGCTGCAACTCTGCTCTCCTGCTGACGCCATACCATGGCAAGCATGGAACCTGCTCAGCTCACCGCTGCTGTTGTGAGCATTGTAAACACCTCGCGCATTATCCTGCAGTATGTGCAGAGCCTGCAAAAGTAGGCAAGGAGGCGACAACAGCGCAATCACGATAGTGATGAGGACATGGATACAGACTTCTCTCAAAGCACGGGCCCTGGCAATTTGGACATCATGGTGGTAATGGGACAGGTTCATGCCGTGGAATGCCGATTCTGTGCCTGGGAAACAAGCACAGACTGGTGGGACCACATAGTGTTGCAGGTCTGGGATGATTCCCGGTAGCTGAGAAACTTTCGCATGTGTAAGAGCACTTTCATGGAACTTTGTGACTTGCTTTCCCCTGCCCTGAAGCGCAAGAATATCAAGATGAGAGCAGCCCTCACAGTTGAATTACCGTTGGGGATGTTGAAATGCCTATAGTTATCCTTGGGGACCCAGCCTACCCCTTAATGCCGTGGCTCATGAAGCCATACACAGGCACCCTGGATAGTAGTAAGGAGCAGTTCAACTATAGGCTGAGCAAGTGCAGAATGGTGGTAGAATGTGCATTTGGATGTTTAAAAGCGCACTGGTGCAGTTTACTGACTAGGTTAGACCACAGCGAAACCAATATTCCCATTGTTATTGCTGCTTGTTGTGTGATCCACAATATCTGTGAGAGTAAGGGGGAGACGTTTATGGCATGGTGGGAGGTTGAGGCAAATCGCCTGGAGGCCGATTACGGTGTGACAATTCTGTTTGTTTCTCCTTGATGAAAACCCGTCCCCTTGGTTGACTCTACTTCCCTGTAAGCCAACCAACCTTCCCCCTTCGATCACCGCTTTCAGAGGCAATAAAGTCATTATTGTTTCAAAATCATGCATTCTTTGTTAATTCATCAGACAAATAGGGGGAAACTCGCAAGGTAGCCCGGGAGGGGCAGGTGAGGAGAGAAGCACCGGGTGGGGTGGTGGATGAGGGGAGGAGGGAAGGACAATGCCACACTACAGTTCAGAACTTATTGAAGGCCAGCCTTTTGTTGCTTGGGCAATCCTCTGGGGTGGAGTGGCTGGGTGCCCGTAGCCTCCCCTCCGCGTTCTTGGGCATCTGGGTGAGGAGGATATAGAACTTGGGGAGGAGGGCAGGCGGTTATACAGGGGCTGCAGCGGCAGTCTGTGCTCCTGCTGCCTTTCCTGCAGCCTGAGCATGTCGGTGTGCTCCCACATTAGGCTCATTAGCTTCTGGGACGGAGATGATAGGGGGAGCGTAGAAACATTTGCAGCTGTGGGAGGAAAAAAAGGGAGAGTAGTATTTAAAAAGATACATTTTAGAGAACAAAGGGAAGACTATTTCACACTGAATCAAGCGATTCACATTACATAGCACATGTGCTTCACCCCTCCGCCCCCACCGCGTGGCTAGTATCAGGGAAGATCCCTCTCAGCCAAACGCGAATAGCTCAGCATGAACGGGCCTTCACCCACCGCGTGGCAAAGGCTTTTAGAGTATCTCCAGCAGAGCTTCATGGAGATGTCCCTGAAGGATTTCCGCTCCATCCCCAGACACGTTAACAGACTTTTCCAGTAGCTATACCGGCTGTGAATGCATCCCAAGTCTTCAGGGCAAATTAAACATTAAACACGATTGCTTTTAAACCCTGTATTATATTTACAAAGGTACACTCACCAGAGGTGCCTTCTCCAGCCTCATGGTCCAGGAGCCCACTTTGGGAGGGTTGGGAGGGTATTAGCTCCAGGGTGATGAACAGTTCCTGGCTGTCGGGGAGAAGGGATTCTCTGCTTGCCTGCTGTGCGCTTGCCTGCTGCACAGATTCTTCTCCCCATACAGCGATCAGATCCAGTACCTCCCATTCGGTCTATGCTGGAGCTCTTTTGTGATTCTGGGACTCCATGGTCACCTGTGCTGATGAGCTCTGCATGGTCACCTGTGCTAAGCAGTTCGCCATTGTGGCCAAACAGGAAATGAAATTCAAAAGGTCCCGGGGGTTTTCCTGTCTACCTGACCAGTGCATCTGAGTTGAGAGTGCTGTCCAGAGCTCCCGGAGGCCAAAACCGTCGAATTGTGTCCACACTACCCCCAAATTCGACCTGGCAATGTCAATTTCAGTGCTAATCCCCTCATCAGGGAGGAGTACAGAAATCGATTTTAAGATCCCTTCAAGTCGACAAAAATGGCTTCGTCATGTGGACGGGTG
Organism: Platysternon megacephalum; assembly: GCA_003942145.1. Classification (NCBI taxonomy): domain Eukaryota; kingdom Metazoa; phylum Chordata; order Testudines; family Platysternidae; genus Platysternon; species Platysternon megacephalum. Next base: position 29,257,460 of record QXTE01000003.1, read on the forward strand.
CAGGGTTAAATCGATCTAACGCTGCTAAACTCGTAGTGTAGACCAGGGCCTAGTAAGATTTACTGTTTACTGAAAAACAAACCAATAAAATGGATCTGATTCTCTACTCTGTGTTCATTTTTATGCTAGTGTTACTCCATTGATAGAAATAAAAAATTTTATTGGTAGAGCTGGATTTAGAAGTGATGTTAGAACTCCTATATTTTCCAAAGTGACAATGGGTCAAATCGATCACTGACACACACACTGTAATCCAATTAGCCTAATTCTTGTCTCATTGACACCAGTGTAAAAACAGTCTCTCTTGAATTAATTCAGTAGAATTACTTTTGATTTACACTAGTGATATCAGAATTGGGCCCAATGACTTTAATGGGCCGATTCATTTTCTAGTCATTGCAGGCCAGCAATATCATCATCATTTTCTTGAATGCCTCTCTGATTATATCCATCTCCTCTCTCTTCTCTTATACTTACATTGTAAGCATTTTGGGTCAGGGACCTCTGTGAAGTCAAGTCTACAAGGAACATTTTTAATAAGGACACTGTAAAATAGTTTGACAAAATTTTAGCAATCTTAAAATCCTAATTTAGCGAGTCATATCCTATGAATTCTAAGGCTAGAATGCCACTGCCTGGCACCTTGTGTTGTCATTTACAAGGCTATAGAGAATCAGGAGCAACATAGCTGACAAGTATGCTTTTAACTTTTGCATTATATCCAATCAAATGCTGCAATGATTTTCTAAATAGCAGCACAGATTAAAAGAATAATATATACCCAGCTCTGCACAACAAAGCTAGGTACTGTGCCCAATCCCTGCATGTAACTCTAACTGGCATTGATGAGACTGCCATACTGTGGCAGACTGACAATATCCTGAACAAACCTTATGGAATTAGGATAAACTTAAATAAATAAAGTGAAATCCTATCAAATCAGGGTTAATGTCTTTTGGGTACACTGTATTAAAATGCAATTGTATAGGTGTTACTGCATCATTGTATGTGCCTTCTCTAGTAGGAGAGGGATGACCAATACTAACCACGCAAATGCTCATTAAACCGGTTACAGAATTCCATGTACTTTTATTTAAAGACATCTTATTAACTGTAGTTATTTTGATTTTGACAGTTTTCCAAGTCACAAGACAGCCCCAACACTTAGCATCAAATAGTAAAATGTGGTCTTTGAAATAACTCCAGTAAAGATTAACACCCACAAAAAGGGGTCCTTCCTTAAATGAATGTTGACACCAGGACCACAAGGTAAATATGAGTCAAAAGTGTAACGCTATTGCAAAAAAAGCAAACATCNTGCTGCAAAACCTCTGTTAGTCTATAAGGTGCCACAGGATTCTTTGCTGCTTTTAAAAATCATTAAAGGTCTAGAAAACATGACCTATGAGGAAAGATTGGGAAAAAAATGGGTTTGTTTGGAAAAGAGAAGACTGAGAGGGGACATGATAACAGTTTTCAAGTATGTAAAAGGTTGTTACAAGGAGGAGGAAGAAAAAATGTTTTTCTTAACCTCTGAGGATGGGCTTAAATTGCAGCAAGGACGGTTTAGGTTGAACATTAGGAAAAACTTCCCACTGTCAGGGTGGTTAAGCACTGGAATAAATTGCCTACGGAGATTGTGGAATCCATCATTGGAGATTATAAAGAGCATGTTAGACAAACACCTGTCAGGAATGGTCCAGATAATTAGTCCAGCCACGAGTGCAGGGGACTGGACTAAATGACCTCTCGAGATCCCTTCCAGTTCTAGGATTATGTTTAGCTACCATTAGGGCTATTTCTTCCACCTTTACTTTCTCCTCTATCCTGGCATATAAGCGCATATCCTATTCCCCCTAGCTGGCTCTGGTTTGCTCACCCAGACTACTCCTCTGCCCTCACAACAATTTTTGTTTTTAAAACTATTGTTGCCCTTTGGTCCAACCAGCTAGCCAACATCCCATTACTTGCTGGGTGATTTCCATGACAAGAAAAAACTGATGAAGTCAGTTATTTCTTTGATGCAATCCTATTTCTTTACAAAGAATTTTACACAGGTTCTGTTTCTCTGAACACAGTAGGTACAACAACAGGTGTCCTTGTTTGTAAATCCAAGTCTGTTTTCCAGCCAGTCCTGTGCTCCATGGAGTTTTATCTCTGCTCCTTCTTAGGGCTATGCTACCAGGTGATTTATCTGTTTTTATTATAGATTTCAGAATGCTTTCTTCTTCTGACACACACAGCTGAATCAATCACACTGAACCCCTTCACTAGGGTTGTCTACTTTCTAATAACAAAAAACCAACCCCCTTGTCCCGCCCTTTCACTGAGGCCCCACCCCCACTCCCTCCATTCCCCCCTCCCTCACCCTCCCCCACCCTCACTCACTAGCTCCTTTTCACTGGGCTGGGGTAGGGGTTGGGGTGCAGGAGGGTGGGGAGGGCTCCAGCTGGGGGTGCGGGCTCTGGGGTGGGGCTGGGGATGAGGGGTTTTGGGTGTGGGAGGGGGCTCCGGGCTGGTGCCATGGGGTTCAGAAGGCAGGAGGGGTCTCATGCCTGGAGAAGAGGGTTGGGGTGAGGGAGGGGGTGCGGGCTCTGGGGTGGGGCCAGAAATTAGGGGTTCAGGGTATGGGAAGTGGCTCTGGATTGGGGTGCAGGTGCGAGCTCTGGGAGGGAGTTGGGTGCCAGAGGGGGTTCCAAGCTGGGGCAAGGGCTTGGGGTATGGGAGGGGGTGCGGGCTCTGGGAGAGAGTTTGGGCACAGGAGGGGGCTCAGGGCTAGGGCAGGGGGTTGGGGTGCGGGAGGGTGTGTGGGGTGCGGGCTCTGGAAGGGAGTTTGGTTGCGGGAGGGGGCTCAGGGCTGGGGCAGGGGTGCAGGTGGGGGTGCGGGGTGAGGGCTCTAGGGGGCACTTACCTCAGGTGGCTCCCAGGAAGTGACTGCATGTCCCACTGGCTCCTAGCTGGATGTGAGGCCAGGGGCTCTGCGTGCTGCCCTCGCCCTGAAGCGCCACCCCTGCAGGAACAGGAGGGACATATCGCCACTTCCGGAAGCTGCGCGGAGCCAGGTAGGGAGCCTGCTTGCCCCACTGTGCCACTGACAGGACTTTTAACGGCCTGGTTAGCAGTGCTGACCAGAGTCACTAGGGTCCCTTTTCGACCAGGCGTTCTGGTCGAAAACCGGACACCTGGCAACCCTGCCATTCACTTGCAATAGGTCCCAGGAAAACCCTTTTTATTCTTCCTTACTTAGATGTTGCTCAGGCCTTCCCTTTAGGCCCAGTGCCTTCAGAGGTGGCTTCTATTATTTCAGCTATCACTATACCAAGGGGCATTTAATTGTTCTCTCATTGGGCCTGAATGAAAGGTAGCTAACATGCTTAATAGCTTCAGTTAGGCCTGTGATTGCCCAGAGATCAAAGACAGACTTGCTGGCAGCTACTAATACCCTCTAGCATAACATTAACTAAAAATTGCCCTGAATTCAGTTCTCCACTTTCCCTCTCATGTGACCATATACGCTGTTAGATAATGGAGGCAGCACTTCCTGTTAATGATTAATGAAGATAAAGGGGGACTCACCGACTAAGTGGTAGCAGCAGCAACCTCATATTAATGTTTAAAAATATTATTTGAATAGGAATGGGTTACATCACTCATTTACTCTCTCTGCTGCCACTACATGAGATCAACTTAATTCCGCTAACAACTCCAATGGGAAAATACAAAAATAACAATCATATTATTGGAGAAAATGTTTTCAGAGGGCCAGACTCTTACTCTGACTCACATCAAGTAATAATGTATTATGTGTAAGCACATACTGGCATTGAGAATAGCGGAGCTACTTGACAATAACAGAGTTTCTCGTACAGTAATATAGTATTCAATGTAATTAAGGGTGGTGGAAGTTGACATACAAAATTTTGACTGATGCTGTGATGGAATAAATGCAACACCTACCATGAAACTGAAATACTCATGAAAAAATGGAAAAGCCTTCTACCTTTTATTCTATAAACAGTTCATAAGCATTTAATATGGCAAGTAATTTTCAGATTTGTAATTATCCTGTTTTAGCGTATTGTCAATTTAGGTACTTATATGATCCCTATATCTGTAGCATCTGAATGCGATAAACATATTGTGGGCTGAAATCAGGCACTAAATCTAATCAGGCACTAAAATCAGCCACTCTAACATTTTTTAAAAGGATAAAAAGTATTTAATTGTATGTTTCAATACGGTGTTCATTTAAAAATATATTTTTTCCGTATGTATCCAGCCATATATCCATTCATCTAGATGGAAACTGGCCTTTGTCTCCATTACCACCAGAGTTACTATATTTTTTTCTTTGAGTGGAGGAAGGCCAGAGGCAGGAAGGATCAAAAATTTCCTGTGGACAAAGGCCAAAATTTTCAAACTTGAGTGCCCAAGGTTAGACACTAATTACAATAAATAGGTTGATATTTTAGAAGTAGTGAGCATGAGCACTGAATACACTGCAGCTCAAAAAAAAAAAATCAGGCCATTGATCTGGATATCTAAATACCATATGGATTCTCCCCTAAGATGTGTTACAGGAATGTAGCAAATCCACAGGACCAGATTTTATTCTAGAACTGTTTAATTGAATAAATCACCATGAAAAGGCAGATTTCCATCCAATTCTGAGCAGGGATAGTGAGCAACAGAAGCCATCTACAAACACTGAAAAGCATGCCAACTATACACTGTGCACCACAGAGGTATGTTACAGTTTAAGTAATTATAAAATGTTAAATAGGATAAAATTTCCACATTTGTTCTACTTCTTACTAATGCAAATATTTTCACTGCAATAGGTTATATCGGCACAAAAATGTATATTTAAAAAAGTATTAGATATAGGTGCCAGTCCTTTGTCAAAATCTTGGAACACAGAATCCTGCACCCGTGCAAAAATCTCAAGGAAGTCAATAGGACTACAAACAGGTCAGGGGGGTCCTGGTTAGCAGATCTCAATGCAAGATGCCCACATTATAAAAAGCAACAAGACAAACAACTAGTGGGCAGCCTTGTAAGGAGACTCAGGAAACAAATGAGCTTCTGGCTTGACTAGTGGTCAAAAGCAAATATTATTCCTCTGCTGAGATGGACTACAAGTCCAATAATTTTCATCTGACAGCCTCCCGATCCTGCCAGGATGCAGCACCCTCTTGTGAAGGAAGGACTATTAAAATGAGACAATGGCCACAATAGGTCAAATGAAACAGTAAATCTTTAGCACCTTCCTGAATGGAGGGGGAAGAAAGAGGTAGGAAGACTGCAAGTAGGGGGACTGACTCATACCATTGGCCATATAAAGGGAGCTTGCTGTTGCTTCTGAGGTTGCCAGTGGGGTGTGAGGTAGTGGCAGGGATTGGGGACTTCCTTCAGGTATCTGAGTATTACGGGCTAAGGCAGAAACAGGAAAGCACCATCAGGAGAGAAATACTGCTCAGAGGCTTGAGTTGACAGGTCTGTTTGCTGGAAGGGAGCAGAACAACTTTTGAGTTGGAGGGCATTAAGTCAATGAGTTTCAACTGAGAACAGAGGCTATGAAAGGTGCATAACTGCCACCTCAAGCTAATCAGAATCAAAGAAGCAGGGCTGGGCCTGCCTATTTGAGTCTTCTGTTGGATGTTATTAGATATCTTGGTGGTTCCCAGCAGTGGCTCCTTTACAGATACCAGCTATGTAGGACAAAGCCACTGGTCCTACACTCATGTATGAGAATGAGGAAGTCGGGGGGGGGGGGGGACTATCCTTCACCTTATACATGTTCTTTCTCCTCATTTTCTAGCTCTCTCTACCCACTCATCCTTATTTTCCAACTGCCTCACCCTAATGGTTCCTCTTCTCTCCCACACCCATCATTGCTTGGACCATCTCTGGTCCAAAGCCTCTTCAGGATGCGAGCCATTGCTGTTGTGCTCCTGCATGGCATTTCAGATCTGGCCTTTCAATAAGGAGCAAAGATCTCTTCTGGTCCACACTGCTGCTGAGAGGCAGGTGGCTCAGTCCAGCAGTACTGCTACATGGACAGATGACAGAAGCTGGGCTAGAAGAAGGGGCAGATGGGGGCTTACTTTTTAGCATACATGCAAATATTTTTCTCACATTTTCATTTTAAATTAAACTGCATGACCCATATCTATGTCAAGTATCCCTGAAAATATTAATGCTATCCTAAAAATGCAACCTTCTACTTGCAGAAAGAAGGTGAACGATGATTACCTTCTGCTTGAAGCATAGATTTCTTTACTGTCCTGTAGAGAAAAAATTTTACACAGTGAGCATACATTAATGGTATTCTTAAAGCAGATGATGATGTTACAACCAAGATGACAGACAAGAAATTCTCTGGTTCAAACATAAAGGAGTACTACTATCACTGTGGCATGTTACACTGTATGTGCGCAACTGGAGCTCTTAAATGAATATAAATGGATATCCAGAGGAAAGTTAATATTTAATGTCACAGATCATTCTCAGGACAATGCAGGCAAGAATGTTTTCATGTCTAAATGGCAATAGTTGTAAAGTGAATAAGACAAAGTGAATAAGAAGACTCTGCTATCAGAGCCTGCAGCTCACAGACTCTCCTTGTGGATGTTATCAATACCAGAAATTCAGTCTTCTGACATAAAAGCAGAATGGGACAAGATGCCAACTGGTCAAATGGTGGCCCCATTAAAGCCGCTAGGACTGTATTAAGGTCCCAGAGAGGAACCGTCTCTTGGATTGGAAGAGTGAGACAAAGGAGACTTAAGAATTTTGGTTCCATGGCTTTGGAGAAGACTGATCTTCCCTGAATGGGAGGATGAAACACACAGATATCGTTGCCAAATATACACTCAATGAGCTAAGCCCAAGGTCCAAGGACTGAAGATGCAGCAAGTACTCCAAGATGTGCTGAGTGGCATCAGTTGAACTCTGTGGCCCAACAACCACACTGAAAACTGCTTCCATTTTGCCCAATAGGCCATGCTGGTAGAAGACTTTCTACTGCTGAGTAGGACTCGTTGAGCAGCCACCGAACACTGCACTTCCTCCTCATTCAGCCATGAAGCAGCCACGCTGTGGGGTGCAGGTAGCTGAGCGTGGGATGTAAGGTGCAACTGTGATTCTATGTGACTACATCGGGATGCAGAGGAAGGGGCATGGGAGGCGGAAATGACAGTGTGAGAAGATTGGAGAACCAGCACTGCCTCGGTCATGCTTGGGCAATGAGAATGAGCTTGGTCCAGTCTGCCTTCATCTTGAGGATGACCTGTGTGATGATCAGGATTGGGGGGAAAGCATACAGGACAGCTGACTGTCAACTGAGATGGAAAGTACCGGACTGAGGCCCCCTCGAGATCAGAACAGATGACATTTCCTGTTGTCCCTCATAGCAAACAGGTCAGTGGTTGGAATGGTCCAAGCTATGAATATGACCAGGGAGGATACCTGTCTTCAGGAACCACCCGTGACTCAAGGAAAAACTCCTGCTGACATGGTCTGCAAGATCATTTTGGACACTGGGCAAGTGGTTGCTTATTGGAGTGATGCTCTCCTCGATCAGAACTGCCACAGCTTGATCACCTCTTGGCAGAGGACCCTAGAGGGCACTCCCCCTTACCTTTCACATAATACATTGCAATGCTATTGTTGGTAAGTATGAACCCCTGAACCCCTTATACAGTCCAGAAAGGCATGACATGCTCACAGAGATGGCCCAAAGCTGCAGCACATTGATATGCAGTGAGGACTTTTGGTCTGACTACATATTTTCAGCAACCCCAGATGTGCTCCTCAGCGCATCAGAGAGGCACTGCTGACAACAGGCCTAGTTTATAAGGGCCAGACGAAGGAAACATGCTGACAAACATTCTCTGGAAGTGTCCGCCACTGTAAGGAATCCAGGACCAGTGGTGGGAGATGGACCAATCCATGCAAAGAGTGAAGAGTTAGACAGTAAACTGTCCTGAGCCACATTTGAAGAGGGCTAAAAGGCAACCTTGCAAACTGGACCACTTGCATGCAAGCAGACATGTGGCCCAAGAACCTCAAGCACATCCAAACTGTTGTGGAAGGCTCAGACTGCAGACTGAGACAAATGGCGAATCATTTTAAAATGGCCGGTCGGCAAACTTGTAGAATCTGATGGGGCTCCAATGAACTTGATATGCTGAGTGGGAACCAAAGTTTTTCTCACCCCACTGGATATTGCAATTCATAGTACACAGGTTTCACCCTTGAAACCTGCCCAGTCTCCTCTGTTGGAGTCTTCAGTCTTTTGAGTGTCCTTGTTGCTTGCAGCATAAGTGGGGAGGAAGAGAAAAGGCCAAGCCTGGGGCCACTGTGTTCTCTTTTATACCCTTAGTCCCATGTGCTTGGAGAACACAAGTCCATATCTGGCGGGCATTGCTGAGTCCCCAGGCAAAGTTGAGCAATTCCACTGGTGTGGCCTTGTCCAAGCGTGTCATTGCATTGTAGTTCTGTTTCGGGACAATGGCTGTTCGACACCCACCCAGCCATTGGTTACTTTCCTTGTTGCTGCTGGAGAGCTAATATCTGACTGATTCTCCATCTTACAGCATGTTTTAGTGACAACCATACAACACAATCACATAACTTCATATGCACTAAAGATATGCATATTTAGATAGAACAATGACTTTCAGCAGATCGTAACCTTCCTCCTGATACCTCACACGGCATGCTTTATATGCAAGATCACAATTATATATAAATAAGGAATATAGGGATTACAGGGTGCTCCTCCAAGGTATAGAATGTCACAAGAGCGATGTCTGTAACATTGCTCCAGATCAAGGAGTCAAAATGGCACTTGAGGACTCTAAGGGTATGAGCAACCAATCTGACTCATCCGTAGCCCAGAATGAAGAGGGAATTGGCACCGACGGTGGAAATGGTACCGCCAGCAGAGTATGCCTCCGTCATTTCCAGTACCAGAAGCAGTATCAACCCCAAAGTCAGCAGCAGAACCAAGGAGACTCACAGTGCTGAAGTGGAGGGTGGTGAGAGCCGCCACATAACTTCGGTGGCACTGACAGCAGGGGTGAAGAAGTTCCCAGTGCCAAGGAGGTCCCTTGTGCCAAGCCCAGCACCAACCCCACTTCCACTGACTGTGAAAGGGAAACATCGGGGTGCAGTGACAACAGAGCTACAGGTTCAGCAGCCTGCCCAGCCAATGGGGCTATAAACAATGCAGCCCTGGCAAAGTCCTGGGCCAAGGGAGAGGTTGGAACAGAAAGGCAGAGGAGGTCCATAGCCATTTAATACACCACTGGCGCGTAAACAGCCGGTGCCAGCATGAATGGATGCCCTGAGGCCGGAACCAGAGTAGACGGTACAGGGTCTCTGACCTCTCTCTGCTGTACCAGGGAGCAGTTGATGAGACTTGCTCTATCCCATGCACTGGCATTCACACTGTGCCTGTCCACAATCCTTCTGGAGGAGGCAGACAAGTCCCCATGCAACCTGGAGCACCCTCAATTGGCCTAATACAATCTTTTCCCCGGGGAGTGACTCCTCTGTCTCTTTGGAGAGGCACAGACTCCAGAGCATGAAATGGCAGCACTCTCTCAGAACCTAAGGGTGACCTCCTATCCAGTGTAGACCTTGGGGCTAGAGCAGGCTGCGTGGCCTGTTCAAGCAGGTGCTGCTTTAGACGAAGATCCCTTGCCATCCTGAGTTTGTTTAATGAAGGATTTGCAAATTGAACACCGCTCCTTGATGTGGGCTTCACCTAAGCACAGCAAGCACCATGTGAAGGGATCCTTGTTGTGGATCGCTCCTTAACATGGACAATGCGTAAACCTTGGTGAGGACATCACCAGGGAAATACTTAACTGAAGCTAACTTTATACTAAGGATACTAATTAACTATATACAACTAGAAAAATCACTAAGTAATAGAAAGGTTGTGAGGTTAGGAACCAGAGCTCTGACTCCAGCCATGAGTGGTAAGAAGAACAAAGCTGGGATCGAGGCATTGCCACCTCATCTAACCAGGGATGGGCTATGAGCATGAGGCGCGAGTGCTACCTCCTACCGGTACTACCAGGCAAAATTATCCGGCTCTGGTGTGCTGTGCATGCACACAACTAAGTGGAATACACAGCTGCATCTACTCGAAGAAGAACAAAGCAGTGTCCACATAGAGTGAAGGAAAATAGTACTACGGAAATAGATTTCAGGGTCACAAGAAGTTATTATAAATACACTGTAAATAAATGATATTTTATAAAATATGAAGAATACTTTTAAGTAAGTCTCTCAAAATAATCCCATGAGAATTTTGATTTATGATGACTGAAGTGTGGAAAAACACTACTGTCTCAGACAAGGAAACTTTTCTTTTTCAACAATATTAACCTTTCACTTTACATGTCTTAGTGGAGGTCTTTCTCTTGAAACACAACTACTGAACCACATGTTTTGTAAGAGTTTATATCAATCTCTAGATATTACTAAACATTTATAAAAGGAATGCCACCAATACAGCTTCATAGAATTTATATTAAACCCAAACAGTGTTACATATATTTAAACAGGGATTTAAACATTTGCCATTATTTTACTGAAGTTTTTCCCCCACAAAAGTTACCTTGTTTTAGTTATTCCCACACAGTTATAGCCTGAAAGTTCTGCATCAAGAAAAATAGCAAGATGTTAGCCTCTCCATCCTAAAGGTAGCCTATTTCCACCAAAGCATCTCAGCACATTATCTTTTTATTCTATACAAAATTGATACTAACAAACATTAAGAATGCAAAATTAAGCACTAAAGAAATGGCAAGGCTAGGTTAATATCCAAAAGGATATTTTATCAATAAAGAAAGATTAGGCTTTTGTTTTTAAAATTAAAACTTGTTTTCTGCTGAAAATGTTTGAAATTTGAAATATTCATTTAGGGCTTAATCCTGCAAATACTTAAGCATGTGCTTAATTTAGTGCACTGAGTCATCCCACTGAAGTCAAATTTTAAATGTACTTATTTATATTATTTACTGATTGCATTTCACTCAACTTAGTCAACGAAAACAGACTAGTCAGTTTCAATTAATGATTCTCATGTATTAGCACAGAGCTAAAATATATGAATTGCAAATAATCCATGGAAATATTTACAGAAACAAAACTTTGTACTGAAGTAAAAATAAATCATGTAAATATTAATATTAAAATGAGATTTTGTACAACTTTGGGGCTTGATTCTGCTCCCATCTGAATCACTCTAAAACCATTTATTTCAATTGACCTTACACTTGATTAAGCTCCAAAGCATGTATGTCAGTACTTAAGTCCATCCCTATTCAGCAAAGCCCTTACACACATGCCTACCATTAAGCATGTGCTTAAATTATACACTTTGCTGAACAGGGATAGAATGCTGGTGAGAGAGGAGAATCTGACCCTCTGTTGTTTCAGCCTGATCTTCTTGAAAGTATCCTTTTAATGCTACACATACTAGTCAGAGCATTTCTGTCCCTTAAGTTTATCTGAATTATTGTTTCACGGTATATCTTTTGAGTCTGAACACACATTATAATAAGTGGTGTCATTTTACATTATTGAGGCAAAACGAAAATCATCTCCCATGGTGGTGGGTTTGAGGTAAGTTTACCATTAACTCTAGTTGCTCCCACCATCTGGCAGACCCACAATGTAACGATTTTCCAAATCCATTAGGAAAAAGCCTTGCGAAATAATCACACTAAATTGAACATATTGGTTATTTTGGAAGGGGTTTGACCAAGGGAAGTATTATAAGTCATGTGTGTGATCATTATACTATTGCCAGAAGCAAAAAGTGTAGCATGTTTCATCAAGTAACTCAAAAGTTCTATACTATTTTGGGACAGGAGGCTGGATGGGTAGGAGGGCAGAATTTTGCCAGTCTACGAAAGTCAGTTGGGATGAACAACAGTATTTCCTTCCATCATATTGCACATACAGGAAACATGAATATTCCATTTGCTAACATTAGGTGTTATTTTCAAATTGAGAAGTCAACACTTCATTACATGCAGCTGCAAGTTGTTGGTTCTCTTACTAGAAAAAGAATGATGTTTTCCCGATTAACTGCTTTTATCATCTCTGATTATCAACTGTACCATTTACCAGCTAATTGCCATGATTAATGTTGGTGTTGTGTCTTATTGTAGTTAGCTACATAAATACAGCTGCAAGCTTTTCCTTCCAAGACTGATGTGGACTCAGTGTATTCAAGTTTGGGAAAGTGGAAGCATGCACGATTCATATATACCATCTCTGCTTGGAAGATTTGAACGGCCTGACAGTGAAAATATTAGTAATAATTTAGTTTTGAATTCCAGATTTACAACATGTTTATTAATAGGTTCCTGTAAACTGGTGTGGAATTCCAGTTCACAAACTAATGAAGATGGAAAGGTAAAATTAAAAGTCAATTATTCTCTATCATGTAGTTTAACTACTCCATAAGAGTGAAATTAATTTCATCCACATAAAAGCCAAGTAATCAGACTTTATTTGGGTGAACTGCACAAGGGCTTAGACAAAAGGAGTGGAAAAGAAATTCACTCCTGCAAGCTAGGGCTCAGAGTGAGAAGCTACAGTGAAGCATTCCTGTGATCATTATTCAAACCTATGGATTGGAATAGCACAGTAACACCTCTGTGCTCTTAGCCCAGGGTATGAGGACACCTGGCTATACGTAATTGTATGGCCCTTCTTGTGTACTGCCCCATCACCACCTTGATGGTAGGGTGACCAGATAGCAAGTGTGAAAAATCGGGATGGGGATGGGGGGTAATTGGCGACTATATAAGAAAAAGCCCCAAATATCAGGACTGTCCCTGTAAAATCGGGACATCTGGTCTACCACCTTCTGTCCTGGCCTACACAAGGCTAATGCAGAGTATCTCTGCAGTGTGCACAGAGTTCAGATGCTCTCTTGCATGGTTGCTTGATTAATGCCCCCATATTTCTAAAGGCCTACCAAAGGAATTAAACTTCTAAATTATAGAAGAAAAATAATAACAAAATGTAATTATGATAGTTAGTTATAAGAATCTTGCTCACACAAAATGCAAGAAATTTGTACTCACATTTTAATTTTAAGTTTAAATAAAATAAGTTATGTTTTTATTCTAATGCATTTGATTCAGAGACTGAGTCAATTATATGGGCATCTTTCTATCTCATAGAACATCATAATATCTTGTTTTATGAACATCAAGCACACTTTGCTAATGTACCTATACACCACGAGGAAGAATAGAGTGATAAGTTATTCTTGAAACAGAGAGCCATATTCAGATCTATTACACTGGTGTAAATCTGAAGTAACACCATTGATTTAAATTGAATTACTCCAGATTTACACCACTGTAGCTGAGATCTGAATCTAGCCAGGCAAATTTAGACTGATCATGTGATGTGACCAATAAGTTTTTCTTGGAAAGATTCTTGACAATATTATTGTTGCTATTATATTTCCCACACAGCTCCTCAGTGTCTGACAGGGTCTATTTTGCAACAGATCCAAAGTATTTTTTTAGTCAGATTTTCACATCAAACTCGCTCCTCATAAAAGTCTGAATATACTATGTTCAGGTGGTCTGGTTTTCAATGGGAGCTGCAGATGCAGGTTCTGCACCACTGGAAGAAAAAAAATATATTAAACCGTGTATTCCTATAGGTCAATTTGCCCTGTAAGAATGTTTCCTTTTATCTAAACTAGGGTGCCCAGTGCATGACCCAAATGCAACTTGTGAAGCACTAATATGTAGCCAGCAGCTGTATTTGCAAGACTATGACAAAAAAACTGATCAAGTAGAGTTTTTTAATGTATGTGCATTATTTACCTCAGAGAAACACATTTGGGCACATTTGTTCTTAGCCAAACATTACAACCTGGGACAAAATACAACATGGTTTTACAAAAGGTAGATCGTGCCAAACCAACCTGATCTCCTTCTTTGAGAAGGTAACAGATTTTTTAGACAAAGGAAATGCAGTGGATCTAATTTACCTTGATTTCAGTAAGGCATTTGATACGGTTCCACATGGGGAATTATTAGCTAAATTGGAAAAGATGGGGATCAATATGAAAATTGAAAGGTGGATAAGGAACTGGTTAAAGGGGAGACGACAACGGGTCATACTGAAAGGTGAACTGTCAGGCTGGAAGGAGGTTACTAGTGGAGTTCCTCAGGGATCGGTTTTGGGACCAATCTTATTTAATCTTTTTATTACTGACCTTGGCACAAAAAGTGGGAATGTGCTAATAAAGTTTGCGGATGACACAAAGCTGGGAGGTATTGCTAATACAGAGAAGGACCGGGATATCATACAGGAAGATCTGGATGACCTTGTAAACTGGAGTAATAGTAATAGGATGAAATTTAATAGTGAAAAGTGCAAGGTCATGCATTTAGGGATTAATAACAAGAATTTTGGTTATAAATTGGGGACACATCAGTTGGAAGTAACAGAGGAGGAGAAGGACCTCGGAGTATTGGTTGATCACAGGATGACTATGAGCCGCCAATGTGATATGGCCGTTAAAAAAGCTAATGCGGTCTTGGGATGCATCAGGCGAGGTATTTCCAGTAAAGATAAGGAGGTGTTAGTACCGTTATACAAGGCACTGGTGAGACCTCATCTGGAATATTGTGTGCAGTTCTGGTCTCCCATGTTTAAGAAGGATGAATTCAAACTGGAACAGGTACAGAGAAGGGCTACTAGGATGATCCGAGGAATGGAAAACCTGTCTTATGAAAGGAGACTCAAAGAGCTTGGCTTGTTTAGCCTAACCAAAAGAAGGCTGAGGGGAGATATGATTGCTCTTTATAAATATATCAGAGGGATAAATATCAGGGAGGGAGAGGAATTATTTAAGCTTAGTACCAATGTGGACACAAGAACAAATGGATATAAACTGGACATTAGGAAGTTTAGACTTGAAATTAGACGAAGGTTTCTAACCATTAGAGGAGTGAAGTTCTGGAACAGCCTTCCAAGGGGAGTAGTGGGGGCAAAAGACATATCTGGCTTCAAGACTAAGCTTGATAAGTTTATGGAGGGGATGGTATGATGGAATAGCCTAATTTTGGCAATTAATTGATCTTTGATTATTGGCAGGTAAACATGCCCAGTGGTCTGTGATGGGATGTTAGATGGGGTGGGATCTGAGTTACTACAGAGAATTATTTCCTGGGTGCTGGCTGGTGGGGTTTGTTACAGGAGTGGGTGGGTGAGATTCTGTGGCCTGCGTTGTGCAGGAGGTCAGACTAGATGATCATAATGGTCCCTTCTGACCTTAAAGTCTATGAGTCTATGAGAGCCTAACACTTTGGGTTAACTTTCCCAAGTGTCCCCATGTAGGCAAGCCCTGTTAACTAAATCTCCTGTGTGGATGCTCTCATTCAGAAGTAAAGCGTTCACAGTTCACTTTAGCTGTAGCTTCTGAATGAAAGCATCCACATAGAGGGTTAATATGGTTTAACTAATGCACTTTAAATTCACACCTTTAGTTCATTTGGGTTAACTTTCTTAAGTGTTCCCATACAGACAAGCCCTTAAAGACATTTTTAAGGCCAATAAGCCATTAGAAGTATTAGTACTGTATTTCATTCAACTACCAAAAACATAACTTACACGACACATACAAAACCACATTTATCAGCATATTCTTACCTCCACGATCCCGTGCTGCTAAATGTTGACCCCTTTTTAATGTAATGTCCAACTGGTACATTCCGGGATCAGCCAAGGGAAAATCTGCATTACTAGTTCCAATTGTATTTGTTCTCTGAAAGGCAAAAAAACCAACAAAATAACTATATAATATATATGGCAGAATAAAGAACAAAAAATACATCCTAGAACTAAGGCTGCAAAACCCCAAGCCCAAAATCCTGCAGAACCCCAAGCCCACACAAAGTCCCTCTGACTTCAGTGGAACTCCTCACAGGGGCACCAATATCCACTCACATGGAGTCAATTACAGGTTTGTGGTCTAATGGAGTGGAGCCAGGCAGATACATTCACGAAGAGAGCTCTGAACTTCCCACCCAATCTAGACTGGTGCAGAACAAGTAATGTATGTCACAGTAGTGATGACTACAAAATGTTCGACCTAATCATTGTTAGTGGAAGCCCAGCTGGCTAATTCCTAACATGTTGTTATTATTAGCAAACTCTTAGCCTCTGCCTACACTACTAGCTCGGGGTGAGATTCCCATCTTGCATACATATACTCATGCTAGCTCTCATTGAACTAGTGTGAATATAAGTAGCAGTGTAGCCACAGTAGCACAGGCAGTGGTGGCCCAGCTTAATCAATCCCCTCGAAACTGGTGGAAACATCCTTGGCATGTCTCCTATCACTGCCGGTGCTACTGTGGATATGTACCAGAGTGGCAGGTTTGCCAAAAGAAGAAAGGGGAATCTGAAGAGAATAAGAGGACAGGAAAGGAATGGAAGCATTCATACACAAAGTATTGAAGGAACACTCTGACCAAACTTTTAGTATTATTTATATAACACCATTGATGTCCATGGCATTTCAACAAATAGACTCTTTCTAGAAATATCAGTATAGGAACTGCAGGTGTTCTCCATGCCATTCCGTCTTCACCTTGTCTGAATTCCAACAAGTTCTCTCTAGTTACACTGTCCAGAAAATATACAGCTTCCCAGAAAATATACAATCATTCTGAAAGCAGAGACCCTGGCTATATTTTCATAGCTTTTGCAAATTTCCTTTTATTTACAGCTGTCTAATAGTGATATGTCATATCTGTTATAAAATAAAATTAATGGAGCATAATTCTAATTTCACTTTGTCTGGTGTAAATCAGAAATAACTCCACTGAAGCCTATGGTGTTACACTGGTATGGGATCAGAAGCTGGTCCATAGAAGAATTATCTTAATTAAAAACTGCTAACCCCTCAAAAAAACATTTTTTGGCAGATAAATGAATCCCACTTTCACTTTAGAATATTCCCACTTGCACTGGGTTTCTGCTACTTAGAGAACAAACCAAACCAAAAAGAAACCAATGTAAGTTCCTCAGATGCCAACATCTGCTCCTTATAACACGAGCTTCTACACCTGGGAAAACTAAAATCCTCGAGGATGGTGTAGCATGGTCCCCTCTCTATGATCAGCCAGCCAGGGAGAGCAAGATTATAGCCCACCTTATTTCTGCCTTCTTTGGGATGATTAACGCTCCAAAGTCACTGGTAGCAATCTAGCCCTCTGTGTAATCAGCCTTTGAAATAAATAATATTTTTCCTTCTTTTCCCATTTTTACTTTAAACTTTATTTTATTCTGTTCATTTTTTCATAATTTGTTTTGTTCCGATAGATACAGGAAAGGCTATTTTTCTTTTATCAGGGGGTAGCCGTGTTAGTCTGTATCCACAAAAACAACAAGGAGTCCGGTGGCACCTCAAAAACTAACAGATTTATTTGGGCATAAGCTTTTGTGGGTAAAAAACCCACTTCTTCAGATGCATTATGCCAAATAAATCTGTTAGTCTTTAAGGTGCCACCGGACTCATTATTTTTCTTTTGTTATTCAGGCGAATAGCTACAGCTCAGTTCCTGGAAGTTCCTGATTATTTCAAGAACTAGTAAATTCCCACATATATTAAAGCCTTAATCTTGACCTTTTATATTTTATGGATCCAATGAAGTAGTTAATGGATAAAAATGGTGTTGTTTCTGCAGAACTCTCTTGGCTGATAGCTGAGGGTTAGATTTTAGCATCAAAGCTCTGCTATAAGTTCTTATGGGATTTTTTACACCAAAGATAAAAAATGTTATACTTGTACCATGTTGATAATTTGCCAGTAAAACTTTTGACATTGATTAGAAAATTCAAATGAATAAAGCAAATTAAAATAACATTTGACCTAACTACATGGTCCGGTAAACACTATAAACTCTTCCTTTCAATATGCATATGGAGCCACTGAGGGTATTAGGAAGACAGAGCTGGGTGTCATCAACATGCTTAAAGCACCTCAGCTCCCATCTCTTCACTAGCACTTGATCCAGCCAAGACAGCCAATTGCCTTGCCCAGTATTTGGATACAAATGGGGCATGGATAAGAATTAACGGACAGACTCAATAGAGAGAAGATCATGGTGATGTTAGTTGGTTAGGGGAAACAAATTGAAGGCTGGTGAAGATAATACCAACCTTTCTGGTCGGGGAGCATGTAAGCCATTGAGTCACAAAGCTCCCAGCAGCAGAATTCCAGTGCCTTTCTTCAGGAATAGGATTATTTTCCAAAACAAAACAATCCAGTATGAAAGCCCCTCCCAGGGCCAAAAAGAGGGTGTGAGGCATAACTGCTACACTCTGAGGCCTAATAGGATGTGGGGGCGAGACACTCTACCATAGACTTGAGTAACCTAGCCAAGACCATATAGACTAGCAATGCTTCCCCTGGCAATGAAGAGCCTGTGTGAGAACAAACAAAATCAGGAGCCTCCCAGGTTAAATAGGAGACACTACACAGCACATCTAAAAACCAAAGCTGGTGCAGAATTTGGCAACTCATTTGTTCAGGTCCCACCTGAAGAAGAGCTCTGTGTGAGCTCAAAAACTTGTCTCTTTCACCAACAGAAGTTGGTCCAGTAAAATATATTACCTCACCCACCTTGTGTCTCTAATACCCTGGGACCCACATGGCTACAACAACGCTGCAAACAGTAAGTGGTAGAAAGTTGAGCCACTATCTCTGCATTAGGAGTGGTGCTTATTCAACTAAATGATTAAAAATTGAGACAAACTATAGATATGACTAGCAAATGAACCACCTTTCCAATTATCTTTAACAAACATAACAAAAAATAGCAGTCAGAAAATGACTATTAGTACATAGGGATCACTGAAAGGATGCTGTCTCCTTTGGAAAAAATGTTAAGACAAACTTTATGACCAACAGATTACCAAACACTTCATAGCATAAGTGTTCCAGACAAAATCGGAAATAATACCCAGGGATTAAAAATCTTGCTATTGAAGTGTTTTACAAGGATTTTAAATTTACATTTAGGGATTTCTTTTAATCCACTATTTTATGTCTTGGGTCTTACTGAAATTTATGTCCAAATACGTTGCTCCCTATGTACTCAGGACCATCATAGCCTATAATACTGTAGCCAAAATGAAGGTCAGCATTCAATGGTTGAAAGGCAGCTTTCAGACCTCGTGCCATCTGTTGCATACATAAAAAAAACACAAATCAGGCGGTGTCAATTTGCAACAAGAAACCTGGGAAGTGTCCTTCAGAGACTAGAAGCTTCTCTGAATCTACTGGTTAATAGCGTCAACAATAATTTCTTAAAACTCCCACACTCCACCTTGTCACTTGAAGTGAGAAGTATTTTCTTCCACAAATAACTATCCAGAATAGACACCCCAGAACCGGACCTATATCTTTATTGTGACATCTGCCATTCCTTTAAGTTAGTACTGGAAGATAAAGCTAAGACATCTGAAGAAGCAGAGAGTCTGAAGGAAAATTTTGTCTTCTTCTCTAGCATCCTAGAATGTAGTGAGGGTCTTGAAATATATTATTTTCACTATGAAGTCAAATAAAAACATTGGAATGGCAGATAGCAGAAGGCCTTTACACATTCTATGAAACAGAAGATATTAATCATTAAGTGTTTAAGCTCTCAGACAACTAGAAATCCTCTAAGGGAAACAATGCTTGAACAACTACTTTTCAGCTGTATACTGCACTTTGAAATTACTTTGTTATGTTGGTAGTTTGTCTCATTCTATTTAGGAATAATCTTGTTAGCTAAATGATATTACAGTTCTTGGATCAAACTCAATTCACAATGAAAATATGGATGAATTTCTCTCTCAAAAGAAAGTTTATTTAGCTAATACAACCATCATTGCCATAGAACTCTGAAATAGAATAAAAATTGTACAGAAACATGAGCATGATGAAAAGAAGATGTCTGATTAAAAAGATCAGGAGAGAGATATCAATTATAAAAGCATTTTATGTTTAGTAGACATTGCATTAAACTCTCTTGATCAGTGCTTTTATCAAATCACTGAGAGTGCTGCTTTAATTTTCAGTTAAAGGTCTAAACCGGCAGTACATTTTTCAATAGTCTAAATTTAAAATAAATGGATCTTCAGTTATAACTTGTTACTGACTCGTGACATTTTTAAATGGATTTTCTTACATGTCCTAAAAATGCATAATTTCAGTGAGTTTTGTCTAAATTCACAAGCAAAAACCTTTAGTTAGCATTAGTTAAGGTTGCTGTGATCAATAAACTGAACCATAACAAAATGGGAAATACAAAATTAAGGATTAAAAAGTATTAAAAGGTTTCAAAGTCAAGCACTCTTAAGTTAGGATATGCCAGAATGAATGTTGCCCACGCAACCTTAGTTCAGCACCCATTATGATACAGCCTTTAATTACATGCAGAAGTGACTATCTGAAAAGTTTGGTGTAAGTGACTTGCCCGGCATCACATAGGAACTCAGTGGCAGAGAGACAGATAGCCTGCATCTCCATAGAGGCATTCAACTGCCTTAACCATAAGATTGATACTCCTTTCTCTCACTGCAACCCCCTGCCTCTTTCACTACAAATCTTCAAACTTCAGGTGAGACAAGGTTCCTATAGACAACAGCTTACTTCACTACACAATGCTGAGTAGATCTGCCCTGTGCACTGAATGAACCAGGGGTCCTTTTGAAGAAGATAAACAACTACCCTTTGAAAAGAAACACCATAACTTATTCCAATACAAACGGCTATTAGTCAAGATGGTCAGGGACACATCCCCATGCTCCGGGTGACCCTAAACCTCTGACTGCCAGAAGCTTGGACTGAATGACAAAATTGCCCTGTTGTGTTCAGTCCTTCTGAAGCATCTGGCACCAGCCACTGTCAGAGACAGAATACTGGGCTAGATGGACTATTGCTCTGACCCAGTATGACTGTTCTTATATAAAATTTGAAAAAATTTACCCCTTCTCACCTCTAGTTATGGAAGAAATGATGCCCCGTTTTTTTTAATGTATATATCCACCTACTTCATCAATCACTAGAGCTAGTTGAAATTTTTCTAACCTAACCTTTTTTAAAAATAAAAAATAGGGTTTTTTGTTTGTTTGTTGTCAATACCACTTGTTTTCTATTATAGCTATCTTCAAACATCATCCTTCTGAGGTAATATCTTGAATCTAGAGCTGGCTAGAAAATGAAATCCCTTTTCATGAAAAAATTATCATTTTTGAGGATGGGGGAAAGTCATCCTGACCCAGGACAAAACTTAAAAAAAAAAAAATGCAAAAAATTTCATGGAAAGAGTTTAAGAAAAAATTCCATTTGTGGAAAACTTAAAGAAAAAAAAAGGAGCGGGGGGGGGGGGGGTTGTCTTCCTGGCTCCCTGCCTGAAAGGCTTTCCAACCTGGCTGCCAGAGAGCCAGGGAGCTTGCACACTCAGCCTCCTACCACCGGAAGATCTGCAGCTGGGAAGGCAGTGGGAGGAAAAGGAAGGCAGGGGTTCTCTGTCTCTCCTGGAGCTGGAGGGGAAGCAGAATTGTGCCTAAGGATCTCTCCCAGTCCAGCTCCCAGAGCTGGTGGGAGGAGGGGGGACGGAACGGGAGGGGGAAGGGAGTGGGTGGCAGAGTGCCTGGGTAATCAGCCTCACCAATCCTCTAGGAAAGCTTCTGTCAGTTTCACTTCACATGCGGCCAGTCTGGGAGCTGTAAACTCAACTTTCCTGATGAAAAAAGTCAAAATTTGGGACAAAATTTAAAATGCCAGTTTTGTGAAAAAGGCATTTTTCAACAGAAAAACATTCATTCAGGTGAAAAAAATTGTTCTTGATAGTTGGAGGCCATTGCTGAGGATGAATGATGACTTCCCTGGCACCAAGTGTCTGTGCTGAATCCAAGATACTCCAGAATTTGTATCACTCTGTGTGTTTCCCTCATCTTTACCTCTGTGTAGAGCCCTGGTCAGAAAAACTGTCAGGATGAGATAAGTGAATTTTCTTTTGCCTTGAGCTTTTCTTAGCCTGTTTCTCTCAGTGAATCTTGCAGAGGGCACTGGCTGGGTATTAAACAAACACATTAATGAACCAAAACTGTTAGTCTACAAATCTGAAATAAAGTTTGGAATTTTCTTCAAAAAGCTCTGCAGCCAGGGAGGACTGGCTGAGCCACCAGCTGCTGCAAAGGCAGAAAAAAGGAGGGAAAAAAAAAAAGGAAAGGAACTTCAGGAAGTAGGGAATTTCCTTGGTGCCAGCGAATGACAATTTTTACCCCCAAGCTGCATGCAGTTTGCAGTACCACCCCTGTAACAAACCTGTGGACCTTAGCACAAAAAAGGCTGATTTGCAGACCCATGTATGTACAAAATGTTTGTCTTCAAGAAGCCTAGTGTGTTCTTGGTCATGACAATCACCGATGTCATTATCTGCTGAGGAGTTTCTGTTAATGCAGCTGACACAGTTTAATCTATTTCAGCTTGTGAATTCTGATCCATATCTATTTAAGTGTTACACCACATTTGAGCTTTTACAGATAGGGAATTTCTCCCTTTTTGCTTATATATGATAGAAAGCTCATTTATTTATCCTAAAGAATTTCTAGAGAAACTGCAGGACTCAGGCTGCAGTTTATACCATGGCACGTACTTTGTTGCTCAGGGAGCTTCTCTCTCTCTTTCCTCTACCATAGCCCATGATATTCATCCAGGTGAAGCAAAGGATGGAAGTTTCACCTCCTGAGTTTAGAGTGTTTTACCCAGATCTCCAAATTTGCAACATATTGTGCCATCCAATGAGCAATTGGATGACATGCCTTTAACAATTCAATGCCTTTACTATAACAACAATACACTAAAATGTTATTATAAATAAAGGATGTGAAGTAAATAAAAAGACTAAGCTAGTGGACTGTTAGTCTTATCTTTGCAGCAAAGAGCTTGCTTCAATAAAACAATCAAACAGCTTTTAGGGCCATTTCACATTAGAGAAAACACAATATCCTACTTCCATGTATTCACTGGACAAATGCTGTTAAACTGAAACACAGGGGGAAAATGTACTTTTCAAATTTTGAAGCAGACAACTAAAGTTGCTGCTACACGCAAACTATGTCATCATTTAAAAAGCGTGTTAAGGAAGATCAAAACACAGTGAGTCTGATTCTGAGCTCAATTACACCAGTGAAGTTAGGAGTTACATCTGTTGATACTGATGGAATTATACCAAAGTACAGCAAAATCAGAATTCAGACCATTATTACCTTACAACCCATTTGAGAGCGGTTTCCAAGACCACACATTGGTTCAATGGCCCGCAGGATCTTTATTGTTTTGTCCAACAACATTTCTGTCCCTCTTTATGTGGCCATGAACACAGGCATTCTTCTTCAAGGCCCTTGCCTTGATGTCCCTAGCCTCTGTTTGTCAGAGGGTGGAGATGGATGGCAGGAGAGAGATCACTTGATCATTGCCTGTTAGGTTCACTCCCTCTGGGGCACCTGGCATTGGCCACTGTCGGTAGACAGGATACTGGGCTGGATGGACCTTTGGTCTGACCCAATATGGCCATTCTTATGTTCTTAATATTTCAAATATTTGCCCATCTA
Organism: Platysternon megacephalum; assembly: GCA_003942145.1. Classification (NCBI taxonomy): domain Eukaryota; kingdom Metazoa; phylum Chordata; order Testudines; family Platysternidae; genus Platysternon; species Platysternon megacephalum. The sequence goes on from QXTE01000003.1 coordinate 29,281,139, forward strand.
AAGAACTTGAGTAACGTAGTTAATCTGCTGCAACCTACATCTGACCTCCAAAAATGAATTCCTTTCAAAATAAAGGGCTCCTATACTGCAAAAAGTGCTTACACATCAGAGGAATGTGTCTTTAAAGAAGTTAATAGGATATTTACAAGCTCATTTGGAGAAATATGAAATCAAGTATAAAGTTGCCATGCATACACATATCTACATGTATGTATCAGTAGTAGCTGACATGTGGGCCAGGTCCTCAGCTGGTGCAAGTCAGCACAGCTCCATTGAAGTAGGCTCTGATACAGGTCTGTGGCACTGTGAAGGAATAAGTGATACCCCTCTCAAGGTCAGAGGCCTGGCTGTCTGATTAGCCACACCCCATGGCACCTGAGAAAGAGGTGGACCTTAATTAGCAGACCCTTAATATAGATAGATCAGCAAGAAATGACAGAGAGGAGGAAATGCAATACTCTCCAGGAAATTCAGGGGTCAGAGGCAGTGTCTCAATGGACTGCTACTGAAGTTACTGTTGAGAGGAATTGCTCCAGAAAACCAAAACAAAAGGGGAGACTGGCTGGGAGCTCTGTATTGCTGAGGCTGAGGCAAAAGCCAGGAAATCTGGTTACTGGAACTACAGGTGTAAGAGACTAATTTGGGGAAAGGAATGCTATTCTTGCACAGACTTTGAAGAAAGAGTCTGCAAGAGTTATTATGTTGTGCTACGAAGGCTCAGTTAAAGAAGCTACCTAAACTGACAAATAGCTTCCCTGGATTCCTTGAGAAAGCTCAATCAAATTAACCCCAGGGAGTGGGCTGACCCAGCAGAACAAAGTGTAGTCCAATAAGAGAAGGTAATCATCAAATAGGCCTAAGCCTTTACATGCAAAAAAGTCAGTCTAAATCTGAGTGCGCAGAAAATCAGGCCCTCTCTGTCAATATACAACACTGAGTGGGACTTTGTTTTGTTAAAATTTTCAGGAAGGATGTTGTGGTTAAGAATGAATTAAAATAACTGTAAAACAATGTTTAACTGTGCTATGAAAAAAGTCTTAAAAACAAACCATCAAAATTAAAATATAACTGATGGTTAACTCTCGAGAAAACCTGCCATATTTTAATTTGGGTGTCTGTAGTAAATATTGGTTTCTATTTTTGATTGAAAAGTAAGAGCTTCAAAAGTGTTTACTTTCCACATTACACTAATCACTTTTGATCCCCTGCCAGAACTTCCTACTGCAACCCAAATACACTGATGTATGGATAATATTAACAATTGTAATTGGTACGTGAGACATTTCAGCATGCAGTGTTCCATTTTATTTTATTTTTTGTTTCAGCTGAAGTGCTAACCCAACTTACCAGCAAGGGAAACCAAGTCAACAGCAACATTACTACAGCAACCAGATAAGGCTCAGCCACATGCCCCCATTCCTGGAATGCCCTCTAAAACTAGAAACAGTTTACCAAGCCACCACCCTTTTCTCATTCAAACCCCTTCTAAAACCCCATTTCTTCAACATGACCTATACAGAGTGAGTTAATAAAACGTATAAAAAGAAAATTAAAAAAGAAAGAACCAACAAGGAACACACTTTAAATAAGTCACCACAAAATCCTATTATTTCAACTCTTGTCCTACCTCTCTCCTTTCCCATATTTTGTTTACTATTCTCACTTACTGTGTCATGCCAGAATTTAAGCCCCACACCTGAAATCTGTTGCATAAAAATCAACTGTTGTAATCATGCAAAGCCCCACTGAAGTCAGTGAGAGTCTTCATGGGCATAGCAGTCCACCCATGCTCAACAAATTGCAGGACTGGGGCCTTAGACTGTAAACTTTTAAGTGAAGCCATGTCTTTATGGGCTAATGATTGTCCTTTTAGGAGGAAGTGATTTACATGTTATGCCATTTTAAACATACTGTACTCGGGAAACTCCTGATGGATGTACCTTTGAAAATTCTTCTTCACCTGCCAAGTAGATTTACGAAAAACTGCCTCAAACAAGATAATGTACTTCTCTCTCTGTGCCAACAAAAACAAATTCATAACACATTTAATTAGTTTCTTTAATGAATCCCACAGCCTGAAAGCAGTCATATTTGTTATCCTCCCTCAAACTTCCATCATCTTCTGTTTCAATTATCAAGAAAATCTTTTATAATTTATGTATAACAAAGTCACATTGTTTCAGCAGATGATGCCCTATCCCTCTAACAATACCAATCAACAGCTCTTATTCTAAGAAGCTGTGCTACAATAATCTTTATTGTTTTAGAAAACAGAAACAAATGACTTAGTTAGAAAAAAATTGTGTAGGAAGCTTGCACTTACTTCCCAGTCCCAGAAACCACGGACAGCAAAAAGCAGCCCCACAGCCCACTGTCCCAATATCTTCCACTGTACTCAAGGACAACAGAAAAACACATTTGCTGAAAGTTTTACTAAAACGATCAACAGTTAAATAGTTGGATAATAAATAGTTAAGATTATCACTAAGTTTCATAGTTAACACTTAGGTTAATGAGGACAATTCACACATCTATTAGTGTTTCGGAAAGACCATTCTGTATCAGATTGTACTAGTTTTAAATTTGAAAAAGAAATTATGTTTTGCAGAAAACCTCTTTAAAAAAAATGAAAGCTTAGATTTTGCTGCACATTTCTGCAGCAAAAGGTGGATTCTGCAGCCAGTTCCACAAATGCAGAATCACAGAATAAGTGCGGCCCTGATTATAGACTCCTTTACCAGTGAAAGTCACAATAAACCTCACTGACTGCACAGTTCTTAGAGGGAAACAGTTATTGTACTGATTAAAGTATATCTTTTTAGAAACTGACAGTTATATCAAAATACAGTTACAATGGTATAAAGGTGCTAATATGACTGCATCCACATTAAAAGGCTGCAACAATTTAATTACATCAGTTTCCAAACAGATAGTTAAATAGGTACAAAAACAAAAAACACCACAACCCTGGCTAGACCAGCCCACAGTGCAGCACTAAAAGGCAAAATACCTAGTTTGTGTCCATTTGTCTCAGTGAATGAGAGATCTGCCACTAACAGGAAAATATCTGTATCATAGTCACAGTGCTTAAGAGATCCCATTATTTAGACACTACATAACAATGAAGTTTCATCGCTATCAATTGAAAGGACCCTTTGAGCATTCATTAAAAGGTTCAGGCAGCATTCTAAGTGCTAACAGCTTCAGACTGAGAGATTTGGGAGAAATCTCAAAGTAAGACACTTCAAAACAATAATAATAAACAATGAGCACCAGGCATTACTCTAGGTTTTTATCTGAGGAGGTAGGAGCAAGCATTCTGAATCTGTTTGGTTTCACCAAAAACCTGTGAAGAATTTTGAGCTCTTCTAGTAAACTAAAATCTCAGACCTTAGATGATCAGGGTGAAGTCCTGACTCCACTGAAGTCAATGGGAGTTTTACCTCTGAACTTTAGTGGGGGCAGGATTTCATCCTAGATGGCTCAGTGTAGCTTTTTTTAGTTCCATCATGTTAGTATAATTTTCTGAGCTGAAAACAAACAATGCAGGAATGATTTCAAATGAAGCGAAATGGAGTGTTTGACGATATCATCATTAGTAAGGTGGTATAAAGTACAGAAGCCATCAAGGTATTTGGCATCAGTTTCTATTAGTTCAAAATACAGCTGTCCAAAAGGAAAGAAAAGGTGCTAGAATCAGTTAGAATTGAATTTATGGCCAAAAAACCTCTTGAAACACAGATTTAAAAAAGTAGAAACATGAGGGACTTCTAGAATTATCTATATACCCTCACACTTCCAAAAGTTGGAGTTATCAACAGATGAAATTTGGATAGATGCAAACTCTTATGTAAATTTGTATGTCTCCTTTGCTGGTTTTCATCCTTTGGGATGAAACCAAGAAACTGCGATAGTTCAGTGGTTTGAACACTGGCCTGCTAAACCCGGGGTTATGAGTTCAATCCTTGAGGGGGCCACTTAGGGATCTGGGGCAAAAATCTGTCTGGGGATTGGTCCTGCTTTGAGCAGCAGGTTGGACTAGATGACCTCCTGAGGTCACTTCCAGCCCTGATATTCTATGATCTGGGGTTATCTGTACACCCAGGCCCTTATATCCTGGCTTGCCCCATTTCACTTTTTTTTGGGGGGGGGGGTAGAATATATGCTGCCTGGAAACTTTTGAGTAGGCATTAATGTCAGCTATCAAATAGCACTTGGTGGTTATCAGAACTATATTTAACAATTCCGTCTTACATAAACATACACTATTTCCAAACAAGTATTTTATAGAGAATAAAACCTAAGTGATTATCACATTTTTTTCTAACTCACTGCAACTCTGATATGAAATACTAATAAAAAAGCACAAATTATTTTAACTATGATCCCTTCCCTAGCTTACGGATGTGGGGTGGCATTTTGCCCTGGCAAACCACTCACTGGTGTTTTCTACTTAACTTTCAGTTCTACTAGGTAATCCAGGAAGTCATAACCCATGTGTGCATATGTTCTACTTGATGTAAAAAGATTGTTTCTTTGTCTGTAGCTGTCTGATCAGTTTCTCTGCTACACTGTTTACTGACACAAGGGTTTTTGTTTGTTTGTTTTTGTCTCTTCAGGGTAGCCATTGTGTACTCCCCAGACTCATATACAGATCTTAATGATCTTGTCATTTAACTATCCTATGTTAAAAGATTTAATAAGTAGCTCACTCAAAATGAAGCTCATCTAGGCATTGTTAATTCCCCCCTCCAAGCTCAGAGAAAGTGCTTGTCACTACCCGGTGTCTTCTGCTAGCTGTAGAAGGGTGGGTTCCAAATTCATTTTTGCAAGTTTTTCAAAATTTCTTTATATTTTTATCCCTGGGTATTTAATTGCCTCTTGTAGGAGCAGGATTTTGTAATTGTACTATGAGAATGAGAATTAATGTATGATTTGATTTTATCCTGTCAGCCACCCTCTTTGAATTGCAGAAAGGAATGACAGACCAGAACAATCCTTATGACTGATTATGGTCACCCTTTTGTTTTAGGATAAGTTATAATGTCTACTATGGTTTCCTATATGTATTTCAAATTAGGCACTCTAGTTAAATATACATTTATTTGTTTTAAGGTTTTAGTAAGTAAGAGACAGGATCTTGTATTGTATCTATGCTAAGGAGATTAGAGGAATGTTGAGGGCCTGAAGCCCCAATGTGAATTGTTTTAGTTATAAGATTTAGCAAGGCTTGATTTACAATGTATTCTGCTGAATATAAAATACCGCTGTCTGTATACCTTTGAAGGTTTCTGTAAGAGATTGTGTGAATGAGGAATGCATGCATCAGGAAAAGATAAGGTGTGAAAGCCATCACAAATGTCCAGATGGTCAAGAAAAAGTGAAAGACTTGGAAAGACCAGGAGACAATCAGAAAACATCCATTGTATCCGATGCTAAACATGTTAGCAGCATTGACGACCTCAGAGGTGAGGCAGGCACCCCCGAAGGCGAGGCAACAAATAGGAGATAATGATGGGAAGCCTGAAAATAACCATCAAATGATAACACCACTTAAGGACTAATGATTACAGGATGACATTGCAAAATGCATGGACTCAAATGGAAATTTACAACTATAAAGCTGGGGTGTTTTGCCATGGAACTCTGGGTTCAGTCCTGCAAAGCCTCGGAGCATCGGATCGCGACCAACAAGAGCCCAGCTCCTCACTCGTGCTCAATCTAACTGGCCATTAGATTGGCTAGAGTTACAACAGACTGGTAACTATAAACATCAACTGGCAGGACCCTGTGTGTGTGTATGTGTGTGTGTGACTAAAAAGCATATGCTAACTGTTGTATTTTCAATAAATGCAGTGTTTTTGCCTTCTCTATAAAGATCCCATGTGCTTTGTATAGCATAACACTCTGACCATCTATGAAGGGTCCACTGAGAGAAAACTCTGCTAAAAGGCAGCTGTGAGATCACAAGTAGATGCATCTTCTCTAACTTAAATCTATAGTCTGAAAGTCAGAGAAAAATTCTGGATTAATGCTAAAAGAGTGGAGACTGATTTGTTATCAACAAAAGAGCACAATCTGTCTATAGCATCAAATTATATGCCAATGGACCACTGTTAATACTCTGAATATTTGGGTGAGAACGTATGATGATCTCAGGCATTAGAGCCACACTGAACATGAAAGGGGACAATGGGTAACACTGTCTGGGTGCCTCTGGGGAGGTTAAATGAGTCTGAAATGATGCCATTGGCAAAGATACAAGACATAAGGCCCTTATATAGAAGTTAACCCATTCACTAAAACTGAGGCCCAAACCAAAACTCTGGACTGTATATATAATGTATTCACAGTTCACTATCTTTTCCACATCCAAGTCTAAAAGCCACTATTATAACTACTAACAGCCATAAGTTATCCAAGTCATGCGGCCTATAGCCAATCCCACCTGATCTGGATGTATATTGGTGTGACACATGACCAGAAAGGGTTAAGTATCCTGCAGGACAAATGACTCAAATTCAACCCTTAAAAACATATGGGTAGTGTGACAGGGTCAGGCCAGATAGCTACAAGAGAGGGATTTATTTTTTTTTAATGTAAAACATTTAATTTAAAAATGTTGACACTACAATATATAAAATAGCTATTATAAATGCACATAGTGTATTTTATAGCTGCCAGGTTTACATTTTTAGGAAACTAAGTTACACTGTGGTTAATACCCTCTGAAAGTCCACATTCTATCACAGTGATGTATGGTCAGACTTAACACCCTAATTGTTAAAACACTTGGATCAAGTCATAACCAGTTTTATTGCAAAAGGACCCTGTACACATTTATATCGTACCTTACAATTTTAGCTACCCAACAAGTCATTAACATACAGAAACATTCATGAGAACCAAGAAAGATCACCCATCCCTTCTGCATATTAGCAACTTGTCACTCTTGAGCAACAAAGCTCACATCACTGAGGTTTGTGAACAGTCACTTCTAGCATTCATCCTGAATGAAAGATGGTCAAAGGTAGGTATATTAGCCCCAGGATAAGACGGTTCCTTTTCCCCTGGTAATTGAACAGGGGTTACTCCAGGTTAATTAAGACACCTGGGGCCAATCAAGGGCCTGCCAGAACCTGTTAAAAGCCTCCCCTCCAGTCAGATAGGTGCACACAATAGGAGCTGTAGAGGAGCAGGCATGCTATTGGTGAGCCAGATGGTGCAGACGCTGACAAACACCAGGAGGGAGACCTCACAGGTACAGAGGTGAAGAGCAGGGGAAACCCTGCACAACAGGGCATACAGCCCTTCTGGGCCCCAGAGGTTTGAAGGAAGAGACCCCGCCAGAGGAGGAGAGACAGAACTGGGTGTCTGGCCTGCCGCTACTGTGCCCGGAGGAGCTACCAGAGACTAAGGGCATGGCTACACTTGAAGATATAGAGCGCCGGGAGTTAAACCAGCCCTCGGAGACAGCAGCAGGGAAGGTGCTGCTGTGTGTTCACATTGTGCTCGTGACTGTGGAGCATGTCCACATTAGCAGCTCTTGCAACACCAGAGAGCAGTGCATTGTGGTAGCTATCACAGTGTGCAAGTAGCTGCAGCATGCTTTGGAAAGGGTTTGCAATGCCTAATGGGGCAGGCACAGTGTCACATGATGCAGGTTTCCCAATCCCATTGTTCCATGGGCATCCTATTAGATTGCCAGCTGCTTTTCAAATGAGGGGATGGGGAGTGTGACGGAGTGTGTTGTGTGTATATGGGGGGAGAGAGTGTGTTTTGGGGGGCAGTGTGTCAGCATGCTATCTTCTAAGTTCAGACAATGGCAGGAGGAAGGGGGAAACTTGACATCAGGCCTCCCCCTTCCCCCCCCCCCCCGCCTCTCTCCAGGGCCGGCGGTCGCCTAGGGTGCTGCTATTTTGGGGGCGCCTGCGCCCCCGCCGCCCGTAGAAATTTTGGGGCGGGACCTTCCGCCGCCGCTGTTGGGGGTGGGATTTCGGGGGCGAGACCTTCCGCCGCCTAGGGCGCCGGCAAAGCTGGCGCCGCTACTGCCTCTCTCACTCTCTCACACACACACACACACACGCCTCTGCAGCAGGAGCATTCCACAGTAATGGTTTGCTTTGTGTCCCGGAGCAGATAAGCATGTGGGCTGTCAGAAACGGAGCTTTGAAAGGGGATATCTGCATGCCTGCAGCTGAGTTCAAAACAATGACCAGAGTGGCCACTTGACTTCATGGGATTATCGGACGTTTACAGAGGCCAATCACAGCGCAGTAATGCAACACGTTATCCACACTGACACCCAGGCATTCCACCCCGAGCGCAGCAAGCTCTATGCTTCTCATGGAGGTGGATTACCAGGAGCGCTCCAGCTGCAGAGTCCAGGTGCTCTAAGTGCCTTGCCAGCGTGGACACCTCAGGAGTTAGGGCTCCTGGGGCTGATTTAATGAGTTCTAGCTTGCAAGTGTAGCCAAGGCCTAAGAGGCTCTCCTCCCCCTCCCCTGTCAGGGAGGCCAGGAGGAACCCCTACTCAGACAAGGTGGGGACAGTAAACCCAGGGGCATGGGGAAATTCCCAGAGAGAGGAATCCCCCAGCCTGCCGCTAACAGGAAGTGTGGAACACACTAAGGTAGAGAAGGAGCTCTGCCACAACAGATAATGTTTGTGTTTTTGTGTATTTACAGATTTATTGGTAGAGGTCAACAATGTAATCAAACATCTCTGTTAATTCAGAGATCAAAAGGACAGCATTTAAATGAACTGTAAACATAGGATAAACCTGCATTCATCTCTTTGAAATGTATAGCAATTCATCTGTGAATGGTGGAAAAACAGGCAATTGCCTTATGTTAATCTGTGTGAATAATAACCAGCGATGCTTAGAAAATGAGTGTCTATTGTTTGCCGAGGGACTCCAACCTGTCAAATAAGGCCTGAAACTGTATACAAATGGCTTGGGTCCTGATCCTGTCATCTCAGATCTGCTTGAGGTTTCATGCAGGGGAAGCCTAAGCCATAAGGACTGAGATCCCAGTTCTGACTGGACCGCCCTGAAGATAAACATTGGACTATAACCTGTGAACTATTTCTGAAAACTCTTTGCATCTACAAAGCTCACCATCTCTGCTATGAATCTGAAGCTCAAGATCTGTGGCAGGAGCCTTCCTTAATTTCATGGACTTCGGGCACTGGCAAGCTCGGATGATGTTAATGGGGCATCCAAATTCTCCTGCTGAACCTCAGAGTTGGGGCACTTGTATTTTAGCAAAGAAAATTTCCAGGGCTTTCTGTGAAGGGGCAGAATCAGAATTGCATAGACTTTTATAAAAATTAAAACTGTTTATTATGCTCATTTCAGATTGCTGAAACAATTCCCCTAGCTGCCATTTGTGTACAACAGTACACTAAACAGCCTACCTGCCTTCTCCCTCAACTCTGAGAAGTCTTGTCTTAATTGAAAAAAGGACAAACTCTGCTTGGGCCACGCGCAGCTTATTGAGCTCATACCTTTTTCCGGTCAGTCTGCATAAGAATTCTGGGGAAGGATTTTGAGCATATTGTCAATCCATTTCCTTGACTTTCCTTTCAAGTAGCACCATGTTTTCCCTTCACTCTTTTTTTAGTCACAGCAAAGCTAACAATTCTGCCTCTAAGAAAGACTTTTAAAGTTTCCCATCGAAGCTTGCTATAGGGAACTGAGGGCTCATTGGTCTCCAGGGAGAGATCAGTTTCCTTCTTTATAAGCAACTTGAAATACGGGTCTAAGATTACTAAAGTATTAAACTTCCATTTATTTTGTTTCATGCCCAGTGTGTAGGGGGTAAATTGTAGAATAATGGGTGCATGTCCGAGATCACCATTGTACTGTTGAGTAACTGAACAGAGATTGGACTACCTGCCCTGAGATTAGATAGAAGTCAGTAGGTGAATATGTATGATGGACAGGGAAGAAAAGTGTATGATCTTTCTGTTGGATGTGTGACTAATTTATTCCTTCAGAACTCGTGGGATATATATGCATCATATGAACCAAGACTTGGTGCTTTTTAAATTTATCAATTTTTTACAGCACCTCTTCTTTTGGCACCTCAATCCCCAATAATGCCTTGTCATTATTATCAGAAAATAGCAGGTCTGGGGTATATATTTCCAACGTTCTCTGTGGGAGAGACTGATACAAAGAAATCTTGTAGTGCCTCAGATTAGAGAAGAACCACTCAGTGATTCTCTCTTAGGCTTCCCATTTCTGATAAATGTAAAGAATTTATTTGTTTTTGTACTTTTAGCTACTTACTCTTCAAATTCCATTTTAGCCCTCCTAATTTACCTTTTGTATTGCTTGGTCTAGTTTATGCTCTTTTAATTTCCATTTTCTGAAAGTCAAAGTCACGTGCATGGTTGCAGGATGTGACTCTAAAAATTATATCTTTATCTGTATATTTTTAAATAAGATGTGCTGGGGAAGTCAATGTTATTTTGAACTGATGAAGATTAACCAGACTCATAAAGTCAGTTACATAACTTTTAGCGGGTGTGGGGTGAAAAATCATATCAATTGTCTGGCCATACTGGAAGAAAAACAGATGGCAATGCATGTGGTTTAGTGAAGTTGCGTCATTCTCTTAAAATACTGGGTGTACCTGGCAATAATTGTACAGTGCAGGTCATCAACATTTCCTTAATCACCTCCACATAATTCCCCCTTCCTCAGCTCCCTTAATGGGCAGCTCAAAAAAGAAGGGGGGGGAGGGGTGTCACATCCCTACTTCCCCAGATGTAGGTGCCCCACCCCCACCCCCACTTCCTCAGCTCCTTTAAGAGATTATTTCTTTCAAATGCATTTTAATCAAATATTCTTTTGTAACCATATCCCTTCCATAATGCATATCTGCACTGGGCATCTGCCATGAGTTTTACATACTAAATTGCGACACTAGAACCTAACCCCCATGCACCACCTCACTGGGTCCCGGAAGGTGGGGGAGAGACCCTCTTCAGTCAATCTGTCAGCAAGGGAAAAATTCCTTCCCAGCACCCCAGGGAAAAAGGGCTACTAGTGCGTTGCCCTCAGCAGGTCATGAGGAATCCCAATCCTTATTTAGATGTCATGGGTAGGTGTGTGCTTCCACCAGCCTTATCCATGTCAAAGAGGGATTTCTTCAGGGCTGTATGGGGTACACATACCTCCCTCTTCTGGTGAGCAGGAAGGGCTGTGCCTTCCTGTCCCCTCCACCTGACCTGGTTCAGCTGCTTCTTGCTCTTCCCTGTGCCATCCCTATAAACCTTCCCCCTCTTACTCCTCTTCCCCCATTGTTGGGCAACCCCTTAAAAGGGGCAATAAATAATCCCTTTTCTTCTAGCCAGACAGACAAAACACCCGCAGCATCAAGCTTCTGGGACCAGTGAGCACACTTCCTGACCTCTAATCTTGCTAAAACTAGCATGAATATAAAGAAACAAAGCAAAAACAATTACCAGAGATGTTGACATGGCAAATTTGAATTTTAACAGGAGTTTAAAGGCATATTGACTAAATGTAAACTGAAGCCTTCCCTTAAAGACAAGTTTTTATATTTTTAGTCAATTTATCTCCAGATCAAGGGAATAATTTTAATGGACTGACCTGATTTTCAATATGTGTTTTGCTTAAATCACCTCTAAATCATGACCCTACAGTTCCATTATTACAGACAAAACAAGAAATAAATTCACTACCCAAGGTTCTTATAATGAATCAATGCACTTTCAATCTGGCAGTGTTTACAATTTTGCACTTTTAGTTAAAACCTAAAATGAAGATATTGGCTACAGTTTTATTATCGATTACACTTTTTCCAAATCATTCTTTGTGATGCAGGGTTAGCTTTGGAGAGTAGGGAAGAGCATGGAGGGACACCTACCAAGTTTAAAATGGGGGGGGAGCCACCACATTTTATCACAAAATCTTTACATTTTTAAACTGTACATTTGGCTGGATATTTAAACAAAGATAAAAGTATAACTTAAATTGGGGTCCTGATTCTGCAAATGTTTACACGTCAACATGACCAGCTGTTGGAAGGTACTCTGACAAAGCTTTTGCAGGATTAGTTTATCAGTAATTTTAATTTTCCTAAAATATTAACTTTTATAACTGCTGCTTTACAACATTAGCATAAGGAAGGAAGTTTTGCTCTCAAATATGTTTGCAACTTCCACAATCAATGAGAACTACATGAATAATATACCCCATCTCTCTGTAAATTCAATTTCTCAATTATTTTTCCTTCTGACGCTACAAAATTCAAATGTTTATTATAAAAGAATGTAATTAATTTCATTTTTCAAGACTGCAGACAGCTATTTCAGCTGTTTACACACACAAAGGTAGTTTTCCTTTTGCACAGGCACCTAATATAACGAAAGCCTGATTTGGAAGATGAAGGAGCAAAGGGGAGCATGAGCAGGCCCCAAATCTCTATTATATCTAGCTTTTAAAACCAAACACTTCTTGAGACAGGCATAGATGGCCTGTGGCTGAGACTGCAGCTCTGCTGAAGGGCAGACAGTTTAATACATACATTGATTTCTTCACTACCCATAAACAGCCCATTATAACTACTTATATGCTGTTCCCTGCAGGCCAACAAGTGGGCAGAGGATCGTTACAGAGGTCAACAGCTGTCATATTAAGTAATTTTATTAACCCAACAGAAAATTAATTGTAAAGTATCAGCATTTTTTCAATTTGGGTAATTTTTCTTCCACTGTTTTGATAGAAACATCTTCAATGTTGAAAATTGTTGAGATTAATTTCTGAATATTGAAGGTCGACCAGTAATGTTCCCCTAGCCATATTCAAGTCACTTCTACACTCAGCTATACAGAACATTTACTTTCTCAACTCCAGGCATGTGCAATGTCTCTTGCATAAGAGATTTCAACCTTCCTTATTCTTTTTAATATAGCTTCCTTGTGTGTTATCTTTAGACCTCCTATGGGTCTATCAACAGAAGGGCAGCTTTCCACTTTCAGCAATTAAGCTATATCTGTTTGAATGAGTTCTACAAACCAGTGAGATTCATATTTAAATATTCTATCTGCTTGTCAACCTTAATCATTTGGGATAACAACAATGTAATCATCAAAATGTTAGCTCTGTGTCACACCCATCTTGTCTTGAACAGAAAGTAAATTACTGCTCTTTTGAAACTCTATAGCAAATTAAGTTTAGCTATTTATTTCAAGAGGGTAGTCCAAAGTTAACATGTATCTTTTTATCTGCTGGCCCTGACAGATGTATTGGAACAGCCTGTTCTACATCCATATTTCAAGTAGGTGCTTTACATCTTTATTTTCTTGGCTATTCCTGACAACCTAAGGAATGTTTTTCTTTTATGTACTAATATCTCTATTTAAATGCACCATATTTCATATCTATATCATGATAAAATTATGCATGATCTTGACAGGCATTTTTTCAAAGCCTGGCTGCAATTTACATATCTATTTCTGTTTACACCGGCTTTCCCTTTATACTACATTATTTTTAATCTATTACAATTTACACAAGCTCACATAAAGATGGCAAATTGTGGTCATGATCCTGCAAATGTAATAATCATCCCCTTGGTCATCACAAGGAATTGAACCTGAAACCTCAGGGTTCAGAGCATAAGCTTCTATAGCTCAAGATAAAGACTTTTTAAAGAAGTAAAAATAGCAGAGTTGCTTACTATGTGGATCAGGCACATAGGAGCTCATGTCATATAGACTGAATGGTGGGCTTCATACAGTTATGCATGTGCTTAAATTGACAGATATGGGTAACTCAACTGAAGCCAGTGAAGCTACTCACATGCATATAATTAAGCATGTGCATTTTTGCAGGATGCCTAAGCAACTAACGAGAACAAACCTGCTAATTACATTACTCAGCAAGACCCAAAAGGGTGTCTGAGTTGTGATTCTGGCACATCCAGCATGAGGATGAAGTCAGAGTTCTAAAACTTGCGAAGATCAGCGCCGGCTCCAGGGTTTTTGCTGCCCCAGGCAGCAAAAAAATAAAAAAAAAANGCATATAATTAAGCATGTGCATTTTTGCAGGATGCCTAAGCAACTAACGAGAACAAACCTGCTAATTACATTACTCAGCAAGACCCAAAAGGGTGTCTGAGTTGTGATTCTGGCACATCCAGCATGAGGATGAAGGCAGAGTTCTAAAACTTGCGAAGATGCAACAAAACTTTAGTATATAAAACATCGTATTGTAATAGGTGAACACTGTTAATTATTATTCCAGGTCAAAAGGAGGGAAAAAAAAGTTAACCTACTTTGGTATTTTCCTATTCTCGTCATCGACTCCAAACTCACCTGGAGTGAAGCTCACTCTATTGTATTTCCCTCACCATTCTCACAGATAATACAGTTTTAAATTTTTCTTTTTGAATTCTGTACTAGCTGTGATTCTACATTTTGTTCAAATCAATGGATTTATACAAATGTAAAACTGGGGTAGAAAAAATGCAAATTAGGCCTGGCCCAACAAGTTTTCATTGTGTATCATTCCTGATGTTGCAGTCTTGTTAGGCAGCATGCAGGGCATTTGAACACAACCTGGACAAAGTGTGGTGCAGAGCCATGTCCCAGTGGTAGTTTCAAAATTGCTATCATCTTTATTCTCACATCTGATACGAGTCTCTCAGCAGTGCCACAAAGAGGCACTTCTATATGGAACATGGGCCACCTCTCTCTCTCTCTCTCTCTCAGATCCCAGCAACACAAGTGAATCAAGAGAAAAACAGAACTTCTGAATAAGCAATACAATAAATTATAATTGATAATCATGCCTTTAAATGATTAAAAATATAAAATGACATTAAGAATTTGTGTTTTATGGACACCAGTTAGTGGAATCATAATGATATTTGTTGTGATCCTGTTTGGCAAATAAAAATTAACTCTCTGTGGTGGTTTTCCTAGATAGCTCCACCACAATTATTGACCCATCAGACAACACGATTCCTCAGTGTTATTTTATATCTGCATTTATGTAGATACAAAATTTGTGCATCTAACTTAAGATTGTTATAAATTTTACTACTAGAAAACAATTTCCATAATCTAAAATTAAATATAAAAAAAGAGTATCCTAGAAATCTGTCAGAAGGCATACCGGGTGGCTATATAGATTTAGTGTAGCTAAAGACATTTTTCATGCTTCAAAGTTTAAAATCCTGTTGTGCTGAGTACCCTTTCCTCTACTGTACCTCTTGCTGTAAGCCTTAAAACTGTTATTTTCTAGCAAGTTATTTTGGTAATAGCCCTACACAGAGCAGTGACCATTTATACCAAAGTAATATAATCATTTTTGGTAGGAAGCTGCTATGGCTCCAGTTATCTGTTTCCTCACTGATCTTGAGGGACTTAAGCAAGACATACTTGTCCTGAGCTTCAACTCATGACTGGTTTCTAAACTGCTCAAGTGCATAATACCAGACTCGAGTTGACCAGTGAGGCCACCAACTCAGTGCTAATTATCAGGACTGTTACCACCTGTAACAGTCCTGATCCAAACATAGTTTGGATGGGCGACATTCATCAAGATAAAAAAAACATGTGCACCTTGCATGAAATTAGCGTCCCGCTAGCTGCCTGAAGACGGTGGTAAGTGAAAGAGAAAAGTGAAATTTCTGAAGAGGCCTCATGAGATATTGTGTCCAAGTTAGAATGCCTGAGCAGGATACTAGCATGCATAATAGTCGCAGAAGGGCATGAGCTTCAGAAGAGCTGTTGACAGAATTATTGTCTCCTTTCCTTGGAGATGCATACATTATACAGCCTGGAATTAATCACCACTCCAAAATATTGGATCACTGGAAAAGTTTCTTATAAAGCCATAGTCCTCCCCAATCCCCAAAAAAATCATTGTCATTTCCATGTCCTGAACTGCTTGGTTCTCCAAAGGGTCCCAACCAATAAGTTTTCCAAAAAGAACAGATGCAAATTTATTTTTCTCTGAAAGCTGAAATCAGAAAAATTACAACTTTGAAAAACTCTCTGGGGAAAATTGCAAACTTATAGGGAAGAGATTTGTATTGTATTGTTGCTGTTATGCAAAGTGGAGAATCCAAGGCAGAGAGAACAAAATAGGTACGTTTATGGAAGCAAGCTTCTTTGAGGTCTATCAAAGATACAGAAGATTAATTTGGAAAGTTTATATTTTGAATTTATAGTTACTGTACACTTGGTGGTAAACAGCAGATGAGTTAAACATTATGGTTTAACTCCAACTGAGGTATCAGTATTTGGCTCCAATCTCTGCAAACTGTTGGTGACTCATTGTGTTTCTCAAGAAATTTGGGGCCAGATTTTTAAAGGCATTTAAGTATTTAAAGCTGCTGATAGGCATTTACTGGAATTTTCAAGAGCACTTAAGCCAGGTGCCAGTAGAAGCCCGTCTGTATCTATAGGAGTCTAAATATCCTTGAAAAATCGGTCTCTTTGAGCCCACTCTAACAAAACACACCAGTGTGTGCTTAATTTTAAGCAGATAAGTAGTCCCCTTCAAGTCACTGGACCTACCTCATATGCTTTGAGTTTAAGCACATGCTTTGTGCTTTTCTGGATCATGGTCTTTAAGAAGCAGGAGAGTGAAGGAATCTGCCCTTGGAAAGATATTTCAGTGCCATCCAATATCTGTGGCAAATTATTTCCAGGATCTACCTGGCTAATATGGTGTGCACACACAAGTGAACATAAAATTCTGCTCTTTCCTTTTTTTTTGTTTTGTTTGCAAGAGGCATCAGGAGTCATGGAGAATTTCTGAAAGGGAAGTCTGCCCTGGATCTCTCTCCTCTGTCTATTTCAACTTCCTCTAAAGAATAATATCCAAGTCTTTCTGTACCTTGACAGATGAAAACTACAAAAAGGATCTCTAGGTTGATTATAGGAACAAGAATCTCTTTAGAGAAGGCTTTGGTGACTGCTTTGTCAGACCTCACCAAAGTGCCTGCCAGAGGAATTAAGGGGCCATTAGCTACTTAACCTGAATATCAACTCCCAGAATCATAAATAAGTTAATTATTCCTTCTCCATGGGCAGACAGACAGAAAACTCAGTGGATGCTCCAAGATATTCAGAGAAATTCTACAGATTTCAGAGTGTTCACACAGATGAGCAGTAGGATTGCCAACTTTCTGCTTGCAGAACACCAAACACCCTTGCCCCGCCTCCTGCCTCATCTCTTCTCCAAGGCCCTGTCCCCACTCACTCCATCCCCCCTCCTTCAGTTGCTCCCTCTCCCCCACCCTCGCTCATTTTCACTGGGCTGGGGCAGGGGGTTGCGGTGCGGGAGGGGGATGAGGGCTCTGGCTAGGGGTGCAGGATCTGGGGTGGGGCCAAGGATGAGAGGTTTGGGGTACTGGAGGGGGCTTTGGCCAAGGGGTTTGGAGTGTGGGAAGGGGCTCTGGGCTAGGGCAGCAGGTTGGAGTGTGTGGGAGGGGTGAGGGCTCTAGCCGTGGGCTCTGGGGTGGGGCCAGGGATGAGGGGTTTGGGGTACAGAAGGGGGCTCTGGGCTGGGGCAGGGATTTGGAGTGTTTGGGGGGGGTTGAGGGCTCTGGGCAGCGCTTACCTCAGGCAGCTCCCAGAAGTGGCTGGCATGTCTCTCTGGCTCCTAGGTGCAGGAGTGGCCAGGAGGCTATGCTCCCACAGCTCCCATTGGCCATGGTTCCTGGCCAATGGGAGTTACGGAGTTGGCACTCAGGACAGTGCCTGCGCCGCAGGCAGGTGCAGTGTGTGGAACATCCCTAGCCGCCTCTGCGCCTAGGAGCCAGAGGGACAGGCTGGCCGCTTCTGGGAGCCGTGTGGAGCCAGCCACTGTGGCCAAACGGACTTTTAGCAGCCCGGTCAGCACAGCTGCCAGGGTCCCTTTTTGACCAGGCGTTCCTAATGAGCGGATCATCTCTCTGCCCTTTGCCCAGAGTTACCTCATTTCTCACAGCAGCATGGCTTTCATAACAGCTTCCCCACATAGGTCAAGCCCCTTTAAAATAAAACTGTTAAAGCAGAATGGGAATAGCAGCAACCAGGTCATTATTAAATCCTATGGGTATTTCCCTGCTAGTCTGCCAGAGGTTGCTGAGTCCATGTCTCCGCAGCTTAATTCCCCCATCTACCCTGTCATGTCCATTTAACAGGAGAAAGCTGAGCAAACATTGTTCATAAGATACCCTTTAGTGGGGTCAGAGAGAAGAAAGGATGATGCAATTAGGCCCCCAAACTCCTCCCTCAAACAAATTTTGGGCACTATTACTGGTTTTCTGATAGTTTTATCCCTTCTAAAAATAAAATTAGAAAGAATGGCACCACCCTTTATTAGCAAATGAACAAACATTCTACAAAATATTCCTGAGGCAATATTTTTTATCAGATTATTCAGCTTGTTGTACAAATCGTTAGTAGGCTTATTCATCCCATATGAATGTTGTGCAGAGTGCTGGCATTATGGTCCTTTCTGTTAATCTAAATACCCATTGGCTACTTATAAATTAAACTACTTTTTTTAAAGACGTACAGAAGTTCATACGTTATCACAAGAAAGACAGTAAATATTCAACATAGTACCAAATCATGAGAAACCTCTTGGAGGCTAACAATTTAAAATATATTACAGATACAAAAGCTAAACAATGATGTTTGGTTCTAAGAGTTTCCTGACCCCTGTTCGTTTCTCTCATGTTTATCTTATAGTGGCATGCAGAGTACAGACACTGCACACCCAGCTAGCACTGGTACAAATAGCAATGTAATGAGTCAGTGCTTAGGTGAGTAGAGTAAAGTGTCCTACAGGCCTAAATCCTAGGGCATAGGATTCAGGATAGGATAGGTCTACACACCCAAGTAGTGCCTCCCACGTTTACAATGTTATTTTTAGCAGTGTATTGGCCTGCTGCCGGTGCCTTCCCCCACCACAGTGAAAGACGCCAGCAGCAGGAGGCATCAGGGAAAGTCTCTGGCAGCTGCCTGCGAGGAGCTGCCAGAGCCTTTCCGTGCTACCCCCTAACCTCCTACTGGAGCCTTTCACTGCTGCCTGTAGCTACACACCACAGTGAGTACGGACACAGCTTGCCTTTCACTGCAGCACCTAGCTGCATGTTTCCTACACTCTGACACAAGCAGAGGCAAGAGTAGACAAGGAGAGGTCATACAGCTGTTTTCTGTTTCTTTTGAAGCCCAGAATAAACAATAACTTTATTATAAAAGCTGGCATATGGTTAAACCTATTCTCTTGTCGCCAGTCTGCTAGTTCTGGCTGGATCTGGTAGAACACTATTGCAACTAATGATTCAAAAGTAGTTTGTCTGCTTTTTTTTCTGTATAAGAATATAGTGTGCTCAAGATATGCATAAATGCTGAACATTTTTGAACAAGCTAGAGAAAGCCTATATTGTAGTGTCTGTGCATGCTGTTAATTTAACCGCCCTCCCCCAGCCCCGATGTTGCCAGTGTTCACCAATGCCCAAGGCTACTCTTTCTGAAGGCAGACACATTCTTTTCAGTGGTACAGCAAGACATATTTCATACGTTTATATAGCCATGTAATATGCTTTCTTGATAGATGTACAGCATGTCACATGTCATCAGGCAAAAAGCAAGTAGTTAAACAGCCAAGAGCTTCAGTTTTTAGCAAAACTAACAGAATGATCACTGTCTGTTTCAACACTGCTGATTTCATCAATAAAATAAGCACTGTGGGAATATTAGTTTCTACCAAGCACTTTCAACAAAACAAATCAGGATTCATTTTAGCCATAGTACTGCCAATAAGTTAAAAGAATACAAGAGAGAGAATACATTTGAATATAAAACATGATCAGTGTTCACATTTCACTTTCCTCGGAAAAAAACTAGTATGCTTTTAATGTACATCATACACCATGAAAGCCTGACTGCAGACTTTCATACACAGTATCGCATGTAACTCATAAATCCAAGAGATGGTGTCTTCAAAACAAGTCTCAAGACGAAATTCAACACTAGAGAAACAAATGGTTTTTTTTGTGGAATTGTTAGGTGAGAGGGATTCTCTGGGGTCTCATGAGGCCAAATATATTGCTGGTGTAACTCCAATAAAGTCAGAGTTACACAGGAAAAAATACAATGCTTGAAGTCTTCCACAGAATCCAAAAAATCTCCAATCACACTTGAATTCAGAAAAATCCCACGAGTACCATCATCACTACTAGTGGAAGAATCTACTTCTTTTAGCAGAATTAATGAAAAGAGACTCACGAAATAAATTAGTTGACCCTTTCACATGTGTAAAAGTATTCAGTTCTCAGTATAGCTGAAGAGTATGTGCTTCCCTGCCATTCTGGCTAAAAAGATTATTGGGAAGTTATAGGTGTGTGTGAGGGAGCAGATGGACTGCAAGGAACTAGCTAACAGATCTTATAGATTTCCAAGCCAAGAGCTGCAGTGCTCTTATGTAAAACAAATATCTAAGGGCTTCAAAGTCCATGAAAAAGCATATGATTTTTTTTTTAAATACACTTTTCCCCCAAATGAAGTTTGAGATCCTAGAATCACCTTCATGTGCCAGTTAAATACAAAAATCATATGTGCATTTCCTCATCACTGTTCAGTAATCTGAAAAGCATAGTGCCAGACACGTTTAGTGCTAATCAATTTCTGTGGTAACTAGAATTCTAAACAAATTAGAACAAACTTAAAACACAAAAGGCCTCTGATTTGCCTGAAGAGTGCAGGATTACATTGCTAGTTGTATCATAAGCACTGCACACAAAGCATAACTCGATCAATATCCACAGACAGATGTCATGTTTATGCCCGTGAAAGATCCAAAACCGAGGAACTTCCTCCATTTCAGAGGTGACAAATAAATATATATATAAAAAATAGTATATAATAGTAAATGTAGAACATCATTTTCTCAAGTTCACCTTGAATAGCCATAATTTAAAAAAAATAGTCATAGTTTGAATAGCTGAATCTCCATACTACAAAATAAAATTAAGTCATCTAATTTTAATTCATAGAGATTACCCATAATTTACTACTTTTAAATTTAGATTCTAATGATATATCAGAGAATAATATTTTAGCACTGCTTCTTTAAAATGGAAGATATAAATATATTTAAAGTTTTCTTTTAGTCAAGTACTCTACTACATCAAATCAACTCAGTAAATATATGTCTGATGTTTACAGCTACTAAAAAAAATCTAAATAAGAGTGGCTATTCTAAAGGCAGTTTCCTTACAAAATCAATATAGTACTCAGCAGTATGCAAGTATATTCAGCAACTGAGGAAGTGAACTAATGATCTTAACTATATTTTAAAAATAAATAACTCAATTGGTAATTAGATAAACAAGAGTTCCTGTTAATATGGAGATCTTAATATGAGCATACCAAAGGTGAAATTTCACCACTGTTTTATTTTCTGAGTAGATCTCTAATTGCATGATCACAAACACACACCGTAGGATGACAAAAAAATAATAATCTCAGTTTCATAGTTCCTAATCTATAAACATGCATGATGCTTGAAAGGGAGAAACAATACATGTTAAAGTGATGTATTTGTTAATATAGATGAGTACTATTCCTTCCCACCTTTAGCATTCTGAACTTGAGAAATACATTCATTTTTCTGACTCTACAATATGCCCATATTTAAGGGAATGTATAGTTTTCACACACACACACAATCCATTTAACCATTTTCCAGAAAAAAGTATCTGTAAAAGTACTTGGATTTAAATATAACAGATGAGAGAGCCTTTGCTATTTGTGTAAAAAAAAGAACACAGTATTACTTGATATACAATATTATACAGAATTGATTTAAAACAAGATGTCATCTAGTGCAAGTCACTAGAGCATGTTACACTTCACAAAGATAAGCCAAAAAAACATTCTTACCTTATTGTACCCAAACGGCAAAGTTTCTCCAGTTTTCAGTTTGCAACTATCTAGCATAGTGGAACAGGAGAGAACAGAACATCTTTTGCTTTACAAAAGGTACCTGCGCATCCACAACTAGCCCTTCTGAGATGACAACAGCTAAGCAATACTGTTCACCTCCAGCTGGCAGCAACAGCCTTTTTGCAAATACCACTTGCTTGCTTCTATGAACTGCAGCTACTCAGAATGAAAGTAAGGGGGAAATGATCTGTGAATACTGTTGCTTCATAGTTGAGTCATATCCTTTGAAGCTATCTCCCCACCTCAAAAGACATGAAGAACTGCCTTTTCCTTCAACTCTAAATGCTGAATACAGAGTATACAGAAAATGAGTAGGGCGTATGGGTTTTATATATACATAAAAATAAACATGATCCAAACATTTACCTGTTAAAACATTCATTTTACTATTTAGCATGTTTCCCACACAGAATTCATGTGTGTGATCACATATACCATAGAAATAATCTCACATAGCAAAAGAATCTGTAGAAAAAAAAGATATGTACTATAATGTTGACCAGACATGAGGTTACAAGTTTGCCAATGTGAATAGTTCCAGTACAGTATAAAAAGGTAGAAGTCAAAGACGCTAAAACTGTTAATGAAAACTAAGTACTTTTAAAAGTGCCTTTTTAAAAATATCCCAGACTGTAAACATATATTTTTCCTTAATATATCCTAAACTGCATTGTCATCATCTCGTGACAGTAAAACAGTTGTCTCCTCTGAGTCAGAGCTATTTATTTTTTCAACTTTGTCAACATTTCTACACTTGTTATATACAGCGCTGTTGTAGCTGTGCTGGTCTTAGGATATGAGAGATAAAGTGGTGAAGTCCAGTAAAAGATATCCCCTCACCCACCTTGCCTCTAATTTTCTACATTAAAGTAATTTCAGAGTTAAAAAGTTAACATTGAAAACAAATTAAAATACCATCTAGAAGATTAACAACATAAATGAAATCTTTCTACCAAGGAGAAAAAAGATGGATTTCATGCTGAGTATGGGGGCATACGAGGGTAGAAAAGAAGGGGTTGGGGAAAAATCCTGAAGGAAAAGAAAGAAAGCAAACATGGATTTTTGGTTGAATATGATGCCATATAGTCACATTAACACAAGCATTCCACTGCTGGATATCGTTATCTGCACATCCCTAGAGGCTGTCAAGTTTTTTATACTATTGGTAGAATATTTCATTGATTTCTTTAATCTTCGCTCTGGAAAGAATATACTTTTGTTTCAGTTTAGTTTGGTGGGTGAGGAAGTGTTTTGTTTTTGTTTTATTAAAACAGGTAATTTATGATTTACCATTTGGTTTACATTTATCTTTTAAACAAAATGCAAATTTTGTGTTTGTATCTTAGTGTACTGCCTGGAGAGAACACTGTATCAAATAATTCAGACTTAAAATTTATTGCTGTCCTTATTTTGCTGAGGGGAAACTGCAGCACATAAAACAACACTGTGAAATTACAGTATGAGTGTGACCATACTTGCATGCAGAGGAAGTGGAGGAAAGAGAGATGCCTTTTACTTTAAAGTATTTCCATTATGTGTATTGCCCCCTTATTGATAAAGAGCCTGATTCTCCACTTGCTTACACTTGTCTAAATGAGGAGTGACTCCACTGAAGTCGATGAATCTGAACTGATGTAAAAAGTGCAAGGAGAATCAGGCTCAATAAATGTGAAGTCCTTGCTTTTTTACTTGCTTGGCATAATTCTTGAGTGATCTCATACAAGATATTTGGATCTGAAAGCCCAATGACCACAGGTAAAATGTAAAATATTATCTCCTCTGCAATATGGATACGCAGAAAATTTGTAAAATTTATTTTAGACTCTGGACAAAAATAAAAAAAACACCATTCTGGCTCTGGAATCCCTCAGCACATCTTTTGTCCCAATCTCAATGGTGAAAGAAATGCCACACTAATTTCTCAGTTTATTAAGCATATAATAAGTGACATTCAAAAACGAGTTAATTTTATAAATTGCATCTTCTGTTCCTCAACTCACAAGCAGCACACAAAAAAACTAAACTACTTTAAACTTTTAGTTTTCCTGCTCTCTAAAGTTCATCTCCCTGAAAACTCATTGATAGTCAAGGGACATCTATGATAATTTTAAATAGACAGTCTAACAAAACATCCAAATTTCTCTTCTGCTCCTCCACTACAGCTGGCACGAGATCAGTAGAATAGCCAACTGCCTAAGGCAGAAGAATATTTGGTATCAAACCCTAAAGCATCCAACTTCTGCAATTATGAAAAGCTTTTCCACCTCTCAAATCACTCCATCTTTTTCTCACTTAGTTTTGTCTTATCCCTTCAAAAAGAAAGAAAGAAGAATAAAATATCCCTCCAGCATTAACTTCATCTCAGGGTGGATTTTAAACTTGGTCTTCCGGTTATGACTGTGAGACGCGCACATTTTCCAATTTGCCTAAGGGAGCAAAAATTCTAAAGACATTCCTATATCTGAGACTGCTTTAGGGCATAAGTCGGTCATCATCTTGGCAGATAAAAGTGAGAGTTTCCCTTCCACCAACCATGCTACAATGTTACTTCCTCAGAAGCACCTTGTACTGACCATTGCTGGAGACAAGATACCAGATTAAATGAATCAGCCTGATGGCAATTAATTCCTACCATGTGTTCCTAGGAACTTTAAAAATGAACAAACACACCAAACCAACACAGGAAAGATACTACATCACTGTTGATTTGGGATGCAAGAATTCCTCTTGCAGGTAAAAATGCATTTTTCTAAACCCCTCATCAATACTTCACTAACAGAATCTGTATAACAATTCCTAACAATACAAACAACAACCCTACAATCTTACATTGAATTTCACATCTGCCAAAACAAGACTAGTAACTCTAGTAGCCAAAAAAACAAAATAATTTTTAAGTCTCACCATGGCCTCATTATTTTCCACCCAACAAGGCTGACACCCTCCCCTCCACCCCCAACTCCCACTCCCCTGGACATTAGTCCTCTCTACCTCAAGGGCTTTTGAGATACGTTGTCTGATACACCTGACAAAGGTAGTCACCAATAAAATTTTCTTAGGACCTACCTAAACAACTAGTCAAACAGATGGAGCACTTGAGTCTTTGACAGATAGAACTAAAAGGAAGCACCTGAAGACACAATGAACATCCAACAAGAACTGTCTTCTTCTGGGTTAGAATATAGACACATTTGGTAAGAAGAGAACTTTACTGCTGTCTCCCATTGCAGACTGTCCCATTAGAGTAATGTATGGAGTTTTGGGTAGTTGAAGGGCCCTCAGCTAAAAAAAAGGAAACACTGGAAGTAGGAGGAAGTCATCTAAACCAAATTTCAATAACCCAGATTAACCTGTACATTGCAAGCTTAGACTCATGTTCTCCTAGGCTCATCAAATGCTCATCAAACCAGGCGACCCAGTAACACCACAGTAGTCCCTTGACGTGGTTGTACATAGTTTCTGTATGTAGCATAGATAAGGTCTTACCCAGGTTTCCTCACCAGGCTAAAGCCTTAGACATGTCTCCGGAGGAACCCAATGAAAGTTCTGTAACCAAGTCAGAAGACAATTGGATCATAACCAGGTCATACCATAAATGGGGGTCTCTATTTTCCAGAAAAAAAACAGGGAGGAGAAAGAGCATATGCACTGCACTTCTCCAGAAAATAAGATGGTACTGAGAGCTCTCTTGCATGCCTGGATCAGCTGAAGTAGACTGAACTCTTCATGCAGAAAGTTGGGGGAAATATTTCCCTTTGGGCAGGCCCTTTTGTCTACTAGCATATAAAAGCAATTTAGACTCATTCACTAGGAGCACTGACTGGCATGGAATAGGACATTTGCCCTCCCTGGCAGGAGATTTCTCTCCCCATTGACAGAAACTGCAGGAATGATTCCACAGATGCAGGAGAGGACTGGGACTCAGGAGCTCTGGGTTCAATTTCTATTAATTCTACTGTGTGATTTTGGGCATGCCACTTAATCCCTCTGTGCCTCAGGTATCCATCTATAAATGGAGAATAATAATAATACTCCTCTACCTCATAAGGATGTCATGAGCATAAATTCATTTTTTGTGATGCATGCAGATACTACTGTGATGGGACCAACATAAGTATCTACACAGACAAGATTTACTTTTGGTCCCTCTATTTACATAAGATACAGCCAAAATGTTGCCGAACATGACTAGAGCTCACAGGTGCGATCAGTTCATATTAAGTACCAAATCACTCCTCTTACTATTCTCACCTCCAAGAATTTTACAAAGAATCTTTCTATACTTGAGAGTAGAAAACAAGTGCTAGATGAAAACTACAATATAGAGGGAGGAAAGCAGTCTGAAGATATAAAAAATTGGAGCAATACCATTTACTACTGTTGCCTGCTACTCAAAACTCAGACAGGAAAACACATCTCTTCTTGTTTGCTAGACACTGAGGGTATGTTTACGCTACGAAATTAGGTCAATTTTTTTAGAAGTCGATTTTTAGAAATGGATTTTATACAGTTGATTGCATATGTCCACACTAAGCACATTAAGTCG
This sequence comes from Platysternon megacephalum, assembly GCA_003942145.1. Classification (NCBI taxonomy): domain Eukaryota; kingdom Metazoa; phylum Chordata; order Testudines; family Platysternidae; genus Platysternon; species Platysternon megacephalum. Next base: position 29,307,678 of record QXTE01000003.1, read on the forward strand.
GCGGAGTGCATCCTCACTACCATGGCTAGCATCGACTTATGGAGCGGTGCACAGTGGGTAGCTATACCACAGTTCCCGCAGTCTCCGCCACCCATTGGAATTCTGGGTTAAGCTCCTAATGCCTGATGGGGCAAAAACATTGTCGTTGGTGGTTTTGGGTACATGTTGTCAGTCACCCCTCCCTCCGTGAAAGCAACAGCAGACAATCGTTTCGCACCAGACACCAGGGCGATTAGAAGAGCACAGCAAGGCACGCTGCACATCAGAGAGGCTTTGAAAACCAGTTTCAAGACTGGCCAGGCTTCAGTGTAACAGTTGTGTGTGTTTCTCCTTGATGCAAACCCGCCCCCTTTGTTGATTTTAATTCCCTGTGAGCCAACCATCCTCCCCACTTTGAAATAAAGTAACTATTGTTTTGAAACCATGTATTCTTTCTTTATTAATTAAAAAAAAAAGAACGGACAAGGTAGCCCGGGTGGGGGAGGAGGGAAGGACAAGGCCACATTTTTATTGTGGCTCCAATAAGCAATCAAACTCTTTGAATGACAGCCTTTTTGAACTTGGGCCATCCTCTGGAGTGGAGTGGCTGGGTGCCTGGAGAATCTCTCCCCCTCCCCCCCCCCGCATTCATGGGCATCTGGGTGAGCCAGCTATGGAACTTGGGGAGGAGGGCATGCGGTTATACAGTGGATGTAGCGTGGGTCTGCGCTCTTGTTGGCTTTCCTGCAGCTCCAACAGACGCTTCATCATGTCCATTTGCCCCTCCCCCCCCCCCATTAGCCTCAGCATCGCATCCTGCCTCCGCTCTTCATGCTCACGTAATTCTTTCCTGACCTCTGCCACTGAATGCCTCCATGCATTAAGCTGTGCCCTATCAGTGCGGGAGGACTGCATGAGCTCAGAAAACATGTCATCACAAGGGCGTTTTTTTCACCTTCTAATCTGCGATAACCTCAGGGATGGAGATGATGGGGGAGCATAGAAACATTCTACGCTCTACGATTCTGGGGGGACTGCTGAGTTCGCCACGCTGACCAAACAGGAAATTAAATTCAAAAGTTCCCAGGGCTTTTCCTGTGTACTTGGCTAGTGCATCAGAGTTCAAAGTGCTGTCCAGAGCGGTCACAATGGAGCACTCTGGGATAGCTCCCAGAGGCCAATACCATCAAGTTGCGTCCGCACTACCCCAAATTCGACCCAGCAAACTCTATTTTAGCGCTACTCCCCTCACCGGGGAGGAGTACAGAAGTCAATTTTAAGAGCCCTTTAGGTTGATGGAATGGGGTTGGTTGTGTGGACGCATTCATTTTTAAAATGACCTAATATGGCGAAATTCGGCCTAACTCCATAGTGTAGACCAGGCCTAAGAGACAGATCCCCAGCTACAGCCAAGGTGCACACAGCACAATTCTGGGTAATATAATGTTCAAAGATGGCTTAAAGAGTAGCTTAAGAGCCTCTAAACCACCAGAGGTTGATCATAAGAGCTCTTGCACTGAAGTGATCCTCCTTGAGTCATCTAACATCAGTTTTAGGCCCAGTTTACAATGACAGTGTGGCACAAAATGATCACGCTACATTGAAAAATATGGTCCAAACAGCTCAGAAAATTGTTTAACAAAGCTTAATAACTTTTCCTGGTGAATTTAATACAATAGCACTGAAGTTTAGGGTCTAATTTAGTAAATTGTATCTTAGAAACAGTATGAATTTTAAAATGAGAAATTACTATAGATTGGTATTGCAGATTTGATGAGAGCATCTCTTCAGTGCACTGAACTTTCATATTAAATTAAAGCAATCATTTTTAGCAACATGATGTGGCACAATATTTGCAAAACAATATTTTTAAAACATTTAACAAAATAAAAGTATTTTGACTCATGAAAAGCATACTGTAGAGACATGAATGAAAAATTGTTTAGTTTTTTCTTTAGTAACCACATTATTCAACTTTCGCTCTGTGACTCCCTATCATTTTAATGGGGCAGTATTCAAATAGAATAATGTGGGAAGTCATATGTTCCATATATTTTTCATTTTTAGAATGTGCCTATCTTCTTGGTATCTAAAGATAGATGTAGTTACTCTATGTTTTTGTATTTAAAGTTTTTTCCAATATTTATTTTAAATCCTATATATGGTGTATAAAAGATTTGAAATCTTACTTATTCTGCAAGCTAAATCAGGCCCCTAGCATGTTTAAAAAGTAATAACTTCCATGAGACAGCAAACAGATAAAGGATATAATATAGCAAGTTGTTTTTTAAAATGTACAATCTTCACTACATGTACATATTTAGACCAAAACAGATTGTGTGCTAAAGTGCACATTTGTGTATTTCAGATTATTTTGTTTTTGAAATCAGCATTTAAGCCAATAAGAATCTTCAGTCAGAGTTAAAGGCATAAATAAGTAATCAACTTTGCTTCATTCAAGCAAATAGATTAGAGAGTTTAGTAAATCACTGTAGTAACAGTGTTATCGTAACCTGAGATAGTGGAATAACTTCCTTGAGCTAAGCAGGTAGAGGAGCATGGTTCGGTTTGCCTTGAGAAAAGTTTATAGCTTCCTTTGAACATCAGTTTTTCAAGGACTTACTGTGCCATTCATAAAGAAAACCTATGTGGTCTGCAGGACTGTTGTAACCTCACATCCCAATTTCCCCATAAATGAACCACTGTCACAAGCAAATTGTGCAGCTGCTAGTGCAGGTATGTACAGAAAATATTTCTCAGGCCAAGGAAAGGAAGAGAGCAAGTAACCAAAACACAAACAATTTAAAACCCACATCAATGTACAGTTGACAGTGTATTTGCGTAATGCAATAAGAATCAAACTAAATGGGTAGTCTGTGGTTTTAAACTCGAAAAGGAGTTACCTTTTGGGCTTCCTTTCCTCAATTTGTTCAAAGTTATTTTCCTTCAGTTGATACTACTTGTATCTGAAAACACACTTGTACAGGCATACAACTGAAGACTCACTTCTTTATAGCAAAAATATGGAGATTACAGAATTGGTCTCCTGGTAGCAGAAGAATAATTGTAAGTTATAGGTCTAATTTTTCAGAGGTGCTGAGCACTAACAACCCCAATTAATCAATGGAAAATGCAGGTGATCAGCACTTCTGAAAATCAGGCCCTGTTTGTTCAGGCTCCATAAATGTGATCTCTTGGAACAAACATGGAGTGAATGCTGATGGAGTAAATGATTACTTCTACAACCAAACAAAATTCTCCTCAGTGAGCTGAGTGCAAACAAAATTTGCCTCAACCTACTCTCTCCCTTTATTTTCTCCTTCACTCACCCTCAGATCACTAGTAACCACAGACATTTACAATGCTTTATGACTGAGCTATAGATCAGGTAACTATAAGGATCTATACCTAAACTGCTAAATGAGAAAATAATAAAACTATCTTGTAACTCTTAAAAAAAACATTGTGAGACTATGCCCCATATTCTTCAGAGATATTATAGGATATGATTATGGCATAACTATGATGTATTTCATGCAAGATAGGTCATGTGAAATATCATTGAAAAGGTTATGATCTACTGAATATGATTATCCTATCTGTATGCATGTATCATTTTGGTATCTGAAGTTAGGAATGTTGTCTATGCAATCAGTCTAGATGGCTAGCTGGGAAGGGCCTCTAGAGAAAACAATAGGCCTTAGAAGAAGTTTATTTCCCACCGGGGAGCCCTCCTGAGGACGCTACAAACAGCCTCCGAGTCATGGCTGCTGTGACCCTACAGGGACATGTGACCAAGTCACTTGGTACTAGACACCATCTTGGAATACTAGTGTTTTTCCACTGACCGGGTGTGGGAACCAAGCTTGGAGACAAAGGGTTCCCACCATATGCAAAAGCTATTTAAGGCAGGGGAGTGACATCATAGTTCTTCACTAACTCCCCACCCAAAGATGACTCTTGGAAACACCTGAGGAACAAGGACTGAACTGGGGGGGAGGGGGAGGGAGAAGGGCTGGACCCATGCTAGAGGGATTTCTAGCCTGTGAAAATAATACCTAGGGTTTTAAGTTGCAAGCAAGGGCAGCTGGCCCCTTAAGAATCTCTGCAACTGGCTTAAATAATCATTTAGGTGAGACATTGCTACTTAGATCCAATTTCTTTAATATATTAAGCTGAGATTGCGTTTTTGTTTATTTGCTAGGTAATCTTCTTTGATCTGTTCGCTATCCCTTATAATCACTTTATATCTATCTTTTGTAGTTAATAAACTTATTTTTGCTTTGTCTAAAACCAGTGTGTGGGAATCATAACTTGGGTCAGAAAGTGTATATATTCCTCTCCACATTGAAGGAGGGGGCGAATTTCATGAGTGCAAGATGGTATAATTTTGGGTTTACCTTGCGTGTGGGGGGAGGTGCACTTGAGTAACTGGGCAGTTCCTTAGCTGAAGCCTTCCAATGAAGAGCTGATCTCAGCATCTGTATGTTGCTGCAGCTGGTTGTGTCCCTACCTGTATGTGTGCTGGAGGGGACTTGAGGGTTGTCAGAGCAGTACAGTGTAAATGGAGCCCAGGTTGGTGGGTCAGGCAGGCTCAGTGGTACCCCAGTTCCAGGTGGCACCCCAGGGGGAACCCATCACAAACATATTAGCCAAACTGCTACAATAAACTTCCCAATGCCTTACATAATACCATGCAGTATTTCTCTTTACCTAGAATGGGGACAGTGCATACTTCATCTACATTGCTCCATACATGTGTCTATCCCTGATCTACAGGAGCCATTTTTATAGATACTAAATACAACCTCCATACGCATTAACTTCTTGAGCTTTCTGTTGAAACTTCCAATAAAAAGGTCCATTGTAATAGTATTTTTTGGTGATTCTCATGAAGAATCTGAGGCCACCAAAACACATTCCAAGTAGATCCTGGGCAGCCATGAGAAGTAAGTAATGTTCAATCACTACCAACATGGGGAAAATTGAAAGTGCTAATTTACTGTACAAGTGAAAGGCTTTCTATCCTATGATCAATCCGCCTTGCCATCCAGTCTCCTATAAACATACTTCTCACATCAGGTTGCTAAATATTAGAAAAGTCCTTTTAAAGATTCAAAGGATGAGTGTCTCTCACCTAGATAGCATAGAGGGACCAGTGCAGAGGGGCCAGAAACAGCATAGATGAGCTACAAAAGCCCTGGATCTGGCTGGAGAATTCTGCTGGCATGGGAACTGAGGAAGACAACCACAGGCTGCATTCCAAGAAGCTCCCTGTAAGCCCGATGCCTGAGGACATGCTGGGTTGTGGCTAGGGGTCAGAAGGAAATGCCAATGACAGGGCTGGAGCATGCAGTGCTGAGAAGGCTCTGGGGAGTACTGTAAGCCCATAGGGCAGTCCACGGAGGCTGCCATAACTTAGGCACTCCTGCCATCCGCCCCCCACATTATCTAAATTACACCAGTGGCCACTCCAGCCTCCTGATCAGCCCAGAATCAGGAAGGAACAAGGGTGGCTTCAAGTTACCTTAGCTCTCCCCCCACCCGGCCCACAAATTCTGTGTTGTCTCTCAAAGAAGTGCAGCACAGAAACTCAAGCAATTTTTTTGGCCTTCCTGGAAGAATTTTAGAAGGAAGTATGTTTAGAGTTAAATTAGAAGTTAACCCACTCTGCTGGAGTACATGGAATAAGGTGCACCATACAGCAGACCATTAAAGTGGAGAGCATTAAGTGGAGATCATGGATAGAATAGCTTCTGCGTCACTTGTATATGAGGAATCACTTTCAAATATGTCAGCACAAGGACAGTGTTGGGGCAGGCCATGGGAGGGACTACTCAATCCATGGATATGTAGAGGAAAGTAGAAGTTCAGTAACAACTCTAACCAAGGGGCTACAATACTTGCTGCAGAAGGGCTCTAAAACTGTCCTTCCTCTGCCAGCATGCTTGCGGTGGAGCCTACCTTCTCCAACTCTTCCATCAGCCCACTCATCTATAAGAAATAAGCCTATGAAATGGTTAACTTAACTATAATTCCTGTGAAGCTGAGCTGAATATTTTAAATATTTACAGTATACCTCCACTGTCAATTACTGTACTATATAATAAATCTGTATATACAGGAAACTCTTCAAAAGGTAAGGCTGTTTTATTTACAGTGCTAACACCAAATAAGATTTATCCTAGGTACCTGATTCTCTGTGAAACATTCCCTACATATATTTTGGAAAATATATAGTTCTATATATTATATAGTTATATATATTCTATATATTCACGCTAGTTCTGCTCACCTACTACACTTCTAGAGCAAAAGCCTGTTACAAAATTGAATGAGAGTTCTAGAATCCACTCGCACTTTGTTAATTTGAGGATATACTTTCACATCCTAGACACAGGGAACACCAAAGTGGAAATGGTACTGATGCCATATTCTAGGGCTCCTAGGTGCTATGGGAATACAAATAAGTACAACAAAACACTAGAATAATACATTTTGCAAACAGAAGAAAAGTGTATTTTTCTACAATAAAAGTAAACAAAACAATTTTCCATACCGGTAGTTACACTGGAAATACCAAATCTTTCAAATTCTTCTCCACAAGTAACTTTAATTACAAGAGTCTTAAAAAAGAAAAACAAATGCAGGCTGTTTATACTAATGAGGTCTAATAAGACCTTTTGCTGCTACAGCATCTCTCTCTCACACACACACACACACACACACACACACACACACACACGCGTTTAAAGTATACAATTTTTGGTTCAACTCCATGCAGGTGACTAGCATCTGATACGAGAACATAAAAAGAGTGTCACCTGTTTATTCTACACCCTAACAACTGGTAAATGCTCCTAGGTTAAGAAGATGCATAGTTTGCTGCTGTTAAAACACCCACTTACTATTAATGATTTGCTTTTCACAACAAGATCAATTCAGAAAGTACAGGCAGCTCGAAATGGGAAAAGTGAAGCTTTAGTAGAACCTCTGATTACAGAGGCTTTCAAAATGTGGAGTCATTTAAAATGCAGTTGAAAGAGCAGCACCTGTAATTTTTGGAGAAAAATATCCAAGCACACAGGTTCATTTACATTACTGAAATAATCTAATCGGAAAAGTTACTTTCACTTCTCCTCTCCCTTCAAAAACCTGAAATTATAATATTTAAGTATTTGCAAATACTTCAGTTTCTAATTATCTGCATTTAAAATTACAACAGCAAGGCCTTTATACTTCATTTTAACTAAAAAGGTTTAAAAAAAACCAAAAAGACAGCTCTATTTTGTGATCCTATTATTGGAAGCTCATCCTCTTCAGTCACTGCAATGTACTGCGTTCTTTTTTGAAAATAGATGCTAAGCATTCCCATAAGGTAATGATGAATAACTTTAGGAATTTTTCTATAAGGTTATTTTTCAGAACTATAATACAGAGTCTATGGAAAACATACATTAAAAGAAGAAATGTCAATAGATGTTCCCTGTTAATTATGTGATTATAAATTATCTGTGTCTTAAAATTTTATCTTCTAAGCCTGCGTACAAAAACTGTTTGTGAGATATACCACCACCTTTTATAATGGAAACTTTAAATTTCTCTAGTCAAATGCCTTAAAGCCCACCTGGAAAAAGAATAGTGATGTGTTTACAACACACTTCAATACAGGGCCTAACCCACTTGGAAAGCCATTGGGATGTGATTGCCTGACCTCTGTCTTTTATGGGGGTAAAGGAGTAAACAGTTTAGATGATTGGATAGGTTAAAAGAATCTAGGCAAACAGAAATCGAACACTTTCCTAGCATCCAAGCTGTGAAGCTTCACTTCTCCTGAGTGAACTCATGAGACCTAGGGGAAAATATTAGCAAGTTTATGGACTGGTTAAGATGGAATTCCTTTGCTACCTTGGGAAGAAATTTTAGGTGTGGATGAAGGAACACTATCTTTGTGAAAGATTATAAAATAAGCCTGTAGCTTGCTCAGACTTCCAGTGGATGTACAGTAGAACTTCAGAGTTATGAACACCAGAGTTACAAACTGACCAATCAGCCACACTCCTCATTTGGAACCAGAAGTATGCAATCAGGCAGCAGCAGAGCCACAAAAAAAAAAACCCACAAAACACAAATACAGTACAGTACCGTGTTCAACAAACTACTAAAAAAATAAAGGGAAAGCAGCATTTTTCTTCTGCATAGTAAAGTCTCAAAGCTGTATTAAGTTAATGTTCCATTGTAAACTTTTGAAAGAACCATCATAATGTTTTGTTCAGAGTTACGAACATTTCAGAGTTACAAACAACCTCCATTCCCAAGGTATTCGTAACTCTGAGGTTCTACTGTAATAACTATGATAAAGACCATATTGAGAGATGGAACAGGGAACATTCTCTCATGGGTTGAGAGAAAAGTTTCATGAGCTGAATAAGAATCTAGTTGTGGGTTCTCTAATCAAAGAGCAGATGTTCATTAATCCGTTCAAGAATTTTACACTATATTAGGCCTAAAATAGTGTTTTGCTTGACTAAAGTGGAATGAACTGAAATGGCTATAAGATGTACTTTTACAAGTGAAAGGGAGAGTCCCAAGGATTGCAAATGAAGTAAATTCTCCAAGGGGGACTCAAACAGAGCTGAAGCTGGGTTTAGGTTATTGTTGGTTGCCCATGAACAGAACCTTTTCCACTTATGATTTTAACACAGACTAGTTGACTGCTTCCTGCAGTTTAACAGAATGTCCTTTACTTTTTTTTGACAGTGCAGTTCTAAATCTGTCAAAATCCTATGGCCCATTCTGTCAAAGTGGAGAGAGAAAGTATGGCTGGTAAATCTAACCTCAGTACTGGGTCAGTAGATCCTGCTCTGGCATTTGTAGTTGTCTCTTGTTGCAAATAGGTCCATTTCCAGATACCTCCCCAGGAGAATATGTCATTCACTACAGAGTTATTGCGAGATCATTCATGATTACGTACAACTTTGCTAAACTGATCTGCCAATATTCTGTCCTTGCCTTCAAGGTAGAGAGCTAGAGAGTAACTTTGGTGTACAATACACCAATCCTACAAAGCTAAATCCTCTTTACACAGGTGGCTGGAATACATTCCCCCGGCACCCCCGACAGGTTAACATAAAACATCACTATAGTGTTGCCAATAACCACTTGATCCACTCAGCCATATAAATGAGGGGAATAGGGCTTGAAAGCCCACTATATCACTCAATCCCAGAACGTTACTATGCACTTTTTCCTTCGAGGAATTCCAGCAACTGTGAATTGTTAAATTCTTGCAATGAATTCCATAGCCAAGATTGTAGGGATTGAAGGTGACTGTGGCCAATGGAATGGAGTTATGGGGGGTGAATAAGGGGGATAAGGAACACATCCCTGAGTAGTATCAATTTCATAAACATAGCTGTATTTGTGACATAGTTTTGGCTAGGCTCTCCCATGAGGATGCCCAGATGAAACAATCTTTTAAATAAAGGTAGACATGGATACCATAAAATCTCAGATGTGCGGCTATCACTGAAAGGAACTTTGTGAATACTCAAGGTGCAGAAGATGGGCTAAATGGATTGTTTGTAACGGTAATGATCTCCCTTTCACAAAAGCCATAGGTATTTTCAATGCCAAGGTGTGAGTGAGATGTGACAATAGGCATCCTGCCAACTGAGAGCCCCAGACTTGTTTTTCTGTAGATTAAAAAAGGAGATAATGGAGCTATGCTAACTGTGCTGAGTTAGAACTTTATGGTGAAAGAGTTGAGCTTCTCAATATTTAGAATGGGTCAGAGATGGGATCAGAAAAGCACCTAGAATAAAATCCCTTCCCCTGAAATTCCTGGGGAACCACCTCTGTGACGTCCAACTCTAATAGCGAACAAACTTCTGAACTTCTCCGCTGTTAGAATTGTTTGGTTTGAAAAGAATACAATGTAGATGCCAATGGCATGGCTGGTAACAAAACCTTTGTGTAAGGTATTGAAAATCCCCAGAAGCCTTGCAGGAGACCTGGTGTCTTTCAGTTTCTCTAGAACATCATCTGTTGTAGAGCTAAACAGCCCTTCACCACCATCCAATGGGAAGTCTTCTATCAAGGTTCTTGTTTCCAGAGGAAGTCCAGACAAACATAGCCATGAGTAGTGCCTCAAAGGAATGACGGATGCTACAGCTCCAGAAGCCACATAGGAGGTATTGAAGGACCTGCTCAGGAAATGCTTAGCAACTAAGTGAAAGGCAATGTGGGCCACTGGATAGATCACTGGACTGGGACAGAAGACCTGGATTCTATTCCCAATTCTGTCACTGGCCCACTGGGTGACCTTGAGCAAGTCACTGTCTCAGTTTCCCCTTCCTGAAAATAGGGATAACAATATTTTCTTCCTTTGTAAAGTGCTTTGAGATCTACCAATGAAAGCACTGTTATAAGACCTAAGTTTTAATTATTAACTGTCCTTTGGTAAGTAAGATTTTGACCAGTTCTCTCTGAACTTCCAGCACAAACTAGGCAAAGAGTACAATTTTATTTCATAAGTCATATTGGTATTTGAACATTACTGACTGGTAGTTTGCCACTCACAGACTCACCTAGTGTCAGACAGGAGTATATCTTTCTACCTAGAGCAGGGGTCGGCAACCTTTCAGAAGTGGTGTGCCGAGTCTTCATTTATTCACTCTAATTTAAGTTTTTGCGTGCCAGTAATACATTTTAACGTTTTTAGAAGGTCTCTTTCTATAAGTCTATAATATATAACTAAACTATTCTTGTATGCAAAGTAAAAGAGTTTTTTAAAATGTTTAAGAAGCTTCATTTAAACTTAAATTAAAATGCAGAGCCCCCCCCCAGACCGGTGGCCAGGACCTGGGCAGCGTGAGTGCTACTGAAAATCAGCTTGCGTGCCGCCTTCGGCACGCGTGCCATAGGTTGCCTACCCCTGACCTAGAGCATCTAGCTTCTGACCCTCTCTATCTGAAGGGCTACAGTGGACTTGACACCTTTTAGCGCTTTGAATGGCAGCTGCCGCCAACAATGGATAAGTCTGCAGGAACAAGAAACCCTCAGGATGCAGGTGGTATAACAGGTCTGCTTTCTCAGAAATTGCCAGTCCAGAGTATGGGTTTAACCAGGCTAGAATAAACGGTTAAAAACCAGGCAGAGGCTACTCATAGAAGTATTATCCCCAATTTAAAGACAAGGAAATGGGGAACTGAGGCACAGAGAATGAGCAGGTTGCCCAAATTCCTGCACAAAGTCTATGGCAGAACCAATAATCAAACTGAGGTCAAACCAATAAATCAAACCCTTTGAGGCATTCCCTCCTGCCTCCACTCCTCTCTCTGCACAAGATCTCACTGATTTCTTCCAAGAGACAATTGACAGACTATGACGAAATTCCTCCTCCCCTCAGCTTGCCTCCCCTTCCCCCCCTATAACTCTCACTGCCTTCTTCTGTCAGAGACAGAAGTGTCTCATATGATCTCCTCCTCTAACTCCTGGAATTTCCCCAGTGACCAAATCCCATTCCAGCTCCCAGCCTCCCTAGGACCCACTCTCATCCCCTACCTTACTCTTCTCCTGACCCTCTTGCTCTCTTTCCCTCACAATACAAGCATCATCTAGTCTCTCCCACCTTAATAAACCCATCTTTGACCCCACATGTCTCTCCAACTACTGACCCTTCTCACTTTCACCTCTAAACTCATTGAATATGCTGTTTACAATGGCTGTCTGGAATTTCTCTCCTCCAATTCCATCCTAGACCCTCTCCAATCCTGCTTCTGCTCCTTGAACTCTATTGAACCGCTCTTGCTAAAGTCTTTAATGACCTCTTCCTAGCTAAAGCTCAGAACCAGTACTCCATCCTCATCCTTCTTGACCTGCTAACCAATATTATTTCATTGTTTCCTTGTACTCCCTATCTGGCTGTACCCATCTGTTATCTACCATCTTATAGTTAGACTGTAATCTCCTTGGGACAGAGTGTGTCTTTTGTTCTGTGTTTGTACAGCACCCAAGCACGATAGGGTCCTAGTCCTGACTAATGCTTCTATGCACTACAGTAGTATAAATAATAAATAAGTCACACTCCAGTGCCTTGTTCTAGTAAATAAAAGGAAACATGAACTTGTAATTAAGGCACTGGTCTGGGGCTTAACATAGGATATCAGAACAGGATTGGTAGAATGTGTTTCCTAAAATCTATACAAATGAAGTATTATGGATAATGGTTATTTATTATATATATGGTATTTCTGAATCCTCCCAAGGGGAACATGAGATATATGTTGTTAAACAAGAATTGTAACAGTTATTCAATAATACTTCAGACTTGGGCTAGGATCATTTAATTTAAAATAATAGGATATTAAAACTATTCAATTATCTAGGAGTAACCTTGAGCAGAAATATATAATATCTCATTTGGTTCCTATTTCAGTCTCTGCCTAGAAACCACTCCTNGGCGACCTAGGCGGTCGCCTAGGGCGCTACTATTTGGGGGGCGCCGGCGCCCCGGTCATCAGCGGAATTTTGGGGGCGGGACCTTCCGCCGCCGCTGTCAGGGGCGGCATTTCGGGGGCGGGACCTTCCGCCGCCTAGGGCGCCGAAAAGGCTGGTGGCGCTCCTGGATATTTCCCTTACTGCTAAATGATGAACTAGCAATTGGCCAAGCCCTCAAGGGTTAACTCTCTCACTCTGCAAGGCAGCAGGAATGGAGGGAGATATGCGTATTTCCCTTAAGTACACTGCCTTGTTAATTAGATCAGCTTGCTAATACCGCAGCTGCTGCAAACTCCCATGGAATATGGGGTAAGCGAGGTGCAGGAGGGAGGGGGACACCCTGACATTAGCCCCCCTCTTCCTTCCCTCCCCCCCCCCCTTCCCGGCACAGCAAGCAGGAGTCTCGGGGAGCAGCTCCAAGGCAGAGGACAGGAGCAGCACATGGCAGTAGGGGGAGGGACACAGCTGAACTACAGGCAGCTGCTGCACAGGGAACTTGGGGAAGCTGATAGGGGGCTGCCGGTCCACCCTGGTTCCAAGACCCCACAAGCTAGCTGCAACGGGCTGCTCTTCCTGCAAGCAGTAGACAAAGCAGGCGGCTGCCAAATGACATTAGAAGGGAGCATTACACAACTTTAAACGAGCATGTTCCCTAGTTGATCAGCAACGTAACAACAAAACAACGTTAACTGGGACGACTTTAAGTGAGGAGTTACTGTAGTACATTTATCCATATCATGAATGCTTATTGTACCCTTACAGACTGATAATTCTATATGTTCTAGTGTCCTTGGAAAAGTCTATCAATATTGTAAAATTATAGATGGCCAAATTACAAGAGGCCAAGAGGATAGTTTGCATCTGACACACTGGTCTTTGTTTCATTAGCAGTAGCCATACAGTTCCCTATTTTGAATCTTATGTGAACTAAATCCTCTGTGCACTTGTGTGTGCTTCTAACTTGCACATGCACAACATCCAATGCATGCATGTATGTTTAAGATTTGTACACACCACATACTCCCAGATGGGTGCAACCTCAAATTCAGGCATCAGGCATTAGCAAGTCAGGATATAAAAAAAAAGTTTCCATGCACTATTGAAATTGTGAGTCAGTTGCTCAGTTCTATATAAAAAGTTGTTTATGTACCTTGAAACTTTACTGAAATATACCCTATTCTCTCTAGTAGACAAAATCACCACCACTTCTTAGTATTTTGTTTTTCCATTAGTCCCTTGAGAGAACATGCATCTCTGCCATAACTTCTCTGGACAGTCTCTATATTTGTAAAAAGAAGCTTTTTTTTTTTTTTAAACAGCTATTCAAGGCAACTCTGATGGTAGGGGGAAAGCTCAAGTCACAAGAAAAAGAATAGTAGCAGCTTAACCCTAGTTCACATCTGACATATTAGCCCTCATGCTTAGGGTTACTATATTTCACGTTCCTAAATAGAGGACACTGCTGGGGGAAGGAGGAGGAACTGGAGGGGAGTACAGCAGCCGCCACTCTCCAACCACCCAGCTCCAAAGGCAGCACCGCTGCCAGCAGCAGCTCAGAAGTAAGGGTGGCAATACCATACCATCCCACTTTTACTTCTGCACTTTTGCTGGCAGCAGCGCTGCCTTCAGAGCTCAGCACTCGGCCAGCCATCGCCACTCTCCGGCTACCCAGCTCTGAAGGAAGCACTGAAGGGTGGCAATATCACGGACATGAGTTCATATTTAAAAAAATCTTCCCAGATGGAGATCAGAGGACCACCCCCCCCAAAAAGAGGTCATGACTGGGAAAATCCAGACGAATAGTAACCCTACCCATGCTATGGAGCAAGAGAATCCTGCACAGGAAGAGCCTCCTAATTAACTTTCTCTAAAAAAGATTCCCCACCAGAACATCTACTGAAGAGGTCATGGAGGAAGAGGGAGAAATCCTTTAAAATGCCTCACATTTTACACAGCTTCAAAAAAAAGCATCTTTAAAATTAGAGGAAAGAGTTTTGAAGTGAACATACGCAGAAGGCAAATGACAGATTCTTTATTTGTAAAAATGTAATTATGTATTAAGGGAGACATTATCTCCCCAAATGCAAATGGAAGCTGACACTTCACTCTATCAAGAACAAAGAAAGTCTTTGTATAAAAATCTATAAGACAGAAAAAGTAAAAGACTCTGGGAGCTCACTGAACATACCTACAAAACGTGAGCTATCGAGTGACACAGAGGAGCTAGGAATGGCTAGTAAATGGCCTCTGTTGTGGGGTCCAATAGAACAAGTGTGCACCATTAATTGATGTGGACACATTGGCAAAATGAGGACAGACACATTCATGGAATTAAGCAGTAGGCCGCTATTTTTATTAAACTTTAACACAGGGAGGGTGCTACCTGCCCATCACTGACACTCTCCTATACCAAGCATTTAATTGGTTCCAGAGCAGGGCTTGTAGACCTCTTACCATATAAGTAGGGGCCTACCAAATTCACGGTAGTGAAAACATGTCATGGACCATGAAATCAGATCTGCCCTGTGAAATCTAGCTATTGGAATGTAAGCAGAGTCAGGATGAGCTCTACCCTGACATCTGGTGGTGAATTGTGGTGAGTTGTGGAAAAGAACTTCAGGGGCTGACCTTGTTTGCATATGCACACCCACCCCACCTAGCATGAGCCCAAATGGTCACTTTGGCTGCTGTGGGATCCCCAGTTTCTCTGTTATTGGGGCAGGAAGAATAAAGCATTGTTACCCTGATTATGTGAATCAAGGACAATGAAACTGTTTTATGACAGAGTGACTTGCCATCAACTAAGTAGCACTCGCTAGACAAGGGACATGGGTTCCAAACCCAGTGAATTGAGAGAGGCTGGGGATAGGTATTTGTACCTGATGATATGGGCCCCTTTTGAGAGCCTGAAATACCAATTTCACCTTCTCCTCTCTCTACTGTGGAATATCAGAGCTAATTTTAAATTCCATTAGGAATCTAGTTACAGGCTGCTGACCTGAATTCACTTTGGGCCAATGGTGCACCAGCACTGAGGTTCCCCCACTACAAGCTGAAATCACTAAAGAGCTAAAATTACTGAACACTGAAATCACTGAGTGCAGGGGGGGCCTGAAGATATGTTGCTGAGCAGCTAGCAGAGCAGTTTGCAGGATGACTGGAGTGGAGCGGCTCATGGAGCGGCGTGGCTGGTGGAGCAGAGCAGTTCACGGGACCGCCGGTGGAGCGGCTCACGGTGAAGGCTGCAGCAGAACCCCATGGAGAGGCGGGGCAGTCGGCCTCAGACCATGTAAGGTTCCCCTTAACACTGCTGCACGCCCTCCCCCCGGGCTGGGAGGTGAAACTCTGCAGATAAACTTTTAAACTCTGGGGCTGCACTGACCAGGGACAGAGACTTTTGGAACTTTGGGTGATTTTTTGGGTTGCTGGACTTAAGATCCTGAGGGGAAAAGGATACTGCCAAACTTACTTGGGGGGGGGGGTCCTTTTGCTCATGGTTTGTGTTATGAATCTTATTTGTGGTGTTTCCCCAACATAATGCCGCATTGTTTCCCTCCTTTATTAAAAGGATTTTGCTCCACTAAGACTCTGTGCTTGCGAGAGGGGAAGTATTGCCTCTTAGAAGCGCCCGGGGGGTGGTATGTAATTGTCCCAGGTCACTGGGTGGGGGCTCGAGCCGGTTTTGCATTGTGTTATTGAAATGGAACCCCTAGATACTGAACCTGGCCCTTGCTGCTGCCAACTCAGATGGGCAGAAGGGTTACAGGAAGGAAAGGGCAGGGCAGGAGACCCCTATCATGCCCCAGACTCCCCTGCATGGCCACTCTCGGAGTGAGATCAGACCCACCCTCCAGGTACTACCCCTAGCTGCAGGAAGCTCCGTGGTTGCACTGCCTTCAGAGGACATGGTCATCCTAGCTGCTAGTCCTGGCCAGGCTGGGGAGGGATGGAACTTTTCTCCCCCCACACAGCTGGTATAGGCAGGGAGATCAGACCTGCCTCTAGATACCACCCCATTCACTCCACAGCTGCAGGAAACTCCATGGCTACGGCCTTCAGTTCTGCACTGCATTCAGACAGCTGCGGAGCTGGGGGAGGTACCCGGAAGGTGGGTCTGATTCTCCTCACCACAAGGGTGGCCATGCAGGGGAAGAGGAAGTCCCATCCCTCCCCAATCCTGCCAGGACTGGCAGCTAGGAGCCCCTGGCTGGGGCTCTACCAGCAGCACAGGAGAGATCAGACCCATTTCCAGGAAGCTCCGGGGCTGTTGCCCAGTCCCAGAGCTTCCTGCAACCGTGGGAGGTAACCAGAGATGGGTCTGAGCTCCCCCCCAACAGCAGCCATGCAGGGAAAGAGCAAGTCCAGTCCCTCCCCAGCCTAGTCGGAACTAGAAGCCAAGAGCCCCTGACTGGGGCACTTCCAGCAGCACAGGGGAGATCAGACCCACCTCCACCTCTGGGAACCTCCGCTCAGCTCTGAAGGCAGCGCAAAAATTAGGGTGACATTCCCACGACCCCCCGACAACAGTTTTGTGACTCACCACAACCCCGTTTTGGGTCAGGACCCCCACAGTTACAACTCCATGAAATTTCAGATGAAACATAAAAACCCTATGACCGTGAAATTGACCAAAATGGCCCATGAATTTGGTAGGGCCCTACATATAACCCATAATTCAGAGTGGCTCTCCTCAGCCTACCCACCCCCGCAGGACTCAGCTCTCTCTGAATCCTAGCACCCTCGCCCCACCCCTGTCCAAGAGGGACAGAGGGTGGAGCAGGGTGGGGGCCTTGGCCCGCAAAGACCACAAGGTCTGACCTTGGCCCATGAGGGCAACAAGATCTCACCCTATCACATAAGCCCAAGGCCCATCACCAAAATCCCAGGTCTTTTACCTCTGGGAACAGTTCATTTTATTTTCTTAACCACACTGGAAACTGGCTACAAGTTGTGACGAATAAAGAACTCCACCCCAGTACCTCAGCTTGTTTACCTTAACCCACAATATCCCCCCACCCAGTGATCCAGGTGGGTGGCATTTTTAACCTTTGCAATCTCATTACCTGAAATAACAGCTTTTTGTAGCCTTCTACTAAACAAAAATTAACATAAATGTTCCTTTGTTTTTATGGGGTTCTTTTCTAGTTCTCAAAGAACAGTATTTTTAAAGTACAACTGTAAGTTAGAGTTGACTGTTAACAATGGGGTGTAGTGTCTGAGTATCCCAAATAGATGAGAATCCCAAAAGAGATGAAAATAAGAGGTCCAACTAGTCCACTAGCCTCCAGATCACAGAGGCTTCTGCCATAGGAGTACCTCATACAATGTATGGGGGTTAGTGCTAGCACACAGCAAACGCTCATGACAGGTTTACCACAGCTAGGCTATCACTGGCAGTACACTCAAGAAAGGCTTAAAACTGGAATATCATGGGTAAATTGTGAACAGGAAGTCAGGTGAGTTGACAGACCTGTGTAGGAGGGCTTATATACACTTACTCATGTTAGTCGTAGCTATTAGTTAGTACTTTTAAACAAACTAATGAAATTAGCCAAAAATAATTTTAAAAATTTAAAAGCATTAAGGCTTTTCAATGCAAAATTTTATTTTAATTGAATTAGATTGAGTACAGAATAGGATTTTAAATTATTTCAATGGGGATTTTAAGTACACTGGCCATACATTTTAATTCTTTTCCATTTGTAGTTGAAATGATGACAGCAGTCACAACTATCATATCCATCTTTGTTCTGTGGTACAGCTGATTGGGGGGAGGGAGAAGGGAAATGAGATTTTTCAAGTCTCTACAGCCAGCTAGCTACAAAACTGTGAGAGGCTAGAACTCCTGCTATTATTCCACTAGGTGAAGGAACACAAACAGTTATATGTTGCCACTTCCACAGGAGCGTCATAGAATTCTTTTAGCCTTGCCATACAACAGGGGTTGGCAACCTTCACAAGTGGTGTGCTGAGTCTTCATTTATTCACTCTAATTTAAGGTTTCGTGTGTCAGTAATACATTTTAACATTTTTAGAAGGTCTCTTTCTAGAAGTCTATAATATATAACTAAACTATTGTATGTAAAGTAAATAAGGTTTTTAAAATGTTAAAGAAGCTTCATTTAAAATTAAATTAAAATGCAGAGCCCCCCGGACCAGTGGCCAGGACCCGGGCAGTGTGAGTGCCATTGAAAAGCAGTTCGCATGCCGCCTTCGGCACGTGTGCCATAGGTTGCCTACCCCTGCCATACAACATGGTCTTGAATTGCCACTGCATTCAAACAGTTCTGTCAGTGAGTGGAGAACCCTGAGATTTTCATTTGCTTCCCTTTGTGCTTCAGTTTCAATAGTCCTTGATGAACAAGAGCTATGAGACATAAGAATTAATGGCCCAATCCTTCATCTCTTCTACACCCAAATCTTTTGGCCCTAGATTGCAGGATTGGACTCAATCATTTGATTAAGGTGAGTGCTACTGTTTTTCAATAAAGAAAGGTAAGGAAAACAATTAGACAATTTGAAAATACCAGATCAATAAGACACAACAAAGTAAATGTTGTCACTTCCAGAACAAAAAATACAGGAGACCAATTCTGATTAGCCATAATGCAGTCACACAGGGCAATCAGGGGAAGTAAGATCTCCCATCCTTCTGCATGGAGCAGGGGGACAGAACCACGGTTGTGCCTCTCTCTCCTGTGTCAGCCAGGAGAGCTAACTGAGTGAAAAGGAGGGAAACCAAGCTGCACACTAAAAAGGGGTGAAAACTTCTGTGCCCCAGAGCAGGAGCATGAATGAAATTATGACCCTTTAAGAAATTCACAATTCAGTCACAAAGCTTGTTCTGAGGCAGGGCAGATATGTACTGTCCTGTACTAATGATTGATCCTAAAGACTCAATCTAGCCCAGGATGGTTAGATTACAAATGATTTTGGATAGCTTTACAGATAATATTCTGTCCACTCCGTTTTGCATACTGCTGAAAAAATAAAAAGCTCACTACAGGGAGAGTTAAACATACACTCCAAGGAAAACAAGTTTCTCAGAAATATAGGACCCCCATCTGCAGCCCTGTTTTTCCATCTACGTTCTATTTTGTTTTTTGTCTTCTTCAGTACATCAAAGACATCACTTCAGTGAGAATGTTATAGTTAACCTTCAAGACTTTCCTTTCATTATATCTATAGTAACAGAGGATGAGAGCCAGGAATGTTCTTGGCATTGCACAGGAACAACATCTAAAAGCTTTAAAATAACTAATTTAAAATTCAGAGAGACAGATGTTTCAAATCAATTTTACATCAAATTTTAAACTTCCCAATTGAAGGATCTTCTTCCCCATATCTAGCTTTGCACAATCTAAGCTAATATGGACAGAACTTATCATATGATAATCTCTTTGAGAAGCCCCTATACAATGGAGGGGTCAACTACCTCATTTCTGGTAAAGGATGCATGTTCATCTCAATTTGAAGAAGGATAAGACAGTAATATGACCGGCTCTCAGGGGAATAGGCTCTCTCTAGGACTTACTTTTGAACAATGCGACAATAACCAGAGATATCGCCATCTTCAGAAATAAATGTAAGGCTTGCCTCTTTATTATGCTGGTTTTCACCAAGTTTTGCAGACTCAAGAAGGTTGGGTAGTTCAGGTAAAGTTCAGATAAATTTCAAAACTTTTAGACACTGATCTAGACTGAACCCTCTAACGT
The DNA here is from genome assembly GCA_003942145.1 of Platysternon megacephalum. Lineage (NCBI taxonomy): Eukaryota > Metazoa > Chordata > Testudines > Platysternidae > Platysternon > Platysternon megacephalum. The sequence goes on from QXTE01000003.1 coordinate 29,327,873, forward strand.
TCAGCAATGGTTGTGGGACTGTTTAGGCTTGCCATACAGGCAGCAAATTGTAAAAAGACAAAGGGTTGGTCTACACTACACAGTTAGGTTGTCATAAGGCAGCTTCCTTCTGACAATGTAAGTGCCCACAAGAGGTGCAGGGCTTATATTGGTGTAGTTAGGGCAATGCAGTGTCTGTGTAGACCAGGGGTTGGCAACCTTTCAGAAGTGGTGTGCCAAGTCTTCATTTATTTACTCTAATTTAAGGTTTGCATGCCAGTAATACATTTTAACATTTGTAGAAGGTCTCTTTCTATAAGTCTATAATATATAACTAAACTATTGTATGTAAAGTAAATAAGGTTTCTAAAATGTTTAAGAAGCTTCATTTAAAATTAAATTAAAATGCAGAGTCCCCCGGATCGGTGGCCAGGACCCGGGCAGTGTGAATGCCACTGAAAATCAGCTTGCGTGCCGCCTTCAGCACACGTGCCATAGGTTGCCTACCCCTGGTGTAGACACTGTGTCCCTTACATGGGCTGTTGGCTATCTTGTCAAGTTCAAGGCAGGAGCTGTGAAATTGACATGAAAGCCAGGAAGCTACAGCCCAGCTGCCCCTCTCTCTCTTGGAGAGCTGGGGTGAGAAGCCCCAGTGGCACTCTGGCGAGCCATGAAATTGACAACTTTGTTGATGTTTTGGAGGCCAATCCTGAATTCCTTGCACCCAAAACTGACCCTGAAGTCAATGAGACTTTGGGTTGTGCACGAATACCAGTGCAGACTTCTGCCAGTACTACCAGGAGAGCACTGTTGGGCAGGAGCTCACACAGAATCATTCCTAACCTGACACAGTTCTGTCAGTGGGTGAGGCAAAATAAAGGACTGAATCATGAAAGAGGCCCTCAACTCCCACTGAAGCCAGTGAGTGAGTGTTGACAGCTCACCACATAGGGGGTAACAACACCTTGCAAGAGAAAGCTCAAGAGGGATTATGTGGGATTAATTTAACCCCAACTGTTGTAACACAGCATGATTCAACAGTTAGAAAAGGCTCTTGAAAATGATCTCGTGTGGGAAAAAACAATTGTAACAAAATTATCTTGCTTCTGAAAAGTCCCTTATGTATTCTTCTTTTGCTAATGTTTATCTTGTATATTGACAAGTTTTGACTGGTACTTGCCAGCAGCCCAAGCTATATTCTTAGCGCAGCTCAGAAAATACTGAGTAATTTTCAGAGGGGAAAAGAAAGCCCTTGCAGGAGTGTGTGGACTTCACTACCCATGTTCCTTGTGAAAATACAGGTCATTTGGGGCAAATCATCTGTGTTAAAAATATATCCAAAAAACAACCAACTTATCAACCTGTCCGGGATAATTTAGCAGTATCAAGGGAGGAGCATAAAATCTACCAACAGCAGAGAAATCATTCCAAACATCCTGTCAGTTTGAACTCTGCCTCATCTACATAATATAGCACTATATTTAATAATATAATTTTGGCATGTTCATGCTCAGATTGAGGCAGCTGGACAGGGGAACTAGAGTTACTGGCCCAGGCTAGGCGAGGGCCAACTACTATTAAAGAAACTCTATGTGGACCTAAACTGTTGGGGTATTTATTATGCAATAAATACTAACAGTGACTTTTGATGCACCAAACTCATTCTAACACTCTTGACATGTCACAAGGGCACAGTCTCTGTCATCGCTTTCATCAGCATTAAGAAATAAAATAGTACTAACAAGGATTAATGCACTCAGTATACTATGCAACAGACTAAAACTAAGTGCTACATAATAAAATATCACCCTCCTAAAATACTGAGTAATGAGAATTATATTGAGGGGAGAACACTCCATGACTCCCTTAAAAAGCATAAAATGAGAGGTATTAACATTACAGCTATATACTTCTAGTTCTTTAATAAAAAAAGTTTACGCTTATATTGAGTGTTACATGTTCAAAGCAGTGTACAAACATTAACTAATCCTAAAAACAAGGAAAATACAAGAACCAGCACATTAAAGAAAGACCTTCTAAAGACAGAATAAAAATGTAAGCATCCATAATTATATTTTACTTAACCTTTTTAAGGTTTGGAAACAAGCAGATGTTATGTTACATCAATCCAATAAAAAGATACTTGTCTGGAGGCTGAAACCCGCCCCCCCACCAATTTAATTCTCATCTCTTCTTTTTCCCGCCCCCGACTCCCTGGTCAACCTCATCAGGTGCTCAAAATCCCCTACCAGGTGATTTGTTGCTTAATTGCCAGCCCACCTGGGCAGACAGATTCTTCTGGGTAAGAGGAGACCTATTCTCTAGGCTGGCTCCATTTCAATGAGAGCATGCTTAACTTAACAACCCTTTATTGTTAGCCCCGAGCTACTACCTCTTGGAATGCGGTTCCAACAGGGAAGTAAAAGGACAACAGGGAAGGCAAACAAACTCCACACTCAAAAGGGGGTATGCATTCTGACACAGATACAGGTCAGAGTCCCCAATATCATACAGAATTCATAAGCTGTACATAGAAAGATTTCCCAAATCACCACATAGGTGTTCCAAAAGAAATTCCCAGGACACAGACATAAACGGGAAGGAATGTGGTGCACACAATCAGGTGACATTTACCCCTGTGCAGAGGATCCGTACAGAGGTAAATTTCAGCCATACCTGAAGGGAAAATGAGGAAAAGCCACAGCCCACAGTGGGATAAGTTGCCATGGTTGGAGCAAAAAGTGCCTGAAGTCTTGAAGAGGCTGGTTCTTACACCAATTATAGTCTGGCTGGTCACTGGATTTAATTTGCTTCCATTTAAGATTCTAACAGCCTGAGCACTGGTCTAGAAGCCAGAAGCTGTTCAATTCTAGTCATGACTCTGCAACTGATTAATATTGGGTAGCCTTGGGCAAACCTTAACATTCTTGTCTCAGTTTTCCCTTCTGTGAAATGGGAATAATAATACAACATCCAGAATCGCATCTCTATAAAATGGAAGTACATTCCTTTCACACACAACTTCCTTCGTAACCACTTTACACAGGAATGCAGGACATGTCAGAACTTACCCCAAACTGCATAACACATTGCCTGACATCAATCTATTCTGTTGCCTTTTTATCATATTTTAATGCTTATTTATAAATTCACATTTGCAAAAATACAAACTATATCTTTATGTTTAGAAATCTTGAGGAAAAGGGAAAATATTTCATGTTTCCCACTATAAAGACAGCTATTTACTTTTTTAAAAAGCCATTTAAAATACAGCAGATGTTGCACTTTGCAGTTTGGAGAGCATGTAGGTAAATGTGCTGGCCAGTAAGTCCTCTGCAACAGATCACAGAGCCTGGATAATTAAAAACCTGTTTTGCTCAGTGAAGGAACACAAGCTATGAGATTTAAGTTATTGTTTACTCATTTAGGTTAGTGCCACAGGAACTTCATCTTCCATTTAAACACCCATCATAAACAAGTCAAAAGGATGCCAGTTTAATACCTCATCGCAAAAAAGACATCTCTAACCATGCAGCACCCCACTCCTCTATTCAAATGTATTTGCATAGTTGCACGTCCTCTGGCCTGTCCCCAAAACAACTCTCCAAACAAAAACAGATTGAGTCCCCAGAAGGCACACTCATAGGGGATACAAACACCCTGTGTGGGCTCACAACAACCTGGGCACCCATCTCGCAAAGTAGAGCTGTATTGGTTCTGCTGCTTATCAGGCCTGATATCCCCATAGAAAAGCTTGGGGCAGGACTTGCCTCTTGGTTTTAGAGAATATCTAGGTTCAGAGGCAGCGCATATAAAATCATCATATTCTTTAATTTTAGTACGCTATACATGTATACACTGCATTTTGTAAAAGATATTCAGGTAGCTGTAAACCTAAATTTTTAAAACAAGTTTAGTTAACTAAAGTTTAAATTGATAGACCTGTGTGTAAATACACATTTTGAGAAAGCCCTCTAGCTTGCAATATTCCTATCTCATCAGGAAGGAGTGATGCCACACCAGAGTCTGTCTCAGGTCTTTGTCTCAGGGCACAATTTGTTGGTTAAGCAGAAAATTTAGGAATACCACCAAAATTAAGAAGTTCCTCTGCATGACATGGGCTATAGTTCCCAAGGCTTTCTCCTCTCCTCTGATCCAAGGTCTCTTCCTACAAGAGCCTTTCTACTTCCTGCAGTTCTCTCCCCAAGCCTTCTGCCTGGGAGTCATATAATTGGGTTCTTTCCCTGTCTCCTTCAGGTCTACAGCTCAACTGAGCACTTGCAGGCCTTCAGTTTCAAATTATCTCCTGACCCCCTATTCCCATAGGAAGTTGATGACTGAGGAGGCTGCTGTCTCAGCAGCCAGGCACTTGGCAACCTGCACTGCACCTCCTGCTTTGCTGGTGAGATCTATGCTTTGGCCAGATGTTGGTCAGAGAGCTGAGAGAGGCCACTGAGAGCAGAGGGATGGAGGAAGCCCAAAGGAATTGGAGAAGGGAGTGGCCTGCCTCTTTGGGAGCCCTGCTGTGATTTGGAGCAGGAGGGTATAATGGGGACCCTGGAGTGTCTCTGAGCCCTGACAAGGGGTGCAGCTGTGGGAGAATGGCCTGGGGAGTAAGAGAGGAGGCTGCTAGAACAGCAGCTGCTGGAATTAGGACATGGGAGGTAAAGCCTTTAGCAGGGGATTGAGACTATCACTGGGGCAGTATCCAATGGAGGGTGCTGAGCAGCCAACGGGAGCTCCAGCAGTGACTACTAGAGGAATAGCATTGGGAGCAGTTGCAGCAGGAGCATCTGTGGCTGCAGTCAGATTAAAGTGGTGACTGCAAGTCATCCAGACCTTAGATTGCCAAATAGAGAACAAGCAGGGAACCAACTGGAAAGGCTGGGGTGGGCACCAGTGGCTGTGGGAACTGCTGCCAGGGAAGAAGCAGCTGGAATCGTGGCTCTTCTGGTGGTGGCTGATGCCCAAAGTGGGCAGTAACAATATCTCAGTTGGACATACCTCAGGAGGAGGGGAGTCCCACCATTGGACTGGTGGAGACACTAGTGACAGAGAGACAGCTGAACACAGTAACATGCTACCGAGTCAATTGCTTGGGGTAGCAGAACCACTAATTCAAGTGCAAGGTAAAGAGGTGGTGACAAGGGTTCAGAACCCAGCTGCCTCTAATATGAGGCAGGTGGAACAAGCTCTGTCTTTTGGGACTCCCAGGTCAAGTTCCTGAGGCTGGCAGAGGAGAGCATTTGGCAATACAGGAATAGGCTAAAAAGAGGCTTGTACAGTCTCACCCTGGAGTTTTGGTGGGCCAGAGGAGCAAGAGAAGGCTGCAGTGACCCCTCCTTTGCAAGCCCTGGCAATGGAGACACCAGAAGAGATATTGGAGGAGTGGAGAAGACGACTAATGATTGAGTGGGAACCCAGATCTCGGGGCAGTTCTACTTTGCCCTCTCTCTCTTTTCTTCCCAAGGGGAAATGGCTATGGTAGAGTACAGCAGATGGCTTGAGATGTGCAAGGGGAGAACTGGATGAGGAAGGAGGGAGGTGAAAAAAAAAAGAAAAAAAAGACAGGAGCAGTCAGACTCTGCTTTCCTGCATTCCCAACCAAGAATCCACAGAGGTGCAGGCCAAACAGCTACAGAAATTGACAGAGTAAAACAGTCCCAGGTGACATGGGCAAAGCAGAGACTCTGCCCAAACAAGAACCTCAGCAGCAGCACGAAGAGCAAGCCTGCTGGCTGCACAGCCACATGGGAAGAAAGAGCCAGTGCCTTCCAGGTTTACAGCACGAGCCATGGCTGGCTAGCAAACAACCTTTAGACTCGTATGCTGCTGTTGTGGGAGGCAATGTGAGGGGATGAGATGGCCCAGGCGGTGTGGGGTTTGCGATTGCTGTGGCTGGAGGGGAGTCAGGGGAGGCAGTTATGAGTGAATGTGAGGGAGTCACAGAATGGAAGTGGGTGAAGAAATATGTGGTAGAGTTATGATACCTAGCTATTGTTAACCCCGTGCTGGAGAGGGATGTGCTGGTGAGTACTCCAATATCGAAGGGGATACATTTCTCTCCAGTGGACTTTTAGCAGTAATCCAGCTATCGGTGTCCAGGAAAATTAATCGGAGCTTTCATCAAATGAGTTAATGGAAGCCTTCTAGAGGGCATACACAAGGGTGTAACGTAAGGGGGACTGACAGCAGGTGGTGGCAGCTCCCCTGATGAGACCAGATATTAAGGTCACCATAATGTTCCGTAATCATCTAGTGCTTTTATGAGTTGACATTGGACTGGCTAAGCAGATAGGAACCTGTGTTGAGCCCAAGCAAGACACCCTGAGTGGACTTGCGATTTGGATGGGAAAATATATGTTCATGGTGTGTTTGCCCAGCTCCTTGTACAGCCATCAGATTTTGCCCTTGCCCACCCTCTCATGTTTTTTGAAGAATGGGGGGGTATGTTATTATGTGGGGCAGCCCTACAACTGTAACAAATGAGGGGGTTCTGACCATTTTGCTGTGTCTTGCCCTCTGGTACAATGTTACCTGGGGGAAGTTTGGTCATTTCACAGCCATGTATACAAGTTGCACCAGATGTGGATGATGTAGGAATTCAGATCACGGGGGAAGATGCATGTGACAAGGGGGCACACCAAGCCAGGGGGGAGGGAGGGGTGAGGATGGTCTTAGAGGGAAGCAGAGATACAGGGATGACCATTTGTATTCCGAACTCTGCACAATGCAAGTTGTGGCAGGAACAGCGGTGGTGTGACGGCACAGTCTCCTGTTGCTGTTAGAGGAAGTCAGGAAGAACATGCAGAAGATGGCCCCCTTCTAAATATGGGCACTAGCACATGGACAAATGGACAAAGGTGGTAGGTGCTAGGGCACAGGAAGATGCAGAAAGCATGACAAACAGAAGAGGGAGAGGAAACTAGGGCATAAGGGTGATCTCGGCTTAAGAGGTGAGAGATCTCAGGGGGTAGGTAACACGGTTGGAAATGGATGAGGAGGGGAGAAAGGGTTGCAGCCTCTGAGATGGCTCTTGTAGCTATTTTAACTTGGAACTTGTATTCACTATTTACACAGAAATCACCTCCTAAGCATTTATCTCATCACTGCTAAGGAACATGGGAAAGAAAAAAAAAATTAAACAAAGTGGACTGAGCAATGGGATATTGAATAAACAATGAGATCAGCAATATTAGAGATTCTTTAATACACCAGGAATATGACGGTTCCACATTATTCCAGGCACAACCATGAACAAGAACAGTATTTTCTGTAAAAGTTAACTTCCTATGTTAAAAGTAAACTCATTCAATAACGTGTCTGTATATCTTATGCATTTTCTGTCTTTGTTTTACAAGAGAAGTAAAGTCAAGACTTATGTACAAGCAGTTGTTTATTGAAGAACATATTTCTTTAGAATATTTTATGGGAACTCTTGACTGGCTTGGCCAACTAGAAGTGCCAGACCCAGCAAACTACTTAGGGAGTGTCTACACATGAAAGTTAATCCAAAATAAGGTACAGTGTGAATTTAAAGTGGATTAACCATTCCTAATTAACACTGTGTGTGGAGGCTCTTATTCTGGAATAAGAGTGCTTTATTCCTAAATAGATATCTTAATCCTTTTTGCTGGATTAAGGTAACAGAGTGGATTAAGGTAATTTGAATAAAGCACCCTTATTCCAGAATAAGAGCCTCCACACATGGAGTTAATTAGGAATAGATATTCCAGAATAACTCTCTGTGTAAACAAGCCCTTACTAGTACCACTGGCAACATCAGCCAACCCAGTCATACATCAGCTGCTTCTATTTCTCATTTGTTCCAAATAGAAAAGATCTCCATGTCCTTTCCTTTGTGCTTTCTTAACTGGCCTGTCCACATCTCTAGTGAAAAATACAATTAACCTAAATGTACCAATGGAAATTGATAATTCACATAACCAATTTAGCCTCAATATTTTCCTTATTATCCTTTTTACTTTCTTCACAGATTTTGGTGTACACTTAAAAACATGCTGTTTTAAAAATCAATCCAAACATCTGAATCCTAATTTTGACGTGTACACTTCCCCAAATATTGTAGAATTAGCAAACCAATCTACAGATCCCTTAAATTCTTGTTGATTATAGCTATGTAAAAGTACAGCTACAATGATCTTGAGGTGCTAAAGTTCAAGAGGATTTTCAGATGTACCTAAATAAACAGAGTTACAGGATTCACAGACCTTTGCATATTTTCCTTACTTAATGCAAACACCTTTAGAAAAAAATTAATAGTGAAGGTGTATTATTGTTAAGGTCACTAGCAGAGTACTGTATTTGGGCATGAATAAACTATTAATACATTTTAATGGATAACTTATTTATTTTAGAGCCATTACAAAACTACATATGACAACCTGAGAAGCCATTTAATCCCACAAAGTTTTAAGTATTGATTATTTCTTATATTTCCTGTGCCAATATTTATTTTGTACTATGATAAAGTATTGATTCCAAGAAATTTATAAACATTAGACTGTTTAAAAACAACGAGGAGTCCGGTGGCACCATAGCCGTCCTTCAACAAAAAAAACTTCGAAAACAGACTTCAAAGAGAGAGAGCTACAATTCATTTGCAAACTTAACACCATTAATTTGGGCTTGAACAGGGAGTGACTGGCCCACTACAAAAGCAATTTCCCCTCTCTTGGTATTGACACCTCTTCATCAGTTATTGGGACTGGACCACATCCACCCTGACTAAATTGGCCTTGTCAACACTAGTTCTCCACTTGTAAAATAACTCTTCTCTTCATGTGCCAGTATATTTATGCTTGTATCTGTCATTTTCACTCCATGCATCTGACAAAGTGGTTTTTTACCCACGAAAAAAGCTTATTCCCAAATAAATCTGTTAATCTTTAAGGTGCCACCGGACTCCTCATTGTTTTTGTGGATACAGACTAACACGGCTACCCCTCTGATACTTGGCACCATGCAAAACTGTTTAAAGAAATTATCTGATAGGTCTTAAAAATTTTGAGACTAATCTGGGAATAATTGATAATCTGATATATTTGATAACTGAATCTGTTTTATAGACTTCTATTATCACCACACTGGATATTGATTTTTCAAGGCACAGACAGGTTTTATTTTTCCAGCTGCTTACAAAAACATTTAACTCTATATTACTATACAGAAGAAATAGTTCGTGCAAATATTGGCATCAGCTGTGTGACCTGCTACTCACTTTGACTGCATATACCCAGGTATATTAGAAAATTTTGTTTGTTCACCTCAGCGTGATAGAAAGATGAGTGATTCTCTGATATAGCTGAATTCTTTATTCGTAGCACAGATGACAACCCACCTACCAGCAATACATGCTGGTAAATTCAGGTCACACAGTAAATGCCTAGGCAAGGCAAAGTGTCTTTCCCTAAAAGAAGTCTCAACAGTATAGTTCAAGTACTATTTAACTTCCCACTGGTAGTCACTCAACAGGCTCATATCACTCCTAGACCAAAATAGTTCTGAAAGGGAAAGAGTGCATCATAAAAACAAGGAGTCCGGTGGCATCTTAAAGACTAAACAGATTTATTTGGGCATAAGGTGCCACCAGACTCCTTGTTGTTTTTGTGGATACAGACTAACATGGCTACCCCCTGATACTTGACACAGTGCATCATAGGCTCTTCTGAAGCAATCTGAGTAGTGCCTAACTGAATTAATCAAGCTGCAAAAAGGGACTTTAATCTAAATTTCCAAGAAAGTCCAGTACTTGTGCAAAGCAGGTAGTAATTAAATTACTTCTTTGGAAAACCTCAGCAGTTCCCTTAATTAAAACATTAATGGTGCACATATCACCCACAGATCAGACACTTTACTTACAAGTTCCTTTTTAGGGCTGGTCCACACTAGGGGCAGGGATCGAACTAAGATACGCGACTTCAGCTACGCGAATAGCGTAGCTGAAGTCGAAGTATCTTAGTTCGAATTTGGCGCACTTACCTCGCGTCCGCGCGGCGCGCGATCGACGTTCGCGGCTCCCACGTCGACTCCAGTACCTCCGCTCGCCCTGCAGGAGTACCGGAGTTCGAAGTAGCGCGTTCGGGGATCGATTTATCGCGTCCAGACAAGACGCGATAATTCGATCCCCGATAGTTCGATGGCTACCCGCCAATTTTGGTGGGTAGTGTAGACGTAGCCTTAGTCTGTGCAGAGCCTACTCCTGCTCATATCTGAATTAAGGAGACCCAAATGCAACAGCAGTAACTCCTCCACTCCAACATCTCAATAGTAGTAGCAGCAGTGTTAACATCTGTTAGGCATTTAGGGTATGTCTACACTGCATTTAAAAACCTGCAGCTGTCCAGTGCCATATGACTTGGGCTCAGAGGGCTCAGGCCAAGGGGCTGTTTAATTGCAGTGTAGATGTTCAGGCTCAGGCTTCAGCCCAAGCTCTGGGATCCTCCCACCTCACAAGGTCCTAGAGCCCGAGCTCCAGGCTGAGCCAGAACGTCTACACAGCAATTAAACAGCCCCTGAGCCCTGCAAGCCTGAGTCAGCTGGCACAGGCCAGCTGCAGGTATCTAATTGCAATGTAGACATACCCCTTATGATTGGAAGGCAAGACTATTAAGCCTCCATTAAATAACATGTTAAATCTGAAAAGTGGAATTATCAACCATTAGACATCAGAGACACATTTTCAGTACAGCACTATTTGGCATATACCCTGGATTTCAAAATAATGTTAGAAATATATTGTTCCATACTCTAGGTAGAAGATTCAGTTTGACAAGGCATGACAAGTTTATCTGAGCCAAATCACATGAAAGTTGTTAACAGTTATAATGTTCAATAGGGGTAACTTTCCTCTGTATAAATCTGCCTATAAATGAACAATCTTCAATGTGGGGAAACAGGTATAGTGGCAGATACGAGCATTCCTAACACCAGAACTGGATCACTGAATTGCTGACCTGAGATCACTTTCCCTGTGATTAGTCTTCCCCATAAGTCAAGATTCAATAAGTACCACCTCTCCAAAGCCTCAATTATGTATTGTATATTGGTAATTACTGATCAGTAATTATTTTACTACATTATGTAGAATAGTGTTGAACTAATTTTTTTAATTAAATCATGTTTTGATTTTTCATTTCAAATTCCATGAAGTAAAATAGAGCTGATAGATACAACTTGGTCAGCGAAATGGAACCATGATACAAATACTGGAGTTAGTCTCACACAGCTCTACCAGCATAACAACTACCTGCCATGTACTAGTGTCCATGACAGTATAACTATTCTTCCAGTCCCTCAATATAAGCATGTTAAGGAACAAGTTTAGCAGTAGCTGTGTCATACTGTAATAGGCACCTTAAATAATAGGGTGAAAAGTCAGATCCCCATTTATTTTCAGATATATTTGGTTTAAGTTTTAGTGGTATATTATCTGCAGCCTGTCTGTTTTGGGTTGGGAACATGAGGGTAGTGTTTAGTAATATTGGAGCCAATGCTATTATCGTGGATGAATTCTTGCTGAATGCACAAAACACAGTGATTTTAGGGCTAAGTACTGGAAACACAAAACCAATGTGAATGTAAATGAGGCCCATGGTGAAACTTCTGTTTCACAGTTGATTTTTACACTCTTCAATATCACCAGAAATTAGATTTAGTGTTTTGAGGGCAAATGATATGGCCTTGTATCTAATTGCTAATGCTATAAGTAGGTGTGCTTATAGAGATGGCAAGCAATTATGGGCATCTTTGCATTGCTCTATTGTGCAGTAGAAAAGGAGAAACGATGAACTTTGTCAGTGAACTCAGATGTAAATACATGGTTAACTTTAGAAGAATATATTTATCCCCAAAGCAAAATCTCTTTTACACAAACTAAATAATCCTACTCTGTTATCTGAAAGCCTTTGAAACATCTAAAGAGATTGCCAATTCTGCTCCCCATTTGGTCTCCTAAATGATGTTTAAATAGTCTGCTTTTTGCGTCCTTGGCATAAAATCTACCGTACTTGATCAAGGATTACTAGATTTGTAAATAAATGTCTTTTTAAAAGAATTTTCCCCAGTGTCCATAATAGTTTGGGCTCTTCAACAGAGAGAGCCTGTTTCAAAGAACAAATTGTTTCACTGCTATTTACATCAGCTGAGGATGAAATTTGGAACCCGTATTCAAATGTAAACACAAATATTATTGTGACTTACAAATCAGAATGACCACACTAATAAATCATATCAAATAACACTTTATTTTTACAGGAATTCCGAGATGATTTTCTCTTTCAAAACAGAAAATATATATTTTATTTTAAAGGTTTTTCATTGTTCAAAATGACTGCTTCATTTTCTGAACATAATATTTCTCTTTTCATGGGAAACACTAATATTTTTCCTACTAATGGCCTGAAATTAATACACAGTATGATGCAGATTTATAAACAGTGCTACTACCTTTTCTTTATATGTTACTTTATCATGGCTAAGTATCTTTTTGTGAACTAACATAATTAAGTTAATACTGCTCTAAAAATGAAATGACATTGGTTAGTAACTGCTCCAGGACCATCAAGATCAGCACAAAATATTACTAGTTTTGTAGCTCATACAAAGAGCAGCTACTTTAGGGATTTTGTTTGTTATATTGTCTGCAAGTGAATGACTGATATTTTAATTTTTTTAAATATAGCAAAACCACAATGTTTTCATCAAATCACACAAATTTTAAACATAGATCAGACTTTGGGCCCAAAACATTAATGGTGTACATTTAGCAGCTATATATTTTTAGCTCATTGTGAGATAAAAGTGAATAGTTATAAATGCATTAGAGGAGATGATCAGTTACAAGGCACAGCAGCCCAGTACTTCCAGTACTAGAAATTTTGAACAGTATGCACAGCTTGAAACATGACAAAAAATGAGACTGCCTGGAAAGCAATTTAAGTGGTGGGTCCTGTGCTTTTCGGCAGATTTGCTCACCTCAGAGGTTCACGGCAGCCCTCAGTTTGGCCGCTTTTGCTAGAGGCTCAAACCTGCCGTTCACTCAGCTAACCTCATCACTGGCCAGCATGGGGGAAAGGGAGAAGAATCTCCACAGTCTCTGTGTCCCACCTAGTGGGTCGGGGACAGGCCAGATCCCTTTCCAAGTTAGACCTTCCCTTCTGGTGTTGCTCACAAACCAGGTCAACTCCTCCTGTGTCCGATAGGGAGTTGGGGGGATGGGGGGAACCTGGGCCCACCCTCTACACCGGGTTCCAGCCCAGGGCCCTGTGGATAGCAGCTGTCTACAATGTCCCCTCTATCAGCTGCGTGACAGCTACAACTCCCTGGGCTACTTCCCCATGGCCTCCCCCCAGCACCTTCTTTATCCTCACTGCAGGATCTTCCTCCTGAAGCCTGATCATGCTTGTACTCTTCAGTCCTCCAGCAGCACGCCTTCTCGCTCCTTGCACCCCCCCCCCACCACTAACTGATGGGAGGTCCTTTTTAAACCAGGTGTCCTGATTAACCTGCCTGCCATAATTGATTCTAGGAAGCTCTTAATTCGCTCCAGGTGTCTTAATTAGCTTGCCTGACTTAATTGGTTCTAGCAGGTTCCTGATTGCTCTAGAGCAGCCCCTGCTCTGGTCACTCAGGGAACAGAAAATTATTCATCCAGTGGCCAGTATATTTGCCTTCTACCAGACTCCTGTACGCCACTGGTCTGGGTCTGTCACAGTGGAGACTATATTCTACTCTATATTTAAATTTGTTACAGGGTGAACTGAGCTAGCATGAAGGAAGGTTCTCCAGTAGTCACTCTCTGTTAGTCATATGCTGGGGTGGTAAAGATATAATGAATCTTTCCTTGGAGAGATTCACTATCTCCTCTAAATACAGGCGTCAGTCCTGCAATGAATTTAGCATAGGCAGACCCTGGATTCCATGTGTGGAGGAAGGGGTCCACCTGCATTCATCTCAGAGCAAGATCAGAATCATAGCCTGGAAATATTCTATGCTGGTTTCATACTGAAGATGCTGAGCACCCAGCCCCAAGCTAGCAAAGCACTTAAGTACATCTTAATTTTGAGAAGCATTGACATCAATGGGACTACTCATATTTAAAGTTAAGCATGTGCTTAAGTGCTATGTAGGATTAGGACCAGAGCGTTCAGCATCTTGTTAGCTCAAGCCTCTTATCTGCCTACTGAACCTTGCACTATGGAAGGCTAGCCATAAAGCTGAGTGAACCGAGTCCATATAGCCTTGTTCTGGAAAAGATATAATCTGGATAAAAATAAATTGCAAGGTTTTTACATGTAACTTCTTGGCCTATGTGGGTATGTCTACATTTGTCCACTAAGTCCAGGCTCTGTCTCAGGTTTCAGCTCAAGCCCCCTTTCCATCCACACAAAAATCAGTCTGAATTAAGTAAGCAAGCACTCAGGTTGCAGTCCTAGGACCCTACTAGAGGGGTAAGTCAGAGCCTGAGCCCTGCTAAGACTCAGAGCCAAGCCCTGTCATTTTGCAGCGTGGATGCATCTCATGCTGCAGACCTGACTCAGAAGGTCTGCATAGTGCAGGATGGACACATTAGCACAGCTGAGACACCCAGGTCCAGCATTCATACATTCAGGTTTACGATACAGTGTGGACTCAAGCATGGACTTGGAAACAAAGAACCAGGTTTACAGTGCAGCATAGACATACCCTGTGAGCTATTTCCTAATCCCTCTAGAATGGTGTTTCATGCAAACCCTTAATCCTGCATCCAAAAGGATGGATCAACTGATATTCATTACACTACAGATTGCAACTTTTGGAGACCCTGGAATAATGGAACTTTCTTCCACTGAAAATATAGTACAACTTATCATTAATGCAAAAATATGGTCTCTTCCTATGGTTCATCCGGTAGATGTGGTATATCTTGGCTTTAGTAAGGCTTTTGATATTGTCTCACATGACCTTCTCATAAACAATTAGGGAAATAAAACTTAGATGGAGCTACTATAAGGTGGGTGCATAACTGGTTGGAAAACTATTCCCAGAGAGTAGTTATCAGTGGTTCACTGTCAAGCTGGAAGGGCATACAGGTCTGTCGCATCTTAGGCGCATTTAACATGTGCGATTTCAGCTTTATGTGGTCTGCAAAAACAAGAAAAAAAAACAAAAACAAAAGAAAAATAATTTAAATACTGTTTCCGTAGGGCGGGCGATTCTGCCCGCCATTACACTCAATGTAATTTTGACTATACGCGGTTTTCGCTTTAGGCGTAACCCCAGCGTAAGATGAGACAGACCTGTATCAAATGGGGTCCCGCTGTATCAGTTCCAGATTCAGTTCTGTTCGATATCTTCATCGGTGATTTAGATAATGGCATAGAAAGTACCATTATAAAGTTTGTGGACGATACCAAGCTGGGAGTGGTTGGTTGCAAGTGCTTTGGAGGATAAGATGAAAATTTAAAGTGATCTGGACAAACTTAGGAAAGAACAATCAGTTGCACACATACAAAATGGGAAATGACTGCCTAGGAAGGAGTACTGTTTCCAAAATAAATAAATAAATAAAAATAATGAAAAAAAGCAAACATCATTCTGGGCTGTATCAGCAGGAGTGTTGTAAGTAAAACACAAGAAGTAATTCTTCCTCTCTACTCGCACTGATATGACCTCAACTGGAGAATTGTGTCCAGTTCTGGGTGCCACATTTCAGGAAAGATGTGGACAAACTGGAGAAAGTCCAGAGGTCTAGAAAACATGACCTATGAGAGAAGATTGAAAATATTGGGTTTGTTTAGTCTGGAGAAGAGAAGACTGAGAGGGGCCATGATAATTTTCAAGTATGTAAAAGATAGTTACAAGGAGGAGGGAAAAGAATTGTTTTTCTTAACCTCGGAGGATAGGATAAGAAGCTGTGGGCTTAAATTGCAGCAAGGGAGGTTTAGGTTGGACATTAGGAAAAACTTCCTAACTGTCAGGGTGGTTAAGCACTGGAATAAATTGCCAAGGGAGGTTGTGGAATCTCCATCACTTTTTAAGAGCAGGTGAGACAAACACCTTTCAGGGATGGTCTATATAATACTTAGTCCTGCCATGAGTGTAGGGACTGGACTAGATGACCTCTCAAGGCCTTTCCAGTCCTATGATTCTATTTCTCAGCAAAGATTTAACAGAAGAATGCTGTAGGTAGGTTTCATATTACTAAGATTTCACTATTGTTACAAAATATTCTACAGCAGGGGTAGGCAACCTATGGCACGCGTGCCGAAGGCGGCACGCGAGCTGATTTTCAGTGGCACTCACACTGCCCGGGTCCTGGCCACCGGTCCGGGGGGGGCTCTGCATTTTAATTTAATTTTAAATGAAGCTTCTTAAACATTTTAAAAATCTTAATTTATTTGACATACAACAATAGTTTAGTTATATGTTATAGACTTATAGAAAGAGACCTTCTAAAAACATTAAAATGTATTACTGGCACGCGACACCTTAAATTAGCGTGAATAAATGAAGACTCGGCACACCACTTCTGAAAGGTTGCCGACCCCTGTTCTACAGTATATTTATACATTACAAACATCTCAAAGTAAATGAACAATGAATATTTTGTGATTTTTTTTTTAAAAGTGTTTGTTCACTGGGCCTTTGTCCTGCAACATTTACTCACACAAATAGCAAAACCAAGTCAATAAGACTTCTTGTGAGAAGGACTACTCATCTGAATAAAAAGTTTATAGGAACTGGCTGTAAGGATCCAATTCTGCAAGGTGCTGAGCACTCCCAAGAAGCGCTCAACTCCCACTGGAGTTGAGGTCATTAAGCACCATGCTGGATTGGGCCCTAATTCACAAAATGTGGTAATTAGTAGTAGGTATCCCCATCACTATTATGGATTAGTGAAGTAATACTGTATTGTACAACACCAGTCTCTCTCTCTCTCTCTTTGGGAAAAAGATCCTTTTATTATTATTCTTAGTTTGCAGTGCTAGCCAAGACACCACACAAACAGGAAATATTGTAACTAAGTACAGCAAATTTGCATTTGGATTTAAGATTTATATTCCAAAATAAATATTCTTAGGAACTTCAGGAAATCTTATATAAATGTAGCTTACTTATTCCAAATGCCTATTCCCCTCCCCTTTTGGGGAAATTCAGACTTTTAGTATTTGGTATAGAAGAATATCTCATTAAACTCAGAGTTATCTACATACAGAGACTATGTACAGGAGATACTGAAGGCTAAAGAAATAGGGCGAGCATGTTTTCAAAAGGCAAAAGTGGGACACCCCCAGGAATCCTGCTCCCGAGGCCCTGCCCAGGGAGCCCAGGCTGCTGTGGGAGCCGCAGGCCCTCCACCTGCCCTGGTTCCGGGTGCCCAACAGCAGGTGTGGAGCAGCGCCTCAGGGAAACCGGGACAAATGCTGTCCCAGAGTCATTCAGCCCAGGACTGGGACTTGAACTCTTCATTTCAGGAAAGGCGCACCCAATTCAGGATGTGTGGTCACCCCATAAAGGAACATAAGAACATAAGAAAGGCCGTACCGGGTCAGACCAAAGGTCCATCTAGCCCAGTATCTGTCTACCGACAGTGGCCAATGCCAGCTGCCCCAGAGGGAGTGAACCTAACAGGCAATGATCAAGTGATCTCTCTCCTGCCATCCATCTCCATCCTCTGACGAACAGAGGCTAGGGACACCATTCTTACCCATCCTGGCTAATAGCCATTTATGGACTTAGCCACCATGAATTTATCCAGTCCCCTTTTAAACATTGTTATAGTCCTAGCCTTCACAACCTCCTCAGGTAAGGAGTTCCACAAGTTGACTGTGCGCTGCGTGAAGAAGAACTTCCTTTTATTTGTTTTAAACCTGCTGCCTATTAATTTCATTTGGTGACCCCTAGTTCTTGTATTATGGGAATAAGTAAATAACTTTTCCTTATCCACTTTCTCAACATCACTCATGATTTTATATACCTCTATCATGTCCCCCCTTAGTCTTCTCTTTTCCAAGCCGAAGAGTCCCAGCCTCTCTAATCTCTCCTCGTATGGGACCCTCTCTAAACCCCTAATCATTTTAGTTGCCCTTTTCTGAACCTTTTCTAGTGCTAGAATATCCTTTTTGAGGTGAGGAGACCACATCTGTACACAGTATTCGAGATGTGGGCGTACCATGGATTTATATAAGGGCAATAATATATTCTCTGTCTTATTCTCTATCCCCTTTTTAATGATTCCTAACATCCTGTTTGCTTTTTTGACCGCCTCTGCACACTGCGTGGACATCTTTAGAGAACTATCCACAATGACGCCAAGATCTTTTTCCTGACTCGTTGTAGCTAAATTAGCCCCCATCATGTTGTATGTATAGTTGGGGTTATTTTTACCAATGTGCATTACTTTACATTTATCCACATTAAATTTCATTTGCCATTTTGTTTCATTTGCCCAATCACTTAGTTTTGTGAGTTGAAGTTCTTCACAATCTGCTTTGGTCTTAACTATCTTGAGTAGTTTAGTATCATCTGCAAACTTTGCCACCTCACTGTTTACCCCTTTCTCCAGATCATTTATGAATAAATTGAATAGGATTGGTCCTAGGACTGACCCTTGGGGAACACCACTAGTTACCTCTCTCCATTCTGAGAATTTACCATTAATTCCTACCCTTTGTTCCCTGTCCTTTAACCAGTTCTCAATCCATGAAAGGACCTTCCCTTTTATCCCATGACAGCTTAATTTACGTAGGAGCCTTTGGTGAGGGACCTTGTCAAAGGCTTTCTGGAAATCTAAGTACACTATGTCCACCGGATCCCCCTTGTCCACATGTTTGTTGACCCCTTCAAAGAACTCTAATAGATTAGTAAGACACGATTTCCCTTTACAGAAACCATGTTGACTCTTGCTCAAGAGTTTATGTTTTTCTATGTGTCTGACAATTTTATTCTTTACTATTGTTTCAACTAATTTGCCCGGTACCGACGTTAGACTTACCGGTCTGTAATTGCCGGGATCACCCCTAGAGCCCTTTTTAAATATTGGCGTTACATTAGCTAACTTCCAGTCATTGGGTACCGAAGCCGATTTAAAGGACAGGTTACAAACCTTAGTTAATAGTTCCGCAACTTCACATTTGAGTTCTTTCAGAACTCTTGGGTGAATGCCATCTGGTCCCGGTGACTTGTTAATGTTGAGTTTATCAATTAATTCCAAAACCTCCTCTAGTGACACTTCAATCTGTGACAGTTCCTCAGATTTGTCACCTACAAAAGCCAGCTCAGGTTGGGGAATCTCCCTAACATCCTCAGCCGTGAAGACTGAAGCAAAGAATCCATTTAGTTTCTCCGCAATGACTTTATCATCTTTAAGCGCTCCTTTTGTATTTTGATCATCAAGGGGCCCCACTGGTTGTTTAGCAGGCTTCCTGCTTCTGATGTACTTAAAAAACATTTTGTTATTACCTTTGGAGTTTTTGGCTAGCCGTTCTTCAAACTCCTCTTTGGCTTTTCTTATTACACTCTTGCACTTAAGTTGGCAGTGTTTGTGCTCCTTTCTATTTGCCTCACTAGGATTTGACTTCCACTTTTTAAAGGAAGTCTTTTTATCTCTCACTGCTTCTTTTACATGGTTGTTAAGCCACGGTGGCTCTTTTTTAGTTCTTTTACTGTTTTTCTTAATTTGGGGTATACATTGAAGTTGGGCCTCTATTATGGTGTCTTTAAAAAGGGCCCATGCAACTTGCAGGGATTTCACTTTAGTCACTGTACCTTTTAACTTTTGTCTAACTAACCCCCTCATTTTTGTATAGTTCCCCCTTTTGAAATTAAATGCCACAGTGTTGGGCAGTTGAGGTGTTCTTCCCACCACAGGGATGTTGAATGCTATTGTATTATGGTCACCTTGGACCATTATGGCCACCTTGGATGGAACCTTGAGAAGATGAGGAAAGAAAGGCAATCTACTGGATGCATCTGGCCCCATTTTCTTGAAAACATAGCTCATGCCCCTTCAGTTAATTCAGCTTTCAACATTATAAACTTATTTTCATTTTTAAACCTGCTTCTGAAAATATAATCCTCACTTTAAACCTACCTTATTTTGTGCCAAATGCTACTCTCCTATGTTAATTCCTTTAAAGTTGCTTGCTTCTAGATTTTCCATAACAATCTTTTTAGAAAGGCTTAATACACAAACCATAAGAAGTTTCAAAGTTAATGTTTAATGACTAATATTGCTTTCTGGATAGAATTATACCATTTACAGCGTACTGAGTTTATTAAACAAAATTCGCCTCCGTTCATTGTTCATTTGAAAATGTAATACATCTATTGTAAGTATTTTAATGCAACTATAAACCCATAATATGCTTTCCAAAAAGTGTGCCTTATGATTGCCAATAAAAACACTAGACTTAGAGTATGTCTACCCTACAAGTGCTACAGTGATGGAAGAGATTTTTCCATCGTTATAGTAAATTCTCCCCCTCAAGAGCTTGTAGCTAGGTTGATGGAATGCTTTCGTCAACCTAGTGGTGACTATACCAGGGCTTAATTACATCTCTCAGGAGTATAAATTTTTCATACCCCTGAGCAACATGCCTAGGTCAACCTAATTTTTAGGTGTAGACCAGGCCTTACTTCTCTTGTCAATTCATTACTAAAAATTCTCCTTATTAATGACAAACTAGGAAAAAAATTATTATAAATTTAAAATGTTTTACATTTTTATTTACACATTAGGCATCTGTCATCACTTTATAAAATTTAGCTACTGCAGGCCAGAATTGGTCAGCAGATCATGTTTTAGAATTATTTATTCTAATACATAAAATGTCATTCCTATTTATTAATTGTCTGGAAACTAAATATTTCTAAGAATAATTATAATTTATGTTTCATAGAAAACTAAAAATATCAGAGATTTTGCCATTGTGTTCATATGAACAAATTATCAGTAGATCTATGTGTTAAAATGAGAAAGAAGAGAACTATTGCACTCTCTTTGAATTGGTACAAATTACTACATCAGGTGCAGGGCAACAATTAACTGGATCCACAGACTCTATACTGGTTTCATTCCTTTGAGTTAAGTGTGTATGGCCTCTGGTATTTGAATGCACTCGCTATTCTGTACATGTTGTTAATGGCCTGCTAACATATCACTTTGCTTTTATCCAAAACTCAGAGATGCAAAGGTACCCAATACTCCCTTCTGTGAGCAAGTGGGCAGGGAAGGGTAGTAAGGGGTGAGTAATGGGCAAAGTCATGCCTCCACCACCCACATGCCCCAGCAGACACAGCTGGCCAGGCATGAGAAGGGAGTGTTAAAGTGCACCCTGAAAAGAGCTCAACTTGCTCTCCTTTTAGTTTGGGAAGGGCAGGATAAGGGAGGAATTGTTACTGAGTCAAGTGAAAGGATCGATCTAGACCTTAAAAAATTAGGATCGTCTGAAATCACCAACGACCTCATAGTAACTTTGTGTGTGTTAGGATTGGCTGGTACGGGATCTAATACATCAAAATTGCTGAAGGATTTTTTTTCTCTTCAATGTTTTATTGAGTCTATATATCAAAATGTTTTAATTAAAACTTTACATCACAGTTTGGAACAGATTTCTGCAACAGAATGGTTTGTCAGAGTTTCAGACATTATAGCAATGAAAAAAAAGAATTAGACAAAGCAGAAAAAAAGAGCAATCTTTCCAAATGTAGGTGAGGAAACTTCACCACTGTTTAAATGCATTAAATTAATGTCAATAGTATAATTATATAAAAACAGAGCTATGTGTAAAAGGAGATTATGAGTTTAGGATTGAACATGCAATACATAGGTGTTCTTTTTATTAGATATTTATTATTAAGCACCACTATGTTCAGTACTGTAGGAGATGCTAATATGGAGATATTTCCTCTCTTGAAAGAGTTTGTAATATAAAAAAAGGCAAACACAGGGAAAACAAGATGTACTCAGAAAACCAGAGGTAGGAGTCAGATTTGTGTTCTGTTTTGTTTTCCTTTTTTAAATAATTACTCTGATGTTGGGATGGGAAAGGCATATAAGGAGGACTGGTATGTATAGGAACAGTTTGTGACCATACTGATCTCAGTTACAGTGACGGAAATCAGAATTTGGCTCATTGTTCTTGTTTGTTTTTTAATTCATTTTTTTTAAAACATCAACAATTAAGCATCCTTTGGCAATCTCTACTTAAAGGAGAACTGAAAAAGTTTTGCCAAAAGTTAAAAACTACAGGTAAGATCCCAATAGATGAAACTACATATAGTTGTTTAAAAATGTAATGAGCTCTGTATTTTAGCCCACCTCTGCATGAAACCTGAGCTGACTTTTTGGTTTCATTGCCAAAATGACATCACAAATACTATGACAGAAAGAAAGAGAAAAAGAAAAATGATGAAAACAGGATTTAGGGCCCACTTCTGATCCTACTTAAGTCAATGGGAGATTTGCCATTGATTTTAATAAAAAAAAAGGACCAAGTCCTTAGAATGGAATGTTTCTTTCCAAAGTTTTATTTATGGTATTTATGCTATCGTTTGACCTGGCAAGAAAAAGAGGAAATCTGTAGCTGAGGAGCTAAGGAAGGAGGCATTTTAATAGTGTTAAAATGTACTACTGATTATATTTTTAAATCATGTCTATACATTTTCTCCCTTTTTAGCCACTATGCAAATGAGTTTTAAGAATTAAAAAAAACAAAAAATTGCAGTTCCCCTTTCAGGCAGCCCCACCATGTACAGCAAAGGTGATGGTTCTAATCAAGTTTGTAATTCTCTAATTTCTTGGTAAATACTCCTATATTTATTTTTCTTGCTGTTACCTAAAAAATGAAGATGTATAATAATGTTGATATTTCTAAATGCCAATAGTTCCTACCCTATTACAGTATTTCCTGCTTTGTTCTTGTTGACAGAAATGATTCCTTGACTCTTCTTCTATAAAATACTTAAATGGCAAGAGGATGTAGTCTTAAACAAAACACTCCCTTGATACCAGCCATGAAGGGAAAGAAGGAATCAATTATATTGTAAGGGAAAGGATATAAACATTTCAGATATTGATCTTGCGTTATTTCTTTAACTAGGTTTGTTTCCTTTATTTAGCTGTACAGTCTAATCTTACACACACATTTAAAAAAGCATTATTCCAGAGAATCCTCATATAGGATGTTACACTGTGGCAAATTATCTAAAATAGTCTTGTTTTAGGGCTTGTCTACCCTTGAAAGTTAACTAAGCTAGACAAATTCTGTCTGGAAATACGGTGCACATTTTTAACAGTGAGAATAATTAACCACTGGAACAATTTACCAAGGGTTATGGTGGATTCTCCATCACTGATAATTTTTGAATCAAGATTGGATGTTTTCTTAAAGGACCTGCTCTAGGAATTATTTTGGGGATGATCATTATGGCCCCTACTGACTTTGGAATCTATGAATTTGGATTAAGGTAGGGTGTGAATTTAAAGCACAATAGCTTTTCCAGAAAAACTGCACGTGGGCACACTTACTCCAGAATCATAGAATATCAGGGTTGGAAGGGACCTCAGGAGGTCATCTAGTCCAACCCCATTTTCAAAGCAGGACCAATCCCCAGACAGATTTTTGCCCCAGATCCCTAAATGGCCCCCTCAAGGATTGAACTCACAACCCTGGGTTTAGCAGGCCAATGCTTAAACCACTGAGCTATCCCCTCCCTACCGTACCCTACCCTACCCTAATAGTTCCTTGTTCCTGTTTAGACTAGTCCACTTTCAAAGTAAATGGAAATGGAACAAGGCACTCCACAACAAGAGTATATAAACATGGTGTTAATCAGGAATAGTTATTCCAGATATTTCCTTGTATATTACTTATTCATTTTAAATATAGCTGTTTCTGACTTCATATTCTTTTTTCAATCACAGAAAATGTTTCATGGATTAACCTAAATTCACTCCACACAGTCTTTAGTAATCTGTGTGGCTATGACTATGCAGAATAAGTATAATTTTATATAATGGCAAATTACATTCCATCATTTCTTACAGTCAAAAAAATTGTTTTCCTCCCCCGACTCAAAGCTGTTGAAACGACTTCTGAAATAAGCAGAAATGGCTTGTTGGTTAGGAACTGTGAAACACTTTAGAACAGGTATTAATTTGCTAAAAATATGTAGAGTAGAATCATGATTTTTACCAAGTCTTTAAAGAAATATTTGCTTTTAAGAATATATGAATGATTTATACGTATATTAGATAGCTGTGTAAAACTGCAAAAAAATTGTAAATTTGGATTAAATTACTTTTAGGCACATACGATAAACTTAAATTACATAGAATTTGCTAATATAGATTACTAATATTTTAAGTAAAACAGTTGACATTTTAATCTAAGGATCTCAAAGAACCATAAAGAACTAGATATTATTGTCCAATTTTACAGATTGGAACACTGAGGTAGAAGATTATATGGTTTGCCAAAAGAGATAGTGGTTTGAGCATTGGCCTGCTAAACCCAGGGTTATGAGTTCAATCCTTGAGGGGACCATTTAGGGATCTGGGGCAAAAATCTGGTCTGTCTGGGGATTGGTCCTGCTTTGAGCAGGGGGTTGGACTAGATGACCTCCTGAGGTCCCTTCCAACCCTGATATTCTATGATCTATGATACTGAGTCAGTCTGTGGTAGTCAGGAACTGTTCTCCTGGCCTCAAGCTCCTGGCTCCAAAAAACATTATAGAATGCTGTCTGCTATAAGGTTAGAGTTGGTATGAATTTTCTAGTCAAGTGTTAAGGTCTGATTCTAGTAAATCTTTGTAATCCAGATCCTTGGCCCTATTCAGCCTGATTTACACTGCTTCAGGGCACAAAGCAACCAAAAACTTGAGAACTTCCCATCTAAGGATTCCCACGCATGGGGGAATCACCAGGTGGCATAGAGTCAGCCCTGCTACCCAAAAGCACCAGGGAACTACGGATTCCCGGCAGTGAGAATAGACTCCTCGGGCCAAGGACAGCCAAACCTAAGGCTGTTCTATGCTGCAGCAAGGGCTGCCATAGCCTGCCAATGATTAGCAACAGGATAAGGAAGCTGCAAAGTTGACATTAAGCTAGCTTTTTCCCTGCTGCCCCCTCACCTTCCTGCCATCCCTCCTCCACCAGTCCTGTACTGAGTGCAGTTTGGTCAGACAAGTGCATCCAGCCCAACACAGAATTGTTTATACGTCCAAAGCAACCTTAAATACACCTAGACGGTCCTTAAATTCTTCAATGCCAATACTATCAGCAACACCAACTTCTAGCATAGTGGCACTTAGCTTTTAAAAGCTGAACAGTTACTGTCACCAAAGGCAACACCAGCTTTGGCAAAAGCCACTAATTATTGTTTAATCATCCAAATACGTGGCTAACAAAATTAAAACATAAAACAGTAGAGCATAATTACCACGCTAAACATCAAGGCTGAAATGTTCACTTCTCCTGATTAGATACCAGTACAAATACAAATGTAACATGTGAGGAAGGGTTTCAATAACAACCATGAACTTACTGAAAATGTAATAGGAGGCCTTATTCAACAGGAGAATAGAGCCCAATGCAGAGCTTTATTTCATTTTTTTTTTAAATGTAGCTCTAGTGATTCTGTACTTCAATATTTCTGATATAATAGAATTTGGCGTGGAAGCTAATGAAACTGTGGTTTAAACTTCCAACTTGCTCTTATCAAAAGTATTGAATTAGATCTTAAGTGTATAATAATAATATAATAATAATAAATGGAGATATACCTATCTCATAGAACTGGAAGGGACCTTGAAAGGTCATCAAGTCCAGTCCCCTGCCTTCACTAGCAGGACCAATGTTTTGCCCCAGATCCCTAAATGGCCCCCTCAAGGATTGAACTCACAACCCTGGGTTTAGCGGGCCAATGCTCAAACCACTGAGCTATCCCTCCGCCCAATGTACACTCAGGTAATAGCTTTGTGTTAGTCTGAATGTGGCATGTTATTATACATTGTAACCAGCATGGACGCTGTGGCTCGATTAAAGAGCTGTGCTGTGGTCACTCACGGCTCTAAAAGGATACTCATGAACCGTTCTTAATTTGTTTTCCCACCCACACTGCGATCTTTTACTGAACAAATGTTGCAGCATGCAGAAAATTTTGCCTCTGGAAAGAACTATAGTTGGATAGAGGATGTTCAAAAACTTAAAACTAGCCTTGATGTTAAATTAGAGGTATTGATAGATGATTGCAATCGGTAATTCTGTAAAACTGCAAGAAACAGGTCCCTACTGCTCATGTCTTTTGGACTAAAGTCAACAGTTAGTGAATCAACATTTAAACATACAAAGGTCACACTTATATGTTTTGTAAGTATTAGAGTTGTTTTTTTTAAATACTTGCTGGGTTTGGTTAATTTTTCAGTTATATTTGAGTTAACTATTTAAGAATGTTTATTTTATTACATAGTAAAATAAACTGTCAATTTTATTCAATTTTAAAAAGCCAGATGTGTTATTTTCTACAATACTATCTGATTATCTCTTAGGTTGCCAGCTAATAACCTCAAAAGCATAAACTGAAGTCATACAAAAAATTCACATTGGCAATTAAAACATTTTTCTCTTTTCATTTATCGTGCACAGTAACATACTTTGTTTCTTCAGCAACAATCACACTTTGTAAATTATGCTGTTAATCCAACAAATTCGTACCAGTACAGACAGTACTTAGGGTTTTGTATTTGCGAGGGATTAACATATAATACTGACAAGACAATTTGGCATTGTTTATACTTTCTGATCAGCAGTACAGGATGAAGCTAAAATAAAAAGTGAATCATAACTAGAGACAAGTGCAAATAGGCTGTGAAGAGCACTGGCAGTGAAACAAAAGAATAGAAGGACACTCGTGTTGTACCAATATCAGGCATTCAGTCCAGCATATCCTAGTACAGTTTACACAACCAAAGCTAGCTTCAAGAGTGTCTAGCTGTATTTAAGTTGTTCAATGGCAACATTATCAGCAATACCAGATTCCACTGTAGTAGCACTCAATGAGCACATGAGTTAAATCTCCTGTATTACTGGTACCTTCACAAGTATACATTATAAATAACACTTAAAAAACCAATGTACCACAAAAGGTAAA
Source organism: Platysternon megacephalum (assembly GCA_003942145.1). Taxonomy (NCBI): domain Eukaryota; kingdom Metazoa; phylum Chordata; order Testudines; family Platysternidae; genus Platysternon; species Platysternon megacephalum. The sequence goes on from QXTE01000003.1 coordinate 29,355,007, forward strand.
ATTACTAAGATTCCAAGCCTGAAAAATTTGATCCATGTAGGCAGTGCCCTGTACACTCAGAGTCCCACAGAGTTCGAAGGGACTCCATTCCTGCATTAGGGCCATTAGTGTGGATCAGATTTCAGGAATGATGTCAGCATCAAAAGGGTTCAGTCACTAGCAACAGGGGAATAACATGGCAACGTCTAAAGTATTACTCACCAATCTGCAAATGGCAGCCCAAACCTTAAGTCCTTGCTCCAGCAGAACTCTCACTGAGGTCAATATAAAAAGTGAGTAGAGACTACATACTGGACAAAAATAAGTTGGCCTTTAGTGTATTTTCCAGTAAGTGTCCTGCTTGCTGCAGGACATGTAATGGGGCTGATTTGTGTGTACTGTTCTGGTTAGAAATAACTTAATAGTTTATTTTGGTTGGTCTTCTGATTTTTGAACTCTTGGGTTTGGTATTACTCATAGCTGCCTATCAGCGAGTGCCACATTAGAATCTGGTGCATCACCATTCTGGGTCCACCCCTGGGTAGGCTAACTCTATATCGCATCTATACAGTGAATTGTTGAAATTTGTATTAAGTTTCATCCCTGCTTTCAGAACAATGGAACTACTTCTAAGAGTGTAAATTGATTTCCTTGTTTGACAGTCAGTTTAAAGGGATCTCTATTTGTAGGGATAGTTTTGCTAGTCCTTTAGGACCATGACTTTGAACTTACACATTTTTAGTGGCTGCTTGAACTTTCTCATCATTTGTCCTCTACAATGCATTTCATAAGCTTGATGTTACAAAGGTGTAAATTACCTCCTAATGGAAACTTCATGTGCAATAGAGACTACATAATTTTCTTTAATTTTTTTGTTTACTTATTACAGTGTTGTTTTGCTCCTTTAGCTTCTAGTCTGCTCTCTCATTTTCTAATTTCTTATGTACTTTGCACAGAGTTTGAGGGGAAAGGATTAAAGGTGGTGTTTGGTAGATGTGTCTTTCAAAGTTGGAGTACTCCTCAATTCTTAAGGAGTCTCACCATGGGCTTTTTATAAATCAGTTAAAAATCAGAAGTCTAGTTAAGTGCAATATGAAAATTCATTCTCTTAACTTTTCATCATACATATCTACAGAACTTTAAGTCATGTTAAATGTTTGTTTTCTTCTAAAGGGAGACATTTCAACTTACCCTAGTTTAAACTGAAAGCACAATTTGGGACAAAAGTGATGGGTATCACCAAGATACAACAAATCTCAAATCAAATAGTTGAACACTAAAGAGCAAAAATACGAGTTCAGAAGAACTGCAGCACACTTTAAATGTATTAGGAATACATTAATAGCACTTCATTTTATCTTACTGCATAAGGAAAAGCAGTCAGTTATAATAATTTAGCTTATAAAATAATTGATTATTGAAATGTATTTAAAGTGTGTCCATAACTATAAACCTTACTCTCACAAGTAATTCTCATACATACATGCAGTTCCATTAACTTCAATAGAACAACTCACACAACACCAACACCACCTAGCTCTTATATAGCACTTTTCATTCATAGGTCTCAAAGCACTTTACAAAGGAAGTCAGTGACAATATGTCCAATTTACAGAGGGGGAAACTGAGGTACATAAAGGGGAAGTGACTTGTCCAAGGTCACCCAGAAGGCCAGAGCCAGGACTAGAATCCAGGTCTCCCAAGTCCCAGCCTGCCACATTGCCTACATGAGTAAAGGGTTGTCAGGATCAGCTCCATTGCAAATTACTTTGGTATACTTCTAAGTACTTCTAAGGCTCTGATCACATAAGCACCCCCACAGATCCTGAGGCCCCAATCCTGCAATGAGCCCTGCACTGGCAGATCCTAAATCCTGGAGGAACTCCAACTGAAGTTAATGGAGATCCACCTATATGCCGCTCATGAGGGAATGGGACAAAAAGACAAGTGGCAGATGAAGGATAATACGACGACTATCAAATATTTTTATTTTATATACAAATATATATTTTCAACTTTCTCCCTATTGTTAAACAGAATGAGTGCCAACTAGCCCATTCTGCCCCTCAACCTAGCCATCATTAGTTGACTGACATCTTGCTGCAGCAGAGGTGATCATTGCTTAATTAAGAGGGTTTTAGAGAACATCTGTAGCATAACTGATACTTGTGAGAATTTCAGAAAAGGGATACTATTGTTTGCGTGATTCACCAGTATAATGAATACAGCCAGCATGGATACTTTTGAGTGTATAAACAAGCAATTTTTTGTTTGCTTAGAATCTTAAAGATTTATTGGTCCTATACAGTAAAGATATTCTAGCATCACTACTCATTGTCAGGAATAGCTGGATGCTTTTCTTTCCCCTGTAGATAACTCTAGTGCAATATGATAGAACACATCTAATTTTTCTATAGCATCCTTCCCATGAAATACAATAGCAATTTACTAATCCCTTCAAAATTCACAAAAAACCGTGGTGGCTCCCCACTTTATTAAAAATCTAATAGCAATGAGTCCTTGCATTACCAATCAAGACTCATTACTTTTCCAAAGTAAAATATACAGCAACCACAGGGAGCTACTGAAGTCTTTTAGCTGCAGTAGCTGTTGAGCGGTTCCATGACTGCTCCACAATCTGCAGGAAGAGGAAAATCCATTCCACCCCATGCACCTCTCTAGAGCTCCTCCCATTAATTCAGGTTGTGTGTTCACAATTTCTCCCTTACTTCTTAAGTTACAAAGTATTGTAAACCACAATGCCTTTCCCAGCTACTTATATGAATGAAAAAGGATCTACTATATCACCAAATGCTTTAGAGACCAATTATTTCAGTTTAACCTACTGGAGCTTATTTTGTCTTGTTCTATCACTAGCAGCACTTCAGTTACACAAAAGTGCAATGAGAATAATGCTTCTTGTTACTGATGTCTTGATGGAGACTAATTTGTGAATGTCAACTCTTGTAGATATTGATCTGTTTTTCTTTCCTCTGTATTTGGTTGGTGTCAGTGCACATTATCTCAGTTGCACCATTCAAAGATACTCTGTCTCCTACTCAAAGTCACATGAGGTGAAATAGAGAAAAAGCTGTCTCCACAGAAGCTCAAGAAGTTTGGTCTCTTGAAAGGATTCTGTCAACCATAATAGGTTTAGTCTGTTGACAAGCGGTGATTATGAAGGTCAAAACTTTAACACACCAAGTGATTTGACAAAGATGTGCAAAATTATCAATTTTTTATCCATTGCCTTGCTGCAAAATATGAAATAGTCATTAAAATTTGGGCAACTGATTTTTTTTTTAATGTTGTCACGTATACTCAAGATGTTTGCTTACCACTTTTTTTCCAATGTCTGTGCTTAATTTTACAAAAATTCTTAACTGTGGTATGGGCCAGATTTCAAATGGTGTTAAGGTATTGCTGTGCTCAGTGTTGCAATGCCTCACTGATTTAGGAGCGTAATTCTCATTTTCAAACATTTAGGCACTTAGGAGCCAAAACCCCATTGACAGTCAATGGGATTAAGCCCCCTAAGCACTGAACTCCTTTTGAAAATGATATGTAGGCTCCTAAATCAGTGAGGCATTGCAACACTGAGCACAGCAACACTTAAATACCTTCAAAAATCATGGCCTTTGTCTTCTGCAAGATTTTGAATTTATTCCCTGTTCTCACTTTCTCAAAGACATCTCTACCAGCAAAACAGCTTTTCATTATAGGAAAGACAGATCAAAATGGTGGTATTCAGTAAGTAGAAAGGCAATTTTTGTTTAGGAAATGTTACAGAATCCAGATGTATACTACAGATACACTGCTAATACCAGGAATAAAAGGACCTGATCCTGAAATTTTACCATTGACTTCAGCGGCAGTGGGAACAGTCTTTAAAGGGCCTGATTCTGGAAGATACTGAGTGCCTTCAACCCCCATTTATGTGAGCTAAGGGTATTCAGCACATCAAAAAGGATGAAGTATATCACTAAACTCAAATATTGTTATAATGATAATGGTAGATTTATCTAAATGAAAACAAGTTCCTCTACTATTTTGGGCTTCAAATTGCAACATTATGGATTTATAATACCATTTGCTATACTAAACACCTTGGAACCAAATACTGCTGCCACTTATCCTCACTGAATCCTTCTCAAGTCAATGGAGCTTCCTGTGTATAATCAAGCACAGGATTTGGCCTGCAATATGCAGCCAAAAGGTTTGATAATTTTCAGATTTTTTACCTGGTCAATAATTCGATGGGAAAATTCCAATGATAACCTAGATCAGGGGTAGGCAACCTATGGCACGGGTGCCGAAGGCGGCACGCGAGCTGATTTTCAGTGGCACTCACACTGCCCGGGTCCTGGCCACTGGTCCGGGGGGGCTCTGCATTTTAATTTAATTTTAAATGAAGCTTCTTAAACATTTTAAAAACCTTATTTCCTTTACATAGAACAATAGTTTAGTTATATATTATAGACTTATAGAAAGAGACCTTCTAAAAACGTTAAAATGTATGACTGGCACGTGAAACCTTAAATCAGAGTGAATAAATGAAGACTCGGCACACCACTTCTGAAAGGTTGCCGACCCCTGACCTAGATGCTTCAGGAAGTGGTGCTCCTTAATGTCTCCATACTGATTTATGGTTTGCATCAAAAATCAAGTGAAATTAGTGGATTTACATGATTTCAAGACAGATTCAGCAATTCTGACCGACTTTTGCTTTGAGATTGGGGACCATCAAATTCCAATATCAGGGTAAAAGTTGGGAGGTGAGTACAGTAACTCCTCACTTAAAGTCGTCCCGGTTAATGTTGTTTTGTTGTTACGTTGCTGATCAATTAGGGAACATTCTCGTTTAAAGTTGTACAATGCTCCCTTCTAACGTCGTTTGGCAGCCGCCTGTTTTGTTCACTGCTTGCAGGAAGAGCAGCCCATTGCAGCTAGCTGGTGGGGGCTTGGAACCAGGGTGGACCGGCAGCCCCCCTATCAGCTCCCCGCGCCCTTAAGTTCCCTGTGCAGCAACTGCCCAGCAGGCTAGCAATTGCAGCTGTCCCTCCCCCCACTGCTATATGCTGCTCCCGCCCTCTGCCTTGCAGCTGCTCCCGCCCTCTGCCTTGGAGCTGCTCCCCGAGACTCCTGCTTGCTGTGGGGGGGGGAGGGGAGGAAGAGGGGGGCTGTCAGGGTATCCCCCTCCCCCCTGCTCCTGCACCCCACTTACCCCTTCTTCCATAGAGCAGGGGGGACACAGACAGGGCTCAGGACAGAGGGAGCTTGCTGGCAGCAGCAGCTGCGGTCTCAGCAAGCTGATCTAATTAACAAGACAGTGTACAAGGGGAAATGCGCATCTCACTCACACACACACACACACACACAAAGTGTGTGTCTTTGTCTGCGATGCTCTCTCCCCTCCCTCCATTCCTGCTGCCTTGTAGAGTGAGAGAGTTAACCCTTGAGGGCTCAGCCAATTGCTAGATCATTTAGCAGTAAGGCATTCCCTGGAAAATATCCCACCCTCTGACTCCTCCACCTCAACCAAGCTTCACAATCATCATCACTGTGTACCAGTATTAAATTGTTTGTTTAAAACTTATACTGTGTGTGTGTGTGGGGGGGGTGTCTTTTGTCTGGTGAAAAAAAATTCCCTGGAACCTAACCCCCTCATTTACATTAATTCTTATGGGGAAATTGGATTAACTTAATATTGTTTCGCTTAGAGTCGCATTTTTCAGGAACATAACTACAACGTTAAGTGAGGAGTTACTGTACTTGTGTGGATCTAAACATTAAAAAAAAAAAAAGGTTGGCAAACCACAGTGAAGTAAAACAGTTGAGTTTCACATGACTGATTTCCTTGTATCCGTACTACAAACACAATGTAAATAACTGATGTAGCACCTGTTCTATACCCATACATTTAACAAGAATGCACCTCTCAGGAAGAAAACAGAAAGCAGGTATGTACAATGTTCTGGACCAGGCAAAGTTATTAACATAAAACACCATCATATTGGCAAAGCAACCATAAAATGACATAAAAGAGGAGGACCTTCAGTATTCTGAAAATAAAGACTCTTACATCCTATGGGGAAGCACTATTTTTTCCCCAGGCCAGACATTCTTCTAATCACCACTTTACTAGTATGAATCAAAAGTTACCTTTGGCAATATTTGCATATCATATTGGGGACAGTGACAGATATATATTTCACAGTTCCCTCTACCGGATGTAACTTATGGGGAGGAAAAAAAAAAACAACACACATACATTTTGCTTCCCAACTGAAACTTTAGTTTAAGTTTCCTGCAGAAGGCAAAAGAGTCAGCAGAATTAAAACTGCTATCTAAGGATGCTAGAAAACCGTATTAACAGACTCTTGTATCAGCTACAATAGTCAAAGAGACCATTAATCTTTTAATTTCACTTTAGAAGCAAGGACTACTCAAAGGGCAAAAGTTCCCAGTGCTCCCAACTAGAGCTGGGTGAATAACTGATTTTTTGGTTCAGTGGCAGTTTAAAAAAATATATCTTTTTGTGAGTTTGGGTTGAACCAAATGTGAAATTTTTTTGAATTTTCACTGGAACTGAAAAAGTCCATTTTGAGTCTGTTCCAGAGTAGAGATTTGAACCTGGTTCTCCCACATCCCTAACCACTGGGCTAAGGGTTGCAAAGGGGAAAGGGTAGAGAAGGGGCAACAGCGTCACCAGCACCTACCTCTTCTTCCTTATCTGGCTATTTTGTGAATAATTTAAATTATTCACATCAAATTCACGAATAGTTTCGGGTCAGCCAAAACTGCATTTTTATTACATAAACTATTAGAGTGGCACCAGTCAAGGTCTCAAATCAAAGTGATATAGTACCCCATCAGTGCTGCAACCCTTTTATGGCAGTCACTCCTGGCATTCAGGAGACTCCATCTCCTACCACCACATCTTAGCTCCTCAACCCTTTCTCCTAACTGCCTGATCTCAGAGGCAGCCTAGAGAGATTGTGATTTGGAGGCGCTCCCTCATAAGGGACTGTGTTGTGAGTGTGGGAATTTGGAGATGTGTCCTGGAGGTGGAGGTTGGGAACACCACATGGCTATGTGCCGCAGTTCACTAGGGATACTCTCCTGTTTGTTTTAGTCCTTTCTAATTCACTGGTTATTTAATGAACCCTAAGATCATTACAGAGGCCTCCCGAGTTCCCTTTTCTATTCTGCCTCAACCCATATTCATCCAACCAGTCCCCTAGAAACACAAAACACACTTACTTCCACCTTACTTTCCCAACAGCATCCAAGCTGTGTCCCCCATTTGACTCTTTCCCTTTCAGATATAAATCTAAATCTTTCCACCTCCAGGCTGCCCCACTCTTCCCTATCCCAGTCTCACTCACACCACCTACTTCCCACTACTCTAGACCTTGCGTATTTCAGTGCATAGAAAAGTGAATTTCCAAGTGAGATCCATTTTCTAAAAATAGTCAGGAAAGAGGCAATTAACAGCTTGTCATCGTAACTTCATTCACTAACCTTAGGGAAGGCTACTAATTTTCACAGCTTTCCTTTCTGAAGTATTTGTGCAAATGTATTCAATATCTGCAGATCCCTATTCCACATCAAGTCTACTAAGAAGCATCAATAAATTCTAGTTCACCAAAGGCAATGAAAACATTCATTGTTCTACAATAATTGTTTTGTTTTTGTTGTTGTTGTTAAATAAGAGAAACCCTTTATCCTGCTAGACTAATTTCATTCATCAGTGCTGACTGAAAGCTTGGTAAAGCCAATGATTTCTTGTATGAATGTACCACCTGGCATGATTAATTAGTGTCAAGTTAACCTTCCTGTGATAAAGCTTGCTTTGAATAGTGTAGTAAAAACATGTACACAAAAAAATGCACCTGGTTAATGTGAACATGGGTAATTTACTGCAAACCCAAACTGAATTCTTAGACCAATCTAATTCAAATTCAAAAGGTTTCCCCATCAGTTTCCCATAGGGAGGAAGTGTGGTGTAGTGGGTAGGGCACTGAACTTTGATTCAGAAGACCTGCGTTTTCATTAGCTCAGTCACAGACATCCTGTGTGACCTTGAACTAGTCATTTAATATACCCTGTGACTCAGTTCCCATCAGTAAAATGGGCATAACACCTCCCCACCTCACAAGAGCATTGGGAGCATAAATCTATTTATGATTGTGGGGTGCTCAGATGCTACAGTGATGAGGACCATGTAAAATAGAAATGTCTGAAGTACTCTGGCAGAAATACTGGCCTCATGGGACATTGCAATGTAGGAAATGTATTCACTTGCAGTGACATTCTCAGAGCTGGCAGGACAAGGGCAAAAGAGGAAGCACCTCACTTAGCTCCTGAAGGAGATGAGGAGGCAGCCCACTCAGCTCCAAAGGGAAGCACTCTACATTACTCACGCCCAACCTCCCAGCCCCACAACTAAAGAGCAGCACTGACACACCTGGGTAGAAGTGAATTTGTATATAGCACATTTTGAGGAAATCCATGGATAAGTCATAGAAATTAATTTTTTAATCAAATTTATCACCAAACTCTGATAAAGAAAACTCAGTTAACTGAAACATTTAAATCAGATTTGTTTTTTGTAAAGAGTTATATCATACCCACTTTTGGTGTACACAACCAATGTCTCCCTTTTCTTTACTTATGGCTCTAACTCACTCATATTTGCCTCTGTGACTGTTATATTGCAGATGATCCTTAAGTTACACAGATGAAGTAGTTAAACCTTATGCAGATGTGTACTTGCTTTTCAGAAGCATCTATATAAATCCCAGTTTTACCCTCCACACCTGCTTAAGGCTATTTTCCCAGGGTCACAATCTGGGATTGAGTCTGCCCCTGATAGGGCAGTCTGGCTCCGTGGAATGACACTGAGGGATCGATGTGCAAAAAAAGTACTCATAACTTAGGAGTACTTCCTCTAACACAGACTTTTGGCAAGAACAAAGCCAAAGTCAGTAAGACACGACCTTTTTGATGAAGTAAAAGAAATGATGGGATTATATTGTATAGAAGGAATATCCAAGTTCTGTACCACAGTAACATTAATTGTGTATGCATGGCCCCCTGCAAAGCACTTTTACCAGAGCGTAGCAGTCAAGCATAAAGACACGTCTTTTCTGTGTGCTACTGTTTCCACAGAATATACAGTAGGAGCAGAAGATGGGGTTTGGAACAAAAAGGGAATTAACATTGCTTTATCCTTTAGGGGAAATGTAGAAAATGATGGAAGAGTTGTAACTGGCAGATAAAGGATCACTGGCTTCAGGCAGCACAATGTCTCAGCATAACAGAGGACCAGCCCATGGGACAGCAATGAGCAGACACACACTAATCATTCTGCTGTCAACATGTAAAAACAAACACTTTTGAATTACTGAAGTACTGAATCCTACTACTTGGATAAATATTTTGTTTTGATAACCTGGTAACATAGCCACCTTAAGTTTTTCTTAAGACACCTCCAAATGATAGGTTAGTCCTGGGAAGATGCCATTACTAGGAGAAGACCTTCTAAAAGTTCTGCATGGCAGGTTGGCTAGCAAGGCTGCTGAGGTAGACTGCACCCTGGTGGAGTGGGCCAATATACTGCCAGGCGCCTGTTTGGCCACTAGTTGGTAACAAGTCTTGATTTTTTGAGTGATCCAATTTGATATCCTGTGTAGACATGGTCTGCCTCTTGATTCTCTCCATGTAAGCCAGAAACAGCCTAGGAGACTTCCCAAAGGATTTTGTCATATCAAGGTAGAACAACATGGCTCTGCAGACATCCAGTGTGCGCAACCTCTGCTATGCTCTCCCAGCATGAGGCTTTGTGAAGAATGTAGGTGGGTGCATATCCTCATAGATATGGAATTATACAACCACCTTAAGACCTGACTGGGGACAGCTGCTGGTTCTCCTGAGCATCAGCGGATGAGAGAGCAGTCCTCCAGGAGGGATGATGCTCAATTCATGGGGCTAGGAAAGTTCTGACTGGGTGCCAGAAACATCGACACTGCCAGATCCAGGAATCTGGAAGGCATCAGGAGGTCAATGCAGCTCCAATAGCTGGGAAGGCACCAGTCTTGGTGAAGCAGCCCAGAGTGTCAGAGCCCCTACCAGTCAGTGCAGCAGCAACCGTTCAGGTTACCAGTGCCAAAGGCAACAGGATGGCTGGTACCAAAGTCAGACTTCCACCAGGTACTACACGAGTTGATGCTAGTTTCATCTGCCTCAGTACCAAGGACACCAGTACTGACATGATGTCCTCTATCTCTGCCAGATCCATTCAGCTGGTACTGGCTCCAATGCTCAGGTAACTTTTCCTGCATTTTGAGACATCCTTAACATCTGACAGCCTCATGGTCTTATGCAGCCTCAAAGTTACATCAGGGGACGGCAATATCCACCTCTTCTCCTTTGAAGACTTGGGCTCCAAATCAAATTTGTCTCTGTGCTTCCCAGATGAGGCAGTCATAGGCCTAAGTGACCTTTCAGCCAGTTTCAGAGTCAATGCCGGGGCAGATTTTGACAACCTCCATACCCCCAAAGGCTTAGACACCTGAAACCCAGGGTTGGAGCCTGGCAATATTACCTTCTCTGAGAAAATCCTCAGGCATGCCTCTCTCAAGCACTGGGTCAACTTTGAGTAGGACCAGAATATTTCACAGCTCTCCGGGGCATGCCCCTCACCAAGGCAGAACAGACACCTTGTGTTTCCATTGTTAAAAAGGCATAACTGCCTTGCAGGCAGGGCTGGCGCTCCCATTAGGCGACCTAGGCGGTCGCCTAGGGTGCTGCTATTTTGGGGGCGCCTGCGCCCCCGCCGCCCATATAAATTTGGGGGCGGGACCTTCCGCCGCCGCTGTTGGGGGCGGGATTTCGGGGGCGGGACCTGCCGCCGCCTAGGGCGCCGGCAAAGCTGGCGCCGCTACTGCTTGCAGGATGGGTAGTTCTTGAAGCCTGGGGACTTGCCATACTCAGCCATGGCAACTGGTACCCTGGTGATCAGGGGAAGAGGAGCCCTTTTCCCCGTGGTGTCTCCTAAGCTACCCTATCTAACTAACACTGCTAACTAGCTATAAAACACTGAAGTGGAAGTTAATCCAAAGACAGTTGTCACAGGTGGTAGAGAAGGAACTGGGGTGCTGCACTGTAGACTCTCAGAAGAATGCACAAGGACAGGAATGGTTCTTGTGCTGCCCCGATGGATGCATGCACACTAGAAAGTTCTCAGACACAGGTGCACTCACCAGCTGTGCACTCACCAGCTGTGGATAAGTCATAAATTTGATTTAAAAATTTATTCAAAGACCACTCAAAGAACTCCATATTTGAATAAGTAATTTGAAATAAATCACATTCTTGGTGTTAATTTTTGAAAGTGTGAGATTTTTTTATTTTTTTTTAGTAAAATGGAATATTGAACAAGTATTCTAACTTTTTCAGGCCCCAGTCCTGCAAACACATGCATGCTTACCTTTATGCACACAAGTAATCCAACTGGGACTATTCAAGTGTATTAAGGTAACCACGAAAGTAAGTATTTACTGGACCGAAAACTCAGTTTGTATAATAATAGAAGCCCAATTTATCTAAATTACATTTGCTCCTCCTTACAGTATAATGTTTACAATTACAAGTTATGCTAACTTAAAGCCCATACTTATACACTGCAAACACCAATGTAGAGAAGTAGCTTTGCTCACATGAACAGTCCCATTGACTTTAATCACATGTAAAAATGGTCGCAGGATTAGTCTCTTCATTTTTAATTGCACAGTTGTCTTACTTCACATATTCATAAGGAATTTTTCCTGAATGGGTAGTTAGTCGATATCCCTATTTATTCCCATCATTCAATGTGTGGACCCAGATCTGTTTTACTAAACATCCAAATCTTGTGCTGAATATAGAATTAATAATCTCTTACTAGGCAGCTTTGGGGGCACCTATCACCGTAATAGCCAAGTGCTTCACAAACATTGATTGATTTTGTGACCGGGATCCAGGGGAGAGTGGGGGCACACTGACGTTACTCAATTAGGGCAAACTGAAAAGAATGGAGCAGACAATCCCCAAAGCTGATGGATATTCCAATACTTAGATTTATCAAGCCATCACAAAACAGCTTCTACAATACCTTACTGGTTGCACAGAAGCTAAAATGCAGTTCCCTTATAGCAACCCAGCCTTGGGCTTCCAGATCTTACCCAAATACACGCTTACATCCAATTCTTATTAACTAAATTAAAATGTATTAAAAAAATAAGAGTGTTGGTTAAAAAATCAGTATACATACAGACATGAGTACAGTTCTGAGATCAGTTTCACAGTAGAAATGGTGAGCTTTGGAGTTGCAACGAGTTCTTAGAATTAGTCTATAGATTCAGTCCACTGTTCAAATTCAGGGTGATCCAGGTGAGACTGGAGATCTCAGTCCTACAACTTAAGCTTCCCCTGCATAAAGCATAAAGCAGATCTGAGATTAAAAGGATCAGGACTCAAGAGACTTTCATACAGTTCCAAGCCTTCTCTTGACAGCACAGAGTCCTTAGGAAATGGGTCTACTTCAAATCTTGATGATTGCCTATTGTTTGCCTAAGTCTCACAAGTAATTAGCTACATGGATTAATATAAGGCAATTGCCTGTTTTCGCAGGTGATTTGCTATACATTTCAAAGAGATCAATACAGTAGTATCACTATACTTATAGTTCATTTAAATGTTAAGATCTCCTTTTGATCTTTGAATTAGTAGAATACAGCATAGACAGGAACCGTCTGGTAACATTGCTTGACTCTTTCTGGCCATGTGTCACAGATTTATTTTCACAATACATCTGTGATATAGCGAGGCATCATTATCCCCATTTTGCGGATGGAGAACTAAAGCAGAGAGATTAAGGCCAAATTGCCAAAACTGTCCACTAGTTTTGGTGCCCAACTTGTTAGAATACTTTGCATTTTTACAACACGTTACACAGCCAAAGCCCAGCTCCAACTGACTTCAGTTGCAGCTGCAAGTACTCAGTATTTCTGCAAATCAGAATCCAGGTATCTCTAGTTGGGCACCCAGAAAATTAGGAATACAAATTTAGTGACCACCTGTGAAAAGACTGGATTTAGTGACTTGTCTAGCATTACATAGGAACTCTGACAGAGGCAGAGAAAGAATCTAGTTTTCCAGGTCAGGCGTTAGGTGCCTAACTATATTTAAGTCCCTAATGACCCATGCATCTCAATCATGACTCTCTTGAATAGCAATAATAATGGGTTCAAAGAGAGAATTGTTTCAAGTATCACAAGATAGAAAGATAATGGCCAGCATACATCAATGGGTGAAGGCTTGAAGAGGGGAAAAACTAATCCCCCCCTCCCCAACCACCCTAATAGTAAAGAAAAAAAAATCAACAGCCACATATTGAAGAAAATTATACAGAGTGATCAGATGTCTTAGTTTGCAGAAAAACCCTGATATCTAGGCAATTATAAAGTTAGGTTTTGTACCTGATTTGATATGAATTAGCTAGCTGTCCTTTCACCATGCCATCCACACTTCAATTTAAGGTGCAGAGACAAACACCTGTCAGGGACGGTCTAAATGATACTTAGTCTTGACTCAATGGAGGGAACTGGACTAGATGACCTACTGAGGTCCCTTCCAGTCCTATATTTCTAGGATTCTATGTCAGAGGGATAGGGTAAAGCAGGAAAGTGAGAAGGCCAAGTAACAGATGGAGATGGGTGAGGAGTTATGAGCATGGCTACTTGCCAAACCCCTTCCACAATGTGATTGATACCTAAACATCACAATGCCAGCTGCCATAACCACCACACATTTCTCTCCCTTGATATCAGCACTCAGAAAGTTAGCCAGCCTTCTCTTTCCCAAGTCTGGTAGGCATTAATTTGAGTGGTTTGAGTAATTTGATGTTTTAATAAAATGTATATTTATTTATTCTATTTCAATTATTCCATTCTAATGTGACCTTTCTGCTTGACTAAATCAGCCATATAGCCAATAAGCAATTCATGAGGCAATAACTTTAATGGAATATAAAATAACTCCTCCACAAAATTGCAGTGCATAATAAATCAAACAAGAGCCTCAAAAATACCTTTTCAGCATCACACAAAGCTGGAAGGCCAGACTGACAGTAAATTCACCCACACTTTTAAACTATTAAAACCATTCTTACGTGTTGAAACAAAATGAACATCCTTACTACTTTTAAACAATGACTTGCAATACAATTTACATACTTTTTATTTGATATTTCAATGCAAATACGGTATTGTTCTGGTGTACTAATCTGCAAACACAATGGCGAAGGCCACATCTTCGCTACAACAGCACAGCTACGGTGCTGCAGCTGTGCCACTTAGCGCTGTAGTGTAAAGGCTTCCTATGTCAACAAAAGGGGATTGTGTGTCAATGTAGTTAATCTCAGAGGCAGTAGCTAGGTTTATGGAAGAATTCTTCTGTCAACCTAGTTAGGTAAACCTAATCCCCAGTGTAGACACAACTATGGTTCTCAGGGAACAAATTTTTTCACAGCCCTGAGCAACATAGCTAGGTGGACCAGGCCTAAGATTGGTCTGTATTTGGATGCTCCAGGAAGTCTTTTCTGTCCCTAGTGTTATCTATGATTGGAATATAACAAGTTCAGAATATTTATGTTCTTGTTTATTTTAAATTTAACATGTATAGATCAAAGGACTGCACATTTTTAAAATGCATCATTTTCTTTTGGTGACAAAGGCACATAAAAGGAGTATGTTATGTTGCTAAAATACATCTGTAATAAACATACATGCAACAAAAATACTTGAGGCTAGATTTAATCAATATTAAATATTCTGTGATACACAGCAAAGAATCTAAAGAAATGCACAAGTTCATATGGTTTCCTACATAAAGTTCATTACACTGATGGGCATTTACCATTTTTGATATTCACAAATGGCATTTTGTGTAAGTCAAAGCTTTGAATGTTACTTCAGAGTTCCTCATTTATGCTGTAGGTTACAGAGTTTCTGTGCACTGGTGGGAAAGAATATGTAGTAGCTCTTCTGGGGGGGTTAATGGTTATGCAGTCAGCTACCAAAAGTAAGGTGTTTAGACCCATTTGAAACAGAATTTCAATTCCTATTAAACTCTGATGGAACTAAAAATCTCTCCGAAAATGGCCTGAATAGAAGACAGACAGAACTCTAACTGTAAATATGTTATGAGAATTTCCTGCCACAAAGACAGTATGGCCATAAAGTTGAGGAACAATTACAACCCTACTGCACATGTAGTAGCAGATGGCCTATTCATAAGCTGAAACTGCTAAGATAATGCCACAAAGAAGCTGAGCCAATGAAAGGATGACAGCAGTTCATTTTGAATCTACCCAAACCCCTGAAAGAGGTAAGCCTTCCTCCTTCAGTGAAGTTATGGAAAGAACTGGTTGTAAAATCGCTCTCTGGATTGAGCATGCAGCACACATTGCTTCCACCCCTCAACTTTATAGCACTCATCATTGCTTGCCCTGTTCATCACTGCAAGCAAGCAGCAAACAGCAGTAATCAGACAGAACAAAAAGAGGCAAAGAACAGTATCAAGAAGCAGCAACCTTCTAGCTCAGCACTGTTTCTTCATCTCAACCATGATGCTGAAGTTCATCAAAGCACTACCAAAGAAATTAGATTTAAATGATTCTTGTAATATTTTAATGGGATATTAAAATATTAGATATGAACAGGAGAAACTGTTGAACATTAAAGTCATTAGACCATGTATTCCTGAAGAGGAACCATCAGCTAGCCTTGCTAAACCAAGAAATAGTGGAATTTAGGATTCCCAATAGTCATTAATTGCTTGTTTCAGGACCACTCCTTCAATGGCTTCTTTTAAATAGCTGATTTAAAAAAAAACAAAAAAAAACTTCTATTTCATAGGATTTAGTTAAGATTACTCATTTTTGCCCATTTGTAAACTGTCTAGGTTATCCATGATTTACCAAACAAGATTCACCAATCCTAAAATGGCAAGAGAATTTAATTTATGATACACTAAAACAAGACTCTCTGCTAGTTTTGGGAATAAGGTATTTTGATTGCTAGACTGAAAAGAGGGTCTGTCAAGGTAAAGAAAGATATAACACCATCCAAACAGCAGGAAGTGAAAGCTAGAAAAATTCAGTATGGAATAAGGTGTAAATTTTTCAGTGAGGGTAATTAACCCTTGGAATAATTTACCAAAGTGTGGTGGTGGATTCTCCATCATAGCAATTTATTGGATATTTTTCTAAAATATATGTAATCTCTGTTGAATGCTTCCTACAGAGAAGTATACAGAAGAGGCTATAACTGAAGTAACCATTGTTTGTGTTCTGTTAAGGAAAAAAAATAAAAATCTAGTCATAGTAATTGTAACTAATTATTTTCCTTGTTTTTAAATCATAGCATTCCCAAGGCAGGCAAAGAACCACATGTGACTAAAATAGTAGGAGTCATATCCCTGAAATGGCATGGAGAGAGAGTTAACATTTAGTCCACCCTTTCTTGTTTCTCTAGTGTATACATTTTTAGTATTTTTTAAATAAAAATTACTTGGCTCTTAACTTGAAACACCACTTTCTGTCCAGCCCCTGCTCCTCGGTACAGAGCTAAGGCTCCCCAGATAATATTTTTTTTTGGAAACACCAACCCATTTCTGCTGTGAGAATGTTTTGGTGTTTCCAAAACAAAATTATGGAATTTCATTTCCAAGAAAAATTTTGTGGGATAAAAATAAAAAGGTTTTGGCTTTTATCCCAATTCAGGCTACAAAATTCAGGCTACAAAATTCAGAAACCAACAGAACTCCACTGGCCATCACCTACAGTCCTCAGCTTAAACCTCTCCAACGCATCATCAGTGATCTACAACCCATCCTGGACAATGATCCCTCGCTTTCACAGACCTTGGGAGGCAGGCCAGTCCTCGCCCACAGACAACCCGCCAACCTTAAGCATATTCTCACCAGCAACCACACACCGCACCATAACAACTCTAACTCAGGAACCAATCCATGCAACAAACCTCGATGCCAACTCTGCCCCCATATCTACACCAGCAACACCATCACAGGACCTAACCAGATCAGCTACAACATCACCGGTTCATTCACCTGCACGTCCACAAATGTTATATATGCCATCATGTGCCAGCAATGCCCCTCTGCTATGTACATTGGCCAAACTGGACAGTCACTACGTAAAAGGATAAATGGACACAAGTCAGATATCAGGAATGGCAATATACAAAAACCTGTAGGAGAACACTTCAACCTCCCTGGCCACACAATAGCAGATGTCAAGGTAGCCATCTTACAGCAAAAGAACTTCAGGACCAGACTCCAAAGAGAAACTGCTGAGCTTCAGTTCATTTGCAAATTTGACACCATAAGATCAGGATTAAACAAAGACTGTGAATGGCTAGCCAACTACAAAAGCAGTTTCTCCTCACTTGGTGTTCACACCTCAACTGCTAGCAGAGGACCTCACCCTCACTGATTGAGCTAACCTCGTTATCTCCAGACTGATTCTTGCCTGCATATTTATACCTGCCTCTGGACATTTCCATTACATGCGTCTGACGAAGTGGGCATTCACCCACGAAAGCTTATGCTCCAATACATCTGTTAGTCTTAAAGGTGCCACAGGACTCTTGCTTTTTACAGGCTACAAAAGTTACTGATAATTCTAAACTTTTCATGGAAATGGTTTCCCAGCCAGCTCTACTGATGACCTCTCTTTGCTGGTTGATTTCATGGTAGGTAGGTACCATGTCTCCTGCACCTTATCGTATTTCTCACTTCTGCACATTTTTTAGCAGGCCAGTCCTCTATTGGCCTCCTGTTCTCAATTTCCATAACAAATCTGCTTGTGAAGCAAGCATATTAGTATAAAATCAATATTGCCAACTCAAAATATTCAAAAAGCATGACTCGGCCAAACCTGCAAATCACAAGACTGACTTTAAAATAAAATCATGGAATAATAAATTGTGGGGCAGGACTGTTTGCTTTTTGAGCACTTAGGTTATGTTTTCAGTCATCTCCACAAACATGAAGGCTAGAAACTTGCCTTTTCTTTCTAATTAAAGCTGAGATTCTTACATAATCACAATTTAAATAGCTGAGGCTTTAAGAAATAAACAGCAAGAAATAAATTAATTTTGAGGTCGCAATACTGCAACACAGAAGTTCACGAGTTATGAAGAGTCCAGTAAGGGGGTATTTTATGAATTAAGTGTTAACTAGAACGACAAAGTTAAGTCAAAAAGAGTCACACACTTTAAAGAACTCATCACACTGTGAAAAGCTAAACTAGCCATGCTTTTCTCAGTTCGTTATTATTTTTCATTAATGTAGAATAGGTTCTTTTTGTGGTCCTGACAACTTATTTAATGTGTTAAGCACAATATCATTTGACACATTCAAAGAGAATGATCATAATTCATTTTTTCCTCTACCTAGGTTTCAGGTGGCTGTAGGAGTGAAATTAGTGAATTTTAATGCTTATGAGTGACAAACTGACAGCTGTAGAGAAAGCCAAACAATTCAAAAAACTGCTTTGAAAGCTTCTATGTACAGCTTTATACAAAAAAAACCCCTAATCTGGACCTATAATGCACCTGCTATTCCAGTATAAAGAAACAACAAAAAACACTTTTGAGAAGTCAGCTAGACAATTCTGAACACATCCACCATTTTTTGTTTGTTTAAATCGGAGCTCTATAACCAACTACTGTCAGTGCTGCTGCCTACTAGCTGGATAGCAACCACATAGTTTGCTTATCATTATTGGTTAATTTAATAAATAATTTACACCTGGATGTCCTCCCTTAACTTTGTTAACAATTAAAAAGACTCCTCTTCCCACAAAAAAAGATAATACCCACTTGCCAACCAGCGCCGGCTCCAGGGTTTTTGCTGCCCCAGGCAGCAAAAAAAAAAAAAAAACAAGCCGCGATCGCGATCGCGATCTGCAGCGGCACTTCGGCGGGAGGTCCTTCGCTCCGAGCGGGAGTGAGGGACCCTCCGCCGACTTGCCGCCGAATAGCTGGACGTGCCGCCCCGCTCCCGAGCGGCCGCCCCAAGCACCTGCTTGGTCAGCTGGTGCCTGGAGCCGGCCCTGTTGCCAACATTATAACCATAAATCACCCCACACATAAGAGAAAGTTACTCACCTTGCAGTAACTGAGGTTCTTCGAGATGCATCCCCCTGGTGACTCCAGGTGACGGTGTGTCCCGGCGCCGTTGATCAGAGATCTTCGGTAGCAGTTCCTGGTCGGGACACAGGCGCTCAGCTGCTGTCTCGCGGTCTTGTTAGAATCTGCCTGAGCGTGCGCATCCCACGCCCCCTTCAGTTCCTTCTCTACCGTGGAGAAGTCAGAATAAAACTCCAAAGTAGAGGAGGGAGGGGAGCATCCACAGGGGGACATCTCGAAGAACCTCAGTTACTGCAAGGTGAGTAACTTTCTCTTCTTCGAGTGCTGTCCCTGTGGGTGCTCCACTCCAGGTGAATGTGGAGCAGTTCCCACGATGGCTGGTGGGACTCGAGTTGCGGCAGTGAGTACTGTAGACAGTACTGTATGGCCTACTATGGTGTCTGCCGTGGTATCCTGCGTGATAGCATAGTGTTTGGTAAGTGTGTGTTCGGATGACCATGTGGCCGCCTTACAGATATCAGGAATGGGTACATTATGGAGGAAAGCAACGGATGTTGACATGACTTGGGTAGAATGAGTTCTGATGCCTTCGGGCAGCTGAGCATTTTGAATGCGATAACAGGGTCTGATGCAGTCAGAGATCCACTTGGAAAGTCATTGTTTAGAA
This sequence comes from Platysternon megacephalum, assembly GCA_003942145.1. Taxonomy (NCBI): domain Eukaryota; kingdom Metazoa; phylum Chordata; order Testudines; family Platysternidae; genus Platysternon; species Platysternon megacephalum. Next base: position 29,374,873 of record QXTE01000003.1, read on the forward strand.
AGTGCTGCACCCTTTGACCGCTCAGTAGTGGAGACAAATAAGTGGGAGGACTTACGAAATGGTTTAGTCCTGTCTAAATAGAAGGCCAGTGCTCATCTGACGTTGAGGGTGTGCAGCGTTGCCTCATGTGGAGTCTCGTGAGGTTTGGGATAGAATGTAGGTAAGTATATTGGTTGGTTAAGGTGGAAGGTTGATACCACCTTAGGGGAAAATTTAGGGTGGGGTCGCAGGGTAACTGTCTTTAGAGAAGGTTGTGTAGGGAGGGTAGGCCATCAGGGGCACTGAATTCTCCTACCCTCTTTGCAGACATTATGGCAACCAAGAAGGCTAACTTCATGGACATATGAAGAAGAGATGAAGTAGTTAAGGGCTCAAATGGAGGTTTCATAAGACCGCGAAGAACGAGATTGAGATTCCATGCAGCTGCGGATGGATAAATCCCGGGGTAGAGATTCTGTAGGCCTGTGAGGCAGCGTTTTATGGTGGGGGTGGGCAAAGAGTGAATATCCGTCTAACGAATCATGGAAGGTAGTGAGGGCCGCTAGGTGTACCCTGATGGAGCTGAGTGAGTCCGTCCTGTTTTAGTTTCAGGAGGTAGTCTAGGATGTTAGGAAGGGTCACGATATGGGGGTGATAAAATGTTTAAGCACCACAGGGAAAACCGCTTCCACTTCTGCAGGTAAGTTTTACAAGTCGAGTCTTTTCTACTATGCAGAAGGACATATCGGACTTGCTCAGAACAGGCTAATTCGTGGGTCTGGAACCATGAAGGGACCATGCTGTCAGGTGGAGTTTCTAGAGCTGGGGGGTGAAGAATTCATCCATTGTCCTGGGAAAGGAGATCTGGTCTGTTGGGGAGAGTCCGTGGAGGACGGGCGGATATGTGGAGCAGGTAAGGATACTATGTCTGTCTTGGCCACGCCGGGGCAATGAGTATGACCCAGGCCTTGTCGTCTCTGATCTTGCGTCGGACCCTGTGTATCAGAGGGGTCGGTGGAAAGGCATACAGGAGAGAGTTGTTCCATGGGATGAGGACTGCGTCTCCTAGGGATGCAGTCCCGAATCCTGCTCCGGAGCAAAAGAGGTGGCATTTGCGATTCTGGGTTGTGGAAAAGAGGTCTATTGATGGGGTGCCCCATTGGGAGAAGAGCTGTTGCAGTATCATGGGGTGCAATTCCCACTTGTGTCCTTTGGAGAAGTGTCTGCTGAGTATATCGGCGGTAGTGTTGTGACAGCCAGGTAGGTATGAAGCAACAATTTGTATGTGGTGCTGTATGCACCAATTCCATAATCGGATGGCCTCCATGCATAGGGAGTGCGATCGTGCTCCCCCTTCTCTGTTGATGTAAAACATACATGCTATATTGTCCGTTAGGACCCGGATAGATTTGTTCTTTATGAGGGGAAGAAAGTGGAGGCAGGCTTGTCTTACAGCTCTGAGCTCTAGGAGGTTTATGTGTAGACGCGTCTCTGGCACAGGCCAGTGGCCTTGTGCCGTGTGTCCCTCCAGACGCTCTCCCCAACCGATCAGGGAAGCGTCCGTGGTGAGCATGAGCGTGGGGGATTGTTGTTGAAAGGGAACACCTATGCAAAGGTTCTCTGGTCTTGTCCACCACTGCAGGGAAGCTAGTACGTTCGCTGGAGGAGTCAGCAGTGTGTAATTTGAGTTGACCTAACCCTGAAGACATCTCATGTGCAGCCTGGCGTACTTGACCACGAAGGTGTCCAAGGAGCTGTAGGCAAATTCTTGCCTGTATCCTGGGACGAACAGAGAGCGTACGTATGAGGTGTAAGATAGTGAGGAATCATAGACTAAGATCAGAAGGGACCACTATGATCATCTAGTCTGACCTCCTGCACAACGCAGGCCACAGAATCTCACCCACCCACTCCTGTAACAAACCTGTGTCTGAGCCATTGAAGTCCTCAAATCATGGTTTAAAGACTGCAAGGTGCAGAGAATCTTCCAGCAAGTGACCCGTGCCCCACGCTGCAGCGGAAGGCGAAAAACCCCCAGGGCCTCTGCCAATCTGCCCTGGAGGAAAATTCCTTCCCAACCCTAAATATGGCAATCAGCTAAACCCTGAGCATGTGGGCAAGACGCACCAGCCAGACACCCAGGAAAGGATTCTCTGTAGTAACTTAGATCCCACCCCATCTAACATCCCATCACAAGCCACTGGGCATATTTACCACTAATAGTCAAAGACCAATCTCATTATACCATCCCCTCCATAAGCTTAGTCTTGAAGCCAGATGTGTCTTTTGCCCGCACTACTCCCCTTGGAAGACTGTTCCAGAACTTCACTCCTCTGATGGTTAGAAACCTGTTGTGTGGTAGTGATGCTCTGGTTCGAACTGAGTCCAGGTGAGCTCCAATGAATTCGATCTGCTGTGTAGGCATCAGGGTGGATTTTTGGATGCTTATTTGTAGGCCCAAGCTGTGGAAGAGTGAGATGGTGAAATGGGTAAGTTGAAGTGTCTCGTCGTATGAGTTGACCATATGAGAAACTAGTTTTCTTGCATACCATGTTTTCTTAACAGAGTCATGCATGCAAATTGATAAGTTAACTCAGTTATATACATACAAAAGCCATCAATTTAAAGTGTGATCCTGAAAGGTGCTGAGCATATCCAGAATACTGCTGAAACCCCTCAATACTCTCTAAAGTCATTCACAGTTGTGGGTACTATTTCCACAAGCTCGTACAGCATGAACATCATGTGAACAACAGTTATTATCAACATCCCTAATTTATCTGAAGTACAGAGGAAACTTATGCTCTACAGAGTAATTCTGACCTTGTGTACATAAATTGAATGTTATCCATTTACTGACTTATTCATCTAAGCAGAGAATAAACCAGTCAAATGCCATGTCATGTTGTCAGTGAAAAGGGAGGTGTAGCTCTTCAAACTATCATTCCCATGTGCAGTTTCTTTTCAAACTAAAACAAACAAAAAAACCAATCCATATAAACAAATTAACATTTAAAAAGGCACATTAATACCTATTCAGGGCCCAGATTAGACACTTGCTATCAATGAAGAATGTCCTCCAGTTTCTATAATTTTTAATTTAGAGTTGAATTTAACTAAATTCAAATCTAATTTAACCAAATGAAAAAAAGCAAAACCCAACTGGCACCATGGTGTCACATACCATGAAAACAATGACGGTCTGAATAGCCAATTTAAAAAGAAAATACTCCTAAAGCTGTGTACATTTCTGCTAGCCTCAGTTCATAGATCCATAGGATTTAAGGCCAGAAAAGACATCATATAGTCTGACATCCTGTATATCACAGGCCATTAAATTTCACTCAGTTACCCTTGTATTGAGCCCCCAAAGTTATATTTAACTAAAGCCTAACTTGTGTTTGCTAAAGCATGTCTTCCAGAAAGACATCTACTCTTGATATGAAGAGTCCACCACTTCCCTTGGTAGTTTATTAAGCGCACACACAAAAATATGTTCTCTAAATCAAAACGGTGGACAGTTGCTTTTGGGCTTGGGAAACTAGCACTGAGTGGTGGGATTGCATCATTATGCAGGTCTGACATGACAAGCAGTGGCTACATAACTTTAGGATGCAGAAAGCCACCTTCCAGGAACTGTGCGTGGCGCAAGGACACCAAAATGAGAGCCGCCCTCTTGGTGGTGAAGTTCATGCTGATCGCTGTGTGGAAGTTGGCAACTCCAGACTGCTACTGGTCAGTCACGAATCAGTTTGGAGTTGGGAAGTTGACCGTTAGGGCTGCGTTAACACAAGTGTGCAGAGCCATTAATTGCATCCTTCTACGAAGGACTGTGACTCTTAGCAATGTGCATGAAATAGTGAATGGCTTTGCGGCAGTGGGATTCCCTAACTGCGGAGGGGCGATAGATGGCACACACATTCCAATGGATGGGCAGGGATGGTGTCCCTAGCCTCTGTTTGCCAGAAACTGGGAATGAGCAACAGGGAATGGGTCTGTTCTGTTCATTACCTCTGAGGCACCTGGCACTGACCGCTGTTGGCAGACAGGATACTGAGCTAGATGGACCTTTGGTCTAAGCCAGTATGGCCATTCTTATGTATTTTCTCCCCATGAAGGCACTTGCACATTGTAATCAAGTCATCTCTCAATCTCAATCTGTTCAACTGAAGTCTCTCATCGAAAGATTTTCTCCAGCCTTTGATCATTTTTGTGGCTCTTTTCTGCACCCTTTCCAATTTTTCAGCATCCTTTTAAAAATGTAGGCACCACGACTGGATGCAATATTCTAGTATCAGTCTCACCAATGCCATATACAAAAGGTAAAAATCACCTCCCTACTCCAACTAACTTCTCCCCTGTTTATACATCCAACCAGAACTTAAATTCTCGAGTATTTCCTGGAGTCCACCATGCCCCCCCACCCCCACTCCATGGGAGGTGCCAGGCTCCGGGCTTCAACCCCATGGGGCCCTGAAGACTCCCTGAAACCAGCTTGCGATTCCCCACCCCCACCCCCCAAGGGCTGCAGACACCCATTTGAGAACCACAGCAGCATCAGGTTGGAGTCAAGGTTTGAAAATATTTACCAGAGCTCTGCTCCAGACACCTCCCGCTGACTTTAAACCCTGCATCCCAAGCATGCCATTAGCCCTTTTGCCACCGCATTGCACTGGAGGCTCATGTTCAGTTGCTTGTCCACTATGACCCTTAAATCCTTTTCAGAGTCAACTGCCTCACAGTATACATCTCCCCTCCCCCGACTCTGTAGGTATGGCCCTTGTTCCTAGATGTAGAACTATGCACTTGGCTGTATTAAAATGGATGTTGTCTGAATAGGCCCAGCCCAACAGATCGCTCTGCATGACTGCCCTGTCATTATTTACCACTCTGCAATCTTTGTGTTATCCACAATTTCCTCAGCAGTGATTTTATCTTTACTTCCAAATCATTGCTAAAATGTTGAATAGCATCAAGTGGGCCTAGTACTTAGGGTTGCCAATGTTACATTTTAAAAGTACAGGACAGACCTCACATGTCCTCAGTGAAGGAGTTTTGCCAGGAGGATGGCAGAGAGGAAATGTCTCACTGAGGAGTTGGCATGTTAGCCTCTGCCTAACACCAGGACCCAAAAACCTAAGTAGCCAGCCAACACTCCTTCCCACTATACAGCAACTCCAGCCCTTTGCCCAGCTTCTGGTGTAGCCTGATCCCGCTGCTGCCTCCTCCTGACTCAGCCAAGCCCAGCTACTGCATACGCACTGGCTTTGTCTGCTGTAGAGAGGGCCCTTCTGATTGGCTTCATCCCATATAGCCCCGCCTCCTAGGGGATAGGGCATCCAAATCAGAACTTTGTACTAAGGGAAAATATAGCCAATGAACTCTGACTGCTTCATCCTTCAGCATGTGTAGAGGTGCCTGCAAAAGGGGCAGGAATAGCAGAAAAAATACAGGATAAAAAAGTATCCCAAACTGATTTAGTAAGCAACAGGCGATTTTTATTTAAATAAGAAACAGCCCTTATGTAACTGTTGGAGGAATTCTGCACAACGTACAATTTTGCAGAAATTCATGTTGTACGCACAGAATTTCCTTTCTTCCACATAAATGGGCTGCAGTGCTGTTGGCCACCACTAGGGGACACCGGACCTGGCAGAGCCCATAGAAGACATTGCTGGGGAGAGGGAGAGGAAGCTAGAGCAGGGATGGCCAACCTGTAGCTCCAGAGCCACATGCAGCTTCTCAGAAGTTAATATGCTGCTCCTTGTATAGGCACCGACTCCAATGTGCCGGGAGGTGCGCACTGCTCAACCCCTGGCTCTGCCACAGGCCTAGCCCTTACTCCTCCCCCTCCTCCCCAGAGCCTCCTGCACACCACGAAACAGCTGATCGGGAGGTGTGGGGAGGGAGGGGGAGGCGCTGATCGGCAGGGCTGCTTGGGGCAGCAAAAACGCTGGAGCCAGCCCTACTCCTAAACACGCCATAAGAACATTTAGATATTAAGGTCATTTTTTATGTTGTTGCCTTGGCTAGACTGATACACAGAACCAGAGTGCTGTCTCCAGTTTCAGATCTTCAAGCGCGCCCACGCAAGCGTCTAGAACTCTGAAATCCAAAGGAGTGTACACTCCTGGGTGGGGTAAATGGTGGCAGTGTAGATGCCAGTTAAATATAGTATACAATAATAAATAAAACTTACCTGTTAACTTATTTTACTCAACCGGCCCCATGGATTTAAATCAGTAGTGACATTTAATCTTAGTCTGTTATACCCCCTTTTTTAAGTTGTCAAGTAAAGGTGCATTAACTCTAATTTAAGTATATTGGATGTATATTATTTATAATTGGTATTTTTGAGTTAAACCCATGCCACAGATTATTATTAGAATAGTTTTATTCCTGGAGGTTCCCAAGGCACACCACTGAGCATGTAAAGGGGCCAGCCAGGTGGAGGCACTGCCAATTTTAAATTCCTTTAGGAGTAAAGGGACTGCAGCAGAGGGGTGGACAGAGGATTCCCAACACCACCACCAGGATACTCAGGATCTCCTTTAATGTAAACATTAGGCGCCCAGGCACATGGGAGCAGGCAACACTCACCTGAGTAGGAAAGAGGGGTTACATATGTAAAATAAGGCAGCCTTCTAATTAGGAGGAGTTTCTGACTGTGAATGTATGAGACCTATGTTGTGTGATATGCACTAGGAGCTGGATTATGAACGGAGCACAAAAGAGAGTTGCTTTTGATCTATAAAACTGTGGCTTGGAACCTGCTTATTTGAGATACCGCTTCTCCTATACCACATTGCTCTGCTAGCAGCTTCTTTGTTTTTAAACCAATAGGGTTATAGCTCAGCCACATTCAGTGACTGCAGATGTCACATTCTCCATGAGGGACTGTGAATTTTGAAATTCACTCTCAGCCATACGATGGTCCCAAATAGTACATGGAGGAGTAGAGTTGCCAGGTGTCTGGTTTTTAAACTGGAATGCCTGGTCGAAAAGGGACCCTGGCAGTTCTGGTTGGCAGCGCTGACTGGGCCATCAAAAGTCTGGTCAGTGGCACAGCAGGGGCCTGAGGCTAAGGCAGTTTTTGTTTTTTGTTTTGGGGGGGGGGGGGTATGCTTGTGCATCACTCTTCATCAAGTAAGACTAAGAATTATGACAGTACATTTTTAATTTTAAAAGACGTAAGACGTAATTTTAAAAGACGTAAGCATGCATACAATAAAGATTGGCAGGAAAAAGTGAGGCATGTTTGCAATCGGGTTTTAAATACATTTATAACACCTCTCTGTCTCTTCTTTTATAGCTGGCTTTAAAATTTAACTCTGAAAATGTACAAGGAAAAGTTAATACCATTCAAACAGTTTACCATTTTTATGAGTATACTGTAGTATTTCCTTTCGGTTTTATAAGTGGAGTCGTTTCAAGATAATTGCTTGAAGTGTGTTCTCTAGGGCATATGATTCCGTGAGCTCTATCATTCTCAGGTGGGTATGTGAAATAAAGATGTCACCCACTGTTATTTTTAGGCATTCATTGTAAATTAGATCATGTCTTTATTCTCTGCTTCTTCCAGAAAATCTAATAATGCATAGGATTGTTCTGAAGAGCTGGGGGGGGAAATCTATCGTTTTGTCCATTTTCAAACATTACATGGTTTTACTTTAGTTGAAAGTCACTTCCTGTTGTCCCTGTGATACAGTCTTCAAGTTCTTGTACTCATTCTGCTTAAAATTTTAATTGTTGTGTCTGTACTTTCAATAGATTGTTTGAGTTCACATACTCTGTGGTTCCCTGTTCATATATCTGTTTTTTGCTGCTCAGTCAATGTGCCATCCAGCAGACAGGGTAAAAGTCTGTAATTGGATTTTTATTATTTAAGTTTAAATTGTTTGCTTTATTCAGACTAAAATTTCTTTTGGTTGGAAGTTGTTTTGGGACTTTTAACCAGAAGCCTCCACAGGAGCTTTTCAAAGTGTCTGTATCTGTCCATCATCATGAAAGATCAGAAGACTATCACCACTCTTAGCCGCCCCCACCCCCCAATCCACTTCCTTTACACATCCCATCCTCAAGACCTTACATGGTAGCCACCAATCACTGCCAGTATTCCACTGAAGTTCATCAATGTTGCTCACCAAAATCTGGTCTAGACTAACATTTTTCAAAAGTCTCCTACCATTGCACCTACCACATTGTAACAATGGTGGGAGCACTAGTCTAGCAAAGCTTACACATTTTTTGCCACTACTTTTTCCTCAACTTCTCTGAACAGTATTAAACAACATGGTGGCTAGTGGACAGTTTAAACTAGCACTTCACTATTGCTACCACTAGTGGAGCTATGCTGATGGTAATGAAACAGTGGGAGATTAGATTATAATAGCACTTTTCAGTAAAACAGCCTAAATGTCTGGAGAAGTTGCTGAAGAGTGAGTGCATTGCCTCTACAGCATCTTGAGACTGGTGAAAGTTACTAGTAGTCGAAACCAACTCTTCTATATGGCAGAGTACATCATCTATCTTTAGGAAACTGGCTGGTTCCCTAGAAACTACGGACTGGTTGATTTCCTGGGTCCCAGGTTTTTCGGAAATGACACTGGGAAGTACCATGACAAAAGAGGGACAATCTGTGCTACAGAGAAGAAGAGATGGATTGCAATTCCTGCCTACAAGACCCAACCAGATCGGCTTCCTACCTTTTCATGTAGCTATCTCTCACCGAGAGCCTTCTCAGCCCAGAAAGCAACAGGGGGGAAGGCATGTGCCTGCAGCAGAGACAAGATGGCAAAAACTTCTTGGCACAGAGCCCAGAGTGTGTCCATACTGACGATAAGTACACGGAGAACTGACTGTCTACTCAGTGTGGAGATGGGGCCTCAATCGATCAAAAAAGGAGTTAAGGAGATGGAGGAAGGGCTCATTTTGAAAAAAGGAGAAAACCGTTCTAGAGTGGGTCTAAACCTTATATTGGGTGGGATCTGAGTTGTCCAGTACAATTTACTGGAGATAAGTATACTTCTCATCCTTGAAGTACTAAGCTATTTGCCAGTCCCTCAATCTTTCAACTATATTTCTGTGTGTCACAAAATTAGTTCCCTTCAAGACATTGATTTCGAAGCCATTTTGATTTGATTTCCAACTTACTTTTCTTTCATCTGTGTCCATAAACACTGCCCTGATGTATTCTGCCTGATTTATGCGAGTGTCTGCATTTTCTATTTTAGATTTCATGCTGTCAGATTCAGGGGACTTTTCCCAGCACCCTGTCAACTGAGCTCTGATGTGTTTTGTAACTTATTAAATTAGAATTTTTTTTTTTTAAATAAAGTAGATTAGGATAAATAGTTTGTAATTTCCTCAACTGTACAAGTATTTTGCTACCATAAGCTACCGAGACAAAATTACTTAAAAACAGCATTTTGTTTACACATACATGTATTATATGGGCAGCACAAATACTCTCTAGGGAATGAGCAATTAGAAAGAAATTAGGATCCTTTCTTCCCCAACAAGCCCCATCCCCAAGCAGACATCAAAATGATTGTGTATTATACTTTGTGGGGCTTGAAGGGGAGGAAGGGTGAGTAATCCGCTGATTTAAGGCAGGGTGGGGGAAGTGAATATCAACCCAAATCCTTTATCATCAGAAAAATATGAATTATTATAGGACCGGACACCCCTGCACAGAAGTCAATAGGAGCTTGGCCACTAACTTCAAGGAGGGCAGAACTGAGCCCATATTTTTCCATCGGTCTTTAATCCTAAAGAAAAATACTATTTATAATTTAAAATATTTATATTTAGAGACAACTATATACAAGAAACCCACAGATCACCACACTTCCCTCCACAGATCCAGTAACCACCCGCGTGACACACCAAGAAATCTAACATACAGTCAGGCACTCAGATACCACAGAATATGCTTGAGGAGAAAGCCTGGGATATAAACCTTGGCAGTTTTAAGTGTGTTTTCATCAAACAAGAACACTTCACCAGAGAAGTGGACTGCATTGTGGAACTGGCCACCCAAATACCCCAAGAGTACCTGCTTCAATACAGAAATAAGACTCCTTACAAGATAAGAACATAAGAAAAGCCATGCTGGGTCAGACCAAAGGTCCATCTAGCCCAGAAGCCTGTCTTCCAACAGTGGCCAATGCCAGGTGCCCCAGAGGGAATGAACACAACAGTTAATCATCAAGTGATCCATCCCCTGTCGCCCATTCCCAGCTTCTGGCAAACAGGCTAGGGACATCATCCCTGCCCATCCTGGCTAGTAGCCATTGATGGACCTATCCCCCATGAATTTATCTATTTATTTTTTGAACCCTGTTATTGTCTTGGCCTTCACAACAACATCTGGCAAAGAGTTCCACAGGTTGACTGTGCGTTGTGTGAAGAAATACTTCCTTTGCTTGTTTTAAACCTGCTTNTCCACAGGTTGACTGTGCGTTGTGTGAAGAAATACTTCCTTTTGCTTGTTTTAAACCTGCTTCCTATTAATTTAATTTGGTGACCCCTAGTTCTTGTGTTATGAGGAGTAAATAACACTTCCTTATTTACTTTCTCCACACCAGTCATGATTTTATAGACCTCTATCATATCCCCCCTTAGCCGTCTCTTTTACAAGCTGAAAAGTCCTAGTCTTATTAATCGCTCCTCACACGGCAGCCTTTCCATACCCCTAATATTTTTGTTGCCCTTTTCTGAACTTTTTCCCAATTCCAATGTATTTTTTGAGATGGGGCAACTACATCCGCATGCAGTATTCAAGATGTGGACATACCATGGATTTATATAGAGGCAATGGTTTTATTTACAATGAATATAATGAAAAATTCCTAAGAAATATTAGGTATAACCTATCCTAAGTCTACACAATAAATCTCATCTGTATTACTATGGAAACAATAAACACTTGCTTAATGATTCCCAACATTCTGTTCGCCCTTTTGACTACCGCTGCACATTGAGTGGATGTTTTCAGAGAACTATCCAGAATAATGCCAAGATTTCTCTCGAGTGTTAACAGCTAATTTAGACCCCATCATTTTATGTGTATAGTTGAGATGATGTTTTCAAATGTGCATTACTTTGCATTTATCAACATAAAATTTCATCTGCCATTTTGTATCCCAGTCATCCAGTTTTGAGATCCCTTTGTAGCTCTTCGCAGTCTGCCTGGGACTTAACTGTCTTTAGTAGTTTTGTATCATCTGCAAATTTTGCCACCTCACTGTTTACCCCTTTTTGCAAGATCATTTATTAATATGTTGAATAGTACTGCTCCCAGTACAGACCCCTGGAGGACACCACTATTTACCTCTCTCCAGTCTGAAAACTGACCATTTATTCCTACCCTTTGTTTCCTATCTTTTAACCAGTTACCAATCCATGAGAGGACCTTACCTCTTATCCCATGACAGCTTAATGTTCTTAAGAGCCTTGGTGAGGGACCTTGTCAAAGGATTCCTGAAAATCTAAGTACACTATATCCACTGGATCCCCCTGGTCCACATGCTTGTTGACTCCCTCAAAGAATTCTAGTAGCTTGGTGAGGCATGATTTCCCTTTAAAAAACAAAAAACATGTTGACTCATCCCCAACAAATTATGTTCATCTATGTGTCTGACAATTCTGTTCTTTACTATAGTTTCAACCAATTTGCCTGGTACTGAAGTCAGGCTTACTGGCCTGTAATTGCCGGGATCACCTCTGGAGCCCTTTTTTAAAATTGGTGTCACATTAGCTATCCTCCAGTCATTTGGTACAGAAACTGATTTAAATTATAGCTTACAGAAAGGAGTTAGTAGTTCTGCAATTTCACATTTGAGTTCCTTTAGAACTCTTGGGTGAATACCATCTGGTCCTGGTGAATTATTATGGTTTAATTTACCAATTTGTTCCAAAACCTCCTCTAATGACACCTCAATCTGGGACAGTTCCTCAGATTGGTCACCTAAAAAGAATGGCTCAGGCTTGGAAATCTCCCTCGCATCCTCAGCCGTGAAGACCAATGCAAAGAATTCATTTAGTTTTTCCACAATGGCCTTATCGTCCTTGAGTGCTCCTTTAGCATCTCAATCATCCAGTGGCCACCACTGGTTGTTTAGCAGGCTTTCTGCTTCTGATGAACTTAAAAACATTTTTGCTATTACTGTGAGCCTTTGGCTAGCTGTTCTTCAAATTCTTTTTTTGGCTTTCCTAATTATATTTTAACACTTCACTTGTCAGAGTTTATGCTCCTTTCTATTTTCCTCACTAGGATTTAACTGCCACTTTTTAAAGGATGCCTTTTTCCCTTTCACTGCTTCTTTTACTTTGTTGTTTAGTCACGGTGACATTTTTTTGGCTCTCTCTGTTTTCTAATTTGGGGTATACATTTAAGTTGAGCCTCTATTATAGTGTTTTTTAAAAGTTTCCATGCAGCTTGCAGGGATTTCACTTTTTGTGCTCTATCTTTTAATTTAATTTTAATTTTAATTTCTGTTTAAATAACTTCCCCATTTTTGTGTAGTTCCCCTTTCTGAAATTAAATGGTACTGTGATAGGCTGCTGTAGTGTTTTTGCTGCCACAGGGATGTTAAATTTAATTATATTATGGTCACTATTACCGATCCAGCTATATTCACCTCTTAGACCAGATCCTGTGCTCCACTTAGAACTAACTCAATAATTGCCTCGCCTCTTGTGGGTTCCAGGGCTAGCTGCTCCAAGAAGCAGTCATTTAAGGTGTCAAGAAACTCTCTCTGTATCCCATCCTGAGAAGACATGTACCCAGTCAATATGGGGATAGTTGAAATCTCCCATTATTATTGAGTTTATTGTATAGCCTCTCTAATCTCCCTGAGCATTTTGCAGTCGCTATCACCATCCTGGTCACACCCTTAGCTGTCACCTACCACCCCACTCTGGAACCCATATGGGTATCAAACAATTACAACCCATACTCAACTGGGACCACATCCTGAAAGAAATCTTTCCTAAACCACCCTCTTCCGGCCTTCAAACCACTCCTCTACCCCATCATCAGAAGCAAGCTCCCCACAGACTAGGACCCATCAACTGATTGTGGCACCAGACCCTGTCAGAACAACATATGCAAAACCTGTAGACATATCTCCACTGCTACAATGATCAAAACCCCTCTTAACACACCTTTTAAGATCCATTGCATCTTGCACATGCCTATAACATGTAGTGTACCTCATCCAGTGTACTAAATGCCCCAATGACTATGTGGGTGAAACCAGACAATTACTACACTTTCAAATGAACTGACATTGGGGGGGGGGGGGGGGGGGGGGGGGGGGGGGGGGGAGGGGGAGAGACAAACACTCCATATCACCTGTGGGTGAACACTTTTCACGACTTCTCGGTCCTCAAAGGAAACTCGTCCAAAACCTTCAAAACATGAGCCTAGGAGCTTAAATTCATAACTTTGCTAGACACTACAAATTGTGGACTTAAACACACTGTATTTATGGATTATTACAACAATCTAAAACCCACTATCCCCCCACTCCGTACCTCCAATGACTAGACAGGTGTTAATGGGCCACTTCGCCCTGAATGGTCCCTTGAGATATCCGTTAAGTCCTTATGCTAAACCATCTGTTCCAATTTGTCTTTATCTGTGACACGGAGTACATTTTCCAGACGTGAAGAAGACCTCTGTGTAAACTCGAAATGTGTCTCACACCAACAAAAATTGGGTCAGTAAAAGATATCACCCATCTTGTCTCTCTAATATCCAGGGACCAACATGGCTCCAACAACACTGCACACATTTTATTGTTACTGACCATTACAGAGATAATTATTTTAAGCACCTGGACAACTAACAAGGGATAGAAACTTTGATTCCCTTGACAATGGATTCCTTTTACATAGACAATATTCTGCATTACATCATGCAGCAATGTGAGGACTTTTGAGACCAATGGCCTCCTGTGATCACCTTCCTAAAAAAAAAAAAAAAAAAAAAAAAACAACCACTTAAAAGTTTCATCTTTCAGATACTGTTATGGATGCTCAACTTCATATTTGAATCCGTTTACAGAACACGATAGCAAGTTGTAGTTTCTGTATGCCTTTTAAAATTAAAAATGCTTTGCAGATAAATTCCAATTACTAAATTGATTTATTTTACTACTCTTAATTTTAATCATTTTTTCAGCCAGAGGAGTCAGGATTTAGTTTCTGTGCTTCATCAAGATAGCATATTCAGAGTTAGCTTTGATTCTTACTTCCATCACTACCATATGAACAAATTGAAATTTCTATAGAAATAGGTTTCCTAGCAAACCAGTATGAAAAGTAATTTTAAACAAAGTGTTCATGCAGGTTGCTAGAGAAATATTCCACACTGAAGTCTTATAACTCTCAATCTCCCACAGGTAGCCAAATAAGTTCTAACTGCTTTCGTGTCTGCACCCCTTTGAGTAAGACTTCAGGAAAGCTTGGTAAAAGCAAGAGGTTTATTCCCCTCACTTTCTCAGCCAGTGAGAACGAGCACAGTTTCTGTAGAAACCATGCTACCAGGCACTTTTAACTGCAGCTGCTTCATGGGATTCCACAGCACAAGTTAACATAGTCCCCTGAAGGTTTGGGAGCCCCCTCCAAGTTCACAAAAGGACTTTATATGGTCCAGGGGAAAAGGGATATTCTGTCTAGAAAGAAAACTCATACTCTCCATGGTTGCAGGCTGGGGAGCACGAATCCCTAAATCAAACCCATATTCATTCAATCTTAGTCTCTTTGCTCTCTGGTGGAGCAGACTGTCAGCTGATCATGAACAGCTAGATCATGCAAGGTACAGTTTCCACAAGTGAACAAATCAAATTTCACTCATTGGACATGTAGGTTTTCTACAGTCTAGACTCTAGCAGAACCCTAGACAATTTTTAGTCTGAATGGGTAAATGCAGATACATTACCTAGAAAGATTGTTTTACTGGGTAATAGGGATGGGAACACACTTCCCACTGCTACCCTCTATTCCTTTTCAGTGATTCATTCTAACAGACTGCCCTGCCTCCTGGTCTAAAAACTATGTGCAAAAACTAAGGTAATTGGTTTCCAGAACAACTATTCACTAGAGACTAAACCAAAGATGATTTCTGTCATAATGACTGGGTTATAGATATCTTTTCTAATGGATAATAGTGGATGGTTGAACAGATGTCTTTACCTTATCAAATATGTAAGCCTGATACCATGAAAAGAAGTCCATGGTTAATAGTTCATTTCTTTGTCTCGGTGTTATTACAGTTGTATGTTGTAATGGACAAAATTGTGTAATTGATAAGTAGGGCCCTACCAAATTCACGGCCATGAAAAACGCATCGCGGACCGTGAAATCTGATCTTTTACCTTATACCAGCAGTTCTCAACTGGGGGTCCGTGGCCCCCTGACACCGGTGCCCCAAGTGGGGCTGAAGCAGGGAGCGGCATGGGGCTGAAGTCCTTGGGGCAGTTCCAACACCCCCCCCCCCACCTCCTCCTCCTCTTCTCCCCCAGCCCCCCCTCAAGCCCTGCCCTCTGGCCAGGTCTAGGTGGGAAGTGGAGCCAGGCAGCATGGGGCACCTGATCCTCTGGCTGGTGGTGCCATGGAGTGGGCATCTATGGCATTCCCCTGTCTGCTGCTGGGCTCGGGGTTGCAGCTGCTCCTCAGCTCCCAGTCCCCTTTTACTGCTCACGCAGCCCGTCAGAGCTGCCCGGGTGGCTCCATTGTGCAGAGCTGGCCAGAGCCCCTCTGGCCCTTCCCCTCCCCCCCCAAAATAGAAGTCAAACTATGCCTATGCCCAAGGGGTCCCCTGGCCCAAGCCCTGAATCCCCCCTCCCCCTGCTGGGCCCTGGAGCTGTAGCATGTTGAGAGGAGCCTCAGAAAGAAAAAGGTTGAGAACCTCTGCCCTATACTATACAGATTTCATAAGGAAGACCAGCCTCTCTCAAATTGGGGGTCCCAACCCAAAAGGGAGTTGCAGGAGGGTCACAAGGTTATTGTAGTGGGGTTGCAGTATTGCCACCCTTACTTCTGTGCTGCCTTCAGAGCAGGCAGCCAGAGAGTGGTGGCTGTTAGCTGGACACCCAGTTCTAAAGGCAGCGCCCTGCCAGCAGCAGCGCAGAAGTAAGGGTGGCAATACTATACCATGACATCATTACTTCTGCGCTGCTGCTGGTGGTGGCTCTGCCTTCAGAGCTGGGTTCCTGGCCAGCAGCCACCACTCTCCAGCTGCCCAGCTTTCAAGGCAGCGCCGCCACCAACAGCAGCACAGAAGTAAGGATTGCAGTACCACAACTCCCCCTACAATAACCTTGAGACCCAACCCCCACCTCCTTTTTGGGTCAGGACCCCTACGATTACTACACCATGAAATTTCAGATTTAAATAGGTGAAATTATGAAATTTACAATTTTTAAAATCCCATCACCATGAAATTGACCAAAATGGAGCCTCAATTTGGTAGGATCCTATTGATAAGGGATACTCAGAAATGCTCTGTACTTGACAAACTTAGTAACTGACAAAATGGAAAAGGTACATGTGGTATAGCAGGTATGTTATAAAAAAAAAATCAATGCATCAGCAAAATATTAATGGATTAATGTCTAAATATTAATAGATAATTGTGGTCACAGAATTTATCCCAGTACTGATAAGTTAGTTACAAATATCATTGGCTTATTGATTCAAAACAAGAAAGCATTTTTCGTTATTTTGAACAGTACATAAAAGGTGAGTTTTAGGGAGTTAGTCAGAAGTGAATTCAAGTAGGCTGCCTCACTTCTACAGCCTCAGATTTGGTACGTATGTTCCCCTTTCTGTATAGTGCTGTATTAAGTATTGCTTGATTGTTTTACTTAAATAAAACTTCAACTGAAGTAGTTATTTGACATCATGACTTATTAAATCTGAACATGCAACAGTCACCACCTTTAAGGCCTTACAAAAGGCCCCTTCTTACCTAGTCTGTGTTATTGTTAAGGCAGAAGGTCCAGAAATCTGTAAGATTTATACAAGTGACATAATACGCTAATTTGCATCTCTCGTGGACATGCAGCACTTAATTTATATAAAAGGCAGCAACTGTTTTGATTCCCAGAGGATAGGCCTGAAAAGACAGCAGCATAGAACAAGCTTTAGGAACCCAGTGATTGCCATACTAACTGAATCCAGTAGTCCATCTAGTCCAATATCCCATCCCTGACAGTGGGCAGAACCAGATATTTCAAAAGAAGGTGCAAAAAACTCCACAGTGGATAATCATCAAATACCTGCCTACCCATAGGCAAAATATCTTCCTAATCCCCATCAGTTATTGGCTAGATTATGCTGTGAAGCAGGAGGATAAGAATACTATATTAAAAGAAAAATATTCTTCTGCTGGCACTGCCCCAGGCTCACATGGGCACCGCCACTGCTCTCCCCACCCACCCACATGGACCACAGGGTACAAGACCAGGAGTTAAACCCCTAGAAGTCAGATAGGGATGTAGTTGCATCCCTAGGTTACATAGTGGGGCACGTAGAGGTGAAAATTACTCTTGCTTCTGAGTCACCCTCCTGCCTTGATTGCACCGAAAAGCTTCTACAGCCACCTTCTTGTTGGTTCTCTCTCATAATTACATTTTTTATTCTGACTGTTTGGGCAGTTTCTCTCTGCATTGTGCCATGCAGGGCCTGCTGCTGACTTGTTGCTAATAATCCCCAGTTGGCATGTTGTCATCTCCCAGGTCTGGCGTCCAGGTAACTTGGGCTGCTGGCTTGAGTCTCTGGCCCTGGATTTGCCTTGTCCTAGAATGCTTTGCTGTGGTTGAACTGCTAATTAATGCTGGCCTTGAACTGGGGAGAGAGATTTGGCTGTTTCCTGACATCAGCTGGGAGAAGCTATAGCTGTACTGTTAGACCCTAATTGAGAGCCTAGCTCTGGCTATTCTTTGTCCTGCACTCGGAGGCCTTACCTCTGGCAGGTGCTCCCACCCCTCTTGTCACAGTTTCAAGGTAATTGCACCTGAATNCCCCCCCCCCCCCCCCCCCCCCCCCCCCCCCCCCCCCCCCCCCCAGGTCCACTTCAGCAGTTCCCAATCAGGTCTCAGGTCTTTAACGGTCACCTGTCTCTAGGCATGGACCCCTGTCCCACTCCCTTCTGATCCAAGGTTTTAAGGCAGTACAGCTCCCTGTCTTACACTGTGATATCCCCAGGAAGAGTCTGCCCAAGGGCCAGCACCTATGTTTTGCTTTCTGTAAGGACCATGAACAGTATTGCCAGAAGTTACAAGTTACCAGACAGCTCTTTCTAAGCATACAGTTTTATTTTTAAGTTAGAAGTGTTACAGAGAAAACATAAAAACAAACAGATTTAAACACACACACAAGACATACCGGGAGTTAGGCTTACTAGGGCCTGATAGCTATGTCTTTCCCACTTTTCCTCAAGGGCTGAGGAGTTGGGCAGAAGGTCCTGCCCATTTGCTGGATCAGAAAGGAGGCCACAAGTCAGTACAAGCTCATCATTTTATACCAATAGCCCTTTCTTTGTTTTCTGTGTGAACCTTCCCAGGGTGGTACCTCTCTGGAAAGGTTTACAATGAGTGATTCATCTCAATACCCCTACTGTTTTAGTTCCTGGAGGAGCTGTGGTAACCATCCCCATGAGTAGAACACAATCAGGCATACAATCCCTGGCCCACAACGATGCATAAACTTAATACCATATGTTTCCTCAAAGATACCGCACACAGTGGCAATATCCATCCCATCTCCCCCCAAAAGAAGTAGGTGTACCTGAGGTACCTGACTAGTATCCGAGGGGAATCCCCAACTTATTCCCTGGATGGTGTTTCTGCCATTACCTTTCATAATTTCACATTTCAACTATTCATATAACAAAACATTCTGCTAACAAGCCAGCACATATTCATAAATCCATACAGCATCATTTGACAACCCCCCTATGCAATTTCTCTCTTTAGAACCCCTGGGGCATATTTGTAAGGGGAGCAATCATAGCCCCTCTCACCTATCACCCCAAAAATCTTTGCATGTGAACTTGAGACCTCATCCTCCTGCCTCCAAACTGGTTCCTAAGGAGTGTGCCTGGGCTGTCCCTTTGTGTCTCAAGGCACCGTTTGTCCTCGTGGTGGGTGGAGATTCCCCACTCCTCTTTGGTATATTTTGGGAGAAACTCTTTGGACAAAAGGGAGAAAAAGGCAGGGCTGATTCCCAGAGAAGCAGCTCTTAACCACACACTGTTTTTAACAGCAAAGGAGTCAGGTAAGGGAGATTCTTCAGACCTCCCTATAACCAAATTCCTTTCTCTGGCCCACCTCCTCAGAGGTCAGGATCTGGGGACCCTTTGGCCTGACCTCAGCTTCTCTGAGAAGAGAAGAAAGATTATTCATCCCCCCACTTCATTGGATTGGCCCAAACACTGAATCAAGGTGAGCAGATCATCAGGCAATTACAGACGGGGAGAAGTTCCCCTTTCTTCCAAGCTGTAGTTACCGCCATCATCTCCCAAGCAGCTGTTATATACTTGGGCATTTCTCACCATGGGTGTCATACATTTGGCAGAGCAGAGCAGCTACTTCAGTGTCCCCACTTTTGGTTGGAGACAGTCATCATCATGCTGTGCATTACCTCTGGGTCCCTGGTAAAAGAGGGCAGAGAACTTATCTCCCTAGCCTCAAGTCAGGAGAAGTTCTTGCTCCCATGGGGCAGGAGGCGGTTTCACCCCACCCCAATCTTTCCTCAGCTTCAGGTATTTGGTTGCATATCCTGGGAAGGTAACTTGTTCTGGACAATGTTTCCTCTCAGACACGGACCACACCCCTCGTGCCAGCTATCCTGTTTGCATTTTGGCTAACAGTCCCTTGCAAGTTTGGAAGTAACTGAATGGGTCTGATTCACCCCATCAGCTTTTAAAGCCATATCATCATTCCCCAACAACAAAAAACATAGAATGTCTGCCAACACAGCTACAACCAACACTCCTGACCCTCCCTAGGGCAATGTAGAAATCTGTGCTGTAGGTAAGGTGAAGGCCTTTACACCAGGAACTTTAACCCAGATTTCACACCCTGTGAGCATTTGCTGGGGTTTCACGACAAGGGGGTTAACTCTAATCTTAGCAGTGAACAGTATCTCCCCATACAAAGAATGTCTCTACATTAACACAAACCTCCTCTCCCCCACTAGGGAGGAGATGGATCTGCACCCAGGAGGGTTCAAAATGGCATGTGGGTGGTGGTTGGAGGTGTGAATGGTTTGGCATGAACGTTATAGGTCATTGGCAGACTGGCTGTGAGACTCTCTCCCTTTGGAAATTCAGTCACACAGTTAACTCTGTGGTTGAGCTGCAGCTAGCCTTTCCAGCACTGCACTGGGCCTCAGTGAGCAGAGTGGTCAGTCCCAGGTAAAGTAACTCAGATGTCCACAGATGACACTTTTCCCACTCCTGTCCCAGGGCTTCTCAGAAGTGGTTTCCCTCCTTCCCTGGGTGTGGGTCTCAGTTTGGTCCCAACCTCTGTCTTCTGATCCCATTCCATCCGTATTTGGTTTTCTATCAAACACAGGCCAACTATCCACAACATGAGTTGGGAAATAGACAAAGATCCTAGATGTAACCATGTCTGCCAATTAACCACAATGTCAGGTTGGGGTGGCAGGGTTGGAAGAATTGTTCTAAAACCTTTACATTTGGAGGCTTAATCAACTACGGTAACTCCCCAACCACTTGCCCATTTTTTTAATGGAACTCCTAATCTGGATTGACACCTCAGCATAGGTCATAGCCTCTTCTCTCAACTCCTTGAAACCTCCCCCTATACACTTCAGGGATCAATTTAAAACTTTTGCAAGAAAGTTTTTGACACAGCCCATAATCTGTATAGTTCTCTGTCCACATGGGTGAAAATGCCTAAGGATTTTGTCCCTGACAGTAATGGAGACTGATACCCTAGTTATTGTTCCTAGGATGCCTTTGGCTGAGGTATTTGGCATGGTGATGTTCATCTAGTACAGGGGTCTCAAACTCAAATGACCTTGAGGGCCACATGAGGACTAGTACATTGGGCCGAGGGCCGCATTTACTGACACGCCCCCCCCCGCCGCCCTCGGCCCCGCCCCCACTCCACCCCTTCCATGCGGCCCCGCCCCTGCCCCGCCTCTTCCCACCCCTTCCCTGCCCCCATTCCAACCCGTTCCCCGAAATCCCCACCCCAACTCTGCCCCCTCCCTGCCCCCAGGGGGCACAGGAGGGGTGGGGGGTGCGGTGGGGGCTCAGAGCAGGGGGTCGGGGTGCGGCAGGGGGCTCAGGGTAAGGGGTTGGGGTGCAGGGTGTCGGGATGTGGGGTGTGGCGGGGGCTCAAGGCAGGGTGTCGGGATGTGGCTGGGGCTCAGGGCAGGGTGTCGGGGTGCAGGAGGAGTGAGGGGGGCGGGCTCCGGCCCGACTCGCATCGGGGGCAGGGCAGGCTCCCTGCCTGCCGCCGCGCGTCGCACCAGGAAGCAGCTGGAACCCGGGGGAGGAGGGGCGCAGGGGTGTGTGTGGCTGTTGCTTCAGGCACCGCCCCCAGCAGTTCCCATTGGCCGGGAATGGGGAACTGTGGCCAATGGGAGCTGCTGGGGGCGGTGCCTGAAGCAACAGCCACACACACCCCTGCGCCCCTCCTCCCCCGGGTTCCAGCTGCTTCCTGGTGCGGTGCCGCGGCAGGGCAAGCAAGCAGGGAGCCTGCCCTGCCCCCGGTGCTGGTCGGCCAGGTAAAGGGGGGGGGGGCGGGGGGGCCGGGAGGAGCTCGCGGGCCGCATGCGATAGCCCTGCGGGCCGCGTGTTTGAGACCCCTGATCTAGTAGTTGTGTGGCATTAGCTGCTACTACGTGGATAGTAGGCCCAGGCTGCCCCTGTGGAATTTTGGATGTGTGGTATGCCTTATACTCACCCCTTACACTTGAGTCTGATCAACACAGTGTATCTTTGCTGTATGCCAAATAAAGGAACCTGAGTGATGTGTGTTTTGGATCACAGAGAACTGAAGGAGTGTTCTCCCAGAATTGGACACAGGGTTCTGTATAAGCTGAGTGGAAAAGGTCTCAGAGGGAATCCCAACTGCAGGGCTGCCCTGAAGCCACAGACCCTGGAAGGCCTGTGGTCCACAGTCTCAAGGGAATCCACATGGTGGGGCTGCCCCATAGCTACCAACCCTGGAAGTCCAGGGTCCCCAGTAGTCAGGAACCGAGGCAGGTTTCCGACTAAAACCTTCATGTGATTCAATGGAAGTTCAATGAACCCAAGATATTTTTGCAAAACATTTCAGGGTTGACAAATTGGCATTTTCCAAGGAAACACTGTTTTGTTGGAAAATTCCCAGACACAGTTCTACTCACAAGCTGTGATATAGGGGTCATTGTGGAGATGAGACAAAATGAGACAAGGCAGATATTCCAGGCAGTGTTGAAGCCTATAGGGCAGCCCTGGGAGGCTACTGTAATTTAGACAGGCCCCACGGCTACATAGCTATATCAGAAGGTCCAGCAGCCCAGGATTAGAAGGATGCAATGGTGACTTGAAGCCACCTTACTGCTCCTCTTTCCCCATGATGCAAGGACTGTGCTACACGCTTAGATTCACAGCCTCCAGAATGTCACCCTGTACATGTAGTTGAGGAAAGAAGGGAATTTGGGAAACTGCCAGTTCCTTTAATAATAATAATAATAATGAAAAAAACCCACCTTTCTGAAACAAACATACAAAAACCTTATTGTATATCAAGACGAGTTAGAAGTGAGTTTTAATGCATATAGGCAAACTTGGAGGAGAGCTCAGTAGTTTTTTAATTTAAATGGAAAGCAAAAACAAATACTATCTTGAATTTAGTTGTCACCGATCAGAGCCTGCTGTGCCTTGTGAGTACACCCCTGCTTGTGATAGGCCTTGGAGCCACTCCCAGACTAGATATCTGGGCTTCAGGGCCTCCGTTTTTTGCTACAGCTCTTTTAGCAGGGCCAGTTTGGCTTGGTTCCCTGCAGGAGTCTTCCCCTTTGGAAGCCTGGTAACCAAAAAAAGAAAAGAAAAATGCATGCAGGGATATAGTTCTCTCTTTTTGTAGACAAAATATATATTGTCTACAAATAAATATTAATATTTGTAGACAATATTTTGTCTACAGGAACACAACAGTTAGAGATATAGGTTAAAACAACAAAGAAGGTCTACATGCATGATTCTTATGTAATCTTCTAGTTTCCCCTTGCATAGTTAAGCAGGCCCTGCTTCACCCAGGCAGCCTTGGATTAGGAGAGCGATCTGACATACCTACGGCCCCTCTCTCTCTGTCTCCCCCAGAGTCTGTCCTTCCTTCCCTGTATGCAAGAGAAAAAACACCATAAACATTTGTGACTTCATAGACATACTCAGTTCAGGACCTGCTGTTTGAAAAGAAGCCTTTGGAGGTGGCGAGGTAGTTATATCAATTTCCAATTATGTCACAGGCAAATTTCAATCAAATTTTGACGTAAAGTAATAGTAGTTCACAAGGAAAGCCTTTCAAAAATAGTAAGATTCCTCACCTGGAATTTTCTCCATGCTTCAAATGGAGCTCGGGCCCTTAGGCAGGGGCTGAGCCAACAGTTCAATATAAGCCCAGGCCCTAGGTCAGGGCGGGGCAGCACATAAACAGTCTAGTGCGAGGGGGAGACTGCCACCCGCGAGTGGGGTGGCAGGGGGGGCGCAGGCCCACCCACTCCACTGCGTCCCAGCCCGGGGCCCTAGCAGCAGCAGAAGACTCGCTGCTGTCAGTGGGGATGCTGACCGCAACACACTGCCATTGGTTCTGGCCCTGCTGCGGCCAGTCCAGGGTCGTCTGCCCCCGGGCTACTTCCGGACTCCCCCTCGTACGGTACCTGGCTTAGGGCGGTGTCCTCTGAGGGTTCCAGGCCCGGCGACTCCTCGGGGTAGCGGGCGAGAGGCAGGCCCGGCGGCGTTCCCCAACCTGGAGCTAGGCCACAGGCAGCTGGCCTCTCCGGCGGCTGGCCTTCCACTGAGGTCTGCAGCGGGGCTTTTCTACTTCCGGTCCTGCACCGTGACCTCTGGGGGGCGGGCGCAGGATCCGCTGGCTCTGCCCATGTTGGTACTAGAGGAGGCTCATCCCTCAGCGGGGCATCCCACCGCCTCGCTACAAGGTACCAACGTGAGATTTGCAAAGATAGCTACAGCACTCGACCCAATGTTTAAGAATCTGAAGTGCCTTCCAAAATCTGAGAGGGATGAGGGTGTGGAGCATGCTTTCGGAAGTCTTAAAAGAGCAACACTCCGATGCGGAAACTACAGAACCTGAACCACCAAAAGAGAAAATCAATCTTCTGCTGGTGGCATCTGACTCAAATGATGAAAATGAACATGCATTGGTCCGCACTGCTTTGGATCGTTATCAAGCAGAACCCGTCATCAGCATGTCCTCTGGAATGGTGGTTGAAGCATGAAGGGACATATGAATCTTTAGCGCATCTGGCCTGTAAATATTGTGCGCCACTGGCTACTACAGTGCCATGAGAACGTCTGTTCTCACTTTCAGGTGACATTGTAATTAATAAGTGAGCAGCATTATTTCCCATAAATGTAAACAAAACTTGTTTGTCTGAGCGATTGGCTGAACAAGAAGTAGGACTGAGTGGATTTGTAGGCTCTAGAGTTTTACACTGTTTTGTTACATACCTGCACTAAAAAAAAAAAAAAAAAAAAAAAAAAAAATCTACATTTGTAAGTTGCACTTTCATGATAAAGAGATTGCACTACAGTACTTGTATGAGGTGAATTGAAAAATACTATTTCTTTTATCATTTTTACAGTGCAAATATTTGTAATACAAAAATATAAAGCGAGCACTGTAAACACTTTGTATTCTGTGTTGTAACTGAAGTCAATATATTTGAATTTAATAAATTTCAATTGGGATTCTATTGTTTAACAGTGCGATTAAAATGGCGATTAATCGCAATTAATTTTTGAGTTAATCATGTGAGTTAACTGCGAATAATCGACAGCCCTAATATAAACTAATTGATGGATTGCCCATAACTGGTAGCACACAGCAGACAAAAATAACTTAAGAAAATTCTTTAACATCTACTATAGCCAAGATATACCAGACTGGAAATTCTAGGACAACTTCAGGTAAAATAAAAAAAAGATTGTATTGAATAAAATAGAATGAATTAGTACAGGATTGTTATTTATTTTGGGGCAGATTTTGATACCCTTACTTACACTGAGTAGCAACTAACTCCACATATAGCCTCATCAATTTCAATGGAACACATGTAAAGTAAGCTACTAGTCAATGTGAGAAAGGGTGGAGGAATCTGGCCTTTTGTTTTTAAATTCAAAACACCCCGAGAACAATTTCAAAAGGCATTATAACATATGCTGTGCTCTACGGAATCAAAGAGCCAGTCAGGATACATAAACACTCCCACTACAAATCACTATGGAGCAAAGGTTATTGGGAATAGGGAACAAGGGAATTAGGAATAACTTGACAAGAAAAAACCTTAGCTGGATTTTCAGATAAAAAAAATCAGCAGTTTTTACAACCCAAACAATTCTCTCTCTAAAGTCCCTGTGGTCTCAGCCACAGCCCTAATGATCTTGCTCATCAATGCGCACACAGCTATCAGTTCGTTTCTCTGGGCCAGTGCATATAGTGTGATACTATTAAACAGCAGCCAAGAATAGCTACAGGCCATGCCCATTCTCCAGCAAACCTCTTATGCCGGGAGCTGTGAAGCAGAGTGGCACAGGGCTATTCCACCGGCTCTGTGGTGCTTGGGAAACTTTCTTATGTTGAGGGTATTCCCTAGAGCAGTGGTTCTCAACCAGTGGTACATGTACCCTTGGGAGCACAGAGGTCTTCCAGGGGGTACATCAACTCATTTAGATATTTGCCTAGTTTTACAACAGGCTACATAAAAATCAGTAGTGAAGTTAGTACAAACTAAAATTTCATATGACTTGTTTATACTGCTCTATATACTATACATTGAAATGTAAGTACAATATTTATATTCCAATTGATTTTTAATTATATGGTAAAAATGAGAAAGTAAGCAATTTTTCAGTAACAGTGTGCTGTGACACTGTTTTTCTGTCTGATTTTGTGAGCAAGTAGTTTAAGTGAGGTGTAACTTGGCAGTTCACAAGAGAAATCAGACTCCTGAAAGGGGTACAGTAGTCTGGAAAGATTGAGAGCCACTGCCCTAGAGGTTGTTGCTGACCCCTTCATGGCAGCAGTGGCAGAACAGAATCAGCCTTGAACTAAAATACCTTGTCTTTTCTCTTTGAAGGATTAATTTTCTATTCCCTCTCTGATTTGTCATCTGGCTTTTGAACTCCCCTGACTAACCCAGTGTGTAAGTGAGAGTGAGAGCGAGAGCAAGAGAGATGTGCGCACACACACAATTATAGGTTGAAAATTCAACCCTAGATGCGCTTTGTGCCCACAAGTGCAGGCCCTGGCTCCTCTGTGCACCTGCTCCCCGACTTCCCACATTTCTTCCTTCCCATTGCCCTCCCTAGAACTTGCTTCTCACGGATAGCGTGGAGGCTGCTGGAGCCTACCACAGCAGCAGGCTTCAGCAACTGTCCCCAATATCCAGCCTGAAGAATAGGGGTGGCCCCTGGGCCCCTGCCTCAGCTAATTCCCTGACTGCAATGTAATAGGTTGGGTAGGCTGACAACTGCTGAAGAGCTTGGCGAGAGGAATGGGAACACACTGTGGCTCCAAAGCTTTCTATAGGGGCATGCCAGTACTACAGACATCTACCTCTGCTACTTGCAGCACAGCTGCCTCTAGTGGCAGGAGGGGAAAACTGCAGTTGGGTCCAACAAAATTCCTAAGCCACCAATAGTTTGATCACATGCAACTACAAAGATAAGCCCCAAACCCTGAAATTCATATGATTAGCAGCAACACAGCAGAGGCTGTGTGTGAGCAATACCAGAATGTCAGAGGCAGAAGACTAGGAGCTAACTTAAGAGAAAACCAGGAAGCCTGAGAGCTGGGACAAAGCTGAGAACAGGGCAAGGAAGCAGCCTGTTGCTAGTTGGCAAACAGCATGTAACAACAGCAGTAAGTGGACTCTGGGTAGCATTTTTCAAGGGGGAGTCATGAGACAACCACCTGCGTGAACAGCAGGAACAAAGACCACAGACAAAAGAACTGAACTCTGGCCGGGATATCTGCTGGCCAGTAAGGCCACCAAGAAAGGGGTAGCCTGAATGGAGTACCCATGGCTCTAGGCCTGAGGAGCCTCATGAGGTACAGTCACCTTTATATCTTTGGACTGACTCCCCATGGGATCTGGGTTAGGAACTCTTCGGTTAATCTTCATTGTAACTGTTAAAGTAATTACCACTAAGATAACTGCATATTTTATTTTCTGGCAGCCCAACTTAGTAAAGTAATGCTCTGTTACTGCCACAGAATCTGTGAGCATTAATGGGACTCCACCAAGGGGGAGACCCTGTAGGGCCATGTACCTGGAGCATATGTAGTGTTTGCCTCCAACCTCATGGTACACAGAGCACACTACCAGAAATCTAGAAGGGACTGGTGTACCACAACACTCAGAGCAGCACCTTGCAGTGGGAGTGGTTACAATATACATAATACATTGAAGGATCTGTAGCAGAGGTAGATGTCCGTAGTACTGGCATAGATAGCGGACTGTGTGTTCCACAAATGGAACCTCTGAATACCTTATCTGGGGCAGGAGATTGAATAATAGAGGAGAAAAGAGAGTCATTCATTTGCTGTACACACACACACACACACACACACACACACGGAAAGCAACGATCTGCTCCTGTTTGAAGATATCACGAACACTTCTGAAATACAAATATGATAAAAAGCCAAATTCCTTCTGAGCTCTGAAAAGTCCATCTGTTTATTTGCTGCTCTCCTTGTTCATTACACAAGGAGATCAACTTATTCATTCTGGATTCTGAGGAATAAATAACTCCAATCTCTGTTTCTTCAGCTGATGAAACCTCCTCCATCACAAAAATTATTTTTCTTAATCCACTTTCTCATTTAAAAGTGGGGCTCTATTTTCCTTCCTTATATTAGTTTCTTCTGGAAGGAGTTATCTTTTCCATAGCAAGCAAATCATGCATTTATGATTCATCTCAATTAATTAGGAGTATCTCATTTTGACAACTAGCAATACTGTAAATGCTAGCTATTGAGATTTGTCTTATGTCATCCCTGTGCCCCAAAAGGAGTACAAAGTAGACAGTACCAACTTTGTCCACTCTTTTGGAACACAGCGCAACAATCTAATTGAAAACTATTAGAATTTAGGGCATTTCCACCAATTGTAACAAAAACAAATCCTTTCTGCTCTCCTACACTACAACTTCTTTTACCCAGAACTGATACAATCTAATTTTCGACTGGACACGGGCAAGACAGTAAGTAGTTGGCATTAGACAAAGGGAATTTTTCAAAAGTACATAAGTGATTTAGGTGCCTAAGTTCCATTTTCAAACATGATTTATACACTTAGGAGCATAAGTTTCACTGAAAGTCAGGTTCCTAAATGCCTTAATTACTTTTTGAAAATGGATTAGACTCTTAAATACCTTAGATTTGGGGTAAAAGTTTCAAGAGCACCTTTCGCCTCCTTCCCCCCCAAAAAATGTTCCTATCATTTCCTTTATTTCACATCAACAAGCAAAAAGAAAAAGGAGTATATTATAAACATTTATTATTCTCTAGAGAGCGAAACAATTTGCAAAATGGGCAATTACATTTTTAAACACACAGAAAATGAATTTAACATGAGAGATAAAACAAGATGAAACCGATAAAAACCTCTTATTTAACATATCTAGAAGGAGTTATAATACTCATAAAATTCTTGAGTATAATCCAAAAATCAGTTTGGGGTTATTAATTAGATTAAACTACAGTGAGCAGTTTAAATAATCTCCTATCATTACAAATACATCCTCTTTTAAACTCCTTTAGCAGTGACAAAGTTAAAGGCATGCCTCTGATGTAGCTCTCCCTATACTTCTATTGGACTCTTCCTATACTTTTCTACAATTTGTTTACTACTTACTTCCAGATTTTCAGAAATATTTGTAGGAAATTGTGAGTGTTGGGTCTCCCCATAAACCTTCTTTAGGTATTTCTGTGATAGGGCACACTATGGCTCTATACATCTACCTTACAAGTTCCTTATAAGCTATATGTATGTAGATTTTAAGTATACAGGCGAGTCTCATCTTACACTGGGGTTACATTCCGCTGTCAGCGCGTAAAGCGAAAATCGCATATAGTCAAAATTACATTTAGTGGGGGAAGTAATGTCTTTTATTGGCCCAACTTCTGTTGTGGGAGACAAGCTTTCAAGCTTACACAGAGCTCTTCTTTAGGTCTGGGAAAGCTTGAAAGCCCTGGAGAACTGGATTCTATACCTGCATCTGCCACAAAGATCCTGTGTGATGCTGGATAGGTTATTTAAACCAAACTTTTCACAGGTGGTCTCTAATTGTGTGTGCTCCTCATTTTCTGGGTGCCTGGTTTGATACCCTGGGGTCTGATTTGCAGAAGTGCTGAGCGCTCAAATGAAGTCAATGGGAGCTGTGCTCTGAACAGATGAAGTGCTAAATAATGCCATGAACACTGAAAAAAATCAGGTCCTAGAGCTCATATTGGGCACCCAAAATGAGTGAACACATTTTACCTTGATCTCTCTATGCCTCAGTTCTCCATCTGTAAAATGGGGATAACAATCTCTCATGTCACAGGGATGTTGGGGAAATACATTTGTGTGTTGGAAAAACATTTGGATACTACAGTGATGAGCGCCATATAAAAGCCCATGAGGAAATTAATAAATCTGCTTTCAGAGCAGGGTTTGAATAGTGTGCAATTAAAAAGGCCTAGGGCCACCGACGGAACAAGGAGAACAAAATGTTGAATACTTGCTCATCAAATGAGTAGCATCCATTCAATGCATTGAATCTGGCATGGGTCTTGAAGAAAATAGTATGTAATCACAGAATTAGACTGCATAATGCATACACAGAGGCAAACCATAATGCTGACATTCCCTAGCTTTTGAGTGTTTGACTTTGCAACCTTAATAATGTTTTAATGCAGTTTTTGATATGTAATATGATTATACAAGGCAACTGAATATAGCGTTCAGTCCTAGATACCAACAAGATGTTTAACAATTTTTTGTACTTTAATATTAAGATTCCTTATAAATCAGAGCTCTTTTTCCAGAGGATTTGTAATGAAAAAGTATATTCGCAGAGGAATAAAGTGAGGAAGTTGACCTAATAAACAAGGATTTGGGGGGGGGGGGGGGGGGCCAAGATAGTTGAAGCATGCAACCCTCAGAACAGATCCTCACAGGCCCCAAGATATGTAATGGGCAGTCTGTCAGTCTATTCTGTATATCTGATTTCTGAATGTCAGTAGTTTCTACCTGTCTCCTTGATCATTTTTTCCTTTTAAACTTGAAAAACAAAAAAGGTAAAAGTACCATAATTCAGTCACCTTCAGCACTAAT
Organism: Platysternon megacephalum; assembly: GCA_003942145.1. Lineage (NCBI taxonomy): Eukaryota > Metazoa > Chordata > Testudines > Platysternidae > Platysternon > Platysternon megacephalum. The sequence goes on from QXTE01000003.1 coordinate 29,405,452, forward strand.
CAAGAGTTCAGAAGCAGGCTACAGTAATTTGCCCAATCATTTAATTATAGCAAAACTTGTCTTAAAGTGTAATTCTGCTCTGATTGTGTAAAAATGTCATGGTGGGACTGTTTGATTATTGTTCCTCAATGTCTTCCACATCAGATGTGCTCAGGTTTCAACTATAAAGTTGTAGTTTTTTCCCTAACTACCAGCTATACAAACTCAACCTCATACTCTATGTATTTCAAGCTGGGTTCTGTCCTTCTTATACATTATCACCAGTGATAAAGGCTCTCAAGGAGTGCATGGCAATTCTTTTCCCATTAAGTTTTTTTTTTAAATTGATCAACTACATAAGGCCAATTTCTTCAGGTCAAATTCTGATTGCCATGTGGGCTGTTGTAATAATTGGGCCTACATTTTACCCTAATTGCAAGCTCAAGAAGTAAGAAGTGAGTGAAAGTTTATAAAGTGTCACAATAACCCATGACAAATGTTGAAAAGGTGCAAGAGCAAGACAGACTGACTAAGTTAGACCAAAAAAAATAGCGGCCTACTGATATAACTCAAGAATTGTGTTAAGATCATGCCAAGTAAACAAGGAAGTATTGGACACCAACCAACCAACCAGGAGTGGTGTGTGTCAGATTTTAGGCTTAACTGGTGGCCAAAATAATGAAACAGGCTGTTCTGCCATCACACCTCTTTTGGGGTCCTCAAAGAGACTTTGGGGGAAAACAGACGATCACTGGCTGTCTGAAAGAAGCAGCAGCAGTGAGCTTCACCATGGCTACCACCCCCACTGTCTCCTGGGTCTCCAAACCTTCTTCATCCTAATCCTGAGGGATATCCTGATAAAACCTGGCCAGAGAGAAAGAGGGAGCCAGAGATGCTGGAACTATGCGCAGTTGGGGTCCGGCAGCATCCCTGCTTGACATGGTTTCTATTATAGAGAGGGTTTACAGTTTTATTGAATGGCTTTCAGCACCTCCCCCCCCCCCCACACACACACACACACACTTAAAAAGAAAAATTGTTCCAATGCCACTGGAGGGACCCAGATGACATCTTCACCTCCAGCAACTAATCCCAAATACCACCGGGGTATGAGACTCTCCCCATCCCAAGTGTTCTTTTCCTTTTCTATCTCATTTCTCCTTCTGTCCAATAAGAGTTTGATTTAGCCAACCAAGACTGCATATTTTTGCAGCACTGCTGTAAGCCTGTGCGATCAAAAAGGCAGCTAAATGCAGTATCCCAAACAGTCCAATGCTAATACAAGTTTGCCAGATCTTGGGGTGCTGACACTGTGCTGTGCCTGCGTTTTTCCCAACAGCAAGGCTGCAAGTGAAAGTCAGAGGCTGCATTTTCTACCTTTACTGTTCTTTTTATTCCCCTTGAGTGTTTGTCTCCCTTATCTTGTCTTCTAGAAAACAGGATAGGAGTTCAATAACGACAGCTCCAGCCCACCTCTAAAAATTTCCTCCCCAAAAGAAGTTATCTTTAATACCATCGAAGACTCTCCAAGCTCATCATCAGAAGCATGCACCCCACAGACCAGCATGCATCAACTCAAAGCAGCATCATAGCCTGTCAGAATAGATGAAAATCCTGTAGACATCTCATTGCTGTGATGATCAGCACCCTCCCCATGACATACTTTTCAAGGTCCGTGGGCCTACACATGCCTGTCACAACAGGTGTTGTACCTCATCCAGTGCACTAAATGCTCCCAAAACAACTATGTGGGTGGAACAAGACAGATTAATCACGGTGCTCTAAAATGAACTCAGAAAAATGATAAGACAAAAACACTTTAGCACCTGTGGGTGAACACTTTTCATAACCTATTAAACCCACCCCCTGCACAAGTGTTAACTGGCCACTTCACCATGAATGGCCTCTTACAATATGTGTTAACTACTTATGCTAAACAATCTATTCCACCTTGTATTTAGCTGTGACAGGGAGTACCTTTCCCAGACCTGAAGAAGAACTGTGTAAACTCAAAAGGCAGTCTTAGCCCTGGTCTACACTACGAGTTTAGGTCCAATTTAGCAGCGTTAGATTGATTTAACCCTGCACCCATCCACACGACGAAGCCATTTTCGTCAACTTAAAGGGCTCTTAAAAATCGATTTCTGTACTCCTCCCCAACGAGGGGATTAGCACTGAAATCGACCTTGCTGGGTTGAATTTGGGGTAGTGTGGATGCAAGTCGACAGTATTGGCCTCCAGAAGCTATCCCAGAATGCTCCATTGTGACTGCTCTGGACAGCACTCTCAACTCATGCACTGGCCAGGTAGGCAGGAAAAGCCTCGTGAACTTTTGAATTTCATTTCCTGTTTGGCCAGCGTGGCGAGCTCAGAGGTGACCATGCAGTCCCAGAATCGCAAAAGAGCTCCAGCATGGACCGAATGGGAGGTACTGGATCTGATCACTGTATGGGGAGAGGAATCCGTGCTATCAGAACTCCATTCCAAAAGACAAAATGCCCAAATATTTGGAAAAAAAAATCTCCAAGGGCATGAAGGACAGAGGCTATAACAGGGACCTGCAGCAGTGCTGCATGAAACTTAAGGAGCTCAGGCAAGCCTACCAAAGAACCAGAGAGGCAAACGGCTTTTAAATGTCCTGTCGCAGAAAAACACAGTTCTCCCTCTTCAAAGTTCTTTTCAACTTTCCCTTACGATACTAGTTGACTATCGGTCTCGTGCCAGTATTTAGCCTTAGATGGAGTTTACCACCAGCTTTGGGCTGCATTCCCAAGCAACCCAACTCCAAGAAGACCCGGTCCTGGCGCGCTGGGGGCCACTACCGGCCTCACACCGTCCATGGGCTGTGCCTCGATCAGAAGGACTTGGGCCCCCGAGAGCGGCACCGGGTCTTCTTGGAGACATTCTACCACCATTCTGCACTTGCTCTGCCTATAGTTGAACTGCTCCTTACTATTGTCCAGGCTTCATGAGCCATGGGAGCAAGGGGTAGGTGCGACCGCGCAGTGCTGCCAGCTGGGAGAGCAGCCTGAGGCAGAAGCCTCCAGCTCGCATGATATTCCAGGCAGGACTGACTCTCCATGAGACGAATCTTAAAGAAGAGAACAACCTGGAGTCACTCCCATTTATGTTCAGGCACCCTGACAGACCTCACCGAGGTTTGCCAGGAGCACCCATGTCTGCCCAGGCGCCCTTGACTGACCTCACCAAGGTCGGCCAGGAGCACCCAGGAGACGACGACAGCTAGCAGTCATACTGCACCGTCTGCTGCTGCGAAGGCAAGGAGCTGCTGCTGTGTAGCAATGAGGTACCGCGTCTGCCAGCAGCACCCAGAAGACGTGCAGTGACGGTGAGCTGAGTGGGCTCCATGCTTGCCGTGGTATGTCGTCTGCACGGGTAACCCAGGAAAAAAGGCGAGAAACAATTGTTTGCCGTTGCTTTCACGGAGGGAGGCCTGACGACATGTACCCAAAGCCACCCGCGACAATGTTTTTGCCCCATCAGACATTGGGAGCTCAATTCCCAATGGGTGGCAGAGACTGCAGGAACTGTGGGATAGCTACTCACAGTGCAATGCTCCGAAAGTCGACGCTAGCCTCAGTACTGTGGATGCACTCCACCGATTTAATGCGCTTAGTGGGGACACACACAATCAACTGTATAAAAACGATTTCTAAAAAATCAACTTCTATAAAATCAACCTAATTTCATAGTGTAGACATACCCTTATTGTAACAGCTTCTGTGGGCGAAAGGAAGACCTTACCTCACCCACCTTGTCTATCTAAATATCCTGGGACCAATATGGTTATAACACGACCACTTCCCAACTCTGGAGGCACCTAAAATGTCTTAGCACCTACATTTTCATTGTAAGAGACCCGTGAGCTAGCTCCATCATTCAACTGGCTCACTAAGAGAAGTACATTTGATAGAAACATGCTACAGTCAGGCCAGATCCTCAGCTTGTGTAAACTGATTTAGGTTCCTTAACTTTAATGGAGCTATGCATATTTAAGCCAGTTGAGGATCTGGTCTACTGATGAATTTAATTCTCAGTAATAAAAGCAGTTGATATCAACAGTAATAATTAATGTAATCAGGTCAGATGAGTTCCAGGGAGTTCTTTAACCTAGAGTGAATAGGAAGAGGTCATCACTTAAAATTCCAAAACAAAGAAAATTAGCTTTCATTCAACTGCTTCATAAAATTAAACTGCTCCATCTCATCTTTGCTCCTCTGTCTGGGTCAACCATTTGAATGACTCACTGAGAGAATTCCACAGAGACCGCCGTGTAATTCAAGTCTGTCCACAGAAGTGATAAGAATGGAAATAGTTCATCCTGCAGTGAATCTCCAGTTGCAGAATGATATAGGGAGAAATTTACTAAATAGGAGGTTGGTAATCTTCATCTACCTTAAAACCTGGTAGTATTACTGTTTGGAGGGCTATTGGAAGGCTGGATATTTTTGCTGTTCTTGCACTTTCTACCTGGCGATTCAGACTAATATCAAACATATACTTGCCATTAAAAGTAACAGACCTAAAAAGAATTCACTATTTGTGCACCTACAGAGCAAGCATTGTTTTGAATAAAAGACAACATATTACAAACATTTTCACGTTACTGTTTATCAAGTGATATTTCTGACAGTCCTTAGCTTCAAGATGAGATGTGAAAGGCTGTCAGTGGAAACTCATTTCTGTTCCTTCTACTTAGAAGTGATACTGGTGTCAAAGCCAGTTTCTTAGCTTTTCATACTATTTCAACAAATACTTCTACCATCTTTAAGGCAAGATCCCTCTCACCTACAAGGAAAATTGCAGCATACTTTAGACATCAATAGCATATTAAGCTTTCTAAAAAGGACTTGCTCTCTCAGAGCAGTGGCAGACTCATGGCCTGAGAGAAAATGTATACTACCTTAAGAAACTGATAAGGCAGCAAATTGATCATTGGACTCCTTCAAAAAGCAAAAAAGAAAAAAGAAAACACTCACCACCACCCCCACACAATATATATCCTCATCCAACCCAATGTTTGGTTGGAAAAGTTATATGTGGCAGTTCCTCCATAATTGCCTTCTAAAAGAGTTGACTATCTTATCTAATCAAGTACAATTGTTGCTTAGTCTTCATTCCGCTGTTCATAACTATCTCACTGCTCTCATACTTCCCAATCTGTCCGATCCACCTGTTGCCTCCACCTGCAAATTTGGATGAACACCTTTGGGCAGTGACCATCTTTTTGGGGTGTACAGCACCTAGTAGTAGAATGGCATTTTAGCTTCCAGGTTCTGTCACAATAATAAAATAATTGATTATTCCAGTTACCTCCTCTTTGGCACACTTCTAAAGTCTCCTTAAACCATCCGCTAACCTGGAAGTTAGCAAGAACAGGAAACTTGTTTCGTTATGTGAACTTTTTCCTTTATTATTTTAATTTTATTTTTTTTGTAAAAGATCCATAAATCTGGCCATCCCTAATAAAATGGGGATATTATTACAATAAGGATCATCTGTATTTTGATGAGTTCAGAGATTCCTGACTGTAGCAGAATCTTGTATCCATAAGCCAAACCCATTTACCCTGAGTTGCATTTAACTGTAATACAAAGACTGGTTCTTGAGATCTGCAATAATCACCAAGCACATGATTTTATAAAAATGGAAGAGTAGGCTTATGCCCACAACAGAGCAGTGGTATTCAGACTTGTCTGATTTAACAGCCAAAGAATAGATGACCACCATAGAGATTAGTTATGTGGATCTGACAAAATTTGGACCCCCATTTCTAGATACATTTGGATTTTTAAAAAAAGACTGCTCAAATAATGCCACACCTTCATTCCACCTAACGTCTCCTCCTTTTCTCTCCCCGTTCCCCTACTTCCCTTCTTTTCCCATTTATGTATCCTTTTTCCAGTGTTCACACTGTTATCCCCACCTTAACATGTTATGTCTATGTAATATTCTCTGGTTTTGTATTGCCTCGTCTTGCAGTTTTTACAGGTTGTACAATTTTATTAGCGATTCTGTGAAGCATGCAACATTTGGAAATATATACAGTAGAACTTCAGAGTTATGAACACCTCAGAATGGTGGTTGTTTGTAACTCTGAAAAGTTTGTAACAGAACAAAACATTATGGTTGTTCTTTCAAAAGTTTACAATTTAACATTGACTTAATACTGCTTTGAAGCTTTACTATGTAGAAGAAAAATGCTGCTTTTAACCATCTTAATTTAAAATGAAACAAGCACAATTTCCTTATTTATTTATTTTTTTAAAGACAACTCCCCACCACCACCCCCTTTAAAAAAAAAAAAAAGAAAAAAGAAAGAAAGAAAAAAGTACTCTACGTTTAACAGTACTGTACTGGGGTTTGTTTTTTAATCTCTACTGCTGCCTGATTGCATACTTCCAATTCCAAATGAGGTGTGTGCTTGACCAGTCAATTCATAAGTCTGGTGTTCATAGCACTAAGGGTCTACTGTACAAGCCGTAAGTCATTCACTTTAGTATTTTTTGTTATTTTATGAATATCAATTTAAACAACAAACAAAAATTGTCAGCTCAGCCAGCATGTTTATTGCAAAAGTGAAGTCAATGGTCTTGAGTAGTGCAGACATCCACTAACAATACACATTTTACAATTAAGATAATTGGAATAGTTGAGTGGTCCTAGTGTCCATTACCAATACCAAAACCTAACTTCTTAAAAAAAAAAAAAAAAAAAAAAGAATTGGAATAGTTGAGTGGTCCTAGTGTCCATTCCCAATACCAAAACTCGATTTCTTAAAAAAAAAAAAAAAAAAAAAAGTATTGTTTGTGTAATACCATTGGAAAGGGTGCTCCTGGAATACCAGACCTCTAGGGGACTCCCCCAGATTACAGAAATAATGTGTCAGAGGTTCACGACTCCTCAGCAGAGAGAACTGGTTGGCAACATTACCAGAACCAGGGTTTGGTTCTACTTTCGGTTTTGGCTGTGTTTGGTTCCTAAAAGGGAGAGAAGTGTCACAGCCCAGGATGACTTTTCTACCCTCCACATTCCTACCAAGGGAAGACTGAGTCCTTTGGGGATTTTGAAGACATTGACCGGTGTCATCTCAGCAGAGACCAGAAACCCAAGAAACTGAGCAGAGATTCAAAAGTCAGGCAATCAAGAAACAGCATAACTGCACAGTGGAATCCAGACCAGGGAGTCACAAGGACAATCTGACCATCCTTGGTGTAGATACACTGTAAAAAATATCCTTGTTTACTTGTTGTTTTGCTTTAAGCCTGCCTTCAGAGCTGCACCACCCATCGAAGACTGACCCTAATCTATTTACTATTTTCCTAGGAAGGCACTGGGAGAAAGCACAGAGTGGTTTGTACTAGCTATACATGTTGGGAGGGGTATAGTTCACATATTGTTGGTTTTGGCTTTTGCTAGCCTGATCCTTCTCCCGTCCCCCATCCTTAGTTCCCCATACCTAATAAAGTCCCAGTTACTGTTTTATTACTGTGGGAATTGTGATAGCTTTTTTGTGTGCTCTGACTGATACTCCTCTGTAACAGATTGGGTGTTAGATATTTTTCCTGTCTTCTCTGCATTAGGCAGGACTTCCTTGGATGGAGGCACCAGGCACCCTTATAGGTGTACCCAGGAGCCATACCCCAGAGGAGAAAAGGGAGAAGATTACAGCCGTGCCTTAAAGGTAGGGTTACATTTGTTTTTCAAATAGTGAAATAAAAGCTATCATTGTGGAAAGCCATAGTTTTTCTAAATGCTTACTGATTTGATACAGATATTAGCACGTGGGGTAATATACGGTATTTGAGTTGATACAGAGTCTAGTTCCAAGTCACTGAAAAGGTGAAGAACTGATTGACTATTGTTTAATAATTACAAGTCACTACTATGGTTTGTTAAAAACACGAGATATACCTTCATGCTTATTGTCATCATAATTTGTCTAATAACCTTGCCTTTCACAAAATTATAAGCTACACCAGGGGTCGGCAACCTTTCAGAAGTGGTGTGCCGAGTCTTTATGTATTCACTCTGATTTAAAGTTTCACATGCCAGTAATACATTTTAACATTTTTAGAAGGTCTCTTTCTATAAGTCTTTAATATATAACTACACTATTGTGTATGTAAACTAAATAAGGTTTTTAAAATGTTTAAGAAGCTTCATTTAAAATTAAATTAAAATGCAGAGTCCCCCGGACCGGTGGCCAGGACCCAGGCAGTGTGAGTGCCACTGAAAATCAGCTCGCGTGCCACCTTCAGCACCCGTGCCATAGGTTGCCTACCCCTGAGCTACACAAACTACCAATAAAGTGATGCATCATTTTTTCCCATGTGGAAAAAATTAGAGGAAGCATTTAATTTTATTAAATGATTTCTGTTACACACCACAGCAGCAATGAAGCACAAAATGCAATACTTTAATATATTTTAGCTTTTAGGCATTTCTTCCATTATAGTCAATGGAGCAGCACATACAAAAACCAAATATTACTTACAGCAGATTGGTCCTTTCTAATGTAGAAAGAAAGAAACTTATGTATTTATCCCCTATGATTAACTTGAATACTACACAGTTCCTGCACATCTAATGGGGTGTCATGATCATTTTTCATCAAACTAGGATGGGAAGGGAAACTCCACTGTTTTTTTCATCTGGGTGGCAACTAAGAGTTAGTGTTGTGAGACTGGCATCCAGGTTAACACAAAGATCCATTTGGAAAAGCAATTTCTCTGAGACAGCACACAGTAGAACAAGAGCTTAATTACAACGTTTGAGTTACTTATGAACCAACAAAATAAGTACCCAGAAAGCCACACACTTGCTGTGCATGTTCAGCAATTTGAGCAGGCGTATGCATATCCTCAACGCTGTCAACGTAGCATCTTTGCAATTCTTTTTATCAGATACCCCCAGTCTTTATAGACAAAATACTTGGTAATGGTAAACTGGTAAGCACAACTGCAGATTCCCATGTGCCCACTGGATATGAAGACAACCCAACAAATTCTAGTTAATATTATGCAACAAATATAACCCCTACCTGGCATTTCACATCCAATCATCTAGCCACCCAACACCACATCAATAAATAGCAGCAAATAAAGTGAGTTAATGAGATGTAAAGAATGGTCCTGATCTTTGTGAAGATAAGTATCCTGTGATACTAGCCTCTTAGTAGCTGATATATGGAGTGGCACTACTTTTAAAGAAGGATGTCCGCCAGCAGTCATGTTTATTCATACAGGCATAGCACAATAACCAGCAACACTGAAGAAGGGCCAAGCTAGTTTCTAATTATCAAAAGCTTCAGATGAAGGCTGAGTATTCAATAATATCAAGACTGTGTAAATTACAAGAAATTACAGCTTGAGGCATCATTTTGCACATTAAAAATAAAACATGTTTCATAATTCACAACCAGTGGCCCAAGACTCAGTTTGCAATAAACTGTTGGTTACTCAATTTCCAGTTTTCACGCTGAGTACTGAGGCCACGCACAAGGCCTAATAGTATTTGCTTTGAAAAGGCATGACCCCCACAATCTTAAGCCCAACAATAATACTTTTAACAAACAGCTAATAAAAAAGTAAAATATTTTTCAAATAAACTCACAGGTCATGATACTGACCTGCTACTAACCAACTCAGTCAATACCAGTGTCTATCCTTTTCTCTGCCACACCTCAAAGTGCTAAATATTTAAGCATCCACTAAATTATAGCTACAAACCATTTCCTTCTCCGATGAATTCTTAAAGCCAAATTAAGGCTAACTCACCATGAATGCCCTAGAGGGTAGGGATGACACCCTTCCTTTCTCCTCCCTCCTTCCCAAAAGCACCCTGCAAAGGGCAGACATAATTTGGCTGCAGGCTCTGGGAAGAAACAGGGCATACTGCCTACAACCTCTGAAGGTTTTGTCTAATCATGGCCCATTCCCACTGCAGACCAATTACACCAGTTGTACATTCAAAGCAAATCCCACATATGAACACACTTGCTGACATATTCTGAAGACACCATTGCTAGGATGGTGAACTTATTCCACTTTCTCCTCCCCAGAGCAGCTCTGTCTCAAGAGATATACCTGAATCCTTAATTTCAATAAGCATTTCAGAGCTATTCCTGGACCCCTATGTTTTTTCACAGAAATGCAACACTGGGTACAGAAGTTCTTCAGATGTTCCCCTCTTCTTATTAGAGATCAAGGTTCACAATTCCTATCTTTGACAGAAACTTATTCTGAACAGGCCAATATTAGAATTATGTGGGCTATTGTTCAGTCATGTTCAACTACAGCACCTTCCCCAATGGCTGAAAGATAGATGATAAATGTTTGCATCAAATATAAGCTAGTCTTTATTTTCAAAGCCTAGTGAGATGTCAACTCCTGCCTTCCATCAACCAATCAATCATGCAGCCTCCATCCCCCACTTGTTATACTTTCAAATAAGTACCTTTGTGCTTTTTTCCATGCTGCCCCTCACACTTGGGAGGAGCGCCAAGTAAACATCCACAAAGCTACCTCATTGCCTTCCTTAAAACTCTCCTTTGTTCTGATGCCTACAAAAAACTTTACAATAATTAGGCAGCTGGTGTGCTGAGACCACTGCCTATGCTGCTGACCAATATTGTCTCATGGTTTCCTTGTACTCCTCTAACAGTGTCTCTGTATCTAATCATTGTCTCTTGTCTTAGGCTATAAGCAATTTGAGGCAGGCACCATCATTTTGTTCTGTTTGTACAGCATCTAACACATTAGTATCTTGGTCCATGGGGCTCCTACAATACATAAATAAATCTACACACAAAAATACTAGTTTAGATATTAATGTAGGTGGAGACACTGCTTTATAAAGCTTTAAAAATTTACTACTTTTCTTCTATATTTAAAATTTCTTAAAAAAAAAAAAAAAAAAAAAAGGAGAGAGAGAAAAGACTCATCCATACCACTCTACACCCATGCAGGCCTCTCCCCTTTCTGCACCCAAACACACATCATACTAGAATTTCTGGAATAACAAAATTGTTTTAGTGTCAGACTGCGATGATAGGGAGGCACTTGATTGGGCAGGTACCAGGAGTGGTGATGCTGCTGATGTCAGACACTTGCCTCAATAAGTGCTAAAAAAAAGTTTCTGGCTCATTTTTGTGTAAACCTGGTGGCAATGCTTTGTAATCATCATTATGAGTGAAAAGTAAGGTCCAACAGTTAGGTACACCTTATATTGCTTTACCACATCAGTGTTTTATGAGTGTGTGTGGCAGGTCCATTTCCTCAGACAAATGCTGCACATTCAAGTGTACTAGCCAAAAGCTTTAAATAAATTCATTTTTACTGGGTGATTCTGTAGCTAACAGTGGATTCTGGGAGTACAGAACTGCAGGCTGCATTATGTAGTCTATTACTACTAATAGGTCTGTAGTGTGGCAGAATCCTAACCCTAGTAAAAAAAGGGTCACAAGTCATTGAAACCAGGACAAATATTATTAGAGGTCAAAGCCATGTTACTTAAGCTATTTTTACAGAATCAGGTCTCTACATTCCAGGGCAGATTTTGGCCTCTAATAATTTGAGAGCATAACACCACCTTTTTAAACAGATATTCTTGTGCCCTTTTATGCACCGCCTAGACGATTTTCATTTGTCCCTGGAAATGTTTTTATATATTTTAATTATTTTAGTAAATAATTGTTGATAGCACACTTCAGTGACAGCATTTCTTATTGACAAGGTTCAGCATTTGTGGGCTTTTGGGAATGTCTGAGTTTTAAGGAGTGAGGAGAAAGTAGAGAGCAAGCATTTGCTATACCACAATAAGGTCGTCATTCCAGGTGTAGGGGGTGGCATGAAAGAGGAACAAAAAGAAGAGTCAGAAGAGACATGTAAATATGGTTGCATTATGCCACTGCAAAATGCTATGTATTCTATTTAAGCCATTAGAGTTTCTACATGACACTTCATTTTTCCAATCTTGATCAAATATTACATTGCTGTCTGAGAGCAAGACCGTAAGTAAGCTCTTCTTTGGTCTTATGTGACTAACAGACACATTGCATTAAAAAGAGAGCTCACAATAGCTGAAGTATATAGTAACTGTAGACTAAATGACCTACTAAAGAATGAATTCTACAATTTTCTGAATCCAGGGGATACATATTGGAAGTTTTGAAAAGATAGCAAACCTTCCTGTCAAAGGCATTTATACCTGATGTGTTATCTGCAGTTCTGCATGGAGGGCTGATGCACTAGCATGCCCACCATCTTCACACCAAATGTGTCATCTGCACAAAAGAACTGTGTAGCCAGCCACCATATGTTTCCAGTCTACATGCCAGGCAAAACAAGCAACTAACACTGAAATGAATCACAATTTTGCATAGCTGTACAAATCTTACAAGGAAACTACTGGCATTTTGAGAACCCCCATCAGAACAATATTCTTGTGTCTACACACATCTACATTATTAGAACGTTCCTATTGTTATTCTGCATTAAGTAATCTCATGAAGTTATACTATGGTACCTGAATCTTTAACATTAGCAGTGTGACAATTTCAAGAGACTATCTGCTACCATGCAGCTGGAACTTGCTTTGTTAATCAATTTAAATTTAAAAAAAAAAAACCACACCCCCACACCCACCCCTTAGACTTGGTGTCTTCATCAAGATTATAATTCTACGATAGTGTTTCCACAATTCTTAGTGAGTTTTGCATGCTCTAGAAAGATGCAACATCATGCATATCCATTTCCCTGTCCCCATTCTCTTCACACCTGCCAATTTCCATGGTGTACCAATGTTATTTTCATAAACAGACAGTGTAATACTCAAGAAGCAGAGCTCACCCCTATGACCTCTTGAGACTCAAATAGCGTTTATTTTAATATAAACTGGTTACAAAAAACAAGAAGCAAAACAAGGATCAAACGTTCATAACTCTTTACAATTAAAAATTACTTGTATTAAAATCATAAATCACATTTCTTGCAGAGGAAGTTCTCAGCCAAGCGAAGGAGGGAGAACAAACTCCACACTGGTACAGAAATAGCAGAAAGCAGAAGGAAAAAATGCCATTTCTTCCTCCTGCTGCCAGATTCTTAGGATCATCCCCTTTAATTTCCATAAGCTCTCCTGCTGTGGGCTCCCTTTCTGCTGTGTTTGTATGAGTATTGGTATTGATAAAGTCTAATTGACTAACTTCCTTTCTTTCCCTGTCCACATTCTAAATTACTATATTGTTCTATTTTTCTGACCATACCCCAAAGTAGAAAGCCATGCTTTATTTTTTCCTGCCTAGAAAGTAGTTTGTTTGGCCCTTGAGAATTTAGAGCTGTTTCCTTGGTAGAATCACGTAAAACTCCTTAGCCAGTGCTCAAATTACAGCATGAGCAGAATTCCAAACTTCTGGGATAAAAGGCAATCTAGGAATCCCTTAAAAGGACTTGTATTACTGAATGATGCAGAAAATACTCCTGAGGGAATTCTGCACCAAAAAATTATGAATTCAGAAAATTTTGTCAAAGCACTATATAATCATACCAGTTTCAATTATTTTGGAAATTTCAAAATACCTGTCAGCAAGTATGTCTGTAACAATACAGAGACACACAAACATTCCCCCAGGTGTAGAGAGTTAAAGAAACCCTATAACAGAGGTTCTCAAACTGTGGTCCACGAGCTCCATTCAGGTGGTCCGTGGATAGTTCCCTCTAAGGTGCGCGCCTGGACGGCCGCACACCTCATCTAATTAGTGGAGCCGCGCACTAATTAGGTGCCTGGACTCTGGAGAAGACGCACATGTAAGGTGAGGTGGGGGGGAGGGGGGAGAGAAATAGGAGGTAGGTGGGAGGGGGTAGTGGGGTGAGAAGGGGTGTGGGGGGAATTTGGGACATGCAGGGCTGCAGTGGCCAGAGAAAGAGATGACTCTCCCCAGCTCCAGGGCTGCAGCTGCCGGGGAGAGAAGGGCCCTCCTTCCCAGCCCCAGCTTGGGGGCTGCTGCAGTGGGGAAGACCCACCTCCTTCCCAGTCCCAGCTCAGGGGCTGCCGCGGCGGGGGAAAAGGTAAGAATTACAAAGTTAAGACTACTGATATTAAAATAGGAGGTGTTTGCTTTTATTTGTAGAACAAAATAACATTAAGTTATTTTTAACATGCACTTTTATCCAAAGTGCTTTACAAATAGTTAGCTAACGGTACAAACAACATTTGGAATGATCATTAAGTGGTTCGCTGAGACCCTCAGCAAGTTTCAAGTGGTCCGCAAAAAAAAAAAAAAAGAAACCCACACTTTTAGAACCACTGCCCTACAACAACCCATTTCCTGTTTCTCTGCCCCCTCCCCTCCAGAGCCCAACTGGAGAGGGGTCAGACACTCACACCCTCCTCCCCCCCCAGAGCCCAGCTGTGGGTTTCCCCCCCTCCCAGAGCCCAGTTGCTTGTGTGAACACGACCAATCCATACTAGAATCACGATTCAGGCAGTTTGATTTATGAAACAGCTGGTGATTCATAGACATGTTCACAGAAGCTGGAGATAGCCAGAAAACTAGTGCTTTATGGCAGTGGTTCTCAAACTTCATTGCACCGTAACCCCCTTCTGACTACAAACATTACTACACAACCCCAGGAAGGAGGCCCAAAGCCTGAGCCCTCCTGAGCCCTGCTGCCCCAGGCAAGGGTGAGCAAAGCCAGAGCCTCACCACCCCAGGAAGAGGGGGCAAAGCCAAAGCCCAAGGGCTTCAGTCCCAGGTGGGGGGCCTATAACCTAAGCCCCACTGCCCGAAGCTTTGGCCCCAGGCGGTGGGGCTCGTGCTTCAGCCCTGGGCCTCAGCAAGTCTAATACCACCCCTAGTGATCCTATTAAAACACAGTCATGACCCACTTTGGGGTTCTGACCCACAGTTTGAGAACTGCTGCCTTAGGATAATACTTTTATAGAAAAGCTTAAGGAAGACTATACTAGTTTTGTGCTGAATGTCTTAATTGGATACAGTGTTGTTGTAGCCATGTTGGTCCAAGGATATTAGAGACACAAGCTGGGTGACCTAAAGAAAAGCTCTTTGGAACTTGAAAGCTTGTCCCTCTCATCACCACGTATTGGTCCAATAAAAGAGGTTAACTCACCTACCTTGTCCCTTTAGTTGGATATACTGTACTACGAGTTTAAGCATGTAATTTTTTGTGTTGTTTGTTTAAGGTTCCAAAACACAATCTTTTTCTGAATCAAAAAATCAAACTGGTGGGGGGAAAAAATCTAGCAGAATCTCTGACGAGTTTTAGGTTGGTAAGACAACAAATTGATTATACTGATTATGGAGCAGGATTTCCCTGTCCTGCTCTATAGTTAAGGCTGAAGCCATCTTTGCATTATATGCCAAATGTTCAACCCTCCTTTGAATTTCTCCAATCAACCAACCAATCCCCCAGAAATTGTACATGTCACATCTCATGTCTCATCCCAGGATACTACTATTTTTTCTTTTGGGGGTAGGGAGGAGGAGGAGGAAGGGGAAGGAGTGAGGGGGGAAGATATCAAAAAGATTTTTCAAGTTCCAGTGTATCAAAAGCATCCCTGTTAAGTTGTATAAAAATATCCTAATCATACTTAGCTCATTAAACCAAACTCCAAATTCATTTTTTGGGCCTTGCTCGGGATATTTTAGTCTTTTTTTAACAGGGAGAAGATGTTAATGGGAAAGTTACAAAGACATGAAGATTTGGTTTTACATGTACCTGAAGCAAAGTTTAGAACATTAACAATATAAGTGCTCATAAATAAGATGACCTACTGCTTCTGCTGCATCCAGGCTTTGTTATCGCAGCAGCTAGTCTGAGCCCTAGGTAGGTGATGTAAGAAATGGGGAAGTATGGAGGGCCTGAACTCTAAAAGAGGGAGGGGCGGGGCATATAATGAGGAGGGCAGAGGACCAGGAAGAACATTTACTGAAGGGAAGGAAGGAGGTGAACATAAAGTTGCACTCTCTGATCTCAGAATGGGAGGAAAAGTCAGGGAGAGGATGCATGGAAGGGATGGTAACCTGACATGGCATGAAGATGGTGTGGATGTTCGAGGAGCACAAAAGGAGGAGCATAAGAAGAGGCTCCAAGCAGTTTCAGGGAAATGTGGTCAGAATGGCAGGGATGCAGGGGACCAGAGAGGCATGATGAACAAGGGTGTTCAGGGGACTAGGTTGGTCACAAAGTTGGGAGGAAGGGTGTAGGAGGCATGGAAGGAGGATGCAAAGGACCAGGTAGGTACAGAGCAGGACAGGGAAAGTCACTCTTTCTGAGCTAGCATTTTGTTTGTGAATCCATACATATTGTTTCCTCTGACATATAGGATTGAGATAGTATTTTTACATTTAATACTGCTTCCAAGAATATTTAGATTCAACATAATATTAAAAGCATGCATTTTATTAGAAGAGTATTAGCATACCAAATGCAAAGTGGGGGATTTATTTTTTAAGATTAACTTTTATACCCCATCTGATTGCATAACAGATCAATTCAATGGTGCAATTTCATCTATAATAATGGGCAGTACTGGTCAACACACAAGTGATACTGCAGAACTAGAGGAGGTTCAGAGAAGGAAGATGAGGGGCATGGAAAGACTCATGAAAAGGCTGGGATTGTTTACTTTAGAAGAGAAATTAATAAAAAGGTGACATGATAAAAGTACCGGTATATAAAATAATTAATGGTATAGAACAGGCAGACTGGGAATTTCTGTTCTCTCATTCTCATCAACACAAAAACAAGGGGACAGTCAATTAAATTTTAAAAGGTAGCAAGTTCAAAATTGATATGGGTAACACATATAACATGTAATTAGACTCATAGCTTCAACAACTGTCTGTGGCAAAGTAAAATCAATAACTTTTGAATGCCCCATCCAATAGATTCCAAATTTTCAGGGAATATGGTAGGCATCAGTGGGAAGAACCCAATTGATTTTGGTGAAAATTGGAAAACCAGAAAAGGAAAATGAGACGTGTGCAGCCTCTGGCTTTTAGTTAGCAGTCCCAACAGCTTCAACTGCATCTATAAAGGTGTGTCTACACTGCAGCTGGGAGTGTGACTCCGAGCACCAGTAGACAGACTTGCACTAGTTCCACTTGAGCAAGCATGCTAAAAAATAGCAGTGTGGATGTTGCAGCATGGGGGCAGCAGCTCAGGCTAGCCACCAGAGTCCAAACTTACCTGACCACTTGGATCTGAGCTGTAGTGGCTATCCCAAGCCACAGCCCATACCTTAACATCCACAGTGCTGTTTTTAGTGTTCTAGCTTAAGTCTGGGCTGGGATGCACACTCCAAGCTGCTGTGTAGACATACTCAAATTGTCTATAGATAAAATAACCTGTTTGGGTAGCCATTAACACCTTCCAACACAACATTATCCCCCATGTCATCTCAATTTAACACACGGAATTCCTTATCTCCTAGACAAAAAAGAAATAATGGAGGGAAAGGGGGAGAATGGGGCAATAGGAGAGCATCCAGAGTGCCTGAAACAGAGGGAAGGTGGCACACAGGGAGTTTGTGAGAGGAGAATGGAAGGGTTCAAGGAGCCCCTGGTGCAAGCAATGAGCTCAGCCTACAGAAGCAACAGAGCATGCAACCCCCTAGTCATAATTAATTATAATTTTTTTTGGAAGGGATGGTAAACATTGCTTAACTATCATCAATAAGGATGATACCTAATGAGGGTGTAGGGTAGATTATCCCATATCTGCTTACTGTAGAGTTCTTACACCTTCCTCTGAAGCATCTGGTACTGGCCACTGTTAGACAGAACACTGGACATTGGGTTTGATCCACTATAGCAATTCCTACATTCCTTTGTTGATGGCAGCTTTGGGAGAGCTCTATTTCTTAAACATGCACTTCTAACAGTTATAATGCAGAAGAGCAGCATAGAGCTACATCTCATTGGCTGGTATAAGGGACAGCTCATTGCTATGCTAAAAATTCAGCAGTCACCACCACTAGACACCCAGCTATTATACATGGTAATCAATTTAGCAGATAAAGACTTCCACTTATGAGAAAGCCAGGAACAGTGTGAAAAAACAAGACATCGTGGAATGTCCAGCAGCTATCAAGTGAGAATACCATTTCAAGTATAAATCATGCTAAGCTTCAAAAGACATCAGAGCAAGAATTCAATTATATGTTTAGAACCACTGTTTTGAACTATCTAATTTAAAAGTATAAAGCACCAAATGATGGCCAGCCAGTCAGAGGGACAAGGTGGGTGGGGTAATATCTTTTCTTGGACCAACTTCTATTGGTGAAAGTGACAAGCTTTCAAGCTACACAGAGCTCTTCTTCAGATCCAGTCATTTCAACTGACTGGAAGATTCAAGACACTAGCTTCAGTAAAGGAGGAGAAGCAATGTTAATGCACCATTCATTCGTCACTCTTCCTGGGAAAATTAATTTTAAAACAGTGTGGATTTAGTACCACTATAAAAAATAACACTGAAAATAATGTTATAATGGATATTCCGAGTGCTCCCAAATCCAATTTTGTATTACAAAAATGTCATCCTATAGGATAGCTTAGTGTGGGTGAAGGAACCATCTTTGAACAAATCGAAGGCTTCTGATACAAACTGTTTTAACGACATGTATGTAAAGAACAACAAATATTGGAGCACACTGAAATGAACAAAAGTCTGTATGTATTTTAAATTTAACAAACAAAATGTCTGCAAAGCAGATTTAAAAGAATTAGATCTGTTGGATGGGATGCAATATTGCCAGCCCCAAAAGTTTAAAAATCATAAATCAGACTCCAAAAAGATTGTGATATTGGCCCAAAAGTCCTCAGATTTTAACAGACAGGTTATATTGTGTTATTTTGGTTTGTCCTTTGGTTTTTGAATCCCCCTTGTGACCGTGCGTGTGCATGCATGGGGCAGGGCAGGCATCTGGGGCACTTTTGGCCAGTCACAGGCACGCTCACTGATTGCCTTAAGGTGTGGAGCCTCCAGCTTCTCCCAAAACTTCTAATTAATTAATTCTGGCCCCAGCCCCAGATCTACCTATTTCCTAGCCCATCACTTAATTATGCATTTCATTGAGCCCTCCACCCCATCAACTTTGCCTCCTTCCATCCCACATCTGTCCCTGCTCCTACAAGGATTCTTTGCTCCTTCTCCCAGGCCCATGGGGAAGTTGCAGCAGCATCCCCTTCTCAGGCTTGGAGGGGGACAGTTACAGGGGCTCCACAACCTCTCCCTTCTCTATCCCTGAAACACCAGGCCTGGGAAAGGAGAAGGAGAGAACAGACTAGCCCATTATGCACAGGAGGGGTGTGAGTAAGGAGGGAGCAGAGCTGCTGGGCTCTTTCTGCTTTCTCCTCCCCTTATGTCAGAATGGTATCAGCTGCTCTCTATCCTCTGGCCCTTACCCAAAAACTCCGGCCAACTCCCACGAGACGAAATTGTGTCTGTCCTCTGCAGATGGCTGCTCTTCCCAGGAGGTGTGGAAGTGGAGAAGGCATTGAATCACAAGGGGCTTTTCCCTGTGATGGGCTGGAAACTGGGGGAGATGAGAAAGCAGGAGGAGTTGGTTGGAGCTGCTCACCTGATAGGGAGACTGGCCCAAGAAGGGGCCAAAGTCACATTGATGGAGATGAAGTCATGAGAGCTGGTAACATTATGAATGGGTTAAAGGATTGAAGTGGACCGTAAAGACTTTCACCTCTAGCAAATCTGTTAAAAACTGGCCTAGCTAAGTAGTAACCAAAACTAATTGAGGCAAGGAGATTGTTCCTTAGCTTATGCTGAAGGCACATTGGTAAGGAGTATGGGAAAGTTTGCACTACTATTATATCGTTCTTGGATCAACAGGACACTTAATTCTCAGGTGCTATTAAGTTTAGGATTAGTCATTCCTAATGGGAGCCTTACATAAATGCTAAATATTCATTACGTTGTTTTAGAAGAATCATATAACCAACGCTTCTCCAGAAAATTTCAAAATATTAGGAGGCAACTAATAATGAATTCTTGTTTTAAGGCATACACACAGATGATGTTTGAGCAGTGAAAGCTGTAAGATAATGAGCAAAAAACCCTTCAGACTTCGTTGTGTACTCCCCTTTGAGCCAAGCATTTTTACTATTGTGATGAAAAGATAGCTATAGTATGTAGTATCATGGATGTGTATAAATACATTGAAAATGCTTGTAAATAGTTTTATTTTAAAACAAGCCTTACTATATTTTGCATTAAGATACACGTTTTTGTTAACGGCAGTATTTCCTGTCATAGCAAAGCAAAAAGTTGTTTTTAAACAAGGATCTAAAAAGGACACAATCACTGTCAGCAGACCTAAGTTACATCCTAACATGGTACTTAGCTAGTCTTAAGGGTGGACTCTACAAAGAAGTTAGGAGACTAAATTGCTCTATGGATTCTACCCTTAGTTCTTACCTAAAGGAATCCACAAAATTGGGTTTCTGAAGAATCACTCAAAAAGTCTGAATAAACAAACAGCGTGTGCATACTCGATAACATGAGGTATATAATCTAGATATAGAAGTCTGCAGCCATACCACCTTGTGTTATTAGTTTGACAGATCTGATGGGCTATGAGAAGCATGATGGTTAGGGTACTTGGACGGTATTGGGAAACTGCTAATAAATACCTAGTTGCTGCAGGAAGTGATGTGATTTAGTATGTGACACTCTTCCCCTTGACTTTCCATACTGAAGTGTTTTTGTACTATTACAGGGTACTGTGCAGCTGTTTTTGTACTATTACAGGGTACTGTGCAGCTGGCAGTGCCATTTTATGGCTGAGATGTAAACAAACCAGACCATTTGTAGTCTTACTTGTTTAAAGATCCCTCTGACTTCATAAGAGATAGGGTGTTACCCCTGTCCTGACTAATGCATAAATCAAGTAATTGCATTTGGCCTGTCTAGAATTCACCCTACATTTTAATTTGGGTATAGTATGCTTCTAAAATATTTGAGACTGATTCTTCTCTCCCAGCTATGTGAAATTAGTGCAACTCCAACTCCTGTTTTACACTGATATGAGAGAGAGAGAGAGAGGAGAATCAGACCCCTGGCTGTGTTCCAACTGACAGCAGAACGCATTTCTGTGGCAGGTGAAGTGATCCTTTTATGTATTTCCCAAGGCGATGAGACTTTATCGATTAACATTTGTAAAGTACTATAAGATCCCTGGATGAAAAGTACTAGTGGAATACAAATTAGACTATTACCCTTTCCGTATATTTTGCTATTTAACTTGCAGTCTGAGGTTAAAAACAATACTCCAAAAAAAAAAATGTTGTAATACATTTCTCTAGCAGCACTGTTACTGAATTTACACCACAATGCATAGTAAAGTATTTGCAAAGAGTTATGCAAGACCCTGCCAGGCATCATTAGCTGTTATAAGGCCAGTTCAATACTGTCCAAGGGTTTTGTTTAAAATAAAGTGACTGGCTCAAGCCACCTCCTAAAATCTTATCCTATCATCCCAAACCAGGTTAAGAATTTAAAGTTTTCACTGGTTTAATTTGGGCTCCCAAACCAACCATATTCCACCAAGATAATTCTATCCACAGACATCTTCCACAATTTCTATCCATTTCATAAATACATGATGCATGTAAATGTAACACCCTTTTCTAAAAGAACTCCAACACAAAACACTATGCAGAAATGAATGGGGGAATAATTATAATTTGTGTAGTCACAAGTCTGTCACAGCCATAAGTACTGGAACTATGGGTGCTGTCACCCCCCCTGGCTTGAAGTGGTTTCCATTATATAAAGGATTTACAGTTTGATTCAATAGCTCTCAGCACACACACCCCTCTATAAAAATTGTTCCAGCATCCCTGGTCACAGCTAGATTTTCCTCTCTCTGTATAGAGAAAGCAAAGAACTACTTTTATTTTTAAAGCTTATAACATAGGGGGCTTACTGTTATTTAATTAAAATAGTGATTATATAATGTTATGAATTAGGCTGAGGTCTGGAATCAGTAACAAAATTAGAGACTGAAAGACAAATTCTGTCCTCAGATGTGCACATAGAGGCAGGGCCGGCTGCAGCTGTTTTGCCACCCCAAGCGGCGAAGGGGGGGGAGAAAAAAAAAAAAAAAGCCGCAATCGGCGGCACTTCGGGACTGAGGGACCTGCCGCCGAATTACCGCCAAAGACCCAGACGTGCCGCCCCCTTCCATGGGCTGCCCCAAGCACCAGCTTGCTGCACTGGTGCCGGCCCTGCATAGAGGTCTCACTGAAGCCTTGTGGAGCTCCACAGAGATGCATCCCAGGGCAAAATCTAGCATTTGTTAGTATACTGTGCCATACCACAAAACAAAACAGTTAATTTAGGAGTACTTAATGAAGCTGTATGATTCATAGATTCCATGGACGGAAGGGACCATTGTGATCACTAGTCTGACCTCCTGTACATAACACAGGCTACAGAATTACCCAAAAATAATTCCTAGATAAGATCTTTTAGAAAAGCCTCCAATCTTGACTCAATTGTCAGTGAAGCAGAATCCACCATGACCCTTGGTAATTTGTTCCAACGGTTGATTACTCTGTTAAATATTTACACCTTATTTTCAGCCCAAAATTTGTCTAGTTTCAGCTCCCAGCCAGTGGACCCTGTCACACCTTTCTCTGCTAGACTGAAGACCCCATAATTCAATATTTGTTCCCCATGTAGGTACTTATAGACTAATCAACTCTCCCCTTAACCCTCTCTTTGTTAAAATAAATAGATTAAGCTCTTTTAATCTATCACGATAAGGCATGCTTTCTAATCTTTTAATCATTCTCTTGGCTCTTTTCTGAACCCTCTTCAATTTATCAACAGCCTTCTTCAATTGTGAGCACCAGAGCTGGACACAATATTCCAGCAGCACACTGCTGTGTGCCAAATACAGAGGTAAAATAACCTCTCTACTCCTACTCAAGAATCCCTTGTTTATGCATCCAAAGATTATATTGGATCTTTTGGCCAGCATCACACAGAGCTCATATTCAGCTAATATCCACTATTACCCCTAAATCTTTTTCAGAGTCACAAGATGGGAGATTCTATCCTGTGAAAAAGTAAGTATGGCCTACATTCTTTGTTCCCAGATGTATTAAAATGCACAGTTTGCTTCCGCCCCGCTTATCAAGTGATCCAGATCACTATCAGTTGACTTGTCTTCTTCCTGATTTACCATTCCAATTATTGTGTCATCTGCAAACTTTATCAGTGATGATTTTGTTTTCTTACAGGTCATTGATAAAGTGTTTGAGAGTAGAGCCAAGAACCAATCCCTGCAGGACCCCACTAGACACACAGTCAATTTTAAGAACTGTGTGTGCTGACATTTTTAAGTGCTAAAAAGCACTTTTCTTTGCAATGAAATGATAGCCAGAGATAATTCCTACTTAGAGTTCTAACAACTTTTCTATATACACTTCACCATAATGGCAGTGTAGGCTGCTGCCTTGTCTCCCCCAGCCCAGGAAGGACTGACACCACAACCTGAGTCTGGATGAGGCCCTTTTCCTCAGGGCTTCATTTATGGGTGCCATTAACAGTCTTCAGCAAAAAACAAAAACAAAAAACAGTTCAATAGCTAAACCATTTCACTAGCACAGGTCTTCCTTGTCAGACCTTCTCTACTCCTGACAGCTTTCCTCAGTCCTCCCACGGGCAATATACTGGGACACCTGCTATTCAAGGACTTACGCATTCCAGGACTTATCCCAAAAGCAAGCCTGCTTCCTGTAGCTCCCTTTTCCTCTTTCAGCCTTTATAGTAATCACCTAGACCCTTCCCAGTTAGGATTGATAATGCCCTCTACCAGGGCCAAACAGCTGTCCTTATACAGCTGACTGGCCGCAGACCCTTAAAGAGGCAGATGACTCCATCATAGGCAAGATGAAGCTCGGGAAAAAAAAATCCTAAAATTCTATCATAGTAGCATATTGCTTTAGACTCTTCACTTTAAATTGTAGATGAAGCATGATTTTTTTTTATTTTATTTTTTTTAAATAGTACCTATGGAGCACACATGGAACAGTTCCACAGTAACAAACCTTATTCTTTTCCATGCCTTGCTGGTCAAAGGAGTTAGTCCCCTTGTTAAAAAAATGTTTCCTTATAGATGCTACTATTATAGAAAATAAAAGATTCAGCAATGATCACTGAAGAACTTGGTTGCTAACTACCATGCTGTAACAATTGTGGTAAAACACTGTGTGACAGCGTACCCCATAAAGGGGCTCATAAATGTATGTATAATATAACTGGAATAGGGTTTTGCTACACAGGCCATGTAACATCTATGTAAAGGTTATGATCTACTGGTTATGTTCATCCTAGTTGTATGCAGGCACCATTTGTGTGTTCAAAGTTATGAACATTGGCTGTATAATTGCTTGCTTTCTAAGTGGCCTCAGTTAGAACATTTGATGACTTCTTGGGAAAGGAATGTGCAAATTAGGTGTTCAGTCAGGGGGCACTTAACAGACAAAAGAGCTTGGAAGACTCCAATCCACATTAGAAGTCTACCTGAGGACGTTCAAGGCAGCATGTGGGTAATGGCTGCTACCTGCAGTCCTGAGTCATGCATGGGCATGTGACCTGCCCATGTGATTCCGAATCTCCATTCTGTGACTGGATTCTACAGAGGGTGAGGAGGGGGTCTCCACCCACAAGAGACAGTCTATTTAAACCCGTGGGAGACCCCTCCATTTTGTCTTCAGCTGGCTAAAGAAGGAGCCTCTCCACCCCCCCAAGGTACTTGAAGGAAATTGGAACCAAAGACAGTAACTACAGGGGGTGTGAGTGATTGCTGGACCCAGGCTAAAAGAAGATTAGCCTGTAAAAGGGAACATTTTGGAACTGGTGAGGATCTTATCTATATTTAGTGTAATTAGACATAGATTTGCGTATTTTATTTTATTTTGCTGGGTAACTTACTTTGTTCTGTCTGTTACTACTTGAAATCACTTAAATCCTACTATCTGTATTTAATAAAATCACTTTCTACTTATTAATTAACTCAGAGTATGTATTAATACCTGGGGGAGCAAACAGCTGTGCATATCTCTCTATCAGTGTTATAGAGGGCGAACAATTTATGAGTTTACCCTGTATAAAGCTTATACAGGGTAAAACGGATTTATTTGGGTTTAGACCCCATTGGGAATTGGGCATCTGAGTGCTAAGGGCAAGCAGACTTCTGTGAGCTGTTCTCAGGTAAACCTGCAGCTTTGAGACAGGTTATTCAGACTCTGGGTCTGTGCTGGAGCAGATGGGTGTGTCTGGCTTCAGCAAGACAGAGTGCTGAAACCACTGAGCTAGCAGGGAGAATAGAAACAGAAGTAGTCTTTGCACATCAGCTGGCAGCTCCCAAGTGGGTTTCTGTGATCCAACCCGTCACACACTGTATAAGGCTTTTTTGTAAATACAAGTGTATTCAATTCAACTTTTACAAGTACTACTGTAGTTTTGCCCAAAACAGGAAAAGAGAAAGATATGGAATTGCAATATCTAAAGATAGAAGTAACACAGTAACACTGTGTTCCAATCCTGAATTTCCAATGAGCCATTCATTCCCCCAAATGCAATTTGGGGCGGGGGCGCGGCGGAGGGGAGGGGGAATAAATTACAACCCCATAACTGCAAAGATTTCAAGGGGGGAGGAATGAAAGTTCAAAATAAATGAGGTTATGGATGACAAGAAGAGTTGCTAGCTGGCTTTGAAATGTCTCTGCTCTGGTTACCCCACCCCAGAGATTGGGGAAGAAATGTAAATGATAGCCAGCCTTTGCAAGTGATCCACTTTGAAAACTCCAGGGACCAGCTTTAGTTAATTATAAGCACAAGTGAACTTGCACTTGATTAAATACGGTTGTACTATACTGTCTTTTGATTTTAAGGTCAACTATAAGTGCATACAGTTAAAGTATTGTGAAGACAGACACAGATCAAAGACACAGATGAGAAGCAGACAAATACAGCTCACACTGCTAAAGGGAACATCTTCTGTCAGAACTGCATAACTGGAGGGAGTCTGGGGGAAATTCCAGAATCTAGACTCATCCACTGGTAACATTAAAGACCTAGGGAAAGAGAGAGCCTTCAGAAATTGCAACAGCTTTCTGAAGAGAGGAAATCTTTAGCAACAGCTCCTTTCCCCACTCCTTTATCTTACACTTTTCTATTAACTGATAGCAGGTTCTCTCGGCCCAAACTCATGCCCTCTGGTTTTTCTCTGGTATCCCAAAAAGTAAATTGTTGCCTGCTGCCATGCCTGGCTGGGGAGCCACAGGGAGGACAGTATAGGAACTCAGTTGGGTCCACCTGAACTTAGGAGAGCACTACTGTAAAAATTGGCTCCTCTTCCTCTAACAGCCATCCATGACAGCCCAGAAGAGGGGAAGAAAAAAAAAAAGAAGAAGCTGAGAACGAATGACCAGTTACAGCTCCCCAGTGGTTAAACAGGATTGAAAGAGGAGGGGGATGATCACTACACTAGACAAGAGAGCACTGGATAGAGAGCACTACTTACCCAAGCCAGGGCAAGGAGGGAACGCTCCCTCCACTTTTAACGGAGAAGAAGTACTTGTGCTCCCTCTACTTACTTTAACCTCCGCAGCTCACTATCTTACACCAGCTAGCTAAAATTGCTGGAACTTAAGTCAAGCAGAGGAAGTGGAACTGGGCAAAGAATAGACATGAAGTATTGACTGTGGCCTCTTGACCTTGTGAAATCACATGTTCATTCCTTATGCTGAAAAGATTGGACACCACTTACCTAAGCCATGATCCTGCAAAGACAGCCCAGCAGGTACACCCCCCTACACCAATGCAGTTTGTGCAGGATCAGGATTAGATTTTAACTCCTCAGGTCATGGACTGCATCTTTATTCTCCTGGTGAGGTGTCATGCACACTGATAGTGTAGACAGAGTAAATAATTAATAGATTGTCTAAAAGATAAAAAACTGTTTTTGTTAAAGATTAAATGTGCCCAAGACCATGTCCTCTAATTATAAAGCTACAATACTTGTAAATTCTTTTTTTGAAGAGTCATATTTCTGTATTCCTGGTTTTTACTGTGGAAATATGACAACTTCTACAAGTTAAGGGCCCGGTGATACAAGGTACTGAACAAAATTTGTCCTTAAACAGTATTAAAAAGAAAAGAAAAGAAAAAGTACTTTTGTTTTTTCTCCCTAAATTATACATGGTTATATTCATTAATACTTGAAGGGGGGGGGGGGGAAGAGAGAGAAGAGAATCAATCCTGAAGTTATTCCACACACGGAACTCTGATCAACTTTGATGGGACTCATATGCTCTGTATCAGACCCATTAAATCAGAGACCATCAATACAAATGGGCATTCTTTCATTGACTGAGTTTATGGCTTGATTCTGTTTTATAGGTTGACTCTGATATTACTCTCTGTCGTATAACTCCACTGAAGCCAGTGAAATTAAAGTGGTGTATGGTGACAGTAGGATTATGCCCTTAAGGTTTGCTTTTTTGGCTTTGCTATTTTAGAAATGTGAGAAATCTGCTATTTGAAATTCAGCTTCCATTTCTTTGAAAGGTTATCATCTTGACTGAATGTCCTACAAAGTGCCCAACACACAATGTTTTTAGGGAATTTTTATTTATTCAGTATTTATTCAGCTATCAAACTAAAAATTTATGAGCATAGCCACAGCTACTGTATTGATTTTTATTGCCACAAACATTAGAAGTAAACAAACAAGCAATAATAAATTATGTCCTTGCAGTGCAAGCACAGCTTGAGTGAATCCTAGAAGCTAGAGAATGCATCTAGACTTATTGAAAAAACCCTATATTTCATTAATGAGACCAAAGTTAGAAAGAAGCCACTAATTCAGTTGAGGGCACCAGCAGTGGTGGATTTAGAGTAAGTGGGGCCCTGTGCAGAGTTTCATTTTCACGTCCCCCGCCTCGGGATCCAGCCAAGAAAAAGCTCACTCTCTTATCTCCCCTCATTTTTCATTCTTTTTTTCCTTCCTCCTCCTCCTATATTATAAGTAATGGGAAGTTAATGAAAATAAAGTGAGGTACCTTGATTGGGGCAGAGGGTTGGGGTACTGGAGGGGGACAGCACTTACCTCGGGCGGCTCCCAAAGCGACTGACACACACACCCCTCTGGCAGCGGCTCCTAGGTGTGTGGGGGGGGGGGGTGCAGAGGGTCTCCACACGCCACTGCCCATAGGCACCTCCCCTGCAGCTCCCATTGGCCGCAGTTCCCGGCCAATGGGAGCTGCGGTGTCGGCGCTCAGGGCGGGGGCAGCATGCGGGGAGATACACACACAGGGGGCCACCTTAGCCCTGCTGCTGGCACGTCTCTGCACTCCCCTTGAAGGGAGGAGGCAAGCAGGTCTGGGTAGCACTTGGAGCTGCCTCCTGCCCCCACCAGGGGCGCGCAGAGACGTGCCAGCAGCCGGCCACTTCCGGGAGCAGCGTGGGGCCACTGGCCACAGCATGCAGGCAGCCTGCCTGAGCCCTGCTGCGCCGCCAGCCGGGACTCGGGGGCAGGTTGTCAGATATTTGTCCTGCATTTTGGGGGCCCCCCCATGTCACCGCATGGTTTGTTTCATAGTGAATCCTCTCCCGGGCACCAGTCTACTTTGCTTACATGGCACCGTTTTATAAATGTTATGACCCAGCCTCTTACAGTGAGGCTCTCCCTCTTGAGAGAACTTAACATTGCAAAACTTATGAAAGATGTATATAGTTCCCTTGCCAAAACATCCAAGTAAGCAGAACAATGTTGAGAAATATTTTCATGTTTATCATAAGAATGTTTTTAATTTGCCAAATACAGTAGACTGTAAAAGGGTAAAATATACCCCAGCTATTGTAATTACATAACTCATGTAATCCAGAGCAGTGGAGGGACACCTATAGTTGTATTTAAAATTAAATAAATTGTATTGCATTTTATAGAACTTCCGCATGAAATTCAGCTTTTTACACAAGAACCACTCATTCATGATCTGCAATATTTTGTCCTGGTTTTGACAAGTCTAGGCATGATACCTATGTCTTCCTCCCTAAATTTTCCAATCAAACTAAAATTATCACCCAATTAATGAAAAATTCCACTCATTCCAAAGAGCTAACTTTTTTAAAAAGTTAGTCCTTGTAATGATCTTCAATGATGAAAGTCACTGAAGAGAAATATCCATTTTATAAACTCTTGCTTAGAAGTGATTTTGATTCTGATATCAAGAAGCCAAAGTAACTTAAGTTTCCTGATCTCTCTCAAACACTGGGAAGCTATATAAAGGCCTTGATTCAGCAGAGCACTTCTGACTCAATGAAGTCAATGAGACTGAGACATATGGTTAAAGTTAAGCTTAGGCTTTGATTCTGCACAGATTTTCACAAATAATGAACTTTACACATGAGGAGTCCCATTGACTTCAATGGCATAAAGTTCAGAACACACAAGTCTTTGCAGAATCAGGGCCAGAATTTGTTCAGTGCTGACTAAATCAAATACACACATACACTTTATAGATTCTTCCTGACACTCAAAAATTAAAGTGCACCTTTTAATTCAGTTACTCATTTCTCCCATAGCTAAAGATCAAAGAATGATATATTCTTGTACCATATTGTCACATAATTATTTCTGCAAAAAGTATTTGATTGCTTAGACATACACTAACTCCAGAGTGACTCACATATCCTGAACTTTTCTACTAGAGAATCCATTGTAGGAGTCGACAGACCTATCAACAACAAGCATCACCACCTAACTTCAAACTGACAGCCATAAGAGTGATAGCTTTGAACAACACCTTCCTCCAATAATGAGAAAAATGACTATTTCAGCCTGAAATTACTGCAGTGTGCGTGAAATATTTGCTAGTAGTGTCTGACAAATATTCTACAAGTTCATATATATTTTTAGAAATAACTTGTATTATCACAGATGCTATTTGTGCTGCTGGTATTTGTACATATGCACAAAACAGGTTCACTTTTCTATATTATGCGAGAAAAGAAATTGCCCAACAAAAGCAGTGCCGATAAATTAAAGTAAATGGGGCACATCAGGCTGGAACAGACACAGGGCTTTCCTACACGGGAAAGTTACACAAGTATAAGATAGTGTGTGAATTTGAACCACTTGAGTTATACTGGTATAACTCCCTGTGAATGCTCTTATGAGGGTATGAGAATGCCTTTTTCTGATTTAGCTTATGTCACTGCCTTTTTGTGGTGTAGTTTAAACCACTTCCATACTTATTCCAGAATAAGAGCATGAACATGGTGGAGTTACACCAGTATGATTATAGCAATTTAACTATACTGGTATAGTTATATCAGTGCAACTGGAAAAGTTTCCTGTGTAGACAAGCCCTGAGGCATACAGAATTATTTTAGCAGTGTTAATGTCATGACGTGCCCTGATATCACCAGTATGTTTGATTAAAGGCCCAGATCCTACAACCACTTACAGATGTTTAACTTTTAATTACATAGGCTCATAAAACTTTTAATTCAATGGGACTACTTACATGCATGAAATTACACACAACGCAATCAACCTGTGGAACTCTTTGCCAGAGGATGTTGTGAAGACCATAACAGGGCTCAAAAAAAGAACTAGATATGTCCATGAAGGATAGCTCCATCAATGGCTATTAGCCAGGATGGGCAGGGATGGAAAACCATGGTCTATTTGCCAGAACCTCGGAACAGGTGACATGGGATGGATCACTTGATGACTACCTGTTCTATTCATTCCCTCCGAAGCACCTGGCATTGGCTGCTGTCGGAAGACGGCATACTGGGCTAGATGGACCATTGGTCTGATCCAGTATGACCATATTTATGTTCTTATTAAGTGGTTGTAGGATCAGAGCCAGAGTTTTTCAGTGTTCCCCAATCACAACTTTTCTAAGACTTCAAAAGCTGCAAGCCAATCTATGAACGTGGAACCTTATGCCTACAAATTTCATATGGCAGGATCGAAGCCTAGAAGACATACAGTTAGCATTATACAAGGCACAATCCCCAAATAAAAATTGAAGTTGTGTGTGTATTAATGGTAATTTGGCCTGAATAAAGGACTTCAGATTTACACAGAACAGAATGTGGCCCACAGTGGGAGGTGTGCCCATTTTGTTTTTAATTATTTCCTTATAATGTCACACCCCAATGGGCTCCTCCCTCAGGGGGTCCCCTGGGGAGGCAGATCAGCATTGTATGTTGCTAACACTGTTGCAGCCAAGAAACATGCAGCCACATCTACATCTTACCCAACCCCAGCCAACCGTGGGAAAAGGGGGGGGGGGGGTCAGCTGGGCAGGGGACTGCAAAACTGGTGAGACGGTGAAGGCCAGCGAGGAGGAAAACAGAGTCTTGTGTCCCTGAAGCTGGTGTGTTTTGGGAAAGCTGAGGACGCCGCAGAAAGCCAGTTTGGATTGGTACAAAGAGCACAAGAAACAGAGGTCCCTGAACGAAATGCCAAAAGAACCCAGGACTTAAAAACACTCCTGAGAGCCAAAGCAAGTCGGAGATCAACAGTAGACCCTGGACAACCCGTGCATGGGACAAGAACTCCCATCCACCCTTCCCCCTAGTCTTCTTACATTACACCCAGGCTTGGCCAGCCTCGGGTAGTGCAGGTGTAAGTATGAAAGTGGGTTAGGGCTTGGGGCACTGACGCTTTCTTCCTTCCTCTGAGTGACATGGGGAACCTCCAGCACTCTCCGCTGTTATTTTATTAATAAAGCTTTAAAACTTAGACACTTGGTGTCCTCCATCATCTCTTCCCCTAACAATCCTGCAGCCTCAGCCTGATCAGCTGACACCTCAGACAGATTGGTAACATAAATCTGTCACAATACAAGCCAGGAAATCAGAATGATATTAGAATCATTTGTACTGTGAAGAGAGAAGACCATTCAGTGCACCAGATGGTGGTGTTGAGTACTTTGCCCCGGCCTGATATCCTTGACAATCGCCTCTACACTCACTTTTCCCCTTAAATACACCGTGCCCCCTATACATTCAGTTTAAACAGTGGTGCAAACACACGCTCCTCCCACAGCCTGAGGCTCTCCATCGTGTGTGCACGTGCAAGAGACATACTTGACAAGAGTGAAGCTTACACGCTCTTCTCTCCTAAGCAAGTTTGCCTCCCTTTCTAGGGCGTTTGAAGTGAGCTGGGTTTACCTGCACCTCCCGTGGAGCGAGGGGCCTGACTTTCCTCTGCCTTGCACCTGCTCTCCCATTAACGCCTTTTCAGAGCGGGGGGAAGGGGAATGCTACCGAACCAAGAGGCTCCTGTTTCCCGCCCACACTTTGGCGGGGCAGTGGGGACTCAGGCCCTGAGCGTGGCCCCGGCGTAGAGACCACAGGGCCCTCCAGGCTCAGGGAAATAAGGACCCTCTCCCGCTCCCTCATCCGGAGCTGTCAGTGGTACCGGGGTGGGGGAAGGAACTCACCGCGCTGCCCTCGGCTCCCTCGTCCTCGCTCCGCTCGGCGCTGGGCTCGTCCTGCAGTAACTGCTCCAGGCAGGTGGTGCCGGGCAGAGAGGAGCTCTTCTGATGGGACAGGTGTGCTGCAGGCCGACGTCCTTCCTCCCCTCCTGCCTTGTCCGCGCGGGCTGGGGCAGCGGGGGGCAGCGGGGAGGAGGAGAGCGAGGAGGCGGCGGAGGAGGAGGCGGGAGAGCCGTCAGGGCGGCCGGGTGACTGCTGCCCCTTGCCCTGGTGGAGCAGGTGCTCGCGGAGGCGGCGCAGGGCGGAGGCGGGCTCGCCGCCCGGCTCCAGCGGCTCGGCCGAGGAGCAGCACAGGTTGGGCTGGGAGGAGGAGAAGACGCGGTCCAGCACCTGCTTCCGCCTCTTGAAGCCGCTCCACCTGGCGCCGGGCAGCGGATCCCCCTTGCTGCCGCCCGGAGGAGGCGCGGCGGAGGGCTGGGGCTCCGCAGTGCGGCGCTCCGCGCCGGTCCGGCCGCTCCTGGCTTTGCTGCCCAGCTGCAGGTTCTTCCAGAGCCGAGCCTGGAAGGAAGCCGCCGGCTCGGGCTCGCTGGGCTTGTCTCCAGCAGCCCGCGGCTCCATCCTCTTCCTCCCGCCTCCACTGCCCCGCGGGCCGCGGCTCCTACTGCGGCGGAGGCTGCGGGAGCAACAGCAGCAGAGCCCGCTGGGGGCCGGCCGCTTCAGTCCAGCGCCGGCTGGGGAGGAAGCTGCGCCCGCCGCCGCTGCGGGATGCGCACGGGGGCTGCCGCCTCCTGGTGCTGCTGCAGGAGCCCCGGCTCTTTCCACCGGCCCGCTGCCAGCGGGCGCAGCAGCTCGATCGGCCAAACGGGCGGCACCAAAGTTTACCTGCCTCCCTTGCCCTAATTCCCTTTTTGCGGCTGTGGGCGGTTTTCACTGACCGCGGGTGCTGGCTGGGGCGGGGGGTTAACAAACACGTGTGCGATCATGGGGCAAACCCAAAACAGGGGGGGGAAATCATCGCTTCAGATCAGGATGGAAAGTTTGTAACGATGAATCCGCATTCAGTCCCCTCGCGGTTGCGGGCTGCTATGAACTCAGACAGCCCTGCTGCAGCTGCGCGGATTGGGGATGAGCTCCCAGGTGATCCTGCAAACGCTTTTATCACGACGCCAACCGTGAAAGTTAGGAGTTTAGTGAGGGACGTTGATTAATTGGCTCACTGTAGTCACAGCTGCGCAGGGGATGATGAGTGAGTGGCTTGTCACCGTACGCATCCAAAGTTGTAATATAAGCGGGTTCTCCCTGCCTCCTGTTGCCCCTTCCCTACCTGACTGTATTTGCATTTGTGACAAGTCTCTATGAGAGAGAGATTATAACAATTTAACCAGTAGGTATGGCAACTATAAAAATGACTGCAATCCTGTGATTCCTTGTAGGCTAGTTCCGGGAAGTGGGGGGAATTAAAGGCATAGCATCTATATGTAGACTAAAATAGCGTTTGGGGGTTAGGGTTTCCATTTATAGCACGAATGTCTGCTACTTGCTCCCTATTTCCCACACACACCGCGATGTGCAGGTAGGGCCGGGCTGACTCTGAGGTCTCGGACCTGTTCCGCACGATTAACTTGAGCTGCTGCACCGTCAAAGGTTTTCCTTCCAGATCTCTCCAACTGTCCTACATTGGCCTCACGCGTGCAAGGGTTAGTTTGCTCACGACGAGAACTGGGCTTTTGCATATGGGGACTCGGGCTGAGGAAATTAATCTGAAATTATAGGCAAGCGATGTCTGGCAAATCTCATTTGATGGAAAGGCTGAAACAGATGACATTTGTGCCAGGCACACTTCCTTGGGAATGAGCCTTTAATTCTCTACGCCTCAGGCGGTATTTTACCGTAACACTCTCTTCCTAATAGAAATTGTGAGTTCCTGAAAGCAAATGTTAGTAATAAAAAGAAAGAGGAATATTACAGCGACCTCTACTCTCATGATCCCACGCAGTATCAAAGTAAATCACCAAACGGATCGCTTCAGGGAGGAAGAGAATAGAGACTGTAAATAGAGATGGACTTCACCCCGTTTGACCTGCTTCAGATTCTGGACTTTTCAACGTGGATCATTATGAATACCTGACCTATTCTCCCAATAGTGTTTTCTCTAAACACATTCACAGAAGTGTCGCTGTTGAAAGTGACACTATGGAAGTGATGTTGGCGCAATGATTATTTTAAATGACTGATGCAGTAACAATCCCAGACATCACAGAAAACATTGACCTAAGTACACAATTTATCCAGGGATACATCTTCTGGTTTGTGGCTATATCCATATCCAGTCTTATTTTTTGGAAGGTATGAGAAAAATCATCTAGTGGGTTCCAATTTTCAGAAAAACAACCAGTAAAAAAATTATTTACAACAAGAATAGAGCTGTAAAAATCACCAATACATAAAATAAATTAATTAGATTACACTTAATTAGGCAGTGTTTCTGAAGCCCAGTTGGTTTTAGGATATAAAAGAGACAAGGTGCTCTGAGAGCCCTGTGCAGCTAGAAAGCTTGTCTCTCTCAACAACAGAAGTTGGTCCTCTAAAAGATATTACCTCTCCCATCTTGTCTCTTATTACATTGAATTGTCTGTTCCTATCACAACACACAAAACATAGGTAAATAATAGAACAACAATCAGGGATTAGCTCTCACAATACAATATTGGATCTCTCTGAAGCTTTGTTGTTTGTTTATTTATTTAAAAAGTTGAGAGATTCAAATGGTGCATTTTAGAACTGCATTCCACCATCACCAGCAAAGCTAAAGTAAGGAAGTACATAAAGGGCCAGATCCCCACCTCGTGTGCCTCAGTGTAGCTTTAGCTTTATTGACATCACTAATGTACACTAGCTGAGAATCTGGCCCTGAGTATTAAGTACACTTGCTGAAATTCCTGCTACTTTTTACGTTAAACTATAAGTCTAATGAGTATGTTGCTAATGTAGTACATAAGAAAGTTTTGTTGATGTAAATCCAACATGTGGTAATGGTGGTTTATAGTACTCGGCAAAATGATAAGAAGGTCAGAAACTCAACTTGTTGCATCCCAGAAAATGAGAAAGAGAAGATGTCCTGTCAGAATAAAAGAAAGCAATTATGCACAAGGAAACATCATATAGGACCAGGTTTTCAGTAATGTTTTGCCTACAGAATATACAGGTGCAAACAGCTGCGCTTGCAAAATACATAATGACAAGGTGCAAAATTGCATATGCAAATACCTGTACATGTTTTGCACATGTAGCTTCCAGTTTGCATATGAAAACATATTTTGCAAATTGTCTTCAGCACCTCTGAAAATCTGGCCACTAAAATCACTCTTGACATATGTCAAAATTCCCAAGAGAAGGAGAAAACAAAAAGACAGAGTTAATGCTAAAAACCTAGCAACCAAGAGAAACTTAATTATTTAACCACAATAGCCAGAGTACAAAGCCAGGAATATTTAACATAAGGATTCAAACTAACATCCAAAAAGACAAATGGCAAGAAATAAATTTATTTTTGCCCTTACTTTTCACTGTCTGAACTCTGGATGCCTGGTTAGGTAACTGGCTGCTGAACTGCTACAATTCCAGGCCAGCCCTAAATTACAAATAGAGCATTCATCTGCCTAGAATGAATTAAACGTAGGCAGGCCCTTTGCTGTCTTTCAAAAACCATATTTACAGAACAGGAGTTGACCAGTGACTAAACTGGACAGCTCCCTAGTAATCTTGCTTTCTTTGAAGCCATTGCCTAGATTCCCATTAAATTCAGTCAGAGCAGAGTTGAGCACCGCTTTGGAGTAATAATCATGCAAACTCATGCGGTATAAGAGTGGTAGCCGTGTTAGTCTGTATCAGCAAAAACAACGAGTCCTTGTGGCACCTTAGATACTAAAAATGTATTCGGGCATAAACTTTCATGGGCTAAAACCCACTTCATGAGATGCATGGAGTGAAAAATACAGTAAGCAGAATATATATTATAGCACATGAAAAGCAAGGACGTGCTGGCTGCTGCTTCCCGCAGCTCCCATTGGCCGGGAACGGCGAACCACGACCACTGGGAGCTGCGGGCGGCCCTGCAAATGTAAACAAACTGTCTGGTGGCCCGCCAGCGGATTACCCTGACGGGTCATGTGCTGCCCATCACTGATCTAAAGGTTCCAACCCTGCTGATGAACCATGTAGGTGTGACTATGATGGATTCCACATGATGTAATTTTTGCTTTTTCAGTTTGCTTTTTTAAAAACCTATGAAATTATACCCCAAAAATGTTAAAAGAACATTATTGCAAAGTCAAGCACTCAAAAGTTAGGAAATGCTAGAATTAAGGTTGCCTGGACAACATAAATTTGGCTGCCTATGCATTATAATACAGTTGTTAATTACATGATCACATATTACTTTTTTCTACAGGACCCCTGCCTCATTCAGTGCACAGGATGGACCTGCTATGGGGATGAATCTGTGAAGGTTATACAATGAAGAAGACTCTTGTCTGAAGGGCCATGTCTCATTTGTTGCAGAAGTTGGAAGGTGTGTAGTGAAAGGTCTTGTGATTCAGGCTGTTTAATTACAGCAACTCACACCATCCTCGGGGTTAAACAGATCCAAGTTTGGAAGGCAGTCTAATGATCCATGGCAAAATTGCAAGAAGTCATAATGGCATAATCTGGCATTAATCAGAAGCAACTCATCATAAACAGGTCCATAAGAAAGGGAGCTATTGTACATGTTGAATTCTCTCAGCTAAGTTACCTTTTGAAACCTTATTCTAAATCTGGAAGAAGGATCATAGCAAGAAGGCTCATGCCATTGTAAAACCAGAAGTCACATTAATTTTAAAATTCCTAGTTTGAATGAGACAAGAGTGAGCATGCAATGGCATATGGGACTTCACACCAAAAATAAATAATATTTTCACAATGTGCAAATAAGGTTTTATACAATGCAAAGATATAATTTATATTTGGAAAAAAATATTTTTCCATGTTTTGTCATTAGTTGCTGTGCTGCTCTATGTTTCTATAGATTAAAATTGAGACAAATACAGAGTGACTTGGTAATTCAAGCAAGCGGCAGAGAAAATACAGAGTAGATAACTACTTTTTTGTTTTCACTGTTACTGTCAGAAAGGAAGAAAAATCTTGTGTACTCTTTGAGGTGTTTCCTAGTTCTTACTGTAAGTCACACAAGGCTAACCCAAGCCTGTTTCAAGTTGAAAAATAAAAGTGACATTTTTATAGATTCATATATTCCAAGGCCAGAAGGGACCATTGTTAACATCTAGTCTGACCTCCTGTACATAACACAGACCATAGAACTCCCCCAAAATAATTATTTTTTGAAAAAATCCAATCTTGATTTAAAAATTGTCAATGATGGAGAATCCACCACAACCCTTGGTAAATTGTTCTAATGGTTAATTACTTTCACTGTTGAAAATGTATGCCTTATTTTCAGTCTGAATTTGTCTAGCTTCAGCTTCCAGCCAGTGGATCCTGTTATACCTTGCTCTGCAAGACTGAAAAGCCTGTTATTAAATATTTGTTCACTATTTTAGATACTTACAGTCTGTAGTCAAGTCACCCCTTAAGCTTCTCTTTGTTAAGCTAAATGGATGCGCTCTTTGAGTCTATCACTATAAGGCATATTTTTTAATCCTTTAACAAGTCTTGTGGCTCTTCTCTGAACCCTCTCCAATTTATCAATCTCTTTCTTGAATTGTGGGCTCCAAAACTAGACACAATATTGCCACAGTGGTCACCCCAGTGCCAAATATAGAGGTAAAATAACCTCTCTACTCCTACTCAAGATTCCCCTTTTTATGCATCCCAGGATCACATTGGCTCTTTTGGCCACAGCATCACACTGGGAGCTCGTGTTCAGCTGATATCCACCATGACCTCAAAATCTTTTTCCGAATCACTGCTTCCCATCCTGTAAATATGGCCTACATCTTTTTTCCTAGATGTATACATTTACATTTAGCCATATTAAAATGCATATTGTTTGCTTATGCCCATCTTACCAAGCGATCCAGATCACTCTGTATCAGTTAACCTGTCCTCTTCCTTATTTACCACTCCCCTAACTTTTGTGTCATCTGCTAATTTTATCAATGATTACTTTATTTTTTCTTTCAGGTGATTGATAAAAATGTTAAATAATGTAGGGCCAAGAATCGATCCCTGTGGAACCACACTGGAAACACACCTGTTCGATGATGATTTCCCATTTACAGTTACATTTTGAGAC
The DNA here is from genome assembly GCA_003942145.1 of Platysternon megacephalum. Lineage (NCBI taxonomy): Eukaryota > Metazoa > Chordata > Testudines > Platysternidae > Platysternon > Platysternon megacephalum. The sequence continues at coordinate 29,444,256 of QXTE01000003.1, forward strand.
CTATCATTTATCCATTTTAAATCCATTTAATGAGTTCCACGTTAATTTTATATCATTCTAGTGTTTTAATTAAAATGTTGTGCGGTAACCTAGTAAAACATCTTACTGTAGTCTCAGTATATTATGTCAACACTATTACCTTTATCCATCAAACTAGTAATCTCATCAAAAAAGATATTAAATTAATTCGACAGGATCTATTTTCCATAAAATGTTGATTTGTTGATTTGCATTAATTACATTATCCTCTTTTAATTCTTTATTAATTGAGTCCCATATCACCTACTCCATTATCTTGCCCAGCATTGATGTCACGCTGAAATGCCTATAACATTGGCAGGTCATCCTGTTTACCCTTTTAATAAATTGGCATAACATTAGCTTTCTTCCAGTCTTCTGGAACTTCCCCAGTGCTCCAGAAGTTGTTGAAAATCAACATTAGCAGTCCAATGAGCTCCTCAACCAGCTCTTTTAAAACTCTTGAATGCAAGTTATCTGGACCTGGACCTGATTTTAAAATGTCTGACTTTAGTACCTTCTGTTTAACATCCTCCCGAGATACTAGTGGAATGGAAAGAGCGTTATCACCATATGATGAAACTATATCATGTTTTTCCCCCAAATACAGAACAGAAATATTTATTGAACACTTCTGTCTTTTCAGAATTATTATTGATAATTCTACCATTTCCATCTAGTAATGGACCAGTACCATTGTCATGATTCTTTTTGTTCCTAATATATTTTTAAAACCCTTCTTATTATCCTTAACTCTGCCAGCTATAGATTTCTCCTTGTGTCCCTTTGCATCCCTTATCAATTTTCTACTATTTCTATTTTCTGAATTATATTCATTACTATCAACTTTCCCTGTTTTCCATTTGTTATATATTATTTTTGTATTTTTTATAGCTGCCTTCACTTTCCCTCTAAATGAGGTCAGTTTTTTAACCAGTACTGCATTTTTCCTTCATAGTGGGATTATGACTTTTGGGGCATCTAACAAGTGGTTGCCAATTATCAGTCACATTTTTCTGATTAAGTTCTTCCTCTCAGTTAATTTCGCTCATAATTGTTTTCAGCTTTGTGAAATTAGCTTTATTGAAGCACCAAGTATATATATTACTGGTCTGGGTTTTATTCTGTTTGGACATTTTAAATGTAATCCAGTCATGATCACTTGTACCTAAACTACCCATTATTTTTTAGTTCTGAGATCAATTCCTCTTTATCATTTAAGACAAGGTCCAAAAAAGAATTCCCCCATTTTGGGTGCAATACTTTTGGAGTTAGGAAATTGTCATGTATAATGTTAGAAATTCCAAGAATGTTTAGTACTGGCAGCATGATATCTCCAGTATATGTCACATAAATTGAAGTCCCTAATGATAACACAGCTTTTTTTTTCCCTACACATTATAGATAGGTGCATAAGGAGGCAGTCATCCTGTTCCCTGGTGTGATTTGGTGGTCTGTAGGAGACACCAACTAGTACACCGTCTTGTGCTTTACCTGTTAGGACACTGATCCATAAGCATTCAAGACTCATAGACTTTAAGGTCAGAAGGGACCATCATGATCATCTAGGCTGATATCCTGCACATTGAAGGCCACAAGATAATTTTCTTCTGAGTTATCAGTGACTTGGAAACTGTAATGCTCTTTTTGACATGCTATGTACTATGCATTGCATAAATTTATTTTCTAACACTTTTAGGGGTTGATCCAAAGCCCACAGAAGTCAATAAGAATCTTTCCACTTCTATAAGATTTGAATCAATCCCTTAAATAGATTTGTTTTTAATATAGTTAGCAGTTTTCTCTAACCATTGTAACTATGTCATTTTTAATGTTTCTGGCTTTCAACTCATTATAGATTTGCTATTTCTCCCTAGTCTTAGGTTCATATAGATTTGAAATTTCTAATTCTGATACCTCCCCCCAAACCCCAAAATCCAGATACATTAGGAAAATTTTGAAATATACATAGATTAGTGTTGGGCAAAAAATATTTTACCTTCTGGTTAGTTCAAGCTACATAATTTGGATATAGATTTGACCTTTCCCAAGTTAAAGGGTATTTCCCAAGACCTGGGATTTTTGTTTCAGGTACTGTAGCAATAGAAGCCAATAGCAAAGATTGGAACACATTTTCCCAAAATTTGTAGATGTTCAAAACTGGTGTTACAGTTTCATCCTCTTTCTACTCCCAATATTACTTTGGTATGGACTATCCTGAATTTGTTCCCCCCCCCCAATACCTTTTTCCTTCTGGTGGGATATTCTTCTTTAAAAATGTCACTGTTCTTGAGGGTTTTCCTTACTTCCTCTCACTATGCACTACAGTTTGCTCTAGTCAGGAAGAGAGAAGAGATGTTAGTTTTTGAAGATAATGACTATGTTCTGGACTTCTTTTCTCTATTTTGGAGTTTTCAAATTTCAACATCACAAAGCAAAATAAGATCACATGTACTGCTTTTCTCTGAACCTTTTCTTCATCCATTGCATTCTATGTCATCATTTACAGCTGTGCAAAGTGAGTTCAAAACCCTAGCATTCTCATGTGTTAGCATTTTACATCAACTTTGCAGAGGTGTAAATGCCTGCACAAAGCAGTGGAGAATGAGGGCCAAGGTGAGTGTGTATGAGCAGTTTGCATAATGGTAATATAACATTTTCAGTAGTATTTTCCATTGCTTTTTTAATATAACCTAACATCCTTTACTCATTTGATTACCCTTTCTTCCAGATCATTGCTGAATATCAGAATATCAGGAGATCATCTAGTCCAACCCCCTCCTCAAAGCAGGACCAATCCCCAGACAGATTTTTGCCCCAGATCCCTAAATGGCCCCCTCAAGGATTGAACTCACAATGCTGGGTTTAGCAGGTCAATGTTCAAACCACTGAGCTATCTGTTCTCCCCCCCCATTTTAAATAATATGTGGAGATATACCTATATCATAGAACTGGAAGGGACTCTGAAAGGTCATTGAGTCCAGCCCCCTGCCTTCACTAGGAGGACCAAGTACTGATTTTGCCCCAGATCCCTATGTGGCCCCCTCAAGGATTGAGCTCACAACTCTGGGTTTAGTAGGCCAATGCTCAAACCACTGAGCTATCCCTCTCCCCTTTATTAAGAGATACTGTAAAAATCAAACCATTTATTTAATTGACTAAATATGGATTTGGGTGCCTAACTTTAGGTGCCAAAGTCTAAACATTTTGGCCTCAGAGCCTAATAGTGGATACAAGTTCTGTAGTCTTTTGTCTCCCTGAAGGAGTTGGCTGCGTACCTGAACAGAATAGTGCACAAAGTGGAGGAGGGGACCATTTCTTGCTGCCTGGGGCAGAGGTCCATTTGGGATGACAATGAGATTCCCCACAGCTCTAAGCAGACCCGTTCATATCCCTAACCTTTTCTCACCCTCTGGCTGGAGTTATGTAGGAATCAGGAGTTACAACCCTAGGGCTCCAGTAACTTTTTTACATGGCTGCAACAGATGCGGCAAGGAAACGATCAAGAAGGATTCCTAACTGTGTATAGGAACTATACAAAAATGTAACTTGCTTGAAGGGTTTGGATTCACACAGGACTTCCTCCTCCTCCCTTGCTGATAACTTCAGCCTGTTGTGTCTCTCTAGCTAAGCTCTGTTTTGGAGCTGTCAGCCAAGGAGATGTCTTTTGGCCATGCAACACCTTTAAGTCTCTTTGCTGGCTGATTATTAAAGGAAGCTGCCTCTTGGTGGGATGCCAGGGTACCAATGAGTAAAACCCCGATATTCTCCAGAACCTGACTGCCACATCTGACAATCTGCTGGAACGGTGTAATAAAATTTGCTCCTGGTAAAGGAGGGAATTAGGTAGCCACATAAACTGTACATAGCCATGTTGGGAGGTGACAGAGGAGGGATCCCCTTAGGATCCAGTAGCCTCTCTGGCTATAGAGCTCAGGTGGGTGGCAGAACGTCTGTGGACTTCATATGGCACAAATTGTTAGCTAAGAACTAATTCTGCTCTTTCATGTGTATACTCAACTCATATTGAAATTGCATGTGAATATGGAAAGGCAGAACTTTACACCACAGTGGCATTTTAACTTGGCACTCAGGAGACTTCTACTTATTGAAATGGGATTTGGATCAAGTCTTCAGAGAGCACTTTCCTAATCTTTTTCTTGGAAATGGCTGAAACGTTTTTGCTAAAACATTCAAACAAAATTCAGCCAGATACCTGTCATGGAAAATTTCAGCCAGTATGGTTCAAATTTGGCAAAGTTATAAGCAACTGAAAACAGGGACTTATAATGGGAAGTGTTTGGCAATCTTATCTATAGGCAGCACTGCCAGCTCCACCTAACAAACAAACAAACAAACAAACACACACACACACACACACACACACACACACACACACACACACACACACACACACACACACACACACACACACACACACCTCTCTTCTTCCTGCTGGGATTCTTAATTATTCTCCTATATAAAATTTAGATAAAACATATTCTAATTTGAACAAAAGGTAGTGTCTCAGAAGGCAAATTACAATTTCCTCAGCAAATATCACAAGTGTTAAATGTATATAGATATCTTGAAAACAACATAAGATAAGATAAGAAGTTTGCTGTGAAGCTCTAGAATTCTTATTAGCTCTGCAAAATGCCTTAGCTTTCATACTATATAAATTATTTTAACCTATTACTGGGTTTACAGATGTAGTGAGGAAAAATGTGTCTGAGCACTCAGACATTAATGTGTGACAGTGTGGCTTCAAAATGCATTCTTAATACAAAATAGCTCCCTTTTTAATGTTGACAAAGTAACATGGGAGATATTAGGATAAATTGTAACAAGAACTTAGGTACATTTATTGGCAGTTACTCTCCTTTGAGTTAATAATTGTACCGCTGATATTTTTGCAAAATTTCTAGCCTTCTGTTTAAACTATTTAGCTATAGGTTTAGTCACTTATAGTGATGCCTGTGATAGTTCCTCTAATAACTACAAATCCCAAGGCCTAGAATAGCATTTCTGCTGAATAGTTTGTATAAAGGGGCAGAAAGCTCATGCAGGGAAAGGCCACAAGCCCAGAACAGGTCTGTCTCATCTTATGCTGGGGTTACGTTCCGCTGTCAGCGCGTAAAGCGAAAATTGCGTATAGTCAAAATTACATTGAGTGTAATGGCGGGTGGAATCGCCCGCACTAAAGGTACAGTATTTAAATTGTTATTTTTCTATTTTTTGGGTTGTTGTTTTTTTTGCCAACCGCATAAAGCTGAAATCGCGCATGTTAAATGCGCGTAAGATGCGACAGACCTGTATATTGTGATATGACATCCACAGCAATTCTCCTCAAGGGGATTTTGAAATGGAGGGAAGCTCATCAAGACACCCACAAAAATGGGTGTGACCAGTGATTCCATATGTTTAAAACACTTCTGCATAGGAGGAGTGCAATAGGTTGCATCTTCTTCTTCTACCCCTATCCACAGTAGCTAGCAACTGACCAGTTATGTTAGTTGCCTGGCTCTACATATATGAGCCATCACCCACAATAGTAAATAGAAAGACTCTCATTTACTTTAATAGGACTGTCTTTCCTTCACCTCTCCTGCCCTGAATCCACAATTTGATGTGAACAAATTTCACTTGGGCTGTGCTCCCTTTTTCAGGATTGGATCTTGTATAAATAAATTCACCTCATTTGTTAGTTATTATTAACGTTCTGGACCTTTTACAGCTTAAAGTTGTGTCCATGGTCTTTTATTTGACATCTGACATCTACTTGAATACATTTTTCTTCTATTCTTCAGAATTCTTCGTACCTCGGTGGCTTCCCCACTTAACATATGTAAATGTCAATGAAGAGGCACATGGTTACATTCCAATACACCACTTCAGGGCTTCCTCAAATGGCATTGCACAGAGTTCTTACTCATATGAGGTGATGAGCCCTCTCACCTCCAGTTGAAGTTAAACATTGTTGTACAGCCATGCAGATTCTTCCATTTCCTCTCCCATCCTAAAACTATCTGCTACCTCAAGAGGGGGAGTGATCAAAATTAAAAGGAGCCAAGGCCTATTGGTGCAGGGTTCTTATTGAGAGATGAAGAACTGGGATTCATTTGAGGGATTGCATTTGGAAGTGAACTTTTTATTTGTTAAAGGTTTTATTTACAGATGCTCCCCGGGTTATGCAAGACCTGACTTACACAAATTCGCACTTACGGAAAAAGTTCCATAAGCCAGAAATAGGATTTTCGAGTTGCGGAAATTTTCGCGTAACATACGGGTATACGTTTCCAACTTACGCAAAATTCGAGTTACGCAAGGCTTTCCAGAATGGAACGATTGCATAAATCGGGGGGCATCTGTATTGATATTTCAGGTCATTTATGTGATGGGTTCCCCTGCTCCCCGCCTCTTTGCTTCACACAAATGACTTAGAGATTCTCCCTTTTGTAGATACCATTTTATAGTTTATTTAGTGTTTCACTCAACCATCTTTTACATACTAGTGCAGTCTCAGTATTTACAATGCTATTCAGCTTTACTACCCCTTCTACAAAAAGGGGTGGGAGGGGGAGAAAGGTGTCTTCTCCCAGAGAACTCCCTTTTGTCAGGCCCCACTAGCCTTCTCCCACCCCACTTCTCCTCAACACCCCTTTCCTGTGCTCTTTTATTCAGTTTCCTTGTTAATGAGTAATTAACTTATTATATTCCCAGCCCTAATCTGATCTGGTAATTAGGAACTCCTCTCCTTCATCAGGAAGGGGGAGGAGGGGCTAACTGCTTTAAAGTGCACAGAGTGTTGGTTTAGTTGCTAATTCCCAGTACTCTGTCACAGTTAACAATAAAACATTTCAATTACAGTGTCTTGCCATAGAAGTACATAGCTATATAATAAGATTTCAGGATTGTCACCTGTGTGTCATGCTGACGCATAGAATCTCTGTTGAATCAGTGCGAAGTGATGGAAACAGCTACAAGCATGATTGAGAGCTCTTTTCGCTCAGAATATCACCAGGTTCAATCATCAGTGGGATTTGTGATCTGTTACCATCCAATTTTTAAGTTCTCAGACATTTTGACTTTGTGAATTACATCCATGCAGCATACAGCTATAGTAAGGCATGTTTCTATGCCACAACAAGAGTCCTAAATCATTGTGATATCAGAGGTAACTCAGCCATCCACTACCCTTACTCTACAGTTAATTTGCATGCAACAATTTCATTAGTTGTATAAAGGAGACTGCACAGATGATGGATTACCTGGCCCCGTTACCACATCCGTGCACCCAACTGCCACCTACACACGTCATTTGCACATTCCTTTCTCAAGAAGCTGACCAAATGCTTTACTTAGAAATCAAGCAAGTACACAGCCAATATTCAGAACTTCGAATACAAAAATGATATATGCATACAAATATTTGTATGCATGTATCATTTTTGTATTCGAAGTTCTGAATATTGGCTGTGTACTTGCTTGATTTCTAAGTAGCCTTAGTAAAGCATTTGGTCAGCTTCTTGAGAAAGGAATGTGCAAATGAAGTGCCAAATCAAGAAACACTTAAAGGACAATGAATCTTGGAAGGCTTCAATCCATATAAGAAGTCTACCTGAGGACCTTTAGGGTAGCATGTAAACAATGGCTGCTGCCTGTAAAAATTGAGTCATGCATGGACATGTGACTCCAAAACTCCATCTTGGAGCTGGACTTTGCATAGGAGAGAGGAGGGGGTCTCCACCCACAAGAGAAAGTCTATTTAAACCCCTGGGAGACCCCTCCATTTTGTCTTCAGCTGGCTAAAGAGAGAGCCTCTCCACCCCAAGGATACCTGGAAGAAACTGGAACAAAGGACAGTAACTACAGGGGATGTGAGTGATTGCTGGACCCATACTAGAAGGAGACTAGTCTGTAAAAGGAAGCTTGATGGAATTCCTCTGAGGGTGAGGTTTTTATCTGTATTCAGTTTTCTTACTGTATTAGACATAGACTTGTCTGTTCTATTTTATTTTGCTTGGTAATTCACTTTGTTCTGTCTGCTATTACTTGGAACCACTTAAATCCTACTTTCTGTATTTAATACAATCACTTTTTACTTATTAATTAACCCAGAGTATTTATTAATACCTGGGGGGGCAAACAGCTGTGCATAGCTCTCTATCAGTGTTATAGAGGGCGAACAATTTATAAGTTTTATACAGGGTAAAATGGATTTATTTGGGGTTTGGACCCCATTGGGAGTTGGGCATCTGAGTGTTAAAGACAGGAACACTTCTTAAGTTGCTTTCAGTTAAGTCTGCAGCTTTGGGGCACGTGGTTCAGACCCTGGGTCTGTGTTGGAGCAGACTGGCATGTCTGGCTCAACAAGACAGGGTGCTGGAGTCCCAAGCTGGCAAGGAAAGCAGGGGCAGAAGTAGTTTTGGCACATCAATTGGCAGCCCCCAGGGGGTTTCTGTGATCCAACCCATCACACCCCTCACCACAGCATGCCCCCCATATTTGCCACTTGCAACAAATCTTCCAGGACAACCCCCCAGTCACAAAACACAATCAGCACACACAATAACCCCAAACTTCACTGTGAAGCCTAGAATGTCTATTGAGTTAGTGTGAAGTGATGGAAACAGCGACACACATGATTGAGAACTCTTTTTGTTCACATATCACCAGGTTCAGTCATCACTGGGATTCACAATCTGCTGCTGTCCAGTTTTGAAGTTCTTAGCATTTTGGGCTTTTTTTAAACACACAGACACATGATTGTACAGATTAGACCTGTGCACTAGCATGGGCTTTCAGCTACTAGGTTTCTTTAAAAATCCCATTCAGTTCCTTGTCTCAAAAGGTTGCCAACAATGGTGCCAATTGTGGTGTTAAATTTGTCAGTATCAAATGTACCAGTACCATTGCCACAAATTAATTTCACTTATGTCACCAAAGAGGACTTTTGCCCATGAGACTTTCACCAGAATTGTTTTCAAGCCAGTAACCTAATGGTGGAAGAAGTCTTCCTATGAACCATTATTAATCCCATTAGCCATGTAAAAAGAGATTGTTTTTAAATCTAACCCTAACTATGTTTTTCTGGTATTTAACATCTCTGTATGCTAAGCATGATTTATATATTGATTATCTGTTTAACATCGTATACATTGTGAAGAACCAGTAACCTTATGATAGCAAAATAATTTTTTTTCAGCAACATCCCCTACAAATTTTTGATTAGTGTGTGAACATCACACTTCACAATGCCAGTATATGTTGTTCTAACAACGATAAAATAAAGGGAGCATAAAAGTCCTTAAAAATTGTAGCAATAACACAAAGTATTTCCTCTGCTCACCACAAACAACTGCACGTCTTAAAATGCAATTACATTATTCCTCAAATTCGCATTACCTTCTTACTGAGATCAGGCAAGCCTCTGTTGGACTTTTTCCAACAGGCAGCCTTCTTCAGGAAACTCATTTGTGACATGCTATGTTGTAAATGGTTTACAAGAAGTGCAACAATTGTGTCATTAAATCCAAATTGTCAAAGGTGTACAATTTATACACACCTCTTATGTGTTGAAGCCCCTGGTGTGTACCCAAGGAGGGTGTTGCTTGCCTGAAAAATGTACATTCTCATGTGATATTGTTTACCTTAAATGTTTTATGAAGTATCTCACACTTTTTTGGGGTGGTTATCTGCCGTCTCCATTCCCCACTGATAACTACTTGTAGTTCACAGCCATAAGGTTACATTTTATTTACAAGTCTTCAGCACCCACTTTTCTTTACATCAAAAATAATTAAAACTTTAGTAGAGATTTTGAACCTTCTTATTGCACATGCATCTGAAGAAATGTTAAGGTAGAGGTTCTCAAACTGGTCTGTGGAGTGCTTGTTGGTGATCCACAGAAAGCTAATAGTCATACAGTGTTGGTTCCTTGTCTCCACCAGTGTAATTACAATAAAAAGATACAAATACTTTCCTTTACCCATAAGCAGCAGTCTAGTTACTACAGGTGTATTATACATTTTCAAATGGGAGGGCAGGAAGTCTGTGCAATTCTGAATGGGAATGGAGACTGTCTCTGCATTAGGAATTTGGTTAGAGCTACAAAATTTGGAGAACCTCTGTGTTAAAACAACCTTGCATGTTATGGAATACCACAAAGCCTCAAACAGCAGTACCTATGCTTACGGCTAAGTTTTTGTCACGGATATTTTTAGTAAAAGTCAGGGACAGGTCACGGAAAATAAACAGAAATTCACGGCAGCCCATGATCTGTCTCTGACTTTCAGTAAAAGTCTCTACTGCTGCTGAGGCTCCTGGGTCCCCTACTGATGCAGTGTGGGGGAGCTCCAGGGTCCCCTTTCTCATGGGGCTGGACTGCTGCAGGGTCCCATCGCCCCGGGCAGCTGATAGCTGCAGGATCCCCCAGCTGCTGGCCGTGGCTGCAGCTGTGGCTGGGCAGCTGTGGGGAGTCCGCCTGCGTGCGGTGGCTGGGCAGCTGCAGTTCTGCCAGCCCGCACCGCATCGGTGGAGGACCCAGGAGCCCCAGCAGGAGTGGGTGCTGAACCCACCTTCCCTGTTTGTCAGGGATATTTTTAGTGAAAGTCTAAAGGGGCTGCCATGAATTTTTGTTTATTTCCCATGACCTGTCTATGACTTTTACTAAAAATATCCATGACAAAAACTTAGCCTTACCTATGATTAATGTTTTCTGGCCACCTCACTTCTGCTTAAATCTCCACTACGAAGCACAACACAGCCGGATTCATGCTGCAGGTACGTGGGTCCTGGTGCATAACAAGTGTTGCCCAACTGAAAATGTCACCTATATTTTAAAATAAAGAACTGAGACTTAAGAGAGATAAGGTGCAAAGGAGACACCTTCTTTACTGTATGTTTTATTACGTATATGTGGAGGAGAGCTCAGGGAAGGGAAAGCTTCAATTGTGTTTCCTCCTCTCTGTGTTGTGTTTCCGAACACAAAAATGTTATAGTGAGCTTAACTAAACAGGGGAACCACTAACTTGACAGCTAGTTATGAAGGATCCATCCTGCCCCGTAATGCAGTTGGAACTTCACAAGTTGAAAGGCAAGTAATCTTTTCTCCTGACTATGGCTACCCTAATCATAGGAGATGTTATGGGAGAGCTCTATATCTGTATATATGTAAATATCTAGTTAGTAGCAGCTGGTGCTCAAACATATACAGCACAGATCCTGTGTTTTGTAGGTCAAATGAGATTTGTGCACTGCAAATGGCTTCCTTTGTGTCTCTTTACATCAGCTGTTAACAGGAGATGAGCTAAGGTTGTTTCACTTGGAAATTCATCTTTCCTTATCTTACAGCTGGTACCCAAGGAGTTTGAGCCTTCCAGAGACTAAACTGTTGCCTTCTCCTTCTGTCTTTTGTTATACTGGGGGTTTGCTGGTGGTATAATGATAGAATCAATTACAGGAATTCAGTTCTACTGATACCTACCATGTGACAATATTACAGCCATTTGTAATGCTGATCCATGTCATGTGACTGGGGCCAGGAAATAACAAGAAATCTCTTATTAGTATTCCTAAATATCATGCTCTTATTATAGTTGTGCCTTTGTTATCTTACTACATTATATTATACCTCTCTCTAACAATCCAAAATAATGACTGTTGGATGGTAAGCCTGATGATATAGAAAGCAATGTGTATATTTTACTAACACCAAAATCTTACAGATAATTTCTCATCTGATGCAGCCTCCTCCTCCAAGTTACAGGTACTCTAACTGTCCACGAGTCTTCTCTTTTACTTCGCTTTTCAAGTTCATGTTCATATTCTGCCTACATGCTTTTCCCTGCTGCCTACATTCCCCCTTAATTATTTGGTCTCTTTGTTTCACTCTTCTTTTGACTTGTATACCCTCTTTTTTTGCTCTTGCTTAGAATTCTCCTTGTCTTTCCACTTTTCTCTCATTGTTTCACAGTGCTTCAGACCAGAAACTAAGACTCAGTCTTGGTTATTTTATCTTTGTTGCAATATACATTTTAACCTTACCATCTTGAGTTGAACTAAGTTAAGAGTCTTTAAAATTTCACAATGCTTTAGGCAATATTATGAAGTAAAAAATAAATGCAAAAACAAGCAATGTTAAACATTATTAAATGATCTATTGTTGCTTGACATACATGTGTATTTAAAGACATTTTTTGTTAAAGATATTTCAGTTGTTACTTGTGGTTGGATAGATTTGTTCCTAGCCACAATTAGTTAGTTATTTTCCAATCTTCAAAGTATCCATGAGAAAAAATTTGTATTGGTGGGAGTGGAGGAATTATTGTTATTAATAATTTCTCTTTTGTAATGAATGTTACAGATTTTTTTAAAACACTGATCAAAAACTGTATAATTATTCATTCAACAAATTTACTGACTTTTGCTTATTCAAAAATAATTTTGAATTTATTCACCAAATAAATCAACAAATTGCATAAGTTTGGGAGATACTTATATGCTACAATAAATCATTTTACATATAATGTATTCATCAAATACAAACAAAATTTTATGAGGAATGTATTAGATTTATAATATTTGACCAGTGGTAACATATACACAATTTCAATATCATAGTGAATCATGCAACTATTGCAATATTTATTTTACTTAGATTTATAAGATCTTTGATAGATGCTCTGTGTACCCATTACATAAATTAAAATATACAATTTAAAAAATCATGAAGTACAATATATTGTAATACAAAGGCCTATTCATCTCACCTTGAAACATACATAAATATATCCACCAACAAATATAGTAAAAATACCCACCCTCCATAACCCATATAATAATCCCCTCCCTTAATCTTTAACCCACTCCCTTCTTTGAAGTCTGCTTGGAAAACTAAGAAATATCAGCTATGGTGGACCAAAAAGGGATGAAGGGGAAATTCATTTCCAAAATCTTGTACTTCTCAGCCATTCCAAGTTAAAATAAGGAGACTCCACCTTTAGTGCCTCCACTGATTTCAGCTGTGACCATGTACCTGGGAAGGGAGGTGATCTCTCAGATAATTTATAAAGCCTTAAATAGTTAGGGCCCTGGCTTACACCTGCACCTTGAATTTCATCTGGAAGGCTATGGAATCCAGCGCAGATTCCAGAGTACTGGAATAAAGTGAAACTGCTTATTATTCTGCACTAGCTTCAGTTTCTAGCACAGTTGTTAGTGTGCAGCCTCCACACACAGTGCAGTACCTAAATCTGATCTTGAGGTGACAAAAGACATGGATAGTTGTTGAANGAGGGGGCGGGGGGGGGGGGGGGGGGGGGGGGGGGGAGGTCTGACTCAGGTCCAGATTAAGATAGTCTCACTGTGGGCGCATGCCTAGGGCCCTGGCTCCTGAAGTTCTGTGATGCCTTCATAATCTCAGATTTGTTTTAAAAAAAGATATGTTTCTAGCTCTAATGGTTCTGAAGGAAACCTTGAAAACATGCCCTGAATGTACCTTGTACACTGTCGACTAGTTGTATCTGCAGACAGCTTGAATCCAACAGCTATAACAGGCATGAACTGCCCCGTTCATCTTATAGTGCTGTAAACTCTGAAAACCATTGCCCCCCCACCAAAAACATCCCAATAAGGGACCTGCATGGAGTGTTCTTTGCTGGGGTGCTGTTGGTATCAACCTCTTGGCCTCTTTCCAATTGTTTGAGACAAACTCACTTACCATGTTGTTAAATTGGGTTGAAAACAGTTTGGGGAGGGACCAGGTCTTCCAAAGTGTTTGTACAGCTCTTTTGAGTGCAACTCAGTACAAATAAATGAAATATGTTCTTACTCTGTCTTTCCCTTCCCACAGAGACTGAGGAGCCCAAGCCCTCGTAAACACAACCTCCATGAACTTGGATCCTTTTTCAACCTTCGCAGCTTCCCTAAAGTGGTAACTGATGGGAAGTAGTTGCTGCAGTTGAATGTCCAAATAAGAACAGCCAGGGCAAGCTGCAAAGTCTGTCTTGACCAATGATCCTCCCGCCCCCATATCAATCCCAAAATACTTCTGTCCAACCCTCGTCACACAACATAAAAATCAGCCCACCAATCAGTTTCTTTTGCCTAACAATTTCAAGTGTCCCATCCAACTAACTATCCAAAAATATTTAATCCACCTAACCCAACCACTGTCAGAAAAACTTTATGGTGCATATTTTTAAACATGAAGGATAAACATGTGCTGTAAAATTCATGAATATCATTAAATGGATCAGGTTTGGTTCCATGTAAAAAAAAAAAAGAGTAGAGAAAATACAGACTCCTGGATCACCTTCAAGAAGATGAGCACAAAATAGATTATAAAAAGCCCATATTCTGCACATTTATTCTAAAGGTTTGTAGTGAGTCTTTCCAGCATCTCAATTGCATACAATCACTGCCTCTAATGGCTCGCTAGTGGTATGGATTTCCGATGGAAGCAACTGTATGGACTGCAGACAATAAAAAGTGTCTATCTACCTTTTAACTTTGTTTTAATAATTCAAAAATATTTTAATTAACAAATATTCAGATCTATTTCTAATTTGGTTTCAGCACCATCTTCATCCTTCCATACCCAGCCTTCTGTTTTGTTTTATCAAAATGTAAACTCATTGGGACATGGAGTATGCCTTTCTCTGTGATTTGCAAAGTGCCATTAATCTTTACAGCACCATAGTAAGCATTAATAATATGTGTATAATACTTAATTCACAGGGGTTTTGGGAGGGTAAATTGATGAATCTTTGTAAAGTGCTTTGAGATTCTCAGATGGAAGGCACTATATGATTGCAAAAGATTATCCACAATTAGAGTTGGTGCAAAACTTAAGTCTTTTCCTATCATTACAGCAAGAGGTGTTTTACAAGAAATCAGTACACTATATGAATGTACACTAGCTGTAAGAGGATACTGTCTGGATGCTGTACACATAGGACTCTGAAAGTCACTGCTACATGCAGGCAAATAGCTCCCCTGAACCCCCCTCCCCTTTACTGGCAACCCTTCTTGCCAGATTGACAGTGATATGTACACACTAGACTACAGGTTTGTAGTTATTTAATAAAAGCAGAATATCACATGCTGAGAAAGCCTGCTGTCTGCATCTTTCATTACCACTATTTCCCATTTTATGTAATTAGAGTTAAAAAAAAGACTATTCACGAGTTCTGCGTTTTTACAAGGATCTGACTAACCTGCCATCCACATAGATTTCCAGACTGCTCTGCCTGTTTGGATGCTGGGAATGGGGATGATGATGTCTGCTTGGATTAAGTCAAGGTGACATCTCTCTCAGTTCAGTTCAGGTCATTCTCCATTGCAGGGTTAATTGCCTTCAAACTAGACCCATGGAGGATAATG
This sequence comes from Platysternon megacephalum, assembly GCA_003942145.1. Lineage (NCBI taxonomy): Eukaryota > Metazoa > Chordata > Testudines > Platysternidae > Platysternon > Platysternon megacephalum. Next base: position 29,459,661 of record QXTE01000003.1, read on the forward strand.
AACTAGTAAAACTCTTGAGGCTTTCCAGTGACTTTTAGCATAACTGCTCATTAGTAGCAACGAATGAAACCTACCAAGATATTTTCAAGCATTTGTCAGAATCAACAGTGTGGTATATGGCCTCTGTCATTCAGTGTCCTCTTTCGTTCAATGAATCTCTGCATCAGTGCTTGCTTTCTTGTTTACATAGGCAAGGATATGTTGTTCAATATCTGTATAACTGTGAACCACAAGCTGATCCCATGCTGGCCCAAACAGTGAAAAGCAGTCATAAAGTTCTGAGAATCGCCCCAATGTGAAGCATTCCTCAGGTGGGATAGAACTGCTAAAGCAGGCTGTTTGGATCCTTGGGGAGAAAAAAAACAGAACTTGTGAATAGTGGCATGTCTGGAATGTGCCAATGCCCAGTATTTCTTTTAAACAGCACTTCTCCATGTTTCTTATGTAGGGATATTAAAGAAGGTACTAACAGTGATTCCCCCAAGTGACAGTGACCCCCCACAATTTGTCCCCCCACATCTTTTGGGTCTTCTGTTAAAACTTGTAAGCTACTGTGAACACTATGTTACCACCCCTGCTGTGAGCTATAAGCCATTAAGTGACTTTCACTTTATTGTACCAGCAACGGCTCCTAGGAACAGATCCCCACCCTCTGTGATTAAATGGAATGTATGTTGATGAATGCTTGATGTACATGAATGGTTAGGGAGGTGCCAGCCTAGAAAGGGAGTATCCATCGGCCGAAGAAGGTGTCAAGTGGAATCAACCAGATGACCCCCGGAGGGCGAACTGGGATCCACCCCAGCACCTCAAAGGAAAGAAGACAGAATGGAGCCACCCACCTGCTGATTGATTTAACAGCAGCAGAATGAAACAACTTCCATGAACTAACATAGGGAAAAATCCCTATAAAACTGGACTCTGAAGAATAAGTCTTTGAGTCTATGGTTCTGCTGCCAGCCTCCAGGAGCATCAGGTGCACCTGATCCAGACTTCGCTCTACTCTTGTGTTCAGGATACCTGGCCAGTATTCTGTCACAAGCAACTTTAGGCTGGTAACTATGATATCTACACAGAACTTGTATGAATGATTGTGTGAATGAATATATATATATATATATAAGTAATCATAGGAATAAGTAGCCAAACAACGTTGTTTACTGTTATCTTTTATATTATTATTATATTTACAATAAATGTGGCATCTTTGCCTTATCCCTCTTAATAAGATCCTGCTGGTTTTTATTGGTATAACATTTATTTGGCTATTGATCTTTCATCTTCATGGCTATTGGCAGACAGTACAAAGAAAAGCAGCCCTGTGGCTGACCTGCTTAAACTTGGAACTGGTCTGGCCACTGGCTAACCCAGGATTGGGTGGGTGAGTGGGTTGGGATAAAGGCAGTGTTAAGGCACCTTTGAGCCCCACCATCCCACTGAGTTGTGGTTAACACAGCTCAGGCTATGAGCCAAAAAGTGGTTAATTTTTTTAAATAATCTTCCTGGCTGTTTTTTCTCTTTGTATAACTACACTGTGACAGCGTACCCCATAAAGGTTTATGGGGGGGGGGCCTCATAAATGTATGTATAATATAACTGGAATAGGGTTTTGCTACATAGGCCATGTAACATATCTATGTAAAGGTTATGATCTACTGGTTTTGTTCACCCTAGTTGTATGCAGGCACCATTTGTGTGTTCAAAGTTATGAACATTGGCTATATAATTGCTTGATTTCTAAGTGGCCTCAGTTAGAACATTTGATCACTTCTTGGGAAAGGAATGTGCAAGTTAAATGTTCAATCAAGGAGCACTTAACAGACAAAAGAGCTTGGAAGACTCCAATCCACATTAGAAGTCTACCTGAGGACGTTCAAGGCAGCATGTGGGTAATGGCTGCTACCTGCAAGTCCTGAGTCATGCATGGGCATGTGACCTGCCCATGTGATTCCGAATCTCCATTTTGTGACTGGATTCTACAGAGGGTGAGGAGGGGGTCTCCACCCACAAGAGACAGTCTATTTAAACCCGTGGGAGACCCCTCCATTTTGTCTTCAGCTGGCTAAAGAAGAAGCCTCTCCACCCCCCCAGGATACTTGAAGGAAACTGAAACAAAGGACAGTAACTACAGGGGGTGTGAGTGATTGCTGGACCCAGGCTAAAAGAAGATTAGCCTGTAAAAGGGAACATTTTGGAACTGGTGAGGATCTTATCTATATTTAGTGCAATTAGACATAGATTTGCGCATTTTATTTTATTTTGCTGGGTAACTTACTTTGTTCTGTCTGTTACTACTTGGAATCACTTAAATCCTACTTTCTGTATTTAATAAAATCACTTTCTACTTATTAATTAACTCAGAGTATGTATTAATACCTGGGGGAGCAAACAGCTGTGCATATCTCTCTATCAGTGTTATAGAGGGCGAACAATTTATGAGTTTACCCTGCATAAGCTTTATACAGGGTAAAACGGATTATTTGGGTTTAGACCCCATTGGGAATTGGGCATCTGAGTGCTAAAGGCAAGCACACTGCTGTGAGCTGTTCTCAGGTAAACCTGCAGCTTTGGGACAGGTTATTCAGACCCTGAGTCTGTGCTGGAGCAGACGGGTGTGTCTGGCTTCACCAAGACAGGGAGCTGAAACCACTGAGCTGGCAGGGAGAACAAGAACAGAGGTAGCCTTTGCACATCAGTTAGCAGCTCCCAAGGAGGTTTCTGTGATCCAACCCGTCACATACACCTTTATCCTTTTCTGGTTAGGAATGTAGGTCTCCTTACTCATGGTGTCTTGTGCTTGATATCTTTTCTGTTCACTTAGGGCCAAAGTCAAAGCCCACGGAAATCAATGGGATTCTTTCAACTGACTTCAATGTGCTTTGGATTAGACCCTCATGCCTTTGTTATCAAGAACTCAGTTTTCAAAAGTAACAAAATTCAGTAGTATCACCCGGCTAGGTATGAACAGAAAGCTGAGCTTAGGATCATCACTCTGGACAAATGGTGCAATTAACTCTCCCCACATCTGCTGTTACTCAGAAGAGGACAACACTTGTTTTCAGTTTGGTTTCTTGAAGTTGTTGCCAGATCTCATTCAGCTACCTTGATTTAAATTGCACCCCTTATGTACTGAAAATGTAGCTAATATTGACAAAACTACAAAACTGTCTCATTAATGCAGCTGTTACTGACTTACTGCTTTCATCTTTCAGGGATTGTGCCACCACATACTTTGAAATGGTATCTTGCACCACAACCAAAAACTGGTTTCAGCAGGGGCTTCTGCAAGTAATCCATTCAGTTCAACATCTGAAAACTCAGTGAACATGGAAATGAATTTTAACAAAAGTTACTGCCGAAAATTGTCAGCAACATCAAGCAGCCAAAATTATAAGTGTTGGTATAATTAATGATCAAATAATAATTTGGCCCTGAGTCTTGCTGAAACACTGCTTGTTGAGCTTGGGCTTCCTCTTGTGGATATCATGACATGCTAAAAGTAAGTCAAGGTCCTTAAGCTATTTCTATAATATGTTTAAGCAAGACGAGACTAAATTTGTTCTCACATCACAGACCAGGTTAAGCACAGCACATCTATTACCTGAGTGTGTTTAATAGGTTTGTAAATTGTAAATGTGTGTTCTAGTGCTGAGCTGATGTTAGTGCTGAATGACCTGGTTTTACATTAACTGATGACATTCAAGCCCAGTAAAACAGCATGAGTAATATATGTTCCTGTGACAAAGTTGGTCTCTTCAATGCCAATACTTTCTGAAGTTGTAAGCAGAATCTGTCAAAAACCTCCCTTAATTGCTGTATGCACTGGAGATTAGTTCTAGAGCATGGTTTAGTTGAGAGGCAGGAAAATAAAACTTGGAGGTGGATTTGTTCTGGAGAAGGTTGGCTTAGGAATGGTCTTTAACTCTAAGAGTGAGCTCAAATGAACAGGAATTGGGACTCAGGTTATTCCATAACTCAGAGCCCAACTGGAATGAAAGCAACCTGGAGAATGTGCTTTGAAGATTTGAGGACTGACAATAGATGGAAGGTTCCAGGTTACTGAAAATACAAATGTCTGCCAGTGCCGGAGAAAGTTGTTCATTTTTCTACAGAGAGAACTGAGCGGGGTTGATTCTCTGACAACCATTCTCTGACCTAAGACTAGAAGAATTTCTGATTGTTGGTTCACTACAATATGTCAGAAGCAGTCTAGCTTTACAGCGGCTTCCCTCTGCTTGGGCAACTGTATTTTCTGCAGTCTTTACCACTGAAATTTGTATTTGGCCTGGGATCAACTTATAGAACATTAAGCAACTATCCTGATGGATGAGAGACTATACTAATTGTCAGGCAAAGGGAAAGAATGCTGGAAATGCAGTTAATCAACAGTCACTTCGGTAACAATCATTTATGGAATTGTTACAATATAGGGTCTCTGCAAAGGTGGGAACTGCCACTGGCTGCATAAAGAATTATCTATTTCTGATTCCACTTTTGCATTCTTTCTTACCCATAACATTTTTATTATCTGTTAGTACTGACTCTCTCTGTTCATCCATCTCAATCCATAGGTGAGATACCAGATACCAAAATGAATGATAAATATCAGGTAGGCTTTTTTAGAAATACAATTGGGAAAACTAATTAATTTAGCTCTTTCTTCTGTTCAGAAATTATCAGCAAACAGGCTGTTGTTTTTAGCAGACCTTTGTCACCTGAGGAATTTCCAATGCCAGGGAATCTTCATGGGGCTGTCTCTGCCACCTTTACGGCTCCTTTACACTGCCAGAGTGGCACAAAGCAGCTGGAGCTAAGAAGGGGATCTGGTCCAATATCTGTGGTTATATGAATAGCTGAATTCCCTTTTTGTTTGCCTTGTGGCCGAGGAGGGGAGTTCGAGCCTACACTACCCCATGCAGTAAGCGCTGATGCCTACAGTGATATCCAAAGTTTTGTGAAAGAAAAAAGACCAGAAAAGGGTGACAGATTCAGAACAGATATATTCAAGAGAATGACAGTCATTCCAACAGACAGACTGCTCTACATTCCATGATATTCAGAGTGAAACCAACTATGCGGAGACTTCCAGATCAGTAGACTCCATTGGTCTTCTAGGATCAAGCATAAATCTGTAATGTCATCATTTCACTGAAAAGTTGTTACAGTTTAGTTCCAAAAAATTTTTCTAAATAGATTAAATAGTCTAAATTTTAGGGGAAATGTGTTGGTAAAATAGTCATATTTTCTTGTTAGTGCCTAACAAAAATCAGGAAGGATTACTAACAATTACTTAAATTCAATAACCATTGAGGTAAGTTTTTTTTGTACCTCTACCCAATCCGACCTTCATAAGCAGATAATAAGCAGATGCTGCGTATCTGAATTAAGTTACAAAATTGGTAACTATCATGATCTCCATTTATAAAAACTGAGGCTCAAAAAGGTTATATATTTTACCCAAAGTCCCACAGAAATCAGTGTTAGAACCTAGGTGTTCTTATTGGGACATGCATGCCTATTCCACTAGGCCATAGCCTTTCCCAGCTAAACCACATGACATTAAACCCAATTTATTTTCAGATTTCACCTATGACAAATACACATACACACCAAAATACTTTTGGGAAGTTTGTAGATATTATCTGAGCAACAATGGATTTCCCCACCTGACTCTTTCTTATATTACTACCTTGTGTATTGCTTTGGAAGAATGTCTCCACATTTTTTAAATATAGTGTTTCATTACCTTTAAATAAAAATCTATATTTAAAAAATGTGGAGACATTCTTCCAAAGCAATTTGGTTTCAAAGTAAACTGTTTAAATCAGCAAAACTTCACATGATTATCATACCCAATTTCTCTTCCAGATAACATTACATAATTCTTGGTAAACTTCATGATGTTCAGCCAACAAATACAGCATAGAAATTACACACTAGAACTATAAGTGTAGTACAACAAAAAAATCAATACTAATGCAGTTAGACATGTCTCCAAAAAGATTTAAACTCTCAATTTCGAGTTGGGGAAAAGGCTGCTAAAATGGCTGGATGGAGTTCTTTCCATTTTCTGTTCCATTGGCTAAGTTTTGTTTGTCTCTTCTAGTAGGAGGAGGGGGGGCGGGGAAGGTCTTAAAGGTTCTGCTTTCCTCCGCCTGCTTCCATTGCACTGGCCACAAGGCAAAAAGGGACTCAATGGCTGTCCTTGATCAGGACTTGCAGGCAATGAGGACAGACACAGGAATGGATTTAAGCAGCAGGTCACAACTTTATTAACTTAACACTGGGGTGGGGCACTAGCCACTCCACCTCCCCTGACTCTCACATACCATTTAAGTGGGTCCAATGTGGGAGTTATAGGGGGTCCCACCATGTAACCTATAACTGGCTGGTCTCGGCTTTCAGCCTATCCCTAGGACTCATTGCACTGTTCTGAATCTTCTCTCCCTCCCCTCCATGAGGGGGGACAGAGGGTACCAAAGGGGCACCTCAGTCTGCAAAGACTTGAGGTCTCCCCTTCTCCTATAGTAGGCACAAGGTCCACCAGCAAAATCCCAGGTCTCTTGTACTTCTAGGAGCTGGACCTTTTAGCATTTATTCCCCTGGCAAGATAGCAAAGTGGAGCTCAGTGGCTCCCCTTTCCTCTGGCTGCTTCCACTGCCCTTTGGTGGTAGAGGGAAGAAGGGAAGGGGAATGAAAGAGAGAACTCTCTCTCTCTCCCCCTCCCTTTCTTCCTCTTCTCTATCACATTTCTTTCTGCCCCTCCTCTCTCTCTTTCACATACCCACAAAGCGAAAGGAAAAGATAATAAGCATGGGGTAGGGCTTGAATGAGAAGGGAGTGTGCGTTAGGAATGAGTGAATCAAAGGGTAGATGGAATAAGTGAGCAAATGGAAGTGGGAGAGGCTGTGTTCACAGGTTCTAAATGTGAACGCTGCCAGCCTGTCATTCTGTGCACAGAAAGTTTAAAGGGATCATTTATAAAGGTAACTATATACTAAGAAATTGGAATTACATGGCGGTTAGTGTTGGAAATGGCATACTTTAACTAACACCTTTTTATACTTCTGCTCAGTCCTGATCCTTAGTGTGTGAGTTACTTATACTACCTTAAACTTACGTGGCCAAACTCAGACATAAAGTATAAAATGGAGTGTGAGTTATACATTGGTAAATGGGTGTAGTCTAAGTCAGTAAGTCACAGTCTAAGTAAGCATGAGAGACCTAAAGTGGATGTAACAAGCAAGACAAGGAGCCAAAAGAAGATATAAATTATACCAGCTTAAAGCAAATTCTTAAACTGGCAAACCCTTTTCTGGATTTGATCCACTACCTTCAGAATAGAAAGTGAGATGCACTGAGCTCCAGGCTACACAGCTTTCATTGAGCTTTATGGATATTTTGAAGCATTTCTCTGCAGAAATATATTGAAAAGTAAAAAGAAAATTAATTTTAAAAAATCAAATATGAGGTGACAGAGTCTCCCCAACAAAATCTGCTCCGTAGTTTATTTCCAGGTCTATTTGTTTCCAAAAATAATGCAAATCAGACTTAACTCATTATCTTTTGTTTCTGGAAAAAATGAAAAGATCCTCAATTATAACAAGAGTGTTCTTATATTTTAGAAATAAATTTCTGAGTAAAATGGCATCTAACAACACAATTTTTGGTATATGGTGACAGTGATTGAATGTGTACATACTAATTAAAATTTCCATTTAATGCTCTTATTGTAACAATAATGCTCTTATTGTATCTTGTCGTTAGTTACTATTAGAACTCGACACTCAGTTGTCTTCATAACAAATCCCTCAGTTATTAGTATTGCAAAAATGGAAGTTTCATCAGAGGAAGGATTGCATGTTTGGGGTCAGTAACACTACTGAGATGCCTTGGAGACAATGAAGGATGGTCTAGTGTTTATGGCACTGGCTTATGAGTAAAAAAAAACTGGGTTCAGTTATGTGCTCTGACACAGGACCTCCTGTATGACCTTGAGCAAGACATTCTGTGCTTCAGTTCCCCATCCGGTTTTGTTCAATATCTTCATTAATGATCTGGAGGATGGCGTGGACTGCACCCTCAGCAAGTTTGCAGATGACACTAAACTGGGAGGAGTGGTAGATACTCTGGAGGGTAGGGATAGGATACAGAGGGACCTAGACAAATTAGAGGATTGGGCCAAAAGAAATCTGATGAGGTTCAACAAGAACAAGTGCAGAGTCCTGCACTTAGGACGGAAGAATCCCATGCACCGTTACAGACTAGGGACCGAGTGGCTAGGCAGCAGTTCTGTAGAAAAGGACCTAGGGGTTACAGTGGACGAGAAGCTGGATATTAGCCAACAGTGTGCCCTTATTGCCAAGAAGGCTAACAGCATTTTGGGCTGTATAAGTAGGGGTATTGCCAGCAGATCGAGGGACGTGATCATTCCCCTCTATTCGGCATTGGTGAGGCCTCATCTGGAGTACTGTGTCCAGTTTTGGGCCCCACAGTACAAGAAGGATGTGGAAAAATTGGAAAAAGTCCAGCGGAGGGCAACAAAAATGATTAGGGGGCTGGAGCACATGAGTTATGAGGAGAGGCTGAGGGAACTGGGATTGTTTAGTCTGCAGAAAAGAAGAATGAGGGGGGATTTGATAGCTGCTTTCAACTACCTGAAAGGGGGTTCCAAAGAGGATGGATCTAGACTTTTCTCAGTGGTATCAGATGACAGAACAAGGAGTAATGGTCTCAAGTTGCAGTGGGGGAGGTTTAGGTTGGATATTAGGAAAAACTTTTTCACTAGGAGGGTGGTGAAGCACTGGAATGGGTTACCTAGGGAGGTGATGGAATCTCCATCCTTAGAGGTTTTTAAGGTCAGGCTTGACAAAGCCCTGGCTGTGATGATTTAGTTGGGGATTGGTCCTGCTTTGAGCAGGGGGTTGGACTAGATGACCTCCTGAGGTCCCTTCCAACCCTGATATTCTATGATTCTATGATCTGTAAAATGGGATAACAGTACTTCCCAAGGATGTTGTGAAGATAAATACACTAAGGATTATAAGGTGCTCAGAAACTATAGTAAAAGGAGCCTTATAAATACCTAAAATAGGTAGTATTTCCCCAGGGTCCAATTTTGGTATGATATTGCTTAATGTCTACATGGTTCCTTTTAATGCTATTCAAACATTTTGGTTTATTTTATCGTGGTTTACTTTTTCAGCTTTCGATAACAAAATCACTTAGCCTCGTTAAATGTGAACCAGTATGTGTGTCTCAAAACTTTATATTTAGATGACTGAAATTTAAAAAATCAAATATTTCTTGGCCCCAAACATTTATCAAGTCCTTTTTCCCTTCTTTGTTCTGCCACCACCACTTAACAGCTGCAGTGTTATTTCAGTTTCATCAGTCAAAAGTCCTTGACAGAGTTCTGTGTGTAGGAACATATTAAATCTATCTCCAAATGTTCTTTCCACCACATTAGGAACACTCCCAGAGTGTACTGCTCTCTCTCAAACTGACATGGAGACTATTTCATACCTTTATTACTTTAAATTTAAACTACTGTAATTCTCTTTCTACCAGGCTATCAATAGAGTCCATTCATAGGTTACAATCTATATAGAATGTAGCTGTGAAACTGTTTGTTCAATGCTATTCCAATAGATCAGTAAATTAACCATGCTTTTACCTAATCTCTCAAACACCCCCTTTCTTTAGGGATACAAATACAAACAAAAAAGGCAGCAGTATGAACCTTAGGGTGTGTCTACACTTGCAGCTGGAGGTGTGATTCCCAGCTCAAAGAAACATACTTGTGCTAGCTCTCATCAAGCTAATGTGCTAAAAATAGAGTGTAGCAGCAACAACAGTACCATAAGCAGCCGACGGGGCTAGCCGCCCTGAGTATGTACCCATCTGACACCCTAGAAATGTATTCAGGTCAGTTAGCCCATCCCAAGGCTTGCACCACTGCAGCTGCGTTCTATTTTTAGCATGCTAATTCGATGACAACTAGCACAGGTATGTCTCCTCAAGCTGGGAATCACACCCCCAGCTAGTAGTGTAGACATACCCTAAGAAAACATCCCAATACTGATCTCTGCCCAAATCACAATTTAGACAAATCCCATAAGAACTGCACTTATTTGTAAAATATGTTACATCATCCTTACAAAATAAGCTAAAGTTATAATCAGCCAATATTGAAAGTAAACAACACAATAATATAATTAAATAGTGTTGATGACATGTTAACAGAGAGATTATCTCTCAGACAACTCCCCTCCGACATGCAATCAGAAGACCATCTCTCCTTCTATGCACAATTTATATATGTATACAAGAGAAAGAGAGAACACGGTGGTTCCCAAACTGTGATCTGTGGACCGTTGATGATCTGTAGATACTTACTGATAGTCTGTGGTGAACTGTTTGGTCACATGATGTTGACTCTGGACTTTTTAAATTTTTAAACTTTTTAAATTTAGGAAATTATACACATAAAAACTATGTTAAAGAACATTATTAAGTTTGCAAAGTCAAGCATTCAAGGTACGAAACACCAGAATTAAGGCTGTCTGAGCAACCTTAATTAGGCCCCCTTGTGCATTTGCATTTTGATACAGTCTTTAATTAGATGATCACATACTATTTTTTCCACAGGTCCCCTGCCTCATTCAGTGCATAGGATGGTACTGTTCTGGAGGTGAATCACAATTATGTAGTGAAGGAGTTGTCTTTACAATCCCTGCTTCCTTTGTTGCAGAAGTAAACGGATGAGGCTGGGGATTGCAGGAAGAGAAAGGAAAGTCTCATGGTTAAGATAGTTGAATGATGTCCTATAGAACTGGATTCTGTTCCTGCCTCTGTCACAGAGTTCCTATGTGATACTGGACAAGTCATTTACAACAATTTTTTTCACAAGTGCACTAATTGTGTGTTCTTCACTTTTTGGGTGCCCAACTTGATACCCTGGGGTCTAAGTCACAAAAGTGCTAAGAACTCACAATTGCAAGTGAAATCAACGAAAGTTGTGCTTGAATACATGAAGTTCTGTATAATACTACGAACTCTGAAGGTCCTGGGTGTCTCAAATTGGTCACCCAAAATTAGTGGATACTATTGACTAATCTCTCTGTGCCTCAGTTCCCCCTCTGTAAAATGGGGATAATACCACCCCTCATGTCATATGGGTGTCATGAAGATAAATTAATTAATGTTTACAAAGCAATCAAATTGTTTGCTGATGAATGTCACAAACAAGCCCATGAGGAAATTACTAATTCTGTCTTAAAAAAAGATGTGAACCGCATGAAGTAAGTAAGGCCCAGGACCATACACTGAACAACGAGGATAAAACAAAATGTCAAATAGCTGCTTACTAAGTTAGCACCCTCCATCCTATACACTGAAGGAGGCAGGGGTCCAGTGTAAAAAAAAGTATGTGAATGTATAATTAAAGACTATCATACTGCATACTCTCAAGGGGGCCAAATTAAGATTACACAGGCAACCTTAATTCAGCATTTCCTAATTTCTGAGTGCTTGATTTTGTAACCTTAATAATGTTCTTTTAATGTAGTTTTTTTTGTGTATAATATATTTACAAACATGCATGCAGAGATAGATACATGGCATAAATATATGCAACATCATTTATTACACAAACACTATAACAGATATGAAGTAGTGAATACTTTCTTGTATTGGAAAACAATCTGTTAAGCTCTATTAATTTGACAATGCTGTCAGTAACAGTGCATCTTTATCCACAGTATGTGCCTCATATTTTTGTTACTCACTCATGGGTACATAAAGTACTTTTACTGACAGTATTAAGATTATTCTATTGTGAGGATTGTACCATACATATCTCCCCCTAATGCACACATATAATCTCAGTAATTGCAAAAAATGTTCTTCTCATCTTTTTAGGATTAACCTAGTTTGGAATTCATGTTCTTTGTTTTTCATCAACATTATGGCTACTAACAATAAGCCTTTCCAAATGTGTTATTTGAAACAATACACAAAGCTGAAAAAGTGCACCCTGATGTCTATGAGAAAAGTGGAGACAGTGGTATGTAATGCCAAAAGGACCAAATTCATATAGTGCCTGCACTAAATAAAGTGAGAAAATAAGGCTTGTTGGGTAAAGATACAATTGTGAATAAATTCCTTTCCATCTCATAAAATAAAACTTTTTCCCAACCTCTTTTTTTTTTTTTGCACAGGGGCTCTTGGGATTTATTTCTGAGAGTACATAGTGCAAAATCTATATACCTCAGGGAGAGCAAAAAAAGGTTAGTTATTTAGATGATATACTATACCAACAACTAAACACATACTGGTAAATTAATTTTCCCTGTCTTCAGTTCATTCTCTATGAATCAGCATTATGTATCTTAAAGAACATCCTATTGATAGACTGAAAAGTAAAAAAAGATGTGTAAACTGAGGTTTAAATGTAGAATAGTCTGCATCAACCTTAAGATTAATTCAAATACTACTTTTTCTATTTCCTGCAAGTCTTATAAACCTTTTCTTCCACTCTCATTCTATTCTAAAATAAACCTCACTCATATGCCTTATGACTTCTAGGAGGAAATTACAACAGATCGTAGTGGCACAAAGTTCTGCTCTTGTTAACAGAAGGTAAAGAGATACACAGGGTGGAAGAAATCAGTAAGAGATGCAAGAGATAGTAGTTTAGATTCAGTTCTAGTGTAAACAAGTGCATTCTTGTATGTTAATTTAAATTAAAGCTGATCTCTCTTACCACTGACTTGGTTTCTCTACTAGTATCACATATAATGCACTTGTTCCTTGGTCACTACACAATAATCCCTACTTCCATTACAATGCACATATTCCTCAGCTCAGTTTGCTGATTAATCATTAATACCAGACTGCTCTGACATTAAGGTGCCTGACTTTAGTTTATTTTAATGTAAGAAAACTCAACAATTCTTCTATGATCATCACCGCTATATCAAGGTTTTTTCTTTTTCAATCAATTTAAGAATGATCAGAAATGTTGTCTTTGAATTTCAAAAGTAGATTTGCGAATAATGGGCCTACCCTTGCTCCACTTTAAGGGATTTAAGTATGAGTGTTGCTCCAATTTATGTATGAGTATTGATATTTATTTCAGCTGGAGCAGCCACAGGCCCAGTGTGAATTCAGATATAGTTAGTCATGTATCATGAAAAAATAAATATCAACAGCACTCTTGGATGGAAAAATCTCTTAGGTGATTACAAATCATTTTAGTGATTCTCTTTGATCTTTTCTTCCTTTACTAAACTCTCTCTGGAAGCCTGATCCAAAGCCTATTGAAGCCAATTGGAATCTTTCCACTACCTTCAGGGGGCTTTAGATCAGGACAGACTTGACTCTTAGAGCTGCCTATAGCCCCAGAACTAGCCTTAATGATCCTTTTCTGCTCCAGGGAACTATCTCTTTCTTTGCTCTTGCATTCAGGGCACAGTTTCCGCTTACAACTGAGCTAAAAATAATCCAGTAAAACTAATAATACCTTTAACAGTATTTTCTCTTGTCATTCAGTAAGAAATAATTGAGATGTCTATGATGTCCCACCCTCTCCCCGTCAGCTACTCACCCCTTCCACTCACTCATTATAACTAATTTCTCTCTAAGATACCAAGACTTCATTTTCTCTTCTAGGCCCTTCTGTTCTTGTCATGACAAAACCCCATTTTAAACCTTTTTTAAAAAACCAGATATAATATATATGGTCTTTAACTGACAAAATCTTTCCTAAAATCTTTTTTTTCCCCTCCCTCTCTCTCTCTCTCTCTCTCACTCTCATTCTCTCTTTCACATACAGGGTCTACTCCCAATCTTGGCTTTCAAGTCTATCAACTTAACAGTCTGAAAATAATGAGGAATCATAGGATGGGAAGGGACCTCAAGAGGTCATCAAGTCCAGTCCCCTGCACTTATAGCAGGACTAAGTATTATCTAGAACATTCCTGACAGGTGTTTGTCTAACCTGCTCTTAAAAATCTCAAGTGATGGAGATTCCACAATCTCCCTTGGCAATTTATTCCAGTGCTTAACCACCCTGACAGTTAGGAAGTTTTTCCTAACGTCTAACCTAAACCAGCCTTGCTGCAATTTAAGCCCATTGCTTCTTGTCCTATCCTCAGATGTTAAGAACAATTTTTCTCACTCCTCCCTGTAACAACCTTTTATGTACTTGAAAACTGTTATCATGTCCCCTCTCAGTCTTCTCTTTTCCAGACTAAACAAACCCAATTTTTTCAATCTTCCCTCATAGGTCATGTTTTCTAGACCTTTAATCATTTTTGTTGCTCTTCTCTGGACTTTCTCCAATTTGTCCACATCTTTCCTGAAATGTGGCACCCGGAACTGGACACAATATTCCAGTTGAGGCCTAATCAGCACCGAGTACAGTGGAGGAATTACTTCTTGTGTCTTACTTACAACACTCCTGTTAATACATCCCAGAATGATGTTCGCTTTTTTTGCAACAGTGTTACACTGTTGACTCATATAGCTTATGGTCCACTATGACCCCCAGATCCCTTTCCACAGTACTCCTTCCTAGACAGTCATTTCCCATTTTGTATGCAGTGTGCAACTGATTGTTCCTTCCTAAGTGGAGTACTTTGCATTTGTCCTTATTGAATTTCATCCTATTTACTTCAGACCATTTCTCCAGTTTGTCCAGATCATTTTGAATTTTAATCCTATCCTCCAAAGCACTTGCAACCCCTCCCAGCTTGGTATCGTCCGCAAACTTTATAAGTGTACTCTCTATGCCATTATCTAAATCATTGAAGAAGATATTGAACAGAACTGGACCCAGAACTGATCCCTGCAGGACCCCATTCGTTATGCCCTTCCAGCATGATGGTAAACCACTGATAACTACTCTCTGGGAACGGTTTTCCAATCAGCTTTGCACCCACCTTATAATAGCTCCATCTAGGTTGCATTTCCCTAGTTTGTTTATGAGAAGGTCATGCAAGACAGTATCAAAAGCTTTACTAAAGTCAAGATATACCACGTCTACCGCTTCACCCCATCCACAAGGCTTGTTACCCTGTTAAAGAAAGCTTAGTTTGACACAATTTGTTTTTGACAAATCCATGCTGACTATTACTTATCACATTATTATTTTCTAGATGTTTGCAAAGTGATTGCTTAATTATTTGCTCCATTATCTTTCCAGGTACAGAAGTTAAACTGACTGGTCTGTAATTCCCCAGGTTGTCCTTATTTCCCTTTTTATAGATTGGCACTATATTTGCCCTTTTCCAGTCTTCTGGAATCTTTCCCGTCTTCCATGACTTTTCAAAGATAATTGCTAATGGGCTCAGATATCTCCTCAGTCAGCTCGTTGAGTATTCTAGGATGCATTTCATCAGGTCCTGGTGACTTGAAGACATCTAACTTATCTAAATAATTTTTAACTTGTTCTTTCCTATTTAAGCCTCTGATCCTACCTCATTTGAACTGACATTCACTATGTTAGATGTCCAATCACCACCAACCTTCTTGGTGAAAACCGAAACAAAGAAGTCATTAAACACCTCTGCCATTTCCACATTTTCTGTTATTATTTCCCCCCCCCTAGTTGAGTAATGGGCCTATCCTGTGCTTTGTATTCCTCTTGCTTCTAATGTATTTGTAGAATGTTTTATTGTTTTATGTCTCTAGCTAGTTTGATCTCGTTTTGTGCCTTGGCCTTTCTAATTTTGTCCCTATATACTTTGTTTATATTCATACTTTGTAATTTGACTTTGTCAAGGCTGATTCCCCACTCTGGCACTTGGAGTGCAGAAGGTGGGGTCCCGCAAGCATTCTAAGAATTAATACTGTCCACTCCAGGCTTGTATTAAACTCCCAAGGTTACAGTTTCTCTCTGACCTTGGATGGGTAGATGCTGCCACCACGCAAATGCAAAAAACCCATTTGAAACCAGAAAGGCGCACTTGGGGATTCCTTCCTATGGGGTACCCTCAAGCCCTTTCACCACCCCTCTGGGGAAGAGCCGAGAAAGAAAAACAAAGGAAATCAGCTGTTGCCACCAGCTAATTTAACAACATATGCATTAGGACACCAAAAAGCCAATCCTGTTCTTAAAAAAGGTAAATTGTATTAAAAACAAAAAGAAAGAAAATACATCTGGAACTTAGGCTTTTGCTAGATTAAAAAAACTACTTACAAAATTTAAACATCAAGAATAACCTTCTTGAGGTCCAGCTTAAAGGTTATAAGCAAAACAAAAAGCATTTGAGGTTAGCACAGAGGAGTCCACAAACCGATAAGCAATAAACAGAAATAAACCTAATTGTGTCTTTTTAGACATTCCCTAATTTACTTACATATCTGGGGTTTCAGATAAGCAATCTCTAGGTATGATTTGATGGTTTTTCATATCTGGCTTAAGCTTCTCTCAGTATAACTGCTCCCTGTTCCTCTCTTTCCCGGAGAACCACAACACACAGACAAAGGGAAGCTTTTTCCCAATTTTAAAAAGTTCTAGGCCTCCCATTGGCTCTTTTGGTCAGGTGCCCACTCCTTTCCTTTTACCTGTGGGCTTATTAACCCTTTTCAGGTAAAGCAAGTAGAGAACAACCGCCAAGAGGGATTCCATAGCCAACTGGCTGGCTGGGTGTCCACAAAAGGGAGCTATCCCCCCCTCTCATTTATCACAGACCTAGTTTCTCTTTTTGTAGGCCTCTTTTTTGATTTTTAGATCATTGAAGATCTGGTTAAGCCAGCATGGTCTCTTGTCATACTACCTATCTTTCCTACACAGTGGGATAGTTTGCTCTTGTGCTCTTAATAATGTCTCTTTGAAAAACTGCCAACTGTCTTCAATTGTTTTTCCCCTTAGACTTGCTTCCCATGGAATCTTACCTACCAACTCCCTGAGTTTGCTAAAGTCTGCCTTCTTGAAATCCATTGTCTTTATTTTGCTGTTCTCCCTCCTACCATTCCTTAGAATTATGAACTCTATCATTTCATGCTCACTTTCACCCAAGCTGCCTTCCACTTTCAAATTCTCAACCAGTTCCTCCCTATTTGTCAAAATCAAATCTAGAACAGCCTCTCCCCTGGTAGCTGTCTCCACTTTCTGAAATTAAAAATGGTTTCCAATACATTCCAAGAACTTATTGGATAATCTGTGCCTTGCTGTGTTATTTTCCCAAAAGATGTCCTGTGCTTTGGATGATTTTGTTAGTTGTTTGAAAAAAAAGCCTCATCCACCTCTTCTTCTTGATTATGTGATTAACTGATTAGGAAGCTCACATCTGTTACTACCCAAATAAATATAAAAAATGTACTTGTACTTTTGGTTTTCACTGGCTTTTTCAGTGACTGAGGGTCCATGGAGTCATTTACAGGGCTAAAATAGCATGAAATCTGAACTACTTATAACATTTCCACTAATCATGGAATGAATTACCTGAAGAAGTCCAAATGAATGGCTCCTGGAGGCATTAAAAAACTCATAAAAAGTTTAAATACACATAAATAGAGATACTAGAAACACAAATATAAATACAGGACTGCACACACACAGTACTAGATGCTACTTACCCTGATGAAATGAGGCACAGTGATATGTTGCCAGGAAAATGTCCTGTGACAAAAAGGGAATATCACAGAATCATGAATCAGAATGATGTAAGGGCATTCTGGTGAAACTATATTAATGAAAACCCAGAATGATAAAAAACAAACTACTTTTTCCCAAGAGTATACCCAATCACCATTTAAACCATTCTGAGATGCATACATCATTTTAATATTGTGGGAATCTAGTGTACAGAAGCCCAATCTGAACAGTCCATCTGTTCATCCCCAGACTAAATATATCACACAGGAATCTAAAGTACAGTGCTCAAGAGGAACTTGCTCAAGAAACACATGGTTATTTCAAAGCAATGCCAAGCCCTAGAGTTTTCTCTGAGGTACAAGAGATGTAGAGTCCATCTGTCTAAAAATATCTCTTGTCAAATGTACCATGCTTTATTTTATTGTCATTTTTAAAAAGTGACTGTAGAGTTGTGAAAGGTCTTGGCTGGCAGCCTGAGAGATGAAAGTCTCAGGCCACAAAATAGATAGGCATGGTCAGCAACAAGCCAGGCTTCCCCACTCTGCCCTAAGAATATACCTCAACCCTGACCTAAAAAGACTACTTTAAAAGGTTAGCAGTCTGTACTTATTTAAGCTATGTTCTCTGTTATGATTCCCAACAAGAATTCTAACTGTGATAGTGGTATTTATGATATGAAATGGATTGAGGAAATGGATTGGACTCTAGGAAATTAACAGACACCACCATCCTCATTCATGCAGGCCACTGAATAGCCATCAGATAGTAAAAACTTTTGATCCCTTTCAACCTGGATCAAATTTGAACTAACAACCTCGAGCCAGTCCTGTTAACCATCCAGTCACCAATATCATTGTTATGGGCAAAAATATTAAATCAAACAAACCATCAGTAGAGAAAGTGGTGATCCACTGGCACTTGAGACTTTATATCCCTTTGCCAAGAGAAACATAGGAAATCCATGAGTTTCCAATGCATCCCTCGGGACTGCTCCTCAGAATCACTTCAGCCTTCCTGAGCATATAGTTTTGTAAAAGCCAGAATGGGCCTCATTTCATGGGAACTCAGAATCTTTGAAAAGCACATGGCATCCCTAAATGCACACCTGTCTCAGAAACAGTGAGCCAATTGTTCTCAATTACATTGGTGAACTAACTCCATTGGTTTTGTGCTGAGGTAACACTGTTGAACCCAATAGATTTACTCCAAATTTACACGTATAGCCCAGCGTGTATATGGCCTCTTCCCTTCCTCCTTGCTTTTATAACATATGAGTGGTGGGAGGAAGTGCTGCTTCTCTGAGATACAGAGAAAGGATGCAGTCTCTAGTTCAATCCCAACTTTAAGGGCAACTGGCAAATATACGTTCTCTCAAGGTTAGTATACCTTTTAGAATGTTAGTATACCTACTGCTTTTTATTTCTCCAAAACCACTGAAGATCTAATTTCTGCAATAGTTTTTATTTGCAGCTGAAAAACTTTATCAAATAATGATGCATATAAGCATCACAGAAACCAAAATATTCTAGTTATTTATCTACCTTAGCAACCTTTACACTACCACCCATTGTTGTAGCATCTTTTAATTAAAATGATTAGCAAAAGCAAAGTCCCTACCGGACTTCTTGGCGTCTGTGGCTTTTTACCTTTTTAGGTTATAGAAAGTTTTGCTTAGGGTAGATATTTCTGTGAGGCTATTTTTAAAGGAGGAGGATGCTGTAAATTGTTCTGATTATCTAGTTACAAATCCAGTACAGTATTTTGGAGCTATGTTTATAAAGTACAATACCCATAGAGACTTTATCAGTAACAGGGAGGCAGTATTGCCAGTCCCAAACGTTCAAAAATAGTAAATCTAGCCTTCCAAAACCATGAGTTGTTGTTGTTGTTTTTTTTTAATGATAAATGTTGATTTCTTTTTATTTGCTTTTCTGGTTTTTGAGCCTTTTGGTGAACTCACTTCACACTTTTAAGCTTTTCTTTGCAACCAAGTGGCCTAGAAATGTACTCTTTTCAAAATGAAAGTTGAGATTCATAGGGTATCTCTACACTGCAAATAGACACCTGTGTCTGGCCCATGCCAGCTGACTCATGCTTGCAGGGCTGTTTAATTGCAGTGTAGATGTTTGGGCTGGGACCCTCCCACCTCATAGGGTCCAAGAACCCAGGCTCCAGCCCAAGTCCAAATGTCTACACCACAATTAAACAGCCTCTTAGCCTAAGTCAGCTGGAATAGGCCAGCTGCAAGTTTTTAATTGCAGTGTAGACGTACCCATTAATTCCAAGGCCAGAAGGGACCATTGTGATCAGTTTGCCTGGTGGTTTTCAACCCGTGTCCCACTTATGGCCCAATTAGCACACAGCTGCAGCTCATGTGACATCCTCAGGGCCATACAGGTAGTGTATATACTGTGTGGATGCAGCCCACATAACAAATACAGAGCTGCATATGCAGCCCACAATGGTAAATAGGTTGATAACTGCTGATCTAGTCTGACCTCCTGTATAACACTCACCACAGAACTTCCTCAAAATAATTCCTAGAGCAGATCTTTTAGAAAAGCATCTAATCTTGATCTTAAAATTTCCCGTGATGTAGAATCCACTATGATCCTTTGTAAATTGTTCCAATGATTAATTACCCTCACTGTCAAAAATTTACGCTTTATCTCCAGTCTGAATTGTCTAGCTTCTCCTTCCAGCCATTAGATTGTGTTAAACCTTTCTCTGCTAGATTTAAGAGCCCATTATTAAATATCTGCCCATTATGTAGATACTCATAGACTCTAATCAAATCACCCCTTAACCTTCTCTTTGCTAAACTAAATAAATTGAGCTCTTTGAGTCTATCACCATAAGGCGTGTTTACTAATCCTTTAATCATTCTCGTGCTCTTCTCTGAAGCCTCTCCAATTTATCAACATCCTTCTTGAATTTTGGGCCACAGTACTGGACACAGTATTCCAGCAGCAGTCATACTAGTGCCAAATACACAGGTAAAATAACCTCTCTACTCCTACTCAACATTCCCCTGTTTATGAATCCAAGGATTGCATTAGCTGCTTTGGCCACAGCATTACACTGATTATCCACCATGACCTGCTTCCCAGGGTAGAGTCCCCCATCCTGTAAGTGTGGCCTATAATCTTTGTTCCTAGATGTAGACATTTACTTTTAGCCATACTAAAATGCATATTGTTTGCTTGCACCCAGTTTACCAGTGATCCAGATATCTCTGAATCAGTGTCCTCTCCTCTTCATTATTTACCACTCCCTCAATTTTTGTGTCATTTGCAAACTACACAGTGATGATTTTATATTTTATGTACCATGTTACTGATAAAAATGTAAAGCGTAGGATCAAGAACCAATCTCTGCAGGACCCCACTACAAACACACACGCTTGGTGATGATTTCTCATTTACAGTTACATTTTGAGACCTATTGTTATCCAGTTTTTAATCCATTTAATGTGTGCCATGTTAATTTTATATCATTCTAGTTTTTTCATCAAAATGTCATGCAAGTACATTGGTCAAACAACTTTTAGAAATCTACATATATTACATCAACACTATTACCTTTATCAACCAAGCTTGTAATCTCATCAAAAAAGATATCAATTCTAATCCAACATCATGAGTCCAGCAGCTGGGGCTTGCAGAATAAAACATTACAAATCATGAGACTTGTGATAAAAATCACAAGAGCAGTCATACCACAATCTGAAACTGTATGGTACAATATGTAGGCAGCTTCAATCCTTTTCTCTTACGTTTTCTGTCTGGGAAAGGAATTTCTGCCACTTGCTTTGAGTGATAAAGATTTTTGATCTTGAAGAAAATACAGTTCCTTAAATAAGATTATTTTTATTGCTAGAATGGTTCACTTTGGTCTTTCCTTGTGTTCAGACCAATTTGGAATGCCCAATCAGCATTTCTCTCATTAGGTTGTTACAAATATTTTCCAAACCTGGTGGATGGACATAAGGAGCTGTGTGAAGCCAGGACCATCTGCACAGAAGGCCTGTACCCTTGCAGTTCATAGTGTTCTTTCTTGCCGCCAGACCAGAATACAATAACCTATGACAGTATTAGCTTCTAACGTAGTCAGTCTTCAATATGGAGTTCTCTCAATTGGTCAAAAGGTTAGCCTTCCACTAGCTCTTAAATTGCCTTCACTGTTACTCACCGGGTTTTACTTACCATAGAACTGGGCAATTATATTCTTCAGTGCTCGGAATACATTCAGATTCTTTTTCCTTTTTAAAAAAATCTGTTTTACAAGCAGCTTTGTATAACTTACAACCGTGAAAGTGCCACATGGGCAGAGAGGGACAGACTCATGGACAGGCAGTATATGCATTCCCTACAGATAGGCAAAGAAAGAGAAGTTTAATCTGTATTTGCTCTCATAGTGATAAATAAAAAATTATGCTTTGATGCTGTATTTTTAGAGAGTTGCTCTAATTAAAGGCAATTATCATCAGTGATTGACTCCTCCCCATGTCTCTGACCATGCCCCCCAATTGTTGTAGGATGCAGCTGCAGCTAAAGGAGTTCAATGGAAGTTTTTCCTGACTAAGGATTGCATGATTGGGACTTTCACCAGCTGTAGAAGTGAAAACAGAGTCTTGAATTCAAGTTTTGAGAAGTTAGGAAAAGAAGAAAATGTTTTATCTACTTTGTTTAAAATATTGCTTAACTCTAATAATATATTATGTACATTTAAGAAAAAAAGATTTTCCTTTGTTTTGCCTTACAGGTTGATGAATGTAGTGTTTATAAATGTTCCCTGTAAGATTTGGGACTGAATGTGGGGATGAGTTACTGATCATATCGAACCCTCAATTTAGTTTATAGATTAAACAGTGCCTTATTGACAGACAATCAGGAAGAGCTGACTAGTGTCTTTACCGCCAGAATGTCCCCTTGCTACCAGCAGTTGATACTGAGTATTGGAGAGAGAAGTATCTGGGATATCTCTTCACTTGGTCCTTGAGCGTCATCATATATCAAATTATGGACATGAGATATCTGGAAATGAGACAGGGTATAGAGAGAAATCAAGCCCTAAACTATTGTGGTGTAGTCTGTATGGAGGACCTTTCACATCTCCTGGAGAGCTAGTTCTCCAGTTTACTGGGCTGCATCGACACTGAGAAAAAAATGGGACCTGTAACAGGCTATCAAAGTCTACCAGTGTAGCACCACTAAGAGTAGCAATGATGGAAAATCTAGCATAAACAGACACAGATGATATGGTGATAGAAAACACCTTACTTACACTTTAGCTTTCACTGTTGTAGAACTGCACTAGCAGACTCTGGTAGTGCGTTACAGGTTCCATTTTTTCCAGTGCAGACAAGACCTTAGAGATCAACTAAGGACTACTGCTCTGATTGAACCATCTGAACTAACAGACGATAACTAGAATCTCTACTCCATAATGGAAAGGAAGATAAACTTAGACCAGTTATCCACATATAACAAGAAAACAATTTCTAGGTACAGAGATAAGAGAGGTTCAAAATTGGGGGGATGGTGGAATTGGCAGGAAATTAATGAATGCCCCTTGTAATTACTGTTTTTCATTATTGATTGAATACTTCCATGTATGTTATGGTAAGGCTATTTGACATAAACTGCTAGTACTATGCAGACTTTTCACTAAGGAAAAATATTATGGGTATGGAGGACCCTGAAGGGAATGCTGCAAAGAGGAACATAGCAAAACTGTTTAGGTTTTACTGCACAAGGCAATCAGGATACCAGGAAGGTTTACAGAAGAGATATACCACATGCTAGTGAAGCACAGCTCCATAGCCTGAGTTATGGAGAAGTCTTTTGGGAAATGGCTGGAGAAAAAGTTGGGCTGGTGAGAGAGTGGTTCTACTACCATTGCACAACATGCTCCTGACCCTTAGTGATCTCTTCAGCCAAATGGGGTAATCTTTTTCTGTTCATTAGTAAAAAGCCCAGCAGATTAGCAGCAAATCTTTCATTGGCTTCAATAGAAGTAGGATGCAGCAGTAAAACATTATGTCTGGTTATGTGTGGCACCAAGGGGCTGTTCTGGCAGACAGAAATAGTCAGAGCATAGATGTGTAGAGCCCTCAAATCCACAGATCTCCACACCTGCAGAGGCAGATACAAATATCCACGGACCATGTTTGTGGATCAGGTGCGGAAACAAATTTTGTATCCGCACAGGGTTCTGCAGAGGTGCCTCAGCCACAACATCCTTTCCCAGGCCATATGCTGGAAGGCTGCAAGAAAGATGGTGTTATGTGGCCTCTATGCCATTCTCAGATTCTCCCTTATGCTAGGAGAGCCTCTGGGTAGTTGGCTAAGCTTGTTTTACGGCCCCTTTTGTGCAACTGAAGCAAAGGTTCTAGAGTAGACCTGAAAAATCAGGTCCCATGTGTTCATTTTTAGTGCAATTTTTGTTGTTCTGGTGGCTTTGTCCAATTACCACTCATATGATATATTATTTTTACAATGCCACAGAATGACTTACAGTTTTTTTAATCTATTCCATTTTTATCAAGATACAATATTGTTTATTATCACCCAGGGATGTTTCTTCTCATCTGCTATAGAATCATAAAATATCAGGGTTGGAGTGACCTCAGGAGGTCATTTAGTCCAACCCCCTGCTCAAAGCAGGACCAATCCCCAGACAGATTTTCCCCCTGATCCCTAAATGGCCCCCACAAGGATTGAGCTCACAATCCTGGGTTTAGCAGGCCAATACTCAAATCACTGAGCTATCCCTCCCCCCACAAGGGCTTTTTATTTTTATTATACATTCAGCTATTGCTTTTTGTGTATGTTTGTAAAGATTCCATAGTCATTCTCCATTTACAGCAACAATAAAAAGCCAGAAAGTCATAATTGTCATTTTGCATTTCTTCTGCTTTAACAGATATTGTCAAGTCTATGAATATTACATAACACAAGCAAAACACCTACATCCTCCAGATGAATTTATTGCTGTGGAGAGGTATAGTCAGTTTGGTTCTCTTATCTTATAGCTATCTGTAAACAGACCTCTCAGAGTAGGGCTATTGTGTTATAATTTGAAATACATCCAAGGGTCACCCCATGCCAAAACCACCAACCAAGATTTAGTAATGGTCTGACACAGTGGTGGTATAGTTAACCCAGCAGGAGAGACCTGTGGGGAGGGGGCACTGGGTGGGGGGCAAGGGATGTTGCACCATGATAAAAGGTTATTTAATGATAGCCAAGCTAATACAATGGGTTGTCAAAATAAATAACATGATAGGGATTTATTTAAACTAGAACAAACAGAACTGGATTCCACCTTCCTACAAGGACATTAAATGGACAATGAATCATTATACATTTTTATTATAGATATTCTAATACACACACACTCTATAACTTATTACTAAATGTACTTAACTAAATATAACCCTCTAAATAAGGAAACATATCCATATCTATCTCTGTATGTACAGGCTATTATCTTATAGATTATTATTCTTTTATTTTTATTTTTTTAGTCCAAGGTTCTCCTTTCCCCAAATATCTCACTGGGTTCTGTCTAATGCTCAAGTCAGTCTTTGAACCTCAAGTGACTTTCGTGGCTTCCTGAGAAGATTGACTTGATTCCAGTGATGCTTGCTTGTCGGGGTACACATTAGAACAGACCAATGGGATCTGACAGATCTTTGGTTCTCCTATTCCAGATCTCTGGGACCACATGGATCAATGATAGAAGACAACAGGAACTGATGATCAGGAACAAACAGGAACAGATGTTCAGGAACAAACCATCAAACCCGGACTGACCTGACCAGCCAGCTTTAAACTAAATGGGACCCCCTTCTGCATATCTGTCTGTCCTGCTCAACCTCAGTCTCTGCACTTACTGGTTTCCCTCCATCCTTCTCTCTGCCTTTTCTCCCTCTCCCTTTGGCGCTGCACATCCTGCCTCTGTCCCTCCATCATCTCCCTCTTCTCCAAGTGTCACTTCCCCTCCCTTTGAGGGAAGGGGCCACCTCCTCTCACTTTCTCAGAGGAAGGGGCTACCTCCTCTCCAGCAAAAAGAGACTGCATTTACCTTGAACCCACCCTAAATCATATATCCACATACAGGGTTGAGTCCCTTTACCATATTTACATGTATATTACTCATATCTTAATAGCTGACTGGTCACATTGTCATCTCCTTCCAACGCGTGCTCACTTAGTGTTGTTTTCTAAGTACTGTCAGGCTGACAGCAGCACTGCTAAATTATTGACTTCAGTCTGTTCTAGCTATAAACAAACTCAGTGAAATGAAGTACATTAAGTGAGATACCACAGCTATCACACATGGGCATCTGTGATTAATGAATAACTCAACTTGTCCATGGAGACTACAGAGAGAGGGCAACATTCTGGCTTTTTTTTGTTTTTTGTTTGTTTGCCAGACACATATTGGAAGCAGGGTGGAAAGAGCTGTAGTGTTCAGGCAGAGCTGACCCAAGCCATTCTCCCTGGGCAATGCAGATGCACACAAAGAGACTCAGTGGGCCACAGGTAATTCATTTAGCAGAGCTCCTTACAGATGGTCCTTCAGAAAGAAGCAGCATGCACCGCCCCTTGTGCCTGCCTCAGGACACAGCAGCTATGCCAGGGGTGGGGCAAATGGCTAGACAACTCTCACACCCACATGGAGCTTCCTCCTTAGGGATGAGGAGAGTCATGTATATTTTAGCCAGGCCCTCTGTGAATGAGTAAATCTTTTGGAAACCCTCTGGAAGGGATGTGGGGTCAGTTCAGGAACACCTCGTTGAGCCAGTAAAGGGATTGTGGGGGGGTTACTGAGTATTCGAAGACAGCTGAGGGTTTTACTGCCAGCTGGGAGATAATTATGTGCAACTGAGACTTCAAGCACAGGAGGAGGTATAGCAGCTAAATTTTGTGCAGCTACATGTGTGACATTTAATGCAAATTATTTACTAATATGTACATTAGCTTTTTACATAATTTGTTAATTATTCAGCCATAAACTTCATTTTCAGGTCAATCCACCCTGCCCCAAGCATCAGTGGAGGGAGAACACAGAGCTTCATGAAACTTGGCAGCATGCTATACTGGGGTGCCTGAGCATGGGCAGCTAGATTTGTGGGGGTATCTGCACAGAAGATGGGCTTTCTGGGAGGTGGGGAGGAGTGTCTGATGAGGGGGCAGCTGGTTGCAAGCAGGGAGCCTGGGGCCAGGACTGGGTCCTCTACATTGTCTGTCCCTTGGACCTCTTGCCTGCTCCTCCCAGCTCTGCTTCCCCGCTCCCATCCAGCAAGGGGGAGCAGTGAGACAGACAGCTTCACAGCCTGCAGAGCAGGCATTGCAGCGGTCTCTGTCCGTCACAAGATGCAATTGCAGGCCAGTCCTGCAGGCCCAGGGTTTGCATGAGTATCCATAAGCCTGCACGCATGAGTGCCCTAGAAGATGTGTTACACTTGACAGGTCTGAGAGTGGAACTCTCATAGGAGAGAGAGAGAGAGAGAGAGAGAGAGAGGTGTGGACTAGAAAGCTGGGCAGAGAGCAGTGGGGAAAGAAAAGCTACCCTCAATGCTCTGTACTACTTCTTTTGTATTTTTGAGTTCACTGCTTATAAAGCTGCACGGAAAGAATAAAACTGGAGACTTTTTCCAAATTGATATCAATTGGATTAACTTAGAACCCCTTCAATAAATCCCAACTGGGAGAGGGTGATTTGTGTGTTCAGCTCAAGGAGGAGGGTGCAACAGGGGAGGCCTTCATACTGAGAAAGTGGGACAGTCGGCTAGTTATCTTAGGTGTCTGTACACGAACACAAGAAGCCTAGGAAACAAGCAGGAAGAATTGCAAGTCCTGGCACAGGCAAGGAACTCCTCAGGAGTGGCGTGATCAGCCAGGCCAGGACCTGCCCCGGCCGGGATCCCTCAAGATGCACTTGTCTGGAGGGACCCAGCCAAGCCCGCCACACTCTTCTTACCCCCCTCTTCCCCCCCCCCACACACCTGGCTGAGACTGGCCAGGCTTCTGCACCAGTCACAGGTGGCCCAGCTCTGGGGAGACAGGGGGGGCCCCCACAGGTGGTGGGAAGCAGAGACTGCTCAGAGCCGGAGATGCACTGGGGTCTGGCCAGGGGGCTGAGAGGAGCAGGAGGTGGGGCCAGGGGGTGGAGAGGAGCCCTCAGCCAGCTGGTGGGCAGGCCAAGAGGAGCAAGTGGCAGGCGGGGGGAGCCAGCAGGGTCTCGGGGCACAGTGCAAGTGGAGCAGGCCATGGCCCCTTCTGAGCATGGGCCCGGCTCCATGGAGCCACTGTAAACCTGGCACTGAATAAGGGTGATGTCATGGTGGACGTCTGCTATAGACCACCAGACCAGGAGGATGAAGTAGACGAGGCTTTTTTTGGACAACTAACAAGAGTTTCCAGATCACAGGCCCTGGTTCTCATAGGGGGCTTCGATTGCTCTCCCAGCAGATGTCAGGGTAATACAGTAGTACCTATTGGGTAACCAGGAAGTGGGCGGGCAGAGCCCGCCCACTGCTAAAGGATCCCCCCCCAGCCTAAGGGGAGGACCCACAGGACCGGGAACCCAAATAAGTCCGGGGGACAACTAATAAAAAAAACAGGAACAGGAGTGAAGTCAAAGGGTCAAAAGTAGGGAACCTGACGGGGACACCGAGCAGAGAACCCCGGACAGCGCCCACTGCTCCTCAAAGGCGTCAAGGGAGCCAGTGGACGCCGCCCAGAGGAACTCTGCCCGGATGCGTGAACGGATGGAGGAGCGGAAACAGGCCCCACAGTCACAGGAGTCTCCATTGGCCAACCTCCTCTCCCTGGTGGCATAGATGGTCATTTTAGCCAGGGCCAGGAGGAAGTTGACCAGGAGGTCCCGTGACTTTGTGGGGCCACGGATAGGGAGTGCATACAGGAGGAGGTGAGGGGAAAAGTGCAGCCAAAAACGTAACAACAGGTTGGTGAGGAGCCGGTACAGGGGCTGCAACCTGGCGCACTCTAAGTAAACGTGCGCCAGGGTCTCCCTCACGCCGCAAAAGGGGCAGGTGTCGGGGACAGGGGTAAACCGCGCCAAGTACACGCCCGTGCTCACGGCCCCATGAAGAAGCCTCCAGCTGACATCCCCGGCGGGCCTCGGGACCAGGGTGAAATATAGGCTGGCCCAACGGGGCTTCTCACCCTCCAAAGGTGGCAGAAGGTCCCGCCACTTTGTATCGGGGCGGGACACGAGGGTGAGAAGATGAAGGGTGTGGAGCACGAGCGTGTATAGATGTTTCCTTGGTAATACAGTAGTGCACAGACAATCCAGGAAGTTTTTGGAGAATGCTGGGGACAACTTCCTATGCAAGTGCTGGAGGAACCAACTAGGGGCTGTGCGCCTCTTGACCTGCTGCTCACAAACAGGGAAGAATTGCTAGGGCAAGCAGAATTGGGTGGCAACCTGGGCAGCAGTGATCATGAGTTGGTCGAGTTCAGGATCCTGACAAAAGGAAGAAAGAAGAGCCACAGAATAAGGACTCTGGATTTCTGAAAAGCAGACTGACTCCCTCAGGGAACTGATGGGCAGGATCCCCTGGGAGGCTAATATGAGGGGGAAAGGAGAGAGCTGGCTGTATTTTAAAAAAGCCTATTGAGGGCGCAAGAACAAACCATCCCGATGTGCAGAAAGAATAACAAATATGGCAGGTGACCAGCTTGGCTTAACAGAAAAATCCTTGGTTAGCTTAAACACAAAAAGGAAGCTTACAAGAAGTGGAAACTTGGACAGATGACTATGGAGGAGTATAAAAATATTGCTCGAACATGTAGGGGTGTAATCATGAAGGCCAAAGCACAATTGGAGTTGCAGCTAGCAAGGGATGTGAAGGACAACAAAAAGGGTTTTGTACAGGTATGTTAGCAACAAGAAGGTGGTCAGGGAAAGTGTGGGACCCTTACTGAATGGGGGAGGCAACCTAGTGACAGATGATGTGGAAAAAGCTGAAGTACTCAATGCTTTTTTTGCCTCAGTCTTCACAAACAAGGTCAGCTCCCAGACTGCTGCACTGGGCAGCACAGCATGGGGAGGTGGTGAGCAGCCCTCACTGTTGAAAGAACAGGTTAAGGACTATTTAGAAAAGCTGGACATGCACAAGTCCATGGGTCTGGATCTAATGTATCCCAGGTGGCTGATGTGATTGCAGAGCCATTGGCCATTATCTTTGAAAACTTGTGGCAATCGGTGGAGGTCCTGAATGATTGGAAAAAATGCCAATATAGTGCCCATCTTTTAAAAAGGGAAGAAGGAGAATCCAGGGAACTACAGACCGGTCAGCCTCACCTTAGTCCCTGGAAAAAATCATGGAGCAGGTCCTCAAAGAATCCATTTTGAAGCACTTGGAGGAGAGGAAGGTGATCAGGAACAGTCAACATGGATTCACCAAGGGCAAGTCATGCCTGACCAACTTGATTGCCTTCTATGATGAGATAACTGGCTCTGTGGATATGGGGAAAGTGGTGAACGTGATATACCTTGACTTTAGGAAAGCTTTTGATATGGTTTCCCACAGTATTCTTGACAGCAAGTTTAAAAAGTATGGATTGGATGAATGGACTATAGGGTGGATAGAAAGCTGGCTAGATCGTCGGACTCAACGGGTAGCGATCAATGGCTCGATATCTAGTTTGCAGCCAGTATCAAGCGGAGTGCCCCAAGGGTTGGTCCTGGGGCCAGTTTTGTTCAACATCTTCATTAATGATCTGGATGATGGGATGGATTGCACCCTCAGCAAGTTCATGGATGACACTAAGCTGGGGGGAGAGGTAGATATGCTGGAGGGTAAGGTCCTGAGTGACCTAGACAAATTGGAGGATTGGGCCAAAAGAAATCTGATGCGGTTCAACAAGGACAAGTGCAGAGTCCTGCACTTACGACGGAAGAATCCCATGCACTGCTACAAGCTGTGGACTGACTGGCTAAGCAGCAGTCCTGCAGAAAAGGACCTAGGGATTACAGTGGATGAGAAGCTGGATATGAGTCAATGTGTCCTTGTTGCCACGAAGGCTAATGGCATATTGGGCTGCATTAGTAGGAGCATTGCCAGCAGATCGAGGGAAGTGATTATTCCCCTCTGTTCAGCACTGGTGAGGCCACATCTGGAGTATTGCATCCAATTTTGGGTCCCCCACTACAGAAAGGATGTGGACAAATTGGAGAGAGTCCAGCAGAGGGCAACAAAAATGATTAGGGGGCTGGGGCACATGACTTATGAGGAGAGGCTGAGGGAACTGGGGTTATTTAGTCTGCAGAAGAGAAGAGTGAGGGGGGATTTGATAGCAGCCTTCAACTACCAAAGAGGATGGAACTAGGCTGTTCTCAGTGGTGGCAGATGACAGAACAAGAAGCAATGGTCTCAAGTTGCAGTGGGGGAGACCTAGGTTGAATATTAGGAAAAACTATTTCACTAGGAGGGTGAAGCAGCACTGGAATGGGTTACCTAGGGAGGTGGTGGAATCTCCATCCTTATAGGTTTTTAAGGCCTGGCTTGACAAAGCCCTGGCTGGGATGATTTAGTTGGGGTTGGTCCTGCTTTGAGCAGGGGGTTGGACTAGATGACCTCCTGAGGTCTCTTCCAACCCTAATCTTCTATGATCTGTACCTCAGTTCAACTTTTCTCTCCTGTTTCACCACAGCACTGTGACACCCTTTACCCCTGCTGCAATCCTCATTCAACACTTGTGTTACTACTTGGCCTGATGCCTGCACTGCTGCAAGAGAACAGAGGCTCCCTGTGCTCTCTCCCCAAATCCAGGGCATCCTCCCACAAAAAGCATGTGAGATCCTTTAACATTATTCTGCAGAATCCTCATCAATGACTGTCAGCATAAGACAAATACAGCAGCTCATTTTCCTGTACACTTCCTTATCTGAACAGGCATGTTGGTTACCTAGAAACAAGAGTAAACACAAGTGTCTCAGCAACAGTGATCCAAGAGACTCAGGGAACTTGTGACTTCTGTGTCTTCTGCAAGTCCAACAGCCTTTTCTGATTTTATTTTCATTTCAAAATACTGTGTCTGCTCCAAGAAATGTGCAGAATTGTAGAGAGTTTACCAGCAGGTATTCCTGGGTAGTTTGCCATTTTTCTGAGCTGCCCAGCGAACTTGCAGATGGACTGATGACGGTATGGGGAATTTGTGGTTGGGAGAGTTTAGCTGTTTCCTTGACAACAGCATTTGGGGCTCCCATGCACAGTGGGACTGAGACAATGAATGGGAACGACATAAAGAGTTAAAAGAAGAACAAAGAAAATGTCAGCTTCAAGGTAAAGTATGATATCTACACAGAGAATGTATTCTCAATGCTGGACTCATTGGCCTTCCAAAGGCTTACAGTAGCTAACATCAAATAGGACAATTACAGTGTTTTTCAATATCCAGCTGGTAGAAAGTTGTTTGGTTATCTTGATGTAATGTCTATAACAAAGTCAAAGTATGCAATTCTAATATCCTGCTAATATTTTTTCACATTATTTTTCCTTCATTATAAGAGAATTTATCTTGTCTGTGTTATGGTTATATGTATGCAGTACTATTTCAGTTATTTCTTACAGAAATCGTTCATGAAAAATTGTTTCTCATCATACAGTCATAGCATTTCTATTAAGTCACATGCACAGTAAATAAGGTGAGAGAGTGCAAACAATTAACTGCAAACAAGCAGATGTGGTGTATAGCTATCTGCTACAATATGATTTAATATCTAGTAACATTAGAAAAAGGGTTTTGCATTCAAAATAACTCTTGGGAATCCATCTGTTCTGTCACTATGATGACAGGGCTGCAGTGTGTTCAACCTCATTGACTGTGATAAAATTGCATCTGGATTTACTGAGAGCAGAATTGTGTGTGTGTGTGTGTGTGTGTGTGTGCGCGCGCACACACACGTCTTTTAATTATTTCTAGGCATCTTCACCAGTTGGGTTACTCTTTTTTCTTTTCCCTATGACCTGTGTTGGTTCATGTCAGCCAATGGTTTTCTGCTTTTACATTATTTAATAAACCCTTTTCATTTGTATTCTTTGAAATTGACTACAGTAGAACCTGAGAGTTGTGAACACTTCAGGAATGGAGGTTGTTCGTAACTCTGAAATGGTCATAACTCTGAACAAAACATTATGGTTGTTCTTTCAAAAGTTTACAACTGAACATTGACTTAATACAACTTTGAAACTGTACTATGCAAATGAAACATGCTGCTTTTAACCATCTTAATTTAAATGAAACAAGCACAGAAATGGTTTCCTTACCTGGTCAAATCTTTTTTTAAAAACTTTCCCTTTTGTAGTTTATGTTTAACACAGTACTGTACTGTATTTGCTTTTTGTGTGTGTCTCTGTTGCTGCCTGATTGCGTACTTCCAGTTCCAAATGAGGTGTGTGGTTGACCAGTCAGTTCATAAGTCTGGTGTTCGTAACTGAGGTTCTACTGTACTAGTGCTTGTGAAAGATGCTAGATTGATAGTCATAGAAACTGAGGACCTGAAGACTGGAAACCAAGAGGTGCAAGTTTTTCAGCATAACTCCAACAATGTGTCTGAAATTTGCTCATGAGAGCTCTGTCCTTTGTCTCTTTGCTGCCTTACAGAGTGTGTGTACTATATATGGAGAGGATAAAATTACATAAAGGTGAAGTTCAATTCACCTGCATTTGAAACTGAATGTCTTTCTAAAATATAGATAACAAATTGTTTTGTGTTTGCTACCATAGCAGAAAAGAATAATTCCCTCCACTTCCACAATTAGTGAGTGGCTTGTTATGCAGAAAGTCAAACTAGATGACCACAGTGGTCCCATGGATTTTAAGGGCAGAGAAGCCAAAGCATCAGGCTCCAAGGAGGTGAAGTGCAGGGCAGTCGGGCTGGGGAGGTAAAACCCATTCCCTTTGCTGTCCTGGAACTAGGGTTAGAGCACTGACTGCAGTCTCTCTGTGTTGTCTGCATAGTCTGATGGTGGAGCTACAGAGAGATCCCATGGCCTCTGCCCTAGATTGCCTTTGGCCTTCTCCTAATGCAACGCTCTACGCAGCCCTTGGTGAAGCTATCACAGAAACCACTGCTGCAGCATTCATGGAACTTGGAGGCACACTGGAGTGGATGCGCCAGCAGTTTCTCCACAGATAGTCCCAACCTGGGATTTAAGTGTTGTGGAAGGTCTTGCACTAGCTCTCCCCAACACAGGTTACACTTTAGCATAGATGCTTGCCACAGCTAATTACCCCTGCCCCTAAGGGGCTAGTTCATTCTATACACATGAACTAAATAGAATTCCATGTGAGCAGTTTTCTTTCTTTTCTATAGGAAGAGACAAAAAAATTATATATATATTGTTTGAAACTATTGGTTCAGCCTGGATTTAGTTGTTATTTTTCCTAAAATTCTGTTTGTGTCTCAGAGCTGTTCTGTTTCTGAGAAACACAGTTAAAGAGCAATGGAATAAGCACTAAATAAAATAAAACTAAATTCACCTTCTCACAAAAATACAGCTAGATCACAGGGTATTTATGAACAGCTCATTTTAAGGAGGTGCAATGTACTATCTGAAGGAATTCAGCCCATCAATGGGATCTGGTTCACGGGTATGTAATGCAATCCAATTGGTTAAAAATTCTGTAACTGGTCTTATGCTTTACTCACTGAACTTCAGAGTTTCAACTACGTGCCACGGAACTGGAAAAATGACATCACAGCATCTCCAGGGAAACAGATGCTAATTCTAAGCATCTTTTAGAATGGGGGCAACTGCCCCAGCATTTAATGCAAAGCAGGACACCCACTGGTTGATGAACAGACATACTTCTCTTCCTGAGTTTGAGGTAGAACAGGAAGCCCTTTATTTATTCATTTCCTGACTTTTGAGGAATTAAATTTATAATCTTTTTAATGTAGTCTTTGCATTGGAATTATATGTATCTTATTTGTGCACTCTTGTAATAAATGCTTAATAACAAAAGAGTGTTTTCCTTCTGTCCTATATAAGTATATAATTCTCTGACTGTTTTATGATCCCATTTTTGTTCATGTATAGCTCTTTATGGCGATCTGTTTAGCACCAACAATGAGCTTAATGATATACAATGCGCAAAAGTAGAGACAGCTCATAGATCATATGTAAGAACTAAGAATAAACCACTTTACAAATTTTCACTCCCTTTATATGTTGGCAGTTATAAAGAACAATAATTTTAGGAGGGAGTAAGTCAATGTGAATACCCAGGATACATGCCAGTACTATATCAATATAGAGGTATCAGGTGACAGCTCTTAGCCCTAACCCCTTTATCCGAATAGGCCAGTCATTAGCTGCTTGGCAGTGAAAACGAATTCAATTTGATTCTCGAGAAGTATTCACGTATTCTCTTGTTAGTCGCCTTTGGGTCTAGAGGATCCAGTCTCACCAGGTCACAATTGTGAAAGGTAGGGCCAAACTCTCCTCTCTGTCTGAACTCCACTCAGCTCAGGGCAATATGTGTAGGAGAGTGTGGTGTCAAGAATCTGATTATTGTGGTCTTTTGATTAACGCAATGAGAACCTGTATTTACAGCCAAGGTATTTGTAGTTAAAGATTACGTAACTCTTACCCAACAGAAACCAGAGCCTGTTGTTCACTGTGACCTGCAGTTCACGCACAGTCCCTGTATGGAAAGTCACAGCTACACTCTATATCCTTACACAACAACAGCTATCCCACATATTCTCTCATCCTATGGGCCATGCCCATCTATACTACACCTGACTTTGGTGCAAGTAGGCTGCTCTAACTTGCACTACTGGCCACTGAGGGACCAGAGGCCAGTGGAGGATCATGATAGAGCTGAGCTCTGCCATGTCCCCTTCCCGACTTGCTCTGACATGCCCCTTCTTCTGGGACAGGGGATGACATTGGTACAGGAGTTGGCTCTCCTGACTTTGTGTCTGTGTTCCCCTTAGCTAGGGGAATTATCTGCTGATCAGATACAGTCAAAGTCCAGCCTTTTGCTCTCCCTGAGTGGAAATCAGAAACTGCTCAATACTCTTCTGATTCTTCTATAGCTTCTGGAATGTTTGCTGTGTCTATGAAATATATATTCATGTATGAAGCCCTGTCCTATAAATATGGACTGTATAGATTGTAAGCTCATTTGAGTCACGTGCATGGAAACCACAAACAAACACTTTAACCTTTGCTTTAGATAAGATTTTCTTCAAGCAAAAATGTCAGAGAACTCCACTGAGTTGGTTAACTACCCTGACAAGTAAGTCTGCAATTACTTAAAATCACAACTATTACCACAACTTGAATGGAAGTTTATTCCAATCAAGTGCTTATTTAATGGATTGCAGAGACCCAGACATAAAGCACCGTTCACTCTCTTGTACTTACTACCACTGCTGTGGTGAACAGAGAACAACGTAGATTTATTGGTACGTACTTGCTAATTGTGATTGGTGCTCTACATCAGTGGTACTTAATCTGGGGGCAACCTGTGTTGGAATTTGAATTGAAGAAAGGAAGAGAACCATTGCTCTGTATGGCTCAGGTTCTATTGCATGTATTGCCTGTACTATATCATACCATTTTCTACAGAATGGAATAAAAAAATCACTCAACTGGTTGCTTCCATGGTCCATGTCTCTACGTAAGAACTGACTTGCCACGCTCTTTTGAAAGTAAGGTATATTAGACTTCATAATAGAATTCTGAATATGTGAATAACTGGAAGATATCATAAAATCATAGAAGTGTAGGACTGGAAGGGACCTCATAAAGTCAGAGTCCAGCCCTCTGGTCTGAGGCAGGTCCAAGTAAACCTAGACCATCCGTGCCAGGTTTGTCTCACCTGCTTTTAAACCTTCCAATGAAGAGGATTCCACAACCTCCCTTGGAAGTCTATTCCAGAGTGTAACTATCCTTATGGTGAGAAAACTTTCCTAATATCTAACATAAATCTTCCTTGCCGCAGATTAAGCCCATTACTTCGTGCCCTACCTCCAGTGGACACAGAGATAATTTATTACTATCTTCTTTATAACAGCCTGTGACAGGGTCACTCATTTCATGTGAATGCCCCTGCTGGCCGAGTGCATCTGCACCTGCACTCTCTCAGCTTTGCTTCACTTGCTGTGATCCCTGTTGATAAAGTTTTTGAGCAAGTTTTCAGTGAGAGCTGAGTCATGCACAGTCTGTAGGTATACAAACAAAACAGTTCAGATAAATACTGGCTCTCTTTGAGGTCTTCTGCCGCCTTGTCTGGGCTTAGGCCACTCCACCTGTGGCTCGGGGAGGGGGCGGGGGACCCAGGCCTGCCCACTACTCTGGGTCCCAACCTAGCTGCTTCCTTTTAACTTGCTGCTGCATTTATCTGGGCCACTTCCCTTCTTAGACCCAGCATTCATTTTCAGCTTCACCCTTACCTCAGGGCTTGCTTGAGTCCCAGTCATCAGCCAGGAGCATCTTCTTTGCTCCTCTGTCCAGGTACTGCAACTCCTGCACCTAGCCAGGAGCACCATCCTTGCTCCCCTGGCTCCAGCTAGCAACTGATCTGCTCTCTCCAGCAGCTCCTTTTACATGAGTCTGCTGAGCTCCGATTGGCTGCTTCCCTGCAGCCTCTCTAGGCAGCCTGGAGGACCTACTTCTATTGCTCTTTCCTGGGCATGGTGTGGTAGGACCACGAGGCCTCCAGCAGAGGGCCTCAAAGGACCTGATACACCCCGTCACACAGCCCTTAACATATATGAAGAGTTTTATCAGGTCCACACTCAGTCTTCTTTTTCCAAGACTAAACACGCCTAGTTTAACCTTTCCTCATAGGTTAAGTTATCTAAACCTTTTATCATTTTTGTTGGTCTCCTCTGAACTGTCTCCAATTTGTCCACATCTTTCCTAAAATGTGGCACCCAGAATTGAACACAATATTCCAGCTGAGGCCTCACCAATGCCGAGTAGAGTGGGACAACTCCCTTCTGTGTCATACATGCAACACTCCTGTTAACACACCCCATAATGATATTAGCCTTTTTCTCAACAGCCCCATATTGCACCTTTTTCTCAATTACACCAAGAAGGCCTCCTTTGCTTTTCTCCTCAGAAGCTACAAACAGTGTAATAATTACCCATGGGTACAAGTTACCACCCAGCCCTTTCTAAGCAAGCACATTTATTCTTAAGGTGAAAGCATTACAAAGAAAACATTAAAACAGAAGAATCTACATGCATGCTAATAAGCTTACCAGGGATCACCCCCAGATCCAACAAGGGCTCTGGCAGTTGAGCTGTCCCTCAAACTCCACCAAAGAGTTTTTTTCTGTGGTCACAAGTTCACAACAGCTATTAGCTTAGAACAAGCACACCCATGAATCTGTGAGTTGCGTCTTTATACAATTTGGGTCTTTGATCTGCAGAGACCAGGAATAGGTAGTCAGCCAGACAATGGTCCCCTACTCAGGGCGAAGCTTCAAAAGATTGTGTCTTTGCATATCTGAGCGTGGTAATTTGCATTCACCTCCTTCCAGGTATTTCCTAGAAAGCCCACTTCACGTGGTTTGTCTGGCACATTGTTTAAAATAATCCTTTGAAGCTCATAACGCTTCCCAATGTTTACATTGACAGTCTTCCTCCTAGAGAAGTTACACACAATCCCAAAATAATACATAAGCTTTGCATTTTTAATAAATGAATTCCTAAAATTCAAACTTAGTTCAATAAGGTTTAGTGTAATTCAATCAAGTTTATCTAGAATATTGCAGGAAGTTGCCATAGGTGGCACATCAGCCAGCAGAACTAAACTGGAGTAAGGAGGAGTGCACACTGCATCCAAGTAAAGGGAAAGCAGAAATAACTGCTGTGAACTTTCCTGGAGGCATTGTGCCTGCCTCATAAATGATTCTGTGCACACTTGATTGTGCACAATGATTGCTGCATAATCCCTCCTCCTCTAGCATATAACAGGAAATGGTCCTTGAACCTCAGAACAGAGCTGGAGCCATTTAAAGATTAATTGAAATGAAGTAATCATTGCTGACATGAAGGAAATGCAAGACTGAATCAAAAGTACAAACTACAGGATTTCTCATCAAAAACAATTTTCAGGATGCAAGGTCATTGGCACGCTGCCATTAGGTTATCATTTAAATTCTACCCTGATACCGATTTCAAAAAGCCAAATGGCATAAATGATTTATGATTTCTCCATGTGAGTGAACTCAGTCATGCAACAACTGAGTGACAGATACTATTTTCAGACTTGATAAGGAATATTTTTATTTTTTTAAGCATTGTACTAAGCCTCCTTTTTAGCCTTGTACTGCATATTTTGCACTCTAACACTACCAATAACAATGTGTTAAGTAGGCTGGCCCTGAGGTTATGGTTGAGTTTCCAGGCTCAGCTTTGCCTTCACAAGTGCAGAGAGTAGGGTTGCCAACTTTCTACTCACACAAAACCGAACACTTTGCCCTGACCTGTGCCCCGCCCCGCCTCCAAGGCCCGCCCCCTTCATCCCCTCCCCTCTGTCGCTTACTCTCCCCACCCTCACTCACTCGCTCATTTTCACAGGGCTGGATCAGGGGGCTGGAGTGCGGGGTGTGTGTGTGTGTGCGGGCTCCAGGATAGGGCCGCAGGCTCCAGGGTGGGGCCAGAAATGAGGTCAGGGTGCGGGAGGGGGCTCTGGTCTGAGGCAGTGAGTTGGGATGCGGGAGGTGGTGAGGGCTCTGGCTGGGGGTGTGGGCTCTGGGGTGTGGCCAGGGGTGAGGGGTTTGCGGTGCAGGAGGGGGCTCTGAGCTGGGGTATGGAGCCAAGGGGTTTGGAGTATGGGAGGGGCTCAGGGCTGAGGCAGGGGGTTGGCGTGTGGGAGGGGATATGGGCTCTGGGCTGGGGGTGTGGATTCTGGGGTGGGGCCAGAAATGAGGGGTTTGGGGTGAGGGAAGGGGCTCCGGGCTGGGGCAGGGGTGCAGGGGGGTGAGGGCTCCGGCTGGGGGTGCGGACTCTGGGGTGGGGCTTGGGATGAGGGGTTTGGAGTGCAGGAGGGGGATCAGGGCTGGGGCATGGGGTTGGGACGTGGGGAGGTGAGGGTTCTGGCTGGGGGTGCAGGCTCTGTGATGGGGCTGGGGATGAGGGGGTTGGGTGCAGGAGGGTGCTCCAGGCTGGGACTGAGGGGTTTGGAGGGCAGGAGGGGGATCAGGGCTGGGGCAGGGGGTTGGAGCGCAGGAGGGGGTCAGTGGTGCAGGCTCTGGGTGGTGCTTCCCTCAGGCAGCTCCCAGAAGCAGCGGCATGTTCCCCCTCTGGCTCCTACGCAGAGGTGCGGCCAGGAACTCTGCGTGCTGCCCCATCCGCAGGTGCCACCCCTGCAGCTCCCATTGGCTCGGAACCATGGCCAATGGGACCTGCGGAACTGGCGCTTGGGGCGGGGGCAGCGCGTGGAGCCACCTGGCTGCACCTACACATAGGAGCTGGATGGGGGAGCCTGCCTTAGCCCAGCTGTGCCGCCGACCAGACTTTTAATAGCCCAGTCAGCGGTGCTGACCGGAGATGCCAGGGTCCCTTTTTGACTGGCATTCCAGTCAAAAACCGGACACCTGGCAACTCTAGCAGAGAGGTACAATTTTCATTCTCCCATCCCGGTGCCTGCAAAGCAGCTGGGCTGGAAGAGGAATTCACTCATGTGGAAAGGCAGCAGTGGTCCTCACAATGCCCTTCCAAGTAGAATGTCCACCACAGAGCTGCACTGCCTGAATCATTCAAGCCCTGTGTCCCATCATCGAGGATTGCAGAGTTTGGAGCACTGTTTCCATAACATGCTAAAGCCTATGGCAGAGAGAATGCAAAGCTCTACAATGACCCAACACTCAGCCAGTAGGAAATCACTGTGACTCTAGGTTTTAATGGGGATTAAACGAGACAAAAAGTAAGATGGAATAATTGGAAAATCAAATGTTATGTGGTACTGTTAATTATGCCAGTTTGGGGATCAAGACAATGGACAGTTCACGTACATAAAGTGTTTTATGGTTGGATATCAAATGTGTCCTCCCCATCAATTGTTTAGCCAGTAAAAGTTAAGAGGGCCCCTTCAAACCATATCCTTCATTGCTTTCTGTTTAATATACAGAGAAATGAGGATGTATTTGCTTCTAGACTGAACATTCAAGGTTCATCGGAGTTGAATATAAGGAGCATGTTTATTGCTCATGACCGTGAAGTACATCATGCTAAATTATTCTTTTTTGCAGAAATTAGAGAAGACCTTGAAATAATGGAAAATTGATTAACTACCCCTAGTATTACATCTATAAATATTCCTCTCATGAATTTACTTGATGTGTTCTTGTGTTAATTTTTTCTTCAAACTTGGTTGCCTGAAGTTAGAATTGTCAGAGTTCTAGAATTGCATCATAATTGACTGTTGTGGAAATGATTACGATGTCACTGAAGAATAATTTTTAGTTCAGATAGAAAATAAGTAGCAGGAGCAGATGAATTCTAATGAAACAAAAATCTTGTTTTCATGCAAATAAAGGAAGAAATCCAGAATATAACATATTAGCAGAATTGTTCCCAATAGAAAATGTTTCAGTTTTCCCATTGTTTTTCTTAAAGGTATTCTGTTTGACAGGTTGGGGCAATGGTCACTAACGACCCAGGTGAACCCTGAGGTTCTGCTCTTTCCCCCCTCCCCCCATCTTCCAAAGAAGCTATGTGATCTTAATTGATCAGCTGTGTTTGGGATCACAGACACGTACATTTTGGCATCTGTACCCCTTCAATGACATCATGACTATGATGCCAGAGAGGGTGGGGCAACACTACAGATCACTGGGAGATCTAGTGCTTTCTAGAGATCTCTCAGATTCCTAACTGATGTAAGGAAAGCAGTATAGCTGATCCTTTGACATCTTTCCGCTACCACCTAATTTTACTGTCCCAGTCTCCTCCTGATCCCTCAGGGAGGAGTATATTTCTTTTATAATATACATAATTTTTCACTAGCCTATGCCTTTGAACCTAGAGTGCATTCCTGAATTCGTACATCCAAGTTGATCATGCAATTTGCTGTTGCTTGCTCTTTGAACCAGTTAAACGAGGTGATGCTGGTAGGCAAAGGAAAGTATTTTGAAGAGCTTGCAGCTACAGTACAGTCTGTTTGATCAATTCACTCCATGGTCTAGGTGTACTCGTGGATTCCTCACCTATGCTGAGCTCTCACATAGAAAGCATTATGCATAGATGCTATTGCCATCTCTGCTTGACTAGGAGACTCTCTCCCATCCTGGCAGGTGAAGGCCTGGCCTCAGTTATTCATACCTTTGTCACCTTGTGGCTGGATCACAGCAATGCAGTGCAATGCCTTCAGCATTTAGGAAACTCATACTAATACAGAATGCTGCAATGCATCTCCTCAGCAAAACAGGCTGCCACAAGCACCTCAGAGCTTTCTATGCTGGCTTCCCACAAAATTTCAAATCTAGTTCAAAGTTTCACTCCATATCTTCAAAGTGCTCCATGACTTGGGCCCAAGATATTTAAAAGATGCCGAAAGCTCTGTGATTGGAGGTTGTGGTTGACAATTCCGTTCCTCTGGCACAGTGAAACTGTCAAAACAAGAGTAATGCTCATCTGTGCAGGAGACAGAACTTTCTATGGGGATGGTCAGAGAGTGTGGAATGAACTCCCCCAAGAACTAAGGATGATCACAAACCCCACCTCTTTCCACTCCAAGTCCAAG
This sequence comes from Platysternon megacephalum, assembly GCA_003942145.1. Classification (NCBI taxonomy): domain Eukaryota; kingdom Metazoa; phylum Chordata; order Testudines; family Platysternidae; genus Platysternon; species Platysternon megacephalum. The sequence continues at coordinate 29,502,024 of QXTE01000003.1, forward strand.
ATGCATTTTGTTGACCTTGCCTTCTCTAACATAAACACATAGCAACAGGTATATTTATTTAAAAAAAAACAAAAAACAAAAAAACCCCACCCCCTTCATCACATACCTCCTATCAAAACAAGATACTACACTGCACACACTACTCCCTCTAGGAACAGGATGACAGAACAAAAAACATGTAACAGAAGTTAATCACATTGTTTAATGCACTACCAGAAGGTGCTCATATACTACAGTGAGCATAGTATAAGAACCTACATAGAACCGAATTCAGTCTCCTCCTTTACTGTTTCTTCTTTAGTTTCTTCACATTGTAACTACTAAATGACTCACCATGGCCATTCTTATGTTCTTATGTTATGTTCTTAGCAAAGAAGGGGGTTTGTTTGGTGGAGCATTGGTTCACTTTGTTATAGTCAATGTTGGCATGAGGGATCAAAGACAGCCAATCATCTCGATCATTTAGAAAGCAACACTGGTACTGTTCTAGGCCTGTTCTAGCTCCCTGGCTGCTCAGTGCTCATGCCCACCACTGTGACTATTCTTGTGTTGCCTTGTTCCTGTTGCCCCTACCTTGCACATATCTTTGCCTCAGCCCTGTCCCTGCCTGAAACCTCCCCCTTGCCTTACCCTGCTTGCTCCTGGTGATTCCAGTTTTGACTCTTGCCTCTGGTCTCTCATTCCAGCTTGACTTCCAGCTCTGAGTCCCAGTGTCTGATCTCCAGCCTGATCCTTGGCTCTGGCTTCTGACTACACCCATCAGCTCTGACACTAGGCCCTGATTTCTGATGCTCGGTTCCTGACGCTCACTCTGATCTGTAGGCCAGACCGTCCACATCCTGGTTGCCTGACAGGTCAGAAACCTTCAGGACTTTGGCTTTAGTTGCTTTTAGGAAAGTATAAGGGAAATCAAAATTGTGTCTCTAGAGCAAAAAGAGAATGCAAAGGAATCAGGAAGAACTTGAAGAAGCATCCTTTTCCCTGGGAAAATGTCTCCTTTATTAAAAGTGAGTTTTGTTATGTAGGTTGAGATTTTCAAAGCAGTCTTGTCTGCATTTGGATGCCTAACTTTAGACATTTAATTTTAATGGAAAATGTGTATCTACATCTTCTGGATTGCTTTGAAAATCTCAACATACATGATAAGGCCCACTTTACTGAAGCCACCATTTCTGGCAGGAAAATGGAATGAAAATCTCATGTGTCTTTACAGTTTTATGACCAGAGCCTGTGCAGCCGGATTTCAGGAGGGCTTTGAGTTTATGACACACACTTTCAGATATTTTTAAGAAGTTAATTAATGAGGCAAAGTGGTTTAGAAATATAGCATATGGAGTTCTTCAGTTTATATTCATTTCACCAAAAGCATGACCAAACAAAGATTGTAATTTCTATTTCAAACCAGCAGGACCAAAAAGATTAATATCAGCAACAGTAATTTATGGTAAATGAATTACCAAAATCTTTGACAATTCAAAAACCCCTAATAGTTCCAGAATCTGGTAAACCACTTTGTCAGATGTCACAGGTTCTATACTATCCTTTTACACATATCGGCATTATGAATCCCAAAACCGATGGGCTGGAGAAAGGAAGAAATAAAACTCTTATAAAATGTGGATGAAATCTGAAAGATGATGCAAAATATCAACATCAAATGCTCCCATATTTGATGTTTGCATGAAGAGAAGTATCCCAAAGCTGCTAATGGGTTTTCCCTGCTCAAACAGAACCAGTCAGTGGAATATGGCACTGCCTGAGGAGGGCAAAGTGAAAGAGTCTAATGTTCTATCTTGTAAGGAAGCTGAAGGCCTCAAGCTTCTTGCAGGATCAGGCCCTTAACGAGGGATTTAAAACAGCAATCCTGATAGAAGAGGGAAGTAGATTTTCTTTGTGTGTTATAATGCTGGGTCATGGCTTGTTCTTTTGCAGCCTTTCAGCCATCTACCCAGCACGGTTCTAGTGTGCAATACTACATAATTAGTAACGGCAGAATAATACTGATATAGTTCAGGAGTGAGCTGTACATTTCATCTTTCTCTGGCTCCCAATGGTCACCTCTTTCAAGTGACGGGCCTACATTTGCACTTCACCCAGCGTGGAATCCCACCCCACTTTTAGACTGGATCATCAGGCTTCAGCACCCCAGTTTACCAACCCTTAGTACTTGGACAATACCAGCTGGCTTTGATCCATGCCATTTACTTCTCTCCAGGAGCTGTGACCAGTTTGAGAATGCAGCTTGTTCAAAACAAAGTGTTATTTATCCACAGAACATAACAAGCAGAGAAAAAAGGGTTATCACAACCAAAGCATAAAACACAAATTGTCTTATCTAAACTTAGCATTTGTTCCTCCATTTTTCTGGGGATCAAGTTCCAGCCTGCTTTTCTGCAGACTGTCTCCCCTGACTCATCAGAGGCTCATTTTTAATTGCTTCCAGACTCTGTTTTACCGTTCCCACACAGAAATCTCTTGGGATTCAAGCTGGGGTCCTTCTTACCACCCTCCCTTCCCCCGTAGAACCTGTCAGGTCCCAGTTCCATATTAGGGGAGATAAACTTCAAATTATCACCTCAATTGTATGTTTGATGATCGGTAGTCAGGGCTGTCTCTAGTCATTAGCTTTTGGTTCCAGTAATCCCAGGTTAACCAAGACTAATTTAACTTTTCATTACCCATTAGCCAGCAACTCAACCACCAAGTCTAGAGATATATACATAGCATTCATAAAATTACTACAGATCTTTCACATTCCTCAGATACCATAGTGCAACAGCTACCCATTATAAAATAAATAATAATAATAAAACTAGCTCTTACATCGTGCATTCCATCCAAAGTGCTTTACAAAGGAAGTTAGGAACATTATCCCCCACTTTACAGCTAGGAAAACTGAGTCACAGAGTAGGGAAGTGACTTATCCTAGGCCCCCCAGCAGCAGAGCAGAGAATATAATAAACATTTCCCCATATAGTTCAAGTCTTAGTTAAACGATATCTGTAACATGTATTGCTTCCAATCCATCATCTGACTCCTACTGGGATGGGGACAAAATGGAAATCTCTGTGTAAAAAAATATGAAACGGAAAAAGAGCCTTGGGTTTTCAATTTGGCATATTGAGGAATTTCCATCAGACTCTTGGCAAATGACTAGATAAGTCATCAGAAAGGTAGGTAAATGAAATAATAAAGCTCCAAATATCAAATAATTAATGTCTAACTAGCAAACTCTCTGAGATTTAGTAAGTGGAACCCTAAATCTTTCTCTAGTCAGACAGCTAATATGTCAACAGGCTTTATTAGAGTTTCATTTTCATATAATTAACAGGAGCCATTTTCTTTGTTAAACAAGATGGTATGTGGGAAACAGCAATGTATTTATAAAACTAAATAAGATTTTAAATAAGTCTGACCTACACTGCAGGATTCTCAGTCAGTCTTCTGTGATTTAGGTTCAGCAGCCACTGATAAAGCACAGCATACACAATCTCAAGAGGTCAGTTTGTTATTTAAAGTTTACAGAGCAGTGACTGACAATAAATGTTTACTTCCAGTGCTGTTTCATGGCTGGCAATGGTTGTGTTTATTTTTAAATCATAATTGCACAGCTAGATGTAAAATAGCTTTTGGTACACACAGCCCAGGAGCCAGTTGCAGAATATCTTTATAGTCCATATGGCTGTAAAATTTGTTGTGGATTACCCTTAGGCACACATCAATCAGTAAACTGTCATCTTTGCATTTTCTATATTGATTGAGCAGGACAGTTGAACTTTCTTCTCCTCTTCTTTCTTGAAGTTATTTTTATAGCAGGACATTTATTTATAGCAATCTAAAAGCAAAGATCACATCTTTGGAAAAATGCATCTGATTTCTTTCCAGATTACTATCTGGGTATTTTTCTTTACTATTAAATTACGGTTTTCAGCTTAAACCATGTTATAGGGTACCATTAGGGTAACCAGACAGCAAATGTGAAAAATCGGGACGGGGGTGTGGGATAATAGGAGCCTATATAAGAAAAAGACCCCAAAATCGGGACTGTCCCTATAAAATCAGGACATCTGGTCACCCTAGGTACCATGCCTATGCCATTGTGGTTAAATTAAGAGATACATGATACAAGTGCTCTTTTGGATGATATGCAAATCCAAGGTTCTGACCCACTTGCAATAATTAAAGATCCCACTGGACCTTTTACAAGAATAAGAGTGTCTGGAAAAATTCCAGATTGGGCCTATCTATGAGTCAATTTCAAATGGATATGATATTCTTCCTCCCTTCCAGCTGTAGACAGCTGCATAGTTTTGCTGCATGCTCCTAAATATCTGGTTCATTCCACCCCACAGATGGTTGCATTTCAGTGTGTGTGTGAAATGATTATTCTGGCCATAGTCCTGTGTTCCCACATCTATAAGCAGATGGGCCCTGAGTGGCAGTAGAATTAGCACAGTTCTTCGGCGCAGGGTAATCTAAGGTAGGTAGGTGGGTGGTGAGCCTGAGAAAGGTGGCCAGACTGCAATCATTGTACACCATACAGCTGTGTTCTGTGGGGATCGGGACACCATCTGCAGTAGCATCAAGATAGTTTTGTGTGTGTGTGAATAGACAGAGGTATAGTTTATACACACACAAAAATCTTCCATCCCTGTGCAAAGCCCAAGTACTAATTCTTTGTGTGGGAGCTCTTCACAGGCCAGGGAATGGAATCTTCCTCACAGGTGACTCTAAAGCAGTTGCATGTGTGGAGATTAGTAGTGGACCCGCAAAGGTGCTCAGATACCATGATGATGGACCCAGTATAAAAACCTTGAGGGAACAATGACATCAAGACCATTATGCAATATGGTCCCCATTTTTCACTATGACAGTAAATGAGAATTGTAAACAAGCCAGGCCTTTAAAACGAATAAACTTCTCGTACATGTAGAGATCACTAGAGAAGCAGACCTGATATCAGAATCTGTCCATAGTAAGGTAAATGAAGCCTTGATCCAAGGCCAAGTTTTATTTGGATTGATTTTCTTTAGCTAACAAAAGAGACATTAACCAGAACAAGTACAAATTGTGCAAGTCCAGAAGAGCTACCATTTCTGACCGCACTATGCATTATGGAACAGTTCTGCATTAAAACTACATTTCATTGATGTTCTGTTTGGCTCTATGCAACTGTGTGAGTAAAGTTAAGATGAGGTATTGAATTACTCACGGGACTGGTAATGGGACATAAGGGGTTTTGCATCCAGGTTCCCAGTTCAAACCCAGTCAACATCAGTAATTACTAGAATTTTTTTCCATTTGAAGGCTGTTAGGGGGTCTTATGTGAAAAGAGTTCGGGATTTCAGTCCAGTTTCCAATGGAAAAGTGTCAGCATTAACCAAACACTCACCATCACTCCAGGTGAGGGATGAGGCATAATGACAGGACAGAGAGAGACAGCTTGCACAGCTACTGCCCAGGCTGTACTTGTTCTGCAGATAAACAGCAGATTCCGGTCTTCAGGGCTGTCAGACTGGCATTTTTAAAAAAATAAGAACATTATGATACAGTGTTTGAAGGGCTGGCTGCCTAGCAGTTAGCATACCTGACTTCCGGCCCCTGGTTTCTCTGACCAGGCAGCAGGGGTGCCTAATTCCTGATCTTAGGCTGGGAATCTTCTGGCCTCCACTTGAATCTGGGCCTCAGCCCTTAAGGGGGTGCAGTAGGGAGACCCCGGCCTTCCCTCTCTACCTTGTCCTAGCCCATGGCCCCATGGGAAGCAATGCCAGCAGGATCCTCTGAATAGAGAATTCAAGTCCACTGCCCTGGGCTACTTCCTACCTATGTCCCTTCACTTTGGGGCATAGCTCCTATCATCCAGTCTGTAGTGGCTCAACTTGAGTAGCGCCCCCTGGTGCAGCTTTTGCTGCATCCTCCCACAGCCTCAGGTCCTCTGGGCAGGGTGGATGTAAGCCCCACAATGTCCTCAAAGTCAAAATAGTAAAGTTCACTCACTGCTGGGTGCTCCCCAGTCTCCTCAACAGTCTCTCCTAGTCAGGAGTGCTTCTCCCCCAGCAGCTGTCCTATCTGTCAGGTTTGTAGTGATGGCACCCCTCCAGTAGAGAGGCAGGACTATCTCCTGCCTCTTCGCCAGTCAGTCCTGAACTGAGACAGCTTCTCTCCTTTTCTTCCCCCTCCAGGCCTGGCATTGGCTGCAGGTGTAGCAGGATGGGGCTATCTGGGCCCATAGGCTCTCTTTAACCCCTTTTCTGCTGGTGTGAAGTTTCTCTGATCCATCACACACATTTACAAGAAAAATATGAAATTGTGCCATGCCTTGTATTTCTGTAACCTGCTCAGTAGAGATGTTCCTTTTGGTCTTCATTTGACATTGAATAAAGGTATTATTATAAAACTTTATTAAATATTACTATTATTTGTATTGTGGTAGCACCTAGGAGCCCAAGTGATGGACCATGACCCCATTGTACCAGGCATTATACATCCTTTGAGCCCCATACACAGTCCATACCATCCTCTCTATCACAGTCTTCTCACTTTTCATGGAAAGCCTTATCTTCTAACCAAATAGAAGTTTTGCCATTGCCTTCAGTGGAAGTCGGACTGGGCACCCGGAGAAGATGTACTATGTTTGTCCAAGGTCCACACATGTGTTATTTTGCTAGACTGTGATTTATGTGTCCATGGGCATTCATGGGACTAACTCCGTTTTCACACACCTGCACCTGCAAAAGGCTTTGTCTTGTGAAGGCATTCTGATGGTTTGCATTGAATGGCTGGTTGGGATGTACAAATTATTACTGTTATTCATTATTTGTATTACAGTAGCATCTTAGAGGCCTCAGTTAATCTGAGCCTGGTGTGCTACAAGCTTGTGACAATCAGGGTCCAGACACCTCGAAGTAGAACAAGGGATTTGAACCCCAAAGAATAAGCAGTTGAATCGACTGATTGTATACTATGTTATTGTGCTATAAAAATATGTCGAGTAAGGTATTTTATGAAAGCTTGTAATGTTCTAAACTTTAATAATCAGAGGATTTTATGTATTTGTGTATATAGAGAACTGTGCTCATAAAGCTTTGACTGCACCTCACAGCAGGACAGTAAGCGATCAGACAGCTAGAGACACCTCCCAAGCCAGTTGTTTACATGAAACCACTTCAAGTACCCATCCATTGTCCAGCCCAAGAAAGGACAGCCATGGCCCACTAAAGTTATGGAAAGACACAGACATCCCATTTCCAAGAGGGGGGAAAAGCAAAAGGGAAAAAAGCCTTTAAAAAACAGACTTGTGTCTGTGGTTTGACATCCAGAAACTGAGGGACAGTCACTTGGCAGATGCTGTACATGAAATGCTGGATCCTCCCTATGGTTAAAGGGGGTATGCTGGGAAACTGTTCAAAGGCAATGGGTAACTTGTATTAGAAAAGAGATTTTATCTCATATGGAAGCGTAAAGTCTGAGGTTGTGTCTATAATCTGTATATGTTTGCTTTCCCTTCCTATTTCATCTCTGCATCTCTGGCTTATCTATTAAATAAATTTTTGTTTGTTTTTCCCCCAGGCAGGTCTCTGTTGTGAAAACTGTGGAGTGCCTCCCCCAAAGTGAAGTGGTGATGGGGGGGCTGGTTTCACACACTGGGGGTGATGAACCAGAGGGGGAACAGTCAGGGTGTGTGATAGTTAAGAACTTGAGAAGGATAGATTTAGGGAGACTCAGGACCTGTTGGTGTCACCCTGCAAGGAGTAACTAAGCTGGTAAGAGCATGGGTGAGACCTTGTGCTTGTCGGGTGGCTCCTGGTGTCAAAGAATGAAACCAGAGCTGCACAACACAAAGGGCCCTAAGATTACTGGACTGGCAGTGACAGAACCGCTTATTGGTCTAGGTGATCCCCAAAGCATCACAATTCTGTACAAACAGATAAAATAAGACAGTCTAGGCCAGGGGTCTCAAACACGCAGCCCATGGGCTGCATGCAGCCGGTGGAGCTATTTCCTGCGGCCCGCCATAGCCGCCGACTCCCCCCCCCCCCCCCCC